>CM077010.1:73947203-74672203 GCA_039090855.1 Macrothele yani | reverse complement strand
CTCTCTCTCTCTCTGAACTTTCAATCCATATTATGGTCTGTTTCTTAAGCTCAGAGCTGACACTTCTTTGAGATGATCATTTTGTCTTTATAAGAGTTTTAGTTATAACGTGAAGCATCTATCAAGACGGAAAAGTTACAGCGATAAATCCCGTCGGTGTACCTTTTCGGCTCCGGTGTAGAGGGATTCGTCGCGTCACCGGCAAATTTGTGGATTTCGTATCGTGTGTGTTCTTCACGGACATTGTTCACGTAACGACTTTATTAAAATGTGAGATTTATTTCCTAGTGCCAGCAATAAAAGTTTGGTTCGGGGCCTCTCAATGAAATTTTGCCCCGGGCCCACCAAAAGCTCCATCCGTCTCTGCAAACGTGGGATAGAAAACTGAGGAGCTGTTTTTAGTAACATAACAAGTCATTCAATTATATTTAAAGACATAGTTGCAAAACAGCTTGTAGGAAAATGCAAAAGAAGTCCAACATCAAGTGTCTGTGACATAACTTCATCATCCGGTTTGGAGACTCGGCATGTGTGTCCTGCAGCAGAGTCTCCCAAAAGAGGCCTAATTAAATACAAGGAAAAATTGGAGTAACGATCTCTACTCACGTCACAAAGCAGTAGCACATTGTGCCCTAGATCTACATCAAGTAATAACCACCCGCGATTGAAACTTCAGGAGACAGCCGTA
This sequence comes from Macrothele yani, assembly GCA_039090855.1. Taxonomy (NCBI): domain Eukaryota; kingdom Metazoa; phylum Arthropoda; class Arachnida; order Araneae; family Macrothelidae; genus Macrothele; species Macrothele yani. The sequence goes on along the minus strand of CM077010.1, from coordinate 74,671,515 downwards.
AGAGGGCTCTGAAATGAACGCGGGCTACAACAGTTGGTAGTTTCCGGGAGGGGCAGATTGGTGGTCGCAAAAGGGCCCGGGAAAAGTTTTTGCTAGTGGGCCCCTTGTAGTTCTGCGGCACTATTGTATCACAACTAAAAATCCCTTTTTCTATTTATAAAACAAAAACAAAAAGTACAGGTGATCTGGAAACAATAGCAAGCATAACACTGGGGAGGGGGGGGTAAAAGTACACCCGTCATCCTTAAATTGAAGTTGGTGTTACGGAAAAAGTTTCATCGGCCCATGCCAAGATTTTACTGCAGAAAAATTGTACTGAAATTTTTCTGTTGTGGACAATCACAGTTAGAAATTTCGACATGTTTAAATATCGTGGCGAACTCACTTAATCGACGTGGAAAAAGCGAATACTCAGGTTTAAATCATTAGTTTAGTTATGTATGTAATTGCGATGGAGGAGCTTCTAATTTTGGACACACTCAATATTTATATTTGCTTAAAATGTTCTCTTAAGAACGCTGAAGTAAGAATATTAAATATTTTTGAAAAGCAATTGCTTATATAGCTTTTGCATGTTTGACAAATCGTAAAATAACCTTGATTTTCATACCTTTGGGCTTTCAGTTCATAAATATTCATCGAAATGGGCTGAAATTCCAGCAAATATTTGAGAGAGAGAGAGAGAGAACTGTTACTACCAAAATAAGGTTGGAGTTGTACCAAAAAAAAAGGCTTCCGCATAAGACATTATTTTTAAATTTAAATAAATAAAAAAAAGACAGAAATTTTACACAGTATAATTTTCTATTTGTGCTGCAATTTTTGTAATATTTCTATTATGCACAATCACAGTTAGAAATTTAAAGACTTTTAAATATCGTAGCAAACAGATTCTTCATTTAGTGATCATATATTCGTATGTGTTTCAATTAAAAAACGTGCTTTCATGCTGCCGTTATGTATTTATTGTAAGAACACCTTGCTAAATAACGTGAACAAAACATTTTGCAACTTCATGTTGAAATGACATCTGCGTAAATGACTTCATCTGTAGCGTAGGCTGCACAGGTACAACATTTCGGGGGAAAGAGATCGTATATGAACACCTCCGCAAATAATCTTACAGTTATTTCAAAATAAGTTCTTGATATTATTAGCCTTCACTCTGAATTCTGTGTTGTCATATAGTGGATTGTATATCCCATAATGACCATTATCTAGCGTTGTTCTGCAATTTTATCAAACATGGGTGAGTATTTTCACTACTTTAACTAAAGTAGTGAAAAAAATTTAGCCCTGTTCAGCCCTCATCCCAATGCTGTTAACGTACGTAGATTGTTATGTCTCCCGATTTTTCCTGATGCCGGGCCCCTCGAAACATTTCAGGATAAAACGAATGGTCAAAGAAACTATAGAAATAAATAGACATCCCTTCCCCACTCCGCAGTTGAGAAAGACATCGGTTAATTGCACATGGAGGAAAAAGTGGAAGTTTGGAAGAGGAGATTCTATTTAATGCCTAAACAGATTAATCATAGCTTTCGGGCTAGTTCAGGCCCAGGCTCTATCATGAAATATAAAATTCGGGCCCGGGTTCTATCTTGCAATATAAAATTCGGGCTCGAGCTGATGTATTTCGGGCTCAGGTTGATGTATTTCGGGCTCAGGTTGATGTATTTCGCGCTCGGACGGGCTCGGGCTCTTAAAATTGAGCCCGAACTCAGCTCTTATGAGCACAGCACTAATGCCTCCTACAACTAATGGGAGTAAAATCAACACACATCCCCCTTCTTGGGAGAATATATAGAACATCCTGTACACACCCCCGCCCTTCCGCAACATTCGGTACATATATTCTCCAAAAGTCCGTGGTATTCGTGCCAACTGATGAGTATCAATCATTTCACTGCTGTATATACACGATATTAAAAAGCAGAGATAGTTTCAAACTAAAAGATGAACTTTATTCATAGCTAAAACCAATTTAAACAAGAAAAATGACACCGAATTTTCGGGTGTAATAAGCACGTCTTTTCAATCTGCTCTGACGCAAATTAAATTTATCAAAGCTATTCAAAGGCAATGAAACCGGTATGGAAAACAATAGTATCTGACGGAGGAAAGAAATTTTTCAATCGGATCTTTAATCCCTCAGATATTGGTGTAAACGGAATCTTGAGCTTACGAATTCTTAGAAACAGAGTTATCGACACAATTAAGATGTGACTTTACATCCACTGGTGGGAAAAACCATGCATTAGTTTAGGAATAAAGTATTCGCAAAAGGTTTATCCATACGAGCAGTATCGGTCCAAGAAAAAAATTAGTCGAGTTTTTAGGAGCCCAGATTTTGCTACAAATACACCCGAGACAGAAATTAACACTTATGGCAACTGATGGCCAAATCATTCTTTACCAAACATTAGAAATTATATGAAAAATATTTTCCATCAGGTGTTGTATGCGACACAGGAAGAATTTTTTCAAATCGGAGTTTTAGGAGCAGAAAACCGCAATTTACCTTTATGCGCCCTAGCGGAAAGTCTAAATGATTTACGTGAAAATTTTGAATTTATAGGAAAGGCATTTTGCATCGGAAACACTATCCAACAACGAAGGAATTTTTCAAATTGGACTTTTAGAAATAGAGATATTGACAAAAATAAGATATACATCTTCGCACTCTGGCGTAGAAACCATGTATTATTTCAAGAAAAAACGTTCCTAAAAGGATTTGTCGACATGAGTGGCATCGGCCAACAACAGACTTTTTTCAATCTAGATTTTAGAAGCTCATATTTTGCTGCAAATATGTGAGAAACGGAAATTAAGATTTACGCCCCCTGGTGGCCAAACTGTTTCTTTACAAAAATTAGAAGTTATGTGCAAACGATTTCCCATCAAGAGCTGTATCCAGTGCAGATAGAACTTTTCAAATCGGTGATTTAGAAGCAGAGATATAGAAGGAAACGCAATTTACCGCTACGCCCCCTAGCGGAAAGTCTATCAATTACTTGAAAATTTTGAAATTATATGAAAAACATGTCACACGGAAAACACTACCCAACAAATAAGGAATTTTTTAAATCGGACTCCTAGAAGTAGAGTTATTGACAAAAATATGATGTACATCTACGCCTCCTGGCGCAGAAACCATGCACTATTTTGGGAAGAAAATGTTACTAAAAGGTTTGTCGACATGAGTAGTATCGGTCTACAGACGACTTTTTTTCAATCGAGAATTTAGAAGCTCATATTTTGCTGCAAATACATCAGAAGCGGAAATTAAAATTTACGCCGCCTGGTGGCCAAACCATTTTTTTTACAAAAATTAGAAATTATCTGCAAACGGTTTCCCATCAAGAGCTATATCCGGTGCATAAAGAATTTTTCAAATCGGAGATTTAGAAGCAGAGATATAGGGAGAAACGAAATTTACCTTTACGCCCCCTAGCGGAAATTCTATGAATTATTTGAAAATTTTGAAATTTTATGAGAAACATGTCACACGGAAAACACTATCCAACAAATAAGGAATTTTCCAAATCAGACTCCTAGAAGTAGAGATATTGACAAAAATAAGATATGCATCTACGCTCCCTGGCGGAGAAACTGTGGGATATTTAAGGAAGAAAATATTCCGAAAAGGTTTATCGATGTGAGTGGCATCAGTCCACGAAAGAAGTTTTTCAATCGATATTTTAGAAGCTCAGATTTTATGGCAAATACATCAGAAGCAAAAATTAACGCTTACGCCCCCTGGTGGCCAAAGTATTCTTTACCAAAAATTCGAAATTATATGCAAAAAAGTTTCCATCAGGAGATGTATCCGCTGAAAAAAAAAATTCAAATCGGAGTTATAGGAGAATAATCATCGCGAAAAAAGTGTTATTTACTTTTACGTCCCTTAGCGGAAAATCTATGCGTAATTTTAAAAGGAAACTATATCTAAAACACTCTTCGACATAAATGGAATCGAAAGATAAAATAATTTTTTCAATCGGATGTTTAGAAGCAAATATGTGGATCAAAACGTAATTTTGAATTCGACATCACCAGCATTTACGCCCTCTAGTGGCAAAATTGTACATCGTAAAAAAACGAAATAAAGGATTATCATTCGCACATTTCAAGCTTCCGAATGCAAAAAGAATTTTTCAAATCCGACTAAGAGTTGCAGAGATACCGTGGGTACAGACGGACGGACGGACTGAAGGACGGACTGACTGACGGACGGACAAACCGATAACAGAAGCACGATCTTTTTTAACAAAAGACGTGCTAAAAATATGCGAGATCTTTCGGACCCACTATGGGTCCATCATCGGGCACAGCATGGGTTTCCTATCTTTTAAACTCGGAGATCCATACAACAATGCATCAGCATGAAGTCGCTGCTCCCAAATTCCCGCATGCTCACTCGACATAATGCACATGACAAATTCACGCATGTGCACTCGACATAATACACTTGACAAATTCACGCATGTGCACTCGACATAATACACGACCGAGTGTCCGAACACAAGTATAACGTCCGGACGGGATCGATGGCCACCGCTTTGTCCAAACTAATAAATAAAGGTCTGCACACCCCGGATTGGAATAACATCACTTGCTTAGCAACGACCACAACAAAACCAAGTTTGTTATTCACAGAAACCATATACATTACTATGCTTTCTAATCAATGTTGTAATGACGACACACCATGTACAGTGCCTTCATCTTAGAAACACTATATTGTAAACCATTGTATTTATAATTGTAATCCATAACCATCTTTTTTTGTGTGTGTGTTTCACATTATTTGCATGTCATGTGTATTATGTCGAGTGCGCATACGTGAATTTGGCAGCAGCGCCTTCATGTTGATGCATTGTGTTAAACAACTCCAAGTTTAAAAGATCGGAAACCTCTACACATGCGATGCCCAATGATGGACCCATAGTGGGTCCGACAGATCTCGCATGTTTTCAGCACGTCTTTTGTAAAAAAAGATCGTGCTTCTGTTATCGGTTTGTCCGTCCGCCCGTCCGTCGGCGTCCGTCCGACTGTACCCACGATATCTCTGCAACTATTAGTCCGATTTGAAAAATTATTTTTGCATTGGGAAGCTTGAAATATGCAAATGATGATCCTTTATTTCGTTTTTTTTACGATGTACAGTTTCGCCGGTAGAGGGTGTATATGCAGATGATGTCGAATTCAAAAATACGTTTTATTCCACATATTTGCTACTAAACATCCGATTGAAAAAAATTCTATCTTTCGATTCCATTTATGTCGAAGAGTATTTTAGATATAGTTACGTTTTCAAATTACGCATAGATTTTCCGCTACGGGGCGTAAAAGTAAAGTACATTTTCCCTGATAACACTTCTTCCAAAACTCCTATTTGAAAATTTTTTTCTTCAGCGGATACATCTCCTGATGGAAAATCTTTTGCAAATAATTTCAAATTTCTGGTAAAGAACACTTTGGCCACCAAGGGGCGTAAGTGTTAATTTTTGCTTCTGATGTATTTGCCATAAAATCGTAGCTTCTAAAATATCGATTAAAAAATTATTTCGTGGACTGATGCCACTCACGTCGATAAACCTTTTCGGAATATTTTCTTCTTAAAATATTCGACAGTTTCACCGCCAGGAGGCGTAGATGTACATCATATTTTTGTCCATAACTCTACTTCTAGGAGTTCGATTTGAAAAATCCCTTCTTTGTTGGATAGTGTTTTCCGTGTGACATGTTTTTCATATAATTTCAAAATTTTCAACTAATTCATAAACTTTCCGCTAGGGGGCTGAAAGGTAAATTGCGTTTCCCCCTATATCTCTGCTCTAAATCTCCGATTTGAAAAATTCTGTATGCACCGGATACAGCTCATGATGGGAAATCGTTTGAACATAATTTATAATTTTTGTAAAAAATTGTATGGCCACAAGGTGGAGTAAGTCTTAATTTCCGCTTCTGTTGTATTTGCAGCAAAATATGAGCTTCTAAATTCTCGATTGAAAAAAACGTCGTTTGTTGACCGATACTACTAATGTCGACAAACCATTTAGGAAAATGTTCTTCTTGAAAAAATGCATGGTTTCAACGCCAGGGGCGTAGATGTATATCTTATTTTTGTCAATATCTCTACTTCTAAGAGTACGATTTGAAAAATTTCTTCTTTGTTGGATAGTGTTTCCGATGCGAAATGTTTTTCCTATAAATTCAAAATTTTCAAGTAAATCATACACTTTCCGCTAGGGGGCACAAAGGTAAATTGCGTTTTCTGCGTTATTTCTGCTCCTAAAGCTCTGATTGGAAAAATTCTTCCTGTATCGCATACTAGACCAGTTGGAAAATATTTTTCACATAATTTGTAATGTTTTGTAAAGAATGGTTTGGCCACCAGTCGTCATAAATTTTAATTTCTGCTTCTGAAGTATTTGTAGCAAATTCTGGGTTCCTGAAAGCTCGACTAATTTCTTTTTCTTCGACCGATACCGCTTATAAGGATAAACCTTTTAAGAATACTTTCTTCCTAAAATAATGCATGTTTTTCCCACCAAGTGACGTAAAGTCACATCTTATTTTTATCGATATCTCTGTTTCTTAGAGTTCGTAAGCTCACGATTTCGTTTACAGCAATATCTGAGGGATTAAAAACCCGATTGAAAATCTTCTTTTTTTGGTCAGATCTATTGTTTACCATACCGGTTCCATTGACTTTAAATAGCTTTGATAAATTTAATTTGCGTCAGAACGGATTCTAAAGACGTGCTCATTACACCAGAAAATTCGATGTCAACTTTCTTGTTGAACTTGGTTTTAGCTGTAAATGAAGTTCATCTTTTAGTTTGCATCTATCTCCGTTTTTAGCACGTCTTTTGTAAAAAAAAGATCGTGCTTCTGTTATCCGTTTGTCCGTCCGTCCGTCTGCCTGTACCCTCAATATCTCTGCAACTATTAGTCCGATTTGAAAAATTCTTTTTGCATTGGAAAGCTTGAAATATGCAAATGATGATCCTTTATTTCGTTTTTTTACAATGTACAATTTCGCCGGTAGTGAGCATAAATGCAGATGATGTCGAATTCAAAAATACATTTTATTCCACATATTTGCTTCTAAACATTCGATCGAATATTTTTTTTATCTTTCGATTCCATTTATGTCCAAGAGTATTTTAGATATAGTTACTTTTTCAAATTACGCATAGATTTTTCCGCTAGGGGGCGTAAAAATAAATTACATTTTCCCCGATAACTCTTCTTGTAAAACTCCGATTTGAAAAATGTTTTCTTCAGCGAATACATCTCCTGATGGAAAATCTTTTGCATATAATTTCAAATTTTTGGTAAAGAATACTTTGGCCACCAGGGGGCGTAAGGGTTCATTTTTGTTTCTGATGTATTTGCCATAAAATCGTAGCTTCTAAAATATCGATTGAAAAAATTATTTCATTGACTGATGCCACTCACATCGATAAACCTTTTCGGAATGTTTTCTTCTTAAAATATTCCACAGTTTCTCCGCCAGGGGCGTAGACGTACATCTTATTTTTGCCAATATATCTACTTCTATGAGTCCGATTTGAAAAATTCCTTCTTTGTTGGATAGTGTTTTCCGTGTGACATGTTTTTCAAATAATTTCAAAATTTTCAAGTAATTTATAGACTTTCCGCTATAAGGCGTACCGGTAAATTGCGTTTCTCCCTATATCTCGGCTTCTAAATCTCCAATTTGAAAAGTTCTTTCTGCACCGGATACAGCTCCTGATGGGAAATCGTTTACACATAATTTCTAGTTTTTGTAAAAAATAGTTGGTCCACCAGGGGCGTAAATCCTAATTTCCGCTTCTGATGTATTTGCAGCATGAATATGCGCTTCTAAATTCTCGATTAAAAAAAACGTTGTTTGTAGACCGATACTACTCATATCGACAAATCTTTTAGAAACATTTTCTTCTTAAAATAGTGGATGATTTCTGCGCCAGGGGGCGTAGACGTATATCATATTTTTGTCAATATCTCGACTTCTAGGAGTTCGATTAAAAAAATTCCTTCTTTGTTGGATAGTGTTTCTAGTGTGACATGTTTTTCCTATAAATTCAAAATTTTCAAATAATTCATAGACTTTCCGCTAGGGGGCGTAGAGGTAAATTGCGTTTCCCGCTATTTCTCTGCTCCTAAACCTCCGATTTGAAAAACTATTTCTGCACCGGATACAGCTCCTGATGGGAAATCGTTTGCACATAATTTCTAATTTTTGTAAAAAATGTATGGCCACTAGGTGGCGTAAGTCTTAATTTCCGCTTCTGATGTATTTGCAGCGAAATATGAGCTTCTAAAATCTCGATTGAAAAAAAAAGTATTTTGTTGACCGATACTACTCATGTCGACAAACCTTTTAGGGAAATGTTCTTCTTGAAAAAATGCATGGTTACTACGCCAGGGGGCGTAGATGTATATCTTATTTTTGTCAATAGCTCTACTTCTAAAAGTCCAATTTGAAAAATCCCTTCGTTGTTGGATAGTGTTTCCGATGCAAAATGTTTTTCCTATAAATTCAACATTTTCACGTAAATCATTTAGACTTTACGCTAGGGCGCATAAATGTAAATTGCGTTTTCTGCTCATAAAACTCCGATTTGAAAAATTCTTCCGGTATCGCATACAAGACCTAATAGAAAATATTTTTCACATAATTTCTAATGTTTTGTAAATAATGGTTTGGCCGCCAGTCGTCATACATTTTAATTTCTGTTTCGGATGTATTTGTAGGAAAAGCTGGGCTCCTGAAAACTCGACTAAATTTTTTTTCTTGAACCGATACCGCTCATATGGATAAACCTTTTGCGAATACTTTCTTCCTAAAATAATGTATGGTTTTCTCCCAGGGGACACAAAGTCACATCTTATTTTTGTCGATAACTCTGTTTCTAAGAGTTCGTAAGCTCAAGATTCCGTTGACAGGAATATCTGAGGGATTAAAGACCCGTTTGAAAAACTTCTTTCTTCCGTCAGATCTATTGTTTTCCATACCGGTTCCATTGACTTTGAATAACGGATTCAAACGACGTGCTTATTACACCCGAAAATTCGGTGTCATCTTTCTTGTTTTATTTCAAAATAGAAGTTCTTTTCCCCGCTTATTGTACATGTAATTACATTATGTATATTTCGTTTATAAAAGTATTGTGGTTCAGTTGTGTGCTTAAAACAACTGAACTGAAAACATTTTTAAGAAAGTAAGAAAGAAAGAGACAAAATATACGGAATGGGGCCCACCGGGAAATGTCCCGGTGTCCCGGTGGGCCAATCCGCCCCTGGTTTCTGGTCTCATCGCCATCCTGAATACTGAAAAATGTACTCTATCACCCTCATCCTTTAGTTTTTTATGATTTCAATGAAATACTTATACACTAGTACTTAGTAACATTGCACATATATTTCCTTATTTGTATGGTTTCGGTTGAATGAGAAAGGAATTCTGGTTTCTGTCCTGTCTAAGTGATGTAACAGGACTCTTTTTGCTGTATTTGTTTAAGATTAAAAGCTCAAACATTCCAAATATCAAGTTTTCTTTGTTACTTGCACCCAATCCAATGAACACAAGCTGCCTTTATAATGAATAAGGTTTTATCTGCTGGTTGTGTGGTAATTATAATGAATAAAGTGTTATGCCTGGACTTAATGGAGACACTTAATGAAAGAGACCTAAGGGCCAGACAGAGGTCTGACACTAATATGAACTGAGAAAAATGTACTCACTTTAAAACCTTTTATTGGAAAACTCCTGGTATCATCCAACACATACTCTACTGATCACACTACTACTGAATATCCGAACCTTCGTAGAATCGCATCACAATAATGAAGAAGAACCTAATCACATAAAACGAAGCTCCTCGCACATAAAACAAAGCTCTAGCACATAAAACAAAGCTCCTCGCACATCAAACAAAGCTCTTCGCACATCAAACAAAGCTCTTTTGGTATAGTTAAACGCGCCTATATATACTGCATACCACCACGTCATGACTTACATTCATTGCCACATATCATTCAGCGGGAGAAATAACATCTCGTTAAGTGAGAAGATAATTTGCATAGGAAAATAAAATAACAAGAGATAGTAAAATCAAAAGGAAACTGAATCTAGAGTATACGGTACATCATCTCCCCCTTAATTTTTTTTTTTTTTGTCGAAAAAGCTATCAAATTTTGGAGTGTAGTCTTACACTTCGCTGACTGACGTTTATCGTCCTCTTTTTTGTTTTGTTGGCAGCAGTATGTACAACATCAGACTTGGCATTACAAATTCAGGAAACCTGTATTCGTCTGTGAAACACTTTTTATACTTGAACAGAACAAACCTGCATCGGCATACCTTATTTTTATTCTGCCTAGCAGGAATCACTTTTTGATTTCAAATTACGTCCTCATTTTATCGTTGATTACAAACCAACTGTATCAGCAGCGAAGTTTGCCTGTAGCTGCCTAACAGTAACAATTTTAATTATTTTACCCCTAAGCACATAGATATATAAAAAAAATTGGATTAGTAGACGGACATAGAAGATATATATAAAACAAAAAACACATATACAAAAAAAAATGCATAGGCCCACACACAAAAAAAAAAAAAAAATGCATAGGCCCACACGAAAAAAAAAATTCTGACACGCCAACTAGTCGTGCAGGAAAAACAACAGAACGAGAAAAGAACCTGTCCACGAGAACTTACTTATCTCGAGGACGCATAAAAAACTCTAGTACGATAACGTTTTCCAGGCCTAATCGGACTGGTAAATTCAGGTGGCGTCGATCTTTTCAGAGACTTGAATGGATCTGGAACATCTGTAGTCTGTCGGTCAAGAAATCCCTGCGGCTGACAGGAACGGTCAGGAACGGCTGAAGACTGTCGGTCAGGAAATCCCTGCGGCTGACAGGAACGGGCTCCCCCAGGCTTTTGATATGTTGTCCCTTTGTGCTGGGGCCCGTGTTGTCCGTCCAGCATTCTTTTGAAGGGACGTGGCTCCGGCCACATCGCTTGTTTTCGCTTTCTACCTCTGGGCATGACAGTAGAAGCAGGCATCAGCACTGTTTGCCCTGAACGTAAGTTCCAGGGGCGAAACCCGGGCGGATGCAAAGATCTCTGCCTTCATCGCTGTTGCGGCGAAGCAGATTGGGGAGACAAGATGCGTTTTCGTCCAGCTTTTGGTGTTGCTGGACGGTTTGTAATTTGTGTCTGACGTTTAGGAATCGTCAAACTATTGTCTATATCTGATAAATCAGAAATATTTGATGACTCTTAGTCGCTGCTGTAAGTTAGTGGTCGTGCAGGACGATGTTTATTTCTGCCTATAGGAATACTTTCTGACGATGTATTCAAGGAAGTAGGAGCTTGTGTTGGTGCAGAGTTATCAGGGAATGGTGCAGCAATAGTCTTACAATGGTTGGAGGGAAAGGAACGATACTAGAATTTGAAGAACTTGATTCGAGCCTTTGTCTTATGGTAGAATGAGGTTGCGTTCTTGGAAGCCCGTCTTGTGGAGGGGAGGGTGAAGAAAAATCACTGGAGATTCTTCAAAGAGGTTTGTCGGTTCGTCCAAAATTTCTGGAGGTTGATCGTGAGATATAGACTTTTGAGTCTGTGGAACAGAAGGTTGAGTAGGGTTGATGATAAAATCTATATTCCGTTCATGATACTTGCGACACTGAGCAACGTGTACGTATTGAAATTTATTGTCAGGTTTTTCAAGAATAATGTTATTTTCAAACACATTTGCCACCCGATATGGACCTTCGTAGCTGGGTGCAAATTTCTTTACTAAAGTATGAGAAACAGAAGACTGGAAGTGCGTTTCCACGAGAGTTAGATCTCCAACGACAAGATCTGGTTCCCTACGCCTAGTATTATAGTATCTTGCTTGAGCCGCTTGTGCTCCTATCATTGCAACACGAGCTTTTTCTGCCATGATTCGTACTGATTGCGGAGTTGGTCGCTGGTTTAGTTCGTCGATAATCCCCGTTAAATTATCAAAAGGGGTCTTAATTTTTCGACCCAAAAAAAGTTCTGCAGGAGTAAATTTAGTAGATTCGTGAACAGACGAGCGGAGGGCGAACGAAAAAGCTCAAGATGTTCGTCCCACCGCTCGTGATGATCCATGACAAATGTAGCAATCATTTTAACTAGCGTGCGGTTTACTCGTTCCGCGGGATTACTCTGGGGATGATATGGGGAAATGAATGTATGCTTTATGTGTTGTCTCGCACACATTCTTTCAAAAATGTCAGAAATAAATTGGGGACCATTATCCGAAACTACTTTATTAGGTGCACCATATCTAGAGAATACTTCATTAATTAATACATTACAAATAACTTCCGCCGTAGCGGCTTTAATGGGAAAAACTTCAACCCATTTAGAGAAATTATCAGTTAATACTAAAACGTAACGAGCTTTGTTTTTAACAGATAAAGGATAAGGTCCCAATAAATCTATTGAAATAATATCAAAAACATGAGAACTTGAACTAGATTTCAAGTGACCGGCCGGTCTTACATTACGGTAATTATAAATCTGACACAAGTGACATGATTGAACGTATGCGAGCACACTTTGGTACATGCCAGGCCAATAGGCAACATCCCGTAATTTACAACGGGTCTTGCGAATACCTAAATGGCCTGCAATAGGTTTGTCATGAAATTCGTTTAAAATGGCCATTCTAAGGGTTCGTGGAATACATGGGCGAAACTCTGCCCTAGTAGTCCTAGATTTCGTATAGTAAAGAAGACCCTCTATGACTTCAAAATGCTGTGACCTCCCAGCCAGAGAAGGATCACTTTGTAGTGGTGAACCCGCAAGCAAAAAATTATAGATATCCCCAAAATCTGGATCATTTACTAATCCTGCCATTATCTGCTCTCTGGATGTTATATCAGCTATTAGAAGTAAAGGCTGACATCCAGGAGTAGTTTCTGTGTGAACCCCACTAATCGGGACGCGAGACAAAGCGTCCGGTAATTGATTCTTATGACCTAATTGGTATGAAATTTTGATATTGCTCTCCTGTAACTTAAGAGCCCACTTCATAAGTCTTTGAGAGAGGTGCTTAGCAGAATTTAAATACTGAAGGGCAGAATGATCCGTAATTATATTAACTGTCAATTCGTTGATATAACATTGAAATTTGTCAAGAGCATACACTACAGCAAGACATTCGCGTTCCGTAGCTGAATAATTGCGTTCAGCTTTGGCTAAAGTACGGGACGCAAAAGCTATTGGATGCCCAGCTTGTGATAAAACGCAACCAAGACCAACTCCGGATGCGTCAGTGTAAATATCAAATTCCTTAGTATGATCCGGGAAAGCCAACACAGGAGGCTGAGTCAACGCAGACTTTAGCGCTTCAAACGCAGCGTTAGCCTCAGGTGTCCAAACAAACTTCTTGTATTTACGTTTCAAAGCATACAATGGCTCACAGATTGTAGCATAAGCGGAGACGAACTGCTGATACCATCCGGTCATTCCCAGAAAGCGTGATAGTTCCTTGGCTGTTTTAGGCCGTGGAAAGTCAACAATAGGCCTGATTTTTTCATTATCCGTAAATAAGTCGTGGGGAGTGATTTTCAAATCCAGATATACAATCTCGTCCCTCGCTATCTGGCATTTACTAGGTTTTAACGTCAAGCCAGCATTGTATATGAGTTGGAACACCTGTTTGAGCAGAGAAAGGTGCTCGTCAAAAGTTTCGGATGTAATATTAATGTCATCAAAAAATATACATGCACATGGGGACCTAGAACAGGTCTGAGAACCGTATCCATAAGCTTTTGGAAAGAAGCAGGTGCAGAGGCTAGTCCAAAGGGCATACGCAGGTATTCATAAGCCCCAAAAGGAGTCACAAAGCCTGTTTTATCGACGGAGTCTGGATGTACTGCCACCTGCCAATATCCACTCGCCGAATCCAAGGTTGACATATATTTAGTTGACGATAGGTCATGCAAAATATGCGACATGACAGGTAGTGGATAATTTATCGCTTTCGTGACTTAGTTTAGCTTGCGGAAATCTGTCACGAAACGAAATTCGTTGGGTCGTTTCTTTGGACCAAGAAAAGCAGGTGCGGCCCAGGCGCTTGTGGATTCCCTTATTATGCCCTGTTTAATCTCTCGGAAATTTGACGTTGCATTTCCTGCTTTTTATGGGGAGCACAAGGGTAAGGTTTCGTCGCTATCGGTTTCGAACCATCAGTGTCAATGACGTGATAAACCACCTGTGTGAAACCAGGTTGATCGGAAAATAAACCAGTGCTTTCCTGCAAAAGTAGAGAAAGCTGGTTTCGTTGCCTCTCATTCAGTTGGTTACTCAGTAACAAACTCGTTATGTCTATAGGATCCGTAGGAATCACTTCGACAGGTTCCGGAAAGGAAATAACATGTTGTACGAAATTCAGGGTAACTTGAAAAGTATTGATAAAGTCCATGCCCATTAGACATTTAACAGGTAGTTCGTCTATGAGCAGGAAAGAATGCGTAAAACGAGCCTTTCCCAGCCCTAGAAATAATGTGACAGTTCCTGTGATACTGAATATTTCGTTATTTGCACCTCGCAAATACTGCGTCGCAGGCTGGACGTGGATTGCAGGAAAGCTTTCAGTACAAAACCTCGTATTTAGGGCCGATATTTCAGAACCAGTGTCGAACTTTGTCTCGACCATAATATCTTCAATTGTCAATAACACATCAGGCAACTGAGGAGTTTGGACAGTCACTAATACTATTTTAGGGTCAGAATGCTTGGTATCAGGAAGCAGTACCGACCCTTGGTCTACTTCCTTTGGAAGTTTAAAGGATTCCTCGTTGTATTATCATGCGGTCTGAAACCGCGGCTCTGCCGGGTATCGGGAAAGTTTTCACTCTTAGGAAAACTTCGTGAAAACTGCTGCGGGAACCCCGCATGTCTGTTGAAATTTCCACTGCTATTACTTCTTCCCTCAGCACGGGCAGAAAAATCATCATTGCCCTGAGCATAAAAACGTTCCGAATTCTGCGGATTGGAACGGGGTCGAGCATACTGTGCATTTGTACTGTACCCAGAAAATTGATTAGAACTTAGCGGTTGGTGTACCACTCTTCTATGCGGTGGGACGTATGATGCTTGGACTTGCACCTGTGTACGCTCGCGTTGAAAGTCATTAGGCCTATTACGCCGCTGAGGATTTTCGTGATAAGCCTCCCTGATTACCCGAGCATGGTGAGTTGGACCATGTTTGCCGTGTCGCTCCTCATACGTTCGTATGAGGCGAAGGCATTCATGAATTGTAGCAGGGTGTCGGACCTCAAGAAAATCCTGTAGAAATGGATCGAGATGTTGCAATAGGGTGTCCAACATGTCGACATGACTGGCATGTGGATCCCATAATTTATACAAGCGTGTTGTTTCTAAAGCAAACGCAACAGGGCTATCGTTGGGTCCTTGCTTACGAGAAAAAAGTTGTTGTGCAAGGCCAGCTCGACTGAGGCCGAAAGGAAAGACTTCCAAAAATTCCGCTCGGAAATTCTCATAATGAGAATCCGGGTTCGATACTCTCCACTGCCGATACCAGGTCTTAGAGGTATCTTTCAAGCAAGTGCCTGCTATTCGCACTTTGCAATCTTGAGGAATATTGTATAAATCAAAATGATCCTCCAAATCCTCGAGAAATTTCAAGGACCCCTCCAAACCATTGAAAGTAATGTTCCCGCATGCGGCACGAAATGTGCAAGCATTTTGCTTCTGTGAGAGGATTGAAATACCTCAGGTACGACCCGCGACTCAGAGTGATATGAAGCTGGCGAATGACGAACTTGTGAGGAATGCCTGGGTACTTGTAAATCATTGACATCAAAGTGAGCCCCACAGGCTTCTTGCAAATTGTCAAAAATAACCCCATCACTACCGAAACTTGATTTAGGGTGAAATAGTGAAGTTGTCTCAGGTAATGAAGACATAGTCACTAATTGTCAAGACTTCGTGTTCAAGAAATGTTCGGGCGCCAATTATAATGAATAAGGTTTTATCTGCTGGTTGTGTGGTAATTGTAATGAATAAAGTTTTATGCCTGGACTTAATGGAGACACTTAATGAAAGAGACCTAAGGGCCAGACAGAGGTCTGACACTAATATGAACTGAGAAAAATGTACTCACTTTAAAACCTTTTATTGGAAAACTCCTGGTATCATCCAATACACACTCTACTGATCACACTACTACTGAATATTCGAACCTTCGTAGAATCGCATCACAATAACGAAGAAGAACCTAATCACATAAAACGAAGCTCCTCGCACATAAAACAAAGCTCTAGCACATAAAACAAAGCTCCTCGCACATCAAACAAAGCTCTTCGCACATCAAACAAAAGCTCTCTCCGCACATAAACAAAAGCTCTCCCTTGGTATCGTTGAACGCGCCTATTTATACTGCCTACCACCACGTCATGACTTACACTCATTGCCACATCTCATTCAGCGGGAGAAATAACATCTCGTTAAGTAAGAAGATAATTTGCATAGGAAAATAAAATAACAAGAGATAGTAAAATCAAAAGGAAACTGAATCTAGAGTATACGTTACACCTTGTTTTCGACATGCAGGTACCATCGACCATTGTTACGGCCAGCTAATTTTAACGGATTCTTTCAAACATGCCTTCAAGCACATCAATACATGGGAACTAAAAATCGCATTTTCTGTGTGGCTTAGATCAGAAAGCTTGAAACTGAATGGGAAATTTCGCTCCTTTTCCAAGCAATTAAATGAAAAAAAAAAAAAAAAGTAATTTTGTAAATAGAGGATTTAGAATTGCGTGGCGTAGTACCAAAAGCAAACCGAATTAGAATGTACCATTTTTTTTTGTGGAAATACTAATGCATTGGGATATGCATATATTGCAAGCAAATATTTATCAGTACCGTACACCAACGACGTAAAAGGATTTTTTTCGATGCTTCTTGATATAGCTGAGATATTGGAAAACTTAAAACGATGTACTGTATTTGACTGTAATTGCAGTTAGAGGGTGTAGAATTGTCTTTCGAAAGTTTGCTCTCAGTAGCATGTGAAATTTAGTTATATACACCGAAGAGCCAAAACATTATAACCACCTGTCTAATACGATGTTCGTCCCCCATGCGTCGTCAAAACAGCTCTTACCAGGCGAGGCATAGACGCTATAAGATTTCTAAAGGTGTCCTGTGGCATCTGGTTTCAATACAATACCAGCAGATTTTTCAACTCTTGTGAGTTACGTGGCTGGACCATCAGCAGATTTTTCAACTCTTGTGAGTTACGTGGCTGAACCGCCAGCAGATTTTTCAACTCTTTTGAGTTACGTGACTGAACCGCCAGCAGATTTTTCAACTCTTGTGAGTTACGTGGCTGAACCGCCAGCAGATTTTTCAACTCTTGTGAGTTACGTGGCTGAACCACCAGCAGACTTTTCAACTCTTGTGAGTTACGTGGCTGAACCGCCAGCAGATTTTTCAACTCTTGTGAGTTACGTGGCTGAACCGCCAGCAGATCTGACTTGCGGTTCCAACACAAACAACATATGCCCGATTGGATTGATGTCAGGGGAATGTGGAGGTCAGGGCAATGCCTGCGAGCCTTCCTCATGTTCCGCAAACCATTGTGAAACAATCCGGCATGTGGTATGGCGCATTATGCTGAAAGAAGGCTCTACTAGAGTGGAATCCCGTTGCCATGAAAGGATGAACCTCCTCTGCAGTGATATTTCGAAAGGTACTCTTATTTTAAATACAGCAGGTCGTGAATACGCAAGGAACGCTTATAGCATAGTAAATCCGTCTACCTTTGTGGTATAAATTTGTATAAAGATTCGTCAAGCTTTCACATTCCACTGGAAGGCTTTCTCAGAGCAATGTAGACATAAAATGCGGTGAATTAGAACACGCAGGAAATAAAGATGATTTTTAAAAAATAACGTGGCTGTCATCACGAGCAGTATTACGTGAGTTTTTATCACGCAATTATGTGGTGTGCGGTGATGTGTTTCTATCTTTTAACAACGCAATCCAAGTGTTGAGTTCCATAGAGACCATATCATTGGTGTAGAGTTCCTTAGAGACCATATCATTGGTGTAGAGTTTCATAGAGACCATATCATTGCATGCCAGTTTGCTAGAAAGGATTTCGACTGTTTCCCCTGATGGCACTTTCTTTAAAGTTCGTGTAAGGGGCAATTCTTCTAATAATATTACATACAGGAGCGCCCGAGCGATGCATAACTTCTCTGGCGACGGCTGTGTTCTGCATGTCCTGTTCGACACTTCGGACGTGTTCTTTACATTTAGTATCCAAAGATCGATTTTTAATTCCGATATACAGGGTGTCCGAGAATTATTAGACACATTACAAAATTACAAAAAAAAAAAAAAAAAAAACTATGAGCATTGTCTGTTTTTCTATGTCACGTATTACTAACACGGTTTCTACATTTTGGTTTTGCAGAATTGTTATTCCCAGAATCCGATAGATGGCGCTAGGTGTGGCCTGATGAGGAATGTATGAGAAATGCGCAATCAGTAGTTATGTCATCCGTACAGCAGAAGGCGATGTGTATGTTATGGTTTACGGAATCAAAGTCTGTCATTAAAGTTAAAAAACGGTACCGTTTAGAGTATGGTTGTAATCCTCCGTCAACGAATTCAATTAAGCGGTGGATGAAACAGTTTAAAGAAACTGGCAATGTGGAACATCGTGGAGGAGCCGGTAGGCCTAGCGTCAGCGGTGAGACGGTTGACCAACTTAATGAAAGTTTCCGACGAAGCCCCAGAAAATCCGTTCGGAAAGCAAACAGGGAACTGTGCGTTCCGAAATCGACAGTTCCCGATATCTTGCACAAGAAATTAAAGTTTCATATTTATAAAATTCAAATATTTCAAAAGATGCCGTAAAGGATCACACTCTGCGATACGATTTCGCTGTGGATATGCTTAATCGAGTAGAAAACGACGAAAACTTTCTCAGTACTGTAATTTTTTGTGATGAATCCACATTTCATGTATCAGGTATTATGAATCGTCCCAATTGTAGGATATGGGCAGTGAACCGCCTCATGCTGCTATTGAACTGGAACGTGATTCTCCAAAAGTTAATGTGTGGTGCGCCCTATCAAAGAGAGAAGTGGTTGGCCCTTTCTTCTTCTGCGAAAAAAACATAAATGGTGACATTTACTTGGATATGCTAGAAATTTTCGCCATACCCCAGATCAAAAGATATGACAACGTCGATTTACAACAAAACGGCGCACCTCCGCATTGGTGAACGTGTGTACGTAAGTGCCTAAATGAGCATTTCCCCAACAGATGGATTGGGTGTGGTGGTCCCATTCCGTGGCCTTCTCGCTCTCCAGATCTAACTCCATTGCATTACTTCCTGTGGGGTTATATGAAGGATCTTGTCTAGCAGACGCCTTGTACTGATTTTCAGGAACTAAAGCAGCGTATTACAGCTGATATTAATTCCATAACTTCTTAGATGCTTGCCAATACATGGCATGAAATCGAGTATTTCATGGACGTACTACGAGCCACCAAGGGATCTCACATCGAAAATTATTAACTTGTGTAGTTACATTGTAAGTTAGTACAGTCAGTTTATTTCTATCTATTTAATGTTTTGTTTTATATAATTTTGTAATGTGTCCAATAATTCTCTGACAACCTGTATATCTTTTCCGCGTTGTCAGGATACACCAACGGAATAGCGTACACACCCGCCTTTTCTTTCTCACACTGTCTCTCCTTGCAATTTGACATTATATGTGATAACGGGGTTGGAGATTTCGTTGCTATTGAGATGTTGTATTGGGGTACTTACGCAATAAATTCTTCAACCAATAGGTAACCTACCATTGGTTTTGCATGCGTTGCTAAAAGATAGAAACACATCGCCGCCCCGGTGGCGCAGTGGTCTAAGGCGCTGGCCTCTGATCATTCGTCCGTAAGGGGTCCGGGTTCGAATCCCGGTGAGGCATGGATGTTGTGTTTGTCTTACGGTACTGGCTCTCTCCCTTCCCTGGAACCAGTGACCCTAAATTAGGGACGGGCGACTGCTTATAGCCCATTGAGTTGCTCACGGTGGTCGTTAAACCTCCAATCAAAAAAAAAAAAAAAAAAAAAAAAAAAATAGAAACACATCGCTGCACACCTGCGTGATGAAAACTCACGTAATACTGCTCGTAATGTCACCTACGTTATTTTCAAAAAATCATCCTTATTTCCTACGTGTTCTAATTCCCCGCATTTTATGTCTAAATTGCCTTGAGAAAGCCTCCCGGTGGAGTGTGAAAGCTTGGTGAATCTTTATACAAGTTTTCACCACGAAATTAAACGGATTTACTACGCTATAAGCGTTCCTTGCGTATTTTGGAAGGTGGTAGACGTCATAATTACCTCCATATAAATGTCTGGATCCAAGGTCTCCCAGCAGATATCCAAAGTATGTAAAAAAACAAATTTATCCGTGACGGAGATCAAACGCCCTCACTCTGGAGTAAGTTATTCTCCCAACTAAGTTACACGGATGGAATGTATCACTGCAGATTTATCGTCTCGATACGTGCTTTACCTGTGTAGTACGTACCAGGTATTACACTTCCTCCGCCGCCTTCTTTTCGGCCCACGGTGCATCTTGGAGCCAACACTTACCCAGGCAAACGATGCACACGTACCGTGTTGTCCACACGGTGAAAGTAGAAAAGGAGGTTCGTTGGATCAGACGACCTTCTTCTTCCAGTCACTCAAGGCCCAGCTTCGATGCCCCGATACCCATTGTGCGTGCTTTCGACAGTGAAGCAACGTTACCATGGTCACTAGAAGCGGGCATTTCGATGTACTGTACGTTTTGACACATTATCCTGTCACAACATTTAAATTATCGGTATCTTGAGCCAGAGTTTTTCTTTTGTTCACTCGTACCATAAGCGATAGCTTTTTCTTACCTCTGGCATCGATGAATTATGGTTGTCTCACATCTTGCCGGCAGTTCGTAGTTGTCCCTTCTTGAACTGCTTTTGAAGGTACTAACTGCGTCTGACCATCAGCACCCCATAAGCTTTGCCGTATCAGAAATGCTCTGAACTAGTAGTCTGCCCATTGTAACTTTGACCTCTGTCGAACTCGCGTAAGTCCGCTCCTTTTCGAATCCCAAGTAGAAGAATAACACTGATTAACTGAGATCAGTATCATGTCTTATTTATAGCGTTTCATGAGCGTTTCACATGGCGTGGTTTACCTGAAGTTGCTTCGCTTTGTGTAAAGACGTGCTTGTCATAATATGTGGCTTTCCTGTGTATCTAGGGCGATAAAAAATTAGGATTCCAGTATTTGTTTTTCGTACCGCTATATGAATGCTATGAATAAGATGTGCTGGGAATGTACAATAAGTCTCGTCGTTTGCATTGATGCACAGTCTTCATTGGAAGTGGTTATCTGTTACCGTCATTCAGTTAGTTGTTTAATTCCTCTGTGAAACAAAGTAGCGTTCTTCAGTTGAAACAACATCGGAATAACCTATTTGTCCTCTGATCTTTTATGGTTTTGCTAGCCATAGATTTTTGTTGCGGTGCCCGGAACAATAAAACAAGTTAGTAAAATCATGCAATGCATTGATTATGATACGCTTTCCAACATACCAGAAATTATTACTCAAGTTATGAGAATAGTGGCTGTGGAATAAATCTCGGTCTTGTGCCCTGACCTTTGATCCCATTTCGATGATATTCGACAGAACTGGTTCGGTATACCACCGAAATAACATGATAACGTTTTGTCGCAATCGAAGCATTTTTACGTAAGTAATGATGCATAAGGGCTATGGAATAGATGCCGCACCTGTGTCCTACCCTTTGACCCCATTTCGCCCATTTTCAACAGAATTCGTTCCCCAGGCAGGCCCCTACAACATTCTAACATTTTATCCAAATCGAAGTATTTTTACGTAAGTTATGATGCGGTGGAAGTGATTCCGCTCCTATGTCCTGACCTTTGACCCCATTTCGCCCATTTTCAATAGGGTTTGTCGCCAGGTGGTCCCCTACCACATACTAAAATTTCATCGACATCGATCCTTTTTTACGTTAGTTATGGCGCATAACAGCAGTGCAATGCATCCCGCTCCTATGTACTGACCTTTGACCCCTTTTCGTTCACTTTAAATAGGGTTCCTTCCCAGGTGATCCCCTACCAGATACAAAAATTTCATCGAAATCGAACGATTGTTACGCGAGTTATCGTGCGGACGGACATACGCACACAACGCGGGACGTAATGAGGCAGATGGGAATCGCGACCATCTGCTCGCCGCAAGAGTGTGACATCATAAAACTTTAATAGGATCCAAACACAACGCGTGACGTAATGAGACCGATGGCGTGACCTCGCGCCAACATTCTCAAAAGCGAGATTGTGATGTCATAAGATTTCTAAGCATTGGCAACATCAATGGAACGATGCCATGCCAATAAAAACGTTATAATTCGGGAAGGGTATTTAACCCACTAAACGAATTCTCCTAAAGTCGAGATCAAGCTAAATCGATTTCTAGTACCAGAAATCGGTAGGTTAACGACTTTCATCAAAATTCTTAGAGCCGTTTTCAAAATGAAATGTACATACATACATATAAGAATTGCTACTTGAAGGTGGACGTCAAGTAATTTTGCTTCCTATACTTCCAAAGGAAAAACTTCTGTACACATTTTCTTCACAATTAATGCGTTCCCAAGAATGAAAATTTGAACATCCATTAAGATAGCTTCATTTCATAACTTGGAATACTTAATATTTTCTAAACCGTAACCGTAATTATGCAATCCGACATTTATTTGACCACTGACGTCATCAAAGCACAGATCGCGCCGTCTTTTTTCTGGTTTCAACACCACCAAAGGCAACGTTATTGTTTTTTAATATAACTATGCTTATGTTTTACAAAATGTTAAGTATTCCAAGTTTTAGTATGAAGTTAATTTAATCGATGTACAAATTTCTATCATTGGGAACATAGTAATTGTGAAGGAAATGTGTACTAAAGGTTTTCCATTGGAAATATAGGAAGCAAAATTACTTGACGCCCACCTTAATAGTGTGGGATAAGGTGATGGAATAGATCCCGATCCTATGTCCTGACCTTTGATTCCATTTGTCCCATTTTCAAGAGGGTTAGTCTCCAGGTGGTCCCCTACCACATACTAAAATTTCATCGACATCGAACCATTTTTACGCACCTTATGAAGCATAAGGACAATGGAATACATCCCTCTCCTATGTCCTGACCTTTGACCCCACTTCACCTGTTTTGAATAGGTTTTGTTCCCAGGTGGTCCCCTGCCACATACTAAAATGTGATTGAAATCGAACCATATTTACGCAAGTTATAACGCATAACGACAATTGAATGAATTGCGCTCTTATGTCGTGACCTTTGACCCAACTGCACCTATTTTCAATAGGGTTCGTCCCCTAGCGGTTCCCTACCACATACTAAAATTTCATCGAAACCTAACCATTTTTACGTGAGTTATCGTGCCGACAGGCGGACAGACGGACGGAAAAAGCTGGAGCATATACGCTTCTTCAACCAACGGTTGGAAAGCTTAAAAAATCACTCAGGTAAATATCCCTCAGGTAAATATATATAATGCGATGTGTGTTTGTTTACCATCATATGCCGCCTAGTGTTAACATCATGGAAGGCAACGTCTTTTCGAATGATGAAACTACGGCACGTATTCTTCAAGGAGTCGGTTGCTTTGTCAAGTTTCTTTGAAGAAAGACTTGCAGTGTTCGTTTGGTTAACTGCCAACAGCCCACGCTTTGTAATTCCGCTGCAAATTTACCAAACGGAGTGCGTGACCTTCTGACCTTTATGTGAAGATCAGATTTCGGAGACATCCCTGAAGTATCGGTATTTCTAGCACGTCTTTTGTCAGAAAAGTACGTGCTTGAAGTATCACTCTTTCCGTTGGTACATCAGTACGTCTTTCTATCCGTCCGTCCCTTTGTGGACATCATGTGGCCGCAACTGTTAGTTCGATTTGAAAAAACTATTTCCAAGTTGGGAAGCATAAAATGTGAGAATGGTGATCTTTGCTTTCTGGCTTTTCTCCCATGCTGTGTCAGAACTAGTGCGAAAGAAAGATTGGAGTGATAGGCCAAAGATGCCTCGAAGGAGGAAGTCCTCTATCTACCATTGCCAACACCACTGCAAAGTGTGCTTACCCGAATGAATCAAGCCATACCAGTGTGCTAGCCAGAATGAATCAAGCCATACCACTGTGCTTACCAGAATGAATCATAAGTTGGATGAGGTAGTCACGGGGAGGAAGCCGTATAGGATCTTCCTTCGGGATCCAGTAAAGAAGAACAAACTCTTCTTAAATAAAGTGCTCATGAGGCATGGTATCTCTCTTGAGTATTTTTGCAGATTTGACATTAAGAAAAGAGCATATCCTTGTGGTATCCCCAAATTACAGATATTGGCTCATCTGACGCTGGAATTTCAGTCCATTGCAGATGGAAGAAGGGTCCTGGTCTCAGGAACAGAAAAGACACAAGATCTCTCGCTCCTTATTAGATCACCCAAGAAGATAGAGACGGAATACAATAATTGGTCAGAAAAATCATCACCACCCAAGGTGGCCTTTTTAGGAGTACATATAAGGAGGCAATGTGTCCACAACACTGGATAAAAATGAAAAGGATGGGTTTCTCTAAACTGGGTCCCAATAACAGTGTCAACTGATAAGTCAGGTAAAAAAAATTCTTGCTCTGTGAGAATATCATTTCTTCATTTTTTAGATGTACACTAGTAGCCAAAATTGTGGAAACCTTTTGAAGAAATTGTATTTCTAAGGCTTGATGGCCCATAACATCAGTTCATGAATAATACCATAAAACTGTATATAATAATAAAGAAAATTCAATGCACATTGTAATGCGACAAACTGTGTTGAATAATATTTTTTCTACCAAACGTTGTAGCCAAATAACCAGAAAAAAAACTACCTGGCGTAACAAGAAGTGGTTTCTTTAACTCAAAACTGATCAATGAGACTGATTAATATGAGGGACAGTCAGGTGTTATTAGGGCACAACATGGAATCAATAAGATGTTGCAGGAGTCAGCTCTAATTACTACGTATCGGAGATGATAATACAACTCCTATTCAATTGTGTGACTGTCATCAAGTTGGCCACTTGTTTTTTCACGGATTTTTTTATTCCTTGATAACTTAGTAAGATAGCAAACCGAGTGAAAAGAATTGACTGGTGACCTAGAAAGCGTTATAAAATACTAACTTTGCATGAAGAAGGCTACTCTTATGAAGAAATCATAGGGTTTTCCGTGTGACATGTTTTTCATATAATTTCAAAATTTTCAAGTAATTCATAGACTTTCCGCTAGGGGTCGTAGCGGTAAAGTGCGTTTCGCCCTATATCTCTGCTTCTTAATCTTCGATTTGAAAAATTCTTTCTGCACCGGATACAGCTCCTGATGGGAAATCGTTTGCACATAACTTCTAATTTTTGTAAAAAATAGTTTGGCCACCAGGGGGCGTAAATCTTAATTTCCACTTCTGTTGTATTTACAGCAAAACATGAGCTTCTAAATTCTCAATTGAAAAAGACGTCGTTTGTAGACCGATACTACTCATGTCGACAAACCTTTTAGAAACATTTTCTTCTTAAAATAGTGCATGGTTTCTACGCCAGGGTGCGTAGATGTATATTTTATTTTTTTCAATATCTGTACTTCTAGGAGTCCGATTTGAAAAATTCTTTCTTTCTTAGATAGTGTTTCTAGTGTGACATGTGGTTCATATAATTTCAAAGTTTTCAAGTAATTCATAGACTTTCCGCTAGGGTGCGTAAATGTAAATTGCGTTTCCCCCTATATCTCTGCTTCTAAATCTCCGTTTTGAAAAATTCTTTCTGGGCCGCATACAGCTCCTGATGGGAAATCGTTTGCACATATTTTCTAATTTTTGTAAGAAATGGTATGGCCACCAGGGGGCGTAAGTCTTAATTTCCGCTTCTGTTGTATTTGCAGCAAAATTTGAGCTTCTAAAATCTCGATTGAAAAAAAAAGTCGTTTGTCGACCGATACTACTCATGTCGACAAACCATTTAGGAAAATTTTCTTGCTTGAAAAAATGCATGGTTACTACGCCAGGGGGCGTAGATGTATATCTTATTTTTGTCAATATCTCTACTTCTAAGAGTGCAATTTGAAAAATTCCTTCTTTGTTGGATAGTGCTTCGATGCGAAATGTTTTTCCTATAAATTCAAAATTTTCAAGTAAATTATAGACTTTCCGCTAGGTGGCATAAAGGTAAATTGCGTTTTCTGCGTTATTTCTGCTCCTAAAGCTCTGATTTGAAAACTTTTTCCTGTATCGCATACAAGACCTGGTGGAAAATACTTTTCACATAATTTTTAATGTTTGGTAAAGAATGGTTTAGCCACCAGGGGTCATAAGTAATAATTTCTGCTTCTGAAGTATTTGTTGCAAAATCTGGGCTCCTGAAAACTCGACTATTTTTTTCTTCGGCCGAAACCGCTCATATGGATAAACATTTTGAGGATACTTTCTTCCTAAAATAATGCACGGTTTTCCCATCAGGGGACGTAAAGTCCCATCTTATTTTTGTCGATATCTCTGTTTCTAATTGTTCGTAAGCTCACGATTCCGTTTACAGCAATATCTGAGGGATTAAAAACCCGGTTGAAAATCTTCTTTCTTTCGTCAGATCTATTGTTTTCCCCGTCGGTTCCATTGACTTTGAATAGCTTTGATAAATTTAATTTGCGTCAGAACGGATTCAAAAGACGTGCTTATTGCACCGGAAAATTCCGTTTCATCTTTTTTGTTTCCAAGTCGAACCACAAATGTTCGATTAGGTTCATCTCAGGTGAATTTGGATACCAGGGCATTAACAGAAAGTCACCAGCGTGTTCTTCGAACCACTCGTTGAAGATTCTGGCAGTGTGGCATGGCACATTATCCTGTTGGTAATGGCCATCACTAGCAGGGGACACAGTTACCATGAATGGGTGAACTTGGTCCACAAAGATGTTTGGATACCTTACAACTGTCAGGGATTGTGCTATCGGGATAATGAGGCCTAAAGTGTCCCAAGAAAACATTGCCCACAGCATAACACCACCTCCTCCGGCCTGTTTCGGTTCAACAGTGCATCCAGGTGCTATAGGCACCGGTGATAATCGGCGTATCCGCGC
The DNA here is from genome assembly GCA_039090855.1 of Macrothele yani. NCBI lineage: Eukaryota > Metazoa > Arthropoda > Arachnida > Araneae > Macrothelidae > Macrothele > Macrothele yani. Next base: position 74,644,204 of record CM077010.1, on the reverse strand, counting down.
TCGGCCGTCTGCGTGATGCATCAGAAATCTTGATTCGTCAGACCAGGCCACTTTCTTCCAATCATCCACTGTCCAATCTCGATTATCTTAGGGCCATTTGATGCGTTGTTGGTGATGACGCGCAGGCAGTATGGGGAACCTGCTAGGTCTTCTGCTACTCAGGTCCACGCGCAGAAGGCTGCGTTGAATTGTGTGCTGTGACACACTACGCTGATCACCGCTGTTGTAGCTGCGGGTGATTTGTCGAACTGTGGCCATGCGGTCGCTGTGTACAATGCGCGACAGTCTCCGCTCTTAACTGACATCAATGAGCTGCGGACGACACACAGTTGGATGACGTTTCGCCATATGGCCATCTGTGGACCACTTTTTATACATACTCACTACAGCGGCACGTGAAAAACCCACAAGCCGCGCCGTTACCGAGATCGTAGTTCCGAAGCGACGTGCCATCCCAATTTGTCCTATATGAAATTCCAATAAATCTGCAGCGTTTCCCATTCTGACTCCGAACAGTCTACGAACTAAAAGCCGGTCCTCGTGCTGTATATATATATACTGCTCTGTGCGCTTCACCTGCGCCACCGTTCGGTCTTCAGGCGCGCTCATTTCTCTAGGCTGCGGGTAGTCATAATGGAATGTCTGATTGGTGTATTTCCTCTTTGCCTTAGAACTACTCACAAATTGGGTATCTTTCATCATGTGGACGCTATTGATCAAACATAAAAATATCCAATTCTAACAAAATTGCTCCAGCATGTCTTCTGGTCTCAGAGATCCATGGTTCATTCAACATCTATATCTGCGAAGAACATCTATATCTACGCACCATAAAAGTTGAACATCTGAACAACTACATCTACCCATCATAGACACCGAAAAAACTTGACACTTCGTCGAAATATTTTGGTTTTATTCACAACAAATAAACGAAAAGTAAAATGTATTTTCCATTTAGAAGGGAATGACATTGTGTCTATGCTTAACAAAAGGTAAGGCAGCTGTAAATTTAGGAGCTATGTGGATTTGGGTAATTGTGGTCTTAAATAGATGACGTTAATTGAATTTCTTGGATATATTTTGAAGACAGAATATCGTAAACTTTCAAATCAAAACCTCTTCCAGTTACCGAGAACTTTTATGTCAGAAGTGTCAGGAAAACGTTCATGAAATATTTAGAGATACTTTCAGTTTTGGTTTACTCCTGTTTTTCGAATATTTATTCTAGAACATCTAAGTTGATAAGAAACTAAAATTTCAAAACCTACAGTTCTACTTAATATTTTAATATAGTAACCGAAAACATAAAAGTACTTCTCGCTGAATCTAATGAGTTTGCATGTTTCCTCAGTGTAATGCTTTTTAAGTTTTTTCTTTTGCCTAGATAGAATTTTCAGCGCTTCATTTGTGCTATAAACGAACGTTCTTCAAGAGATCTTTCAAAAAATTAAGGCAAAAATCGCTATGTGCACGTTCCGTTATACATAAAAAAGAAGTTGAAGAACGTTTCATCGAAACACTTGCAGCAAGTTGCGAGTTTAGTTCCAAGTTGCGAGTTTACGTGCGAATGGAATTATACAGAGAAAATTTTTTTGATGGTTAAAAGGACGAGACTACTGCTTTAATGGCACGCAGTAAGCGTTTCAGTGTCTCACGGTATTTATGTATCAGAGCTAACAGTACATTCTGCTCTCTAAAACGCCCGACAAAAATAGGAAGACTTGGTCTCATATGATCCTTCCCAAGAAAATTTCCAGGAAAAATAGTTTTCTATATTTTTTCCTTGAGGATATGCAGTAAATTTCTCATCAAAAAAAGTATCTAGATAATGACAGGAGAGTAAGGATGGACATAAGATATGTCTCCTGAAAACTTCTCGGCGAGAAAACTGATTTTTTTTTTCTGCCCCGCTGACTATACAAGATAGCTTTATTCCGTTCTCGAATCAGAAGAGCCTTTTGCAGTCTCCTCAGACGTTCCTTCTAGGCAATGCGAATTGAGAAACGTCGTCGATTTGGCCACTGAAGCAGGATACGCTCCGAACTTAATTTACATTGAGAAAACCCGAACCACTCGTATTGATATTTCTATGTCGTAGCTACGCTACCTGGGCTCAAATCCCTCTATACCAAATGTTTCCTATCACCTCAAGAACGCGCTGAAGAAGATGAACCTTGGTGTTGGCATCAGGTCTCCGACATCTTTATAAACCATGCTTAAGGAAACACTATCAAGACCCCACCTTCCAATGAAGCAGGTGTTTGTGCTATTCCTGTACTATATCCGGACGGCTCCAAGCTATACTACAGTGGAATAACTAAACGTTCATTTAGAATTAGAGTCAACGAACATAAAAGGGACATAAAGAACGGAACAGTAACCACGGCCCTATCCAGAGAAGTCAAGTTCGATCCGCTGCTCCCATGTGGGATGACGTAAAGAAATTAGCTTCCTATTCCACTACAAAATACACTGAGTGGCCACTTTATTATGACTACTCCCTCAGAACTTTGTTGGGCCACCTTTTGCCTTTAATACTGCGACGATCTTTCGTGGCAAGGACTCCACGAGATGTTGATAGGTGGTTTGTAGAATCTGAGACCATGCTTGATGAATAGCACTTTCCAAGAGTGTGAGATTGCAGGGCAGTGGATCCAGCTGTCTGATGACTCGTTCAATTTCATCCCACAAATTCTAAATGGGGTTGAGATATGGAGATTGTGGGGCCCACCTAAGTAAAGTAAACTCACCGGCATGTTCCTGAAACCAATCCTGTACAATACGAGCACTATGGCAGGACGCATTATCTTGTTGAAAGTAACCATCGCTATTGGCATAAACCATCCACATGACAGGATGCACTTGGTCCGCAACGATGTATAGATATAATGTGCCAATCAGACGTTGATCAACACGAATTAAAGGGCCCAGTGCATGCCAGGAAAGCATTCTCCAATCCATAACGTTGCCTCCACCAGCTTGAACTGTTGTAGTAATGCATTTGGGGTCCATGCTTTCGTGCTGTTTCCACCAAATCCTTACTCGGCCATCGGCATGGTGCAACTGAAAACGTGATTCATCGGACCACATAATGTGTTTCCAATTATCGACTGTCCAATCCTTGTGCTCCTGTGCGAACTGGAGACGTTTTCTCTTGTTAACTGCAGACAGCAAAGTTGTTCGAACAAGCCTTCGGCTGCATTATTCCATCCAATGCAGTGTACGACGAACAGTGCGTGCAGAGACCATTTGAACGGATCCTCGATTAAGATGGTCTGTAATTTGCTGCACTGTTGCCCTTCTGTTGGCTGTTACCAGTCTGGAGATTCTCCGTTCCGCCCGAGCAGTCACTAATCGATGACGACCACACGTTGCACGTAGAGACCCAGTTTTTTGGCTGACAGTCCAGTCTTTAAACACTTTAACAACAGCTGCTCTGGAACATTTCACGAATGCGGCGGTTTCGGTGATACTCGTTCCATGGCTCCCAGCTCCTACAATCATCTCACGTTGAAAGTCCGTGAAATCGCATTTTTTTACCCATCTCGTCACCCAAAAATCACTCCTACTACTGTAGCGAGCTCTAAGCTTTCCCTTTTTATACTAGCCTCGCCCTCTGGCGGCAACGGCGTGCAACAATGGCTCATTTGCTTAAAACTGTCAGGTGGTCATAATAAAGAGGCCACTCAGTGTATACTGTCATTCGCGAAACTTTGGAGATAATAACAAACAGCGAGTCGTGCAATTATAACGTCTCACTGGAGTTACCACGAACTTGTAACCAATTCTTCAAATAGTGATTCCCTCTTGATTTTCCTTCCATTATTCCGCGTGCTAAACGAGCATAACGTCTCGTGTCTTTAAATACCTGATTACGTTCGCATCTCTTCGTTATTGTCAAGTCAAGTCACCACGTTCAAATTGTTGAAGCGTTCTATTATTCATTTGCAGTTTGCTGTCTACCTTCCTTGAAAAAAGCCACCTGGTTGATGTGCGGAAGCTTGGAAATTTTGATTTCTATTCTACACCGAGAAATTTCGGATATCTAGTATAGTTATACAATTTAAATACAGTTGGTGTATCGTTCCGTGTTATTTAATTAGAGAAAACTGATTTCCATTCGCTCATACCATAAGGGTGATATGAGATTGACCATTTTCCTGTTTTCACCTCTGAATGCATGTCAAACAAACTTAGCACACCCGTAGCTGGACTGCGGGATTTACTCGATAATATACGGAACGTTTGCGCATATAATGCCGAACTCAGAAGCAATGTGACTCATAATTAAATTACTGTTGCATCCTGACTGATTCTTTCAATCCGTGTTGCGTTGATTCCTGTTTTGCAGAACTTGAAATATTGTACGATAAAATGTCGAAGCCAGTGGCCAAATTTCGAGAAAACTTAACAGTGTGCTGGAGTGACATAAAAATTGCTATTTACCCTACGATAAGCTGTCGGACAGTGCGAAATGTCATAAACATATTTTCCCACAAAAATCAGGCGAACAGAAAATCGCGTCTTCTTGCTAGACACATTTTCTAGCCTAATCGCAAATTTAACTGGATAACATGCCGCGTTAGTTTCCTTTTCTCACCTTGACTGAAACAACGAAGTCACTCAAATAAAATTCAAGAATGATTTACTTACAGTTAACCTTATTTCACCAGCACTTCACTCAATCATACACTGTAAAAAAACAAGTTAGTAAAATCATGCAAAGCATTGATTATGGTACGCTTTCCAACATACCAGAAATTATTACTGAAGTTATATGGATAATGGATGTGGAATAAATCTCGCTCCTGTGTCCTGATTTTTGACCCCGTTTAGATTATATTCAACAGAACGGTTCACTATACCTCCGGAACAACACGATAAAGTTTTGTTACAATAGAAGCAGTTTTACGCAAGTTATGAGAATAATGGCTGAGGAATAAATCTGTCTTTTGTGCAATGCCCTTTGACCCCATTTCGTTTATATTCAACAGAACTGGTTCACTATACCTCCGGAACAACAAGATAAAGTTTTGTCGCAATCCAAGCATTTTAGGTACGTTATGATGCACAAGGGCAATGAAATGGATCCCACTCCAGTGTATTGAAATTTGACCCCATTTCGCCCATTTTCAATAGGGTTCGTCCCCAGTGGCTCCCTACCACATACTATAAAATTTCATCGAAATCGGATCATTTTTACACACGTTATGACGCTAAGGGCAATGGAATGTATCCCGCTCTTATGCCCTGCCAGACCTTTGACCCCATTTCGCCTATTTTCAATAGGGTTCGTGCCCAGGTGGTTCCTTACCACATACTTAAATTTCATCGAAATCGAACCATTTTTACGCAAGTTATGACGCATAAGGACAATGGAATATATCCCGCTCTTATGCCCTGCCTGACCTTTGACCCCCATTTCGCCGGTTTTCAATAGGGTTCGTGACTAGTGGTTCTCTACCGCATACTAAAATTTCATCGAAATCGAACCATTTTTACGCAAGTTATGACGCATAAAGGCAATGGAATGGATCCAGTTCCTATGTCCTGACCTTTGACCCTATTTCAGCCATTTTCAACAGGGTTTGTCCCCAGAGAGGTCCCTACCACATACTAAAATTTCATCGAAATCGAACAATTTTTAAGCACGTTATGACGCATAAGAGCAATGGAATGGATCCCGCTCCTTTGCCCTGACCTTTGACCATGTTCGCCCATTTTTAATAGGCTTCGTCCCTAGGTGGTACCCTACCACATACTAAAATTTCGTCGAAATCGAACCATGTTCACGTGAGTTATCGTGCGGACGGGCGGACGGACAGACGGACGGACAAAGCTGGAGCATATACGCTTCTTCAACCTACTTTTGAAAAGCGTAATAAATGGTGTCAATTCACGGAAATTTTCTGAAAATAACGTGCAGCAAAGTTGCTACCTCTGTGTCCGTCTTTTTTCAGAAATGTCCGTTTTCAAAAGCGCCCGCTCATTTTAACTTCTGCAGAAAAAATCCATTTCAGGTTTTCCGTATTTAAACTGAAATTCCGCAAAACCGACTACTGTGCATTTTGCATCCTTACCTCAGATAACTCATCCGCTGCAGACAGGATTAAACCCCCATCGTTTGGGTTGGTTCAACAGTAAGGCACATATTTTACCATGCCTTTAACCACTGAATCATGTGCATCGTATAAAGCAAATTACGCAACGATGATAGATATATATTTTTGTCATTAAAGCGAGGGATTTAATTATTTTATTTTCTGTTGGAGCTTATTACTTTCTGAATAGGTTTGTAATATTTTATTTTTCTCTAGGAGGACTTTTCACAAATTAAGCATTTTTCATCGTGATTTTTCGAAGCAACAGAATACTTTGCAACTTTATTTTTTTTAAACTGATAATGACTTACATTTATCTTTAAAAGAGGTGAAGCGTACTTCTTTGTAGTATTATTTCACACAACAAAAAATCCTTGTGACGTGCCTGCCAGAAGGACGCACACGACATAAAGGCAGATAGAAATCAGAATGAGCTTCCGCGTAGCTCAATTGGTAGAGTGACTTATTCCGGAATGAGGGGAGCAGGGTTCGAGCCCCGGCGTGGACAAATATGACGGAGAAATTTACTTCGTTATAATGGCGCCCAAACTTTCCGGATGACCCGGCCGTTCAAAATCTTGCAATGGTGTGATGTTCTTTCGACACCGCGTTTTAGGAAAAATCACGGAATCCCTTCTCCAGCGCTTCGAAAAATATATGTGTGTGACGTTGCATTCCACACACTAGATTGACTGGGAGTTCTCAGATGCACGTTGTACAGCGAATGGCTGCCTGCAAAAACTCATGGTCACGGCTGACCCGTGGGCCATGCCCCCGGCCCTCTTTCGGTGGGAGGGGGAGATGTGACGTGCCTGCCAGCAGGACCCACGCGGCATAAAGGCAAATAGCAGTCAGAACGAACGTCCGCGTAGCTCAATTTGTAAAGTGACTTAGTCCGGAATGAGGGGACCCGGTTCAATCCCCGGCGTGGACAAATATGACGGAGAAAGATACATAGACACCGTATAATTGCCTGTACAATAGGTTAAGTACTCGGTTTCCTACACTAACGCAATATATAATAAATAGCTGGTGCACAAAATAGTGGAAAGGAAGAAATATCGTATGCCACAATAAACAAAATTCATGCGATGTGCTATGCACAATATCCGATCTCGCTACGGAACTTCAAAATTCGACAGACGATTGGTATTTAAAAGGTAATCAAACCTCAAGTATTCTCACCAGTCGCTCCTATTACTGGTAATTTCTCGTCATACAGAATCGAATACGAGAATGTAAAGAATATGACTTCTAATTATTTTATATAAGAGAATGAATATAGAATAATTAGAAGGAGGATAATGAGGATAATTGTAATTTCTCGTCATTCCTTTCGAATATTAACGGAGTTTTCCCGTTAATATGAGAAAGGAACTGTGGAAAGTTTTCTGAAAATTCAGAATTTTCCCGTGGTACGAAATATCCGTGAAATTTAGGTTTCTTTCTGCCATTTTACGAAAAAGGCTGTATCAGAAATATATTTCGTCAGATTCATGAAAGAACTGACGGAACGTGGCTCGTGAATTTCAGACTTTTTTCTTTACAGTAGCTCAATGAGCAATTTTCCCAATAGCTCAATGAGCAATTTGTCGAATTAACGTAAGTTAGTAAGCAGACAACTTGACTAATCCGAACACTAAATATTGTGTTGGTGCGAATGAAATGTCCGCCAAAGGACCACTCAGCACGCGTGGACGGCGAGAACGGAAAAGTAGGACAACGTACCTAGGTAAAGTAATCCCCCTCGGCATTGACACATACACTATATACCAACAAGTAATTGGACACCTGTGATAGCAAAGGAAAACGAAGTTTATTCACCTTCAATAGTAGCTTCCACGAGCGGCGATTACAGCTGCGATCCTCCGGGGCATACTCTCAACCAGGCGTTGTACGACGGCTAGCGGTATTTCCTTCCACTCGGCTTGAAAACAGGTCAGTTCTTTCACCAGACTAACTGGTCCCAGAGATATTCGATAGGGATAAGGTCCGGGCTCTGCGCAAGCCAGTCCATTCGATTAACTCCATTGTCACCATACCAAGCCATGGTGGACCTCTCAACATGACAGGTGGCATTGTCATCCTGAAAGTTACATGGGTCCACCCCGTAAAACTGCCACAACGTAAGAAGCGCATGGTCATCCAAAATGGTGCAGTAGGTCTCGGCGTTGAGTCTACCAGGAATTGCGACCAAGGGTCCCGTGCCATACCTGGAGAAACACCCTCATAGCATAATTCCACCGCCGCCGAACTTCACAGTTGTCACAATACATTCCGGCAGGAGGCGTTCTCCAGGAAGACTCCAACCCAGACCCTGCCATCCGAACGGTAGAGGGTGAACCTTGATTCGTCGCTCCAGAGAACCTGTTTCCACTGTTCAACGGTCCACTGTCGACGTTCTTTGCACCACGTTAGCCGAGCAGCGCTATTGGACTTGGTGATCAAAGGCTTGTGCGCAGCAGCACGTCCATGATAACCGAGCAGATGAGCTTCCTTACGGATGGTATTCATCGAAAGAACACTCCCGGATGCCTGTTGAAACTCCTCGCGGATGTGGCCTATCGATTTGGTGCGATTCTTCCGAATTTCTCTGGCGAGCACCCGTCGGTCTCTAACTCCCAGTTTTGTGGGTCTGCCGGGTCGGGGCACATTCCGACAGTCACCTCTCATCTTCCACTTGCCAATCACGTAGGCCACTGTCGATTTTGGGTACTTCAACTCGCTGGATATGTCACGTATGGATCGGCCATTTCTGTGATACCCGACGATTACACCTTTCTCGAAATCAGAGAGCTCCGAACTGCGTGGCATCTTGCATGTGACTGGTTGCGTTGTTGGTTCCCACACGATATTTAACGGTGGCGCGTGACGTGTATCAGGACCGCAGATATCGTCGATTGCAGGGATGTCCAATTACTTGTTGGTAGATAGTGTATATTTCGTCAGATTCATGAAAGCAGTGACGGAACGTGGCTCGTGAATTTCAGACATTTTTTTTAAAGTGGGGCTCCAATAGCTCAATGAGAACTTTGTCGAATTAACGTAAGTTTGTAAGCAGACAACTTGACTAACCCGAACACTAAATATTGTGTTGGTGCGAATGAAATGTCCGGCAAAGAGCCAGCACACGTTGACGGCGAGAACGGAAAAGTAAGACAACGTACGTAGGCAAAATAATCCCCCTCGGCATCGACACGTAGTTGCCATCTGTCCGGCAAGACAAAGATCTCGAAACGAAAAAGTCTTGAGGCTGAGACCCGAAGAAGTCATTAACTTCTCGATGAACCTCGTTGTCTGTCGTGCTCGTTGAACCTCGTTGTCTGTAGAAAAACCCTTCGCCATCTAGTGGAGTCGAAACCTCGGAGTGTACAGGCCGTTATTCGGGCTAGAGGAAGACCAAGATGCTACTAGGCAGGTATCTCTAACATTTTTTTCCGATTGAGTGTACAATTCCCTTAAATATTGTTTTCTTGAATATGTGATTTGTGATCAAGATCCATGGACGTTTAAAGATTTGGCATTTTCTGCGGTGGTTTTAAGAAATTTTGATTAACAAATGCAGTTCATTTTTAAGAACACCAAGTCTACAGTTCCAAATGTTTTTATTTACATCCAGGTGCAATCAAACGTGAATATTTCGTATCGTTGTCATATTTACACTAACGATCAGTGCTCTCTGGTTCAACCAAGAAAATGTGTTCCTCTTTTACTTTTGCTAGATGTTGCCCCATAATTTCAACAAAGTGGTCATTTGTCTGCGAATCATTGGTTCCTCCAAGCTCAAATGGCAGAACAGAGGGCGATATATGTTCCAGCAAAGTTCCTTTGTCTTTTTCGTGAAAAATTACCTGCAAGACAAAGTAGGTTAGAATATTGTAATTTAAAACACACTGGTCCACATAATATTAAAGTTTATCAAGTAATGAAGTAATTTCCGGTTACACACCGAAGAGTCAAACATTATGACAACCTGCTTAAAATGACATGGTTCCTCCACGTGCCACCGAAAAACCTCGGAGAGGCTTGGACGCTACAAGATTTCTAAATGTGTCTTGTGTTATGTGATACCAATACGTTACCAGCAGGTCCTTTAAATTTTGCGAGACCTATGGTTGAGCCGCCGTAGGTCGAATTTGCTGTTCCAACACAAAGCACATATGCTCGCTTGGATCGGTGTTTGTGGAATTTGTAAATAGATTCCAACAATACCTCGAAACCTTGCTCATGTGCCGCAAACCATTCTCTAACAATCGGGCAGTGTGTCATGAAACAAGGCACTACCGGAGATGGAATACCGTTGCCATGAAAGGATGAGACTGATCTGGATGATGTCTAGGTAGCTGGTAGACGTTATGGTTTCCTGCACATGAACGACTGGACCAAGGGTTTCTCAGAACAGTATTTTCTCCATTGGATTACTTTCCTCTCGCGGTGCATCGTGGTTCGAACGCTTTCTCAGGTAAAAATCAAAAATCTTGTTTCCTTTCCACATGGTGCAATAGGCAACAAGACTCATGGGACCAGACGAGTTCTTCCAATTAGTCAGTGTCCAATTCAGATGCTCGCGTGCCTATTGCAGACGGTTAAGTAATATTTGCATGGGCACTCCGAGCGACCTGCAGCTACCAACTGCATTTTCAGCAGCGTTCGATGGGCCGTGCGTTATGACACATTAATCCTGTAACCAGCATCAAATATTATCAGCAAATTGCGCCAACGTATCCGTCCTGTTAACTCGTACCATACGGGATAGCTTACGCTTACTTCTAACATTGATGAGCCATAGTTGAAACACACTTGTGATGCGTGCATTTTTCTCCATGGACCACTATTTAAATCCTGGGTGCCACTTTAGAAGTGTTGTTGGAGACCACCGGATTAAGAAGTCTATCTACAGCGTTTTCGCGTGTGTGTTTGTGTTGTCTACACCCATGGAGTACTATAATAAGTTTTTTTACGAATACTAAGTACACATTCAAAGTATTTGTTCAACGAGGTAACACTAAGTGTGCAGTTCATTGCAAACCGCTTATATAATTTTTTGAATGCAACTGTCCTATCACATTTTTTAACCTGAATAACCTTAGTGCTGATACTTTTTACGAAATGACCATATCCCACTGTTTCTAGAGTTCGCATTGAGTATGTTATTAAAACCTCCCACTAATTGCATTAGTTGTTTTCTTCGATTTTTTTTCTTCACTTCCTCAACGCATGGTTCTGAGCTTTTTGAGAGCAACGTGCAAAGAGCTATTTCTAATTGTACACAACGTCATGGTGTATATGGTTTCATTATTTGGCTAAATAGCACGTTTTAAGCATACCTATACAGAAAATACTGTTATTGAGTTTATTATTAAACTCGATAACAGTATTTAAACTGATTGGGAGCACCGTCTCGGAAATGCTTTGAACTAGTCTCCTGGCCATTAAAATTGACCTTTGCGAAACTCGCCAAGTTCGATGCTTTCGCATCTGAAGAGCAAGACCAACAATAATTAACATAGCTGAGTATCCTGTGTTATTTGTTCTGTTTCACACGTACTTCGATTTGCATAAAGATGTGCTGGTAATAATATTTTGGCTCGTCAGTGTATGTAAAAAATTAGTACAAATAAACAGCTCTAAAAAACCAAAGTATTATTTCACTGTGTGTTTCATCGAATTCAAAGTCTCTTCCTCCCGAATTTAAATACAAAAAGGTTTCCTGTGTTAAATCGAAATGTAGGCCTACTTTCTACTTTGACGAATACATGATAGAACTCTATCAGCTTATTCGCGCTCCATCAAGACGAATAAAATTTATTGAGTATTTTATACTTTTTTGCTGTCTTCCTACCAACAGTATATCAGTACTTTCAATTAAAAACAATAAACGTATGGCACCAAGAAAATACTAGATGATTTTCACAGTAATTTTGGAATAGATTTTAGTCTTATCTATGGGATTGCTTAATGATAAGATAAAAACAATTATACCCTGCCCTCGAAAGGTAGTTATGCATTATTTTATCGTTTTTATTACGTACATCAAACTCTTCGGAATATGGCTTGCAAAGAAAAATTAGTCTTTTGCCGTTTAGAAAACTTTTTATAATGAAATAAAAACCCTAGTATTTCCCTCCTGGTACGGATATATCTAGGTAATTCAGATGAATAGGTTATTTACGTCACTAAGCTATAAAAACCTACATTAAATTTACAAATTTCGCATTCCTTAAAAAGTTATTTCCGTTTTGTTTGTAGCATAGGCTATATTGACAAAAGTCACCGGACCCCCTTCAAAAGCAAATGAACGGATCATCTGCTTTGTTAAGGTGCGCGGCACAGCTGCAAACAGTAAAAAAACAAGCCTGCAGCTGACCACGATCATATCGCACTGTGAGGTTGAGTGAAAATGTCGCGGCGGACGAAAACGGACGCTGAGAAAGGAAAGATTATTGAGTGTTATATTAGTGGGTTGTCCATAAGAGAAACCGAGAGGTGTTTAAACATACCCAAGTCAATTGTTTTGGATGTACTGAATAAGTGGAAGACACATGGCATGCCTGAAGCAGCAAAACGTATCGGCAGAACAAACAAAATCAGTGATAGAGGACGTCGAAGCCTCAGGAGGGTCATAACAGCTAATCGACGGAGTACTGCACAAGACCTCAGTGTACAGGTAAGTAAAAATGCTGGAACCTCGGTATGTACCCGTACCATTCGCAGAGAACTGCATTCCATGTATTACCGTGGTCGTCCGGCTGTTCATAACCCTTTCCGATCCACTCGGAATGCTACTCGTTGTTTAGAATGGTGTAAAGATAACTTATCGTGCAACGTAGATCAATGGAAACGGGTCCTATGGACTGATGAATCCAGGTACACGATCCATCAGTCTGATGACCATGTGTGGGTATTGTGGCAGCCGGAGGAACGCTATTCACCACAGTGTACTTTTCCTACAGTCAAGTTTGGAGCTGGAAGTGTACTCCTGTGAGGATGTTTTTCGTAGTATGATCCCGACCCATTGGTTATCGTGAACAAACCTGTTAACCAGCACGTCTATCTTGATATTTGGGACAATTATGCCAAACCAAATTTGTGGCAATACAATGGAACCGAGCCTTGCTTGTACCAGCGGGATAATGCATCGAGCCATAAAGCAAGGACTGTTACGGCGTATCTTGACGATAATTACGCATCATGTGAAGACTGGCCAGCACAGAGCATTGATCTTAATCCTGTAGAGCACCTCTGGGATGAATTAGAGCGTCGCATAAGGAGTTTGGAACCAAGGCCTACTACTAAGCAACAGTTAGCGGCAGTTGTTAACTAAGTAACAGTAGCTTACTAAGTAACACTTATGGAAACGCATACCTATCGCTGTGTTCCAAAACCTTGTCGTAAGCATGTCTCGAAGGGTCAGTGCATGCATTAAGGCCAAAGGTGGACAGACACCGTACGAATGTATGTCAATAAATGCTATGTTGTGTTTCTATCCTAAGGGGTCTGGCGACTTTTGTCAGTATAGTGTATATGATATGTTTGCTGTATTTTTACCATCGTTATATCTTTTCTAAAAATTTTTACTTTTCCTTTTAGAATTTTATAACAATGGATATTAAGGTTAGTAGACCACTTATGTTGTCAAGTTTCTGCATTGTTTTCCTGTTATAGTTTTTCAAGTACGCTTCACTAATGACCGTATAATTTTGCACCACATATTAAATTATTTTATTTTCTACGCACTTTACGAAAATATTAGTCACAGGTAATATAAAATGTTACGCTTTTCTCCGGTGGCACGTTGAATAAAGCACCGAAAACTTTCTCTGAAGAATTCAACATGTAAGTGCACCTTTGTTACTTGCTTGAATGTATGCTTTGATGAGCACGTACACTAATGAACCATTACATTATGATCACTCACAGTCTAGAGAAATGAGCGCGCCTGGAGACCGAATGGTGGCGCAGCTGAAGTTCACAGAGCAGTGTATATATACAACAGCAGGACCAGCTTTCGGTTAGTAGAGCGTTCGGAGTCAGAACGGGAAAAGCTGCCGATTTATCGGAGTTTGATAAAGGACAAATTGTGACGGCACGGCTCCTCGGAAACGGCGCGGCTTGTGGGTTGTTTACGTGCTGCTGTAATGAGTACGTATCAAAAATGGTGCACAGATGGGAAAACGACGACCCGTCGTCCAGCCGTTTGTCGTCCGTAGCACATTGATGCCAGAGGGGAACAGAAACTGTGACCCATTGTTCACATGGACCGGAGATCCATATTGCGACAAATCACCCGCAGCTACAACAGTGGTGATCAGGGCAGTGTGTCACAGCACACAGTTCATCGCAGCCTTCTGCGCATGGGCCTGCGTAGCCGACCATCCAGCCAAGACCCCATGCTTACTGCACGTCATCGCTAAGAAGGCATGAAATGGGCCTAAGATAATTGAGATTGGACAGTGGATGATTGCAAGAAAGTGGCTTGCTGTAATGAATCAAGATTTCTGGTGCATCACGTAGACGACCGAGCGCGGATACGCCGTTAACCAACGGAGGCTATGGCACTTGGATGCATTGCTGGGCGGAAACAGGCTGGAGTGCTCGGCGGCGGTGTTATGTTGTGGGTGATGTTTTCTTGGTACACTTTAGGCCTCATTATCCCAAGAGCACAATCCCTGACAGCTGTCAGATATCTAACATCGTTGCAGACAAAGTTCACCCAATCATGGTTCCCTGCTGGTGATGGCCATTTCCAACGGGATACTGCGCCATGCCACATTTCCAGAATCGTCAAGGAGTGGTTCGAGGAGCATGTTGGTGACTTTCTGTTAATACCCTGACATGAACCCAATCGTACATCTGCGGTTCGAATTGGAAACGCGGGTTCGCGCTAAATCACCACCACCGCAAAATGTACGGGAACTGGAGGACCTGCTGTTGACATTGTTGTACCATCGTATACTCCAGGATGACTATCGCAACCTCATCGAATCGATGCATCGCCGTGTGGTTGCCGCTTGGCTGGCTAAACGGGGTCCTACAGCTTATTAGGTAGGTGGACATAATGTAATGACGCATCGGTTTATGTCACCCAAATTAAGGGGATTTGCATCCAGACGCCAACGGTGGGTTATACTGAACCAGTTTCAAACACAGCGTTCACATCTGTAGTAGAAGTTTCCTCTGGTAACTATCCAGCACTCCCTGAGTGTATTTAAATGAAATGCCGTTCTACTCTTCATGTTTTACTATGGTGTTTCCCAGGCAATGTGCGTCTGAACTGAACATGCCTGTACAGAACATGGCCGCAATCCACTACTCAAAATGGGTGTCCGGATACATTTAAACATACAGTGTACTTACATTCGTCTGTCGAAAGAAAAACCTTACTTTCGGATTCTTAATGGTCATATTTCATAAATGTTCGTCTTGTATTTTTGCCATTCATTTAGTTCTTGTTGAGGAGTGACAAATTGCTTCGGAAGAAATAGCATTTACACGCATGCAGGGGCAGACTTTGTCTTTTATGTTTTTCATAACATTTCCTCCTAATCTACAGTGTACCTCTTCTTCAAGGAAGCATGATCATATAATACAGATAACTGTTAGCTCGCTTACTGCAAACTAATGTAAGAAATTGTCTTTGATAAAGATACAACATTTTTAGATTGAAATGCCGTTTTAACTACTCGCGCAGATATTTATTTGACACTCAGATGAACACTATTGTTCTCACGCTCGAACAAATAATGGTTCTAATAATAACTGTATAAATGGACTCCGCTTGGTTCAATGATAGGTCTTACATTATGCCGCATTTCTCGCCAAATAACCAATCGATTATTATCTGTCATCGACAGCGAACGATTGGAATGTATTCGATGTGTGCAAAAAATCTACCCGTTTTTTTAATAGACGGAAATTACGATCGGAGTAGTTATGTCACAGATGACGTTTCGATGCCGAATTTTCGGCCAAATAAGCGTGGAGCAGTAGAACATTTAGAGGCATTAGGTTTGTCCGAGTAAGTCATTCGTAACCGAAATCACGGACGGTGTAACATGACATGAGATAAGGCGCATATTAGACATTGTTTACTGAACGAGTTCGAAAAAAGTAGTACTGAAGCCGCAGCTTGCCGCAACATCTGTCAAGTGTATGGGGAGGATGCTGTTGATGATAGTACATGTGGACATTGGTTTCGGAAATTCCGGGACGGAGACAGAAGCTGTAAAGGTCAACCACGTCCTGGACGTCCATCCGTGGTTTCTCACGAGGATGTGGACCAAGCCATAACAAATGACCCACATCAAACCTTTCAGGAATTAGTGGAAACTTTGTCGGTACACAGAACAACATTCGAAACATGGATGCATGCGCTTGGGTTCATCACCAAGTTCGATAACTGGGTTCGGCACGAGCTTTCTGCAAAGCAACGAGAGGATAGAGAATTCGTAGCTGTGTTTCTTGGCTTTCTCGTCACAGAAATGAACTATTTTGGAGACAAGTTGTAACGGGTGATGAGAAATGGGTACTGTACCGTATTGTAAAGCGTCGACGGAATGTGTGCCAAGGTGCAGAGCCTGCTCCATCGACCTCAAATGGTGGACTGCATCCCAAAAGGTATTGTTGAGTGTTTGGTGGTATGTCCAGGGAATAATCCACTGGAAGGGGTTGGCACCTAACTGAACGATAAATGCTGACCTGACCTCTAGGGACAACAGTTGGACAGATTTCGAGAGCAACTGACATCGAAACGGCCAGCACTCGTCAGTCGCAGAGGCGTGATCCTTCGCAATGGTAACACCAGACCTCATGCTGCACTCGGCAACAATTACTGGTTGAGAAGTGTTACCTTACCCGGCGTATTTCCCTGACCTGGCACCTACGGTCTACCACCTATTTCGATTGTTACAGAACGCCTTCGCTGATATGGGTGATCTGAAAACGGCATTACAAGGCCTTTTTTACTCAAAACACAGGAGTTTTTCAGGCGTTGGATTCACCTACTCATAGATAGATGGCAAGAGGTCATACAGAATGATGGCAATTATGTGAAAGCGTTGGTACGTTATTTGTTGTGTTCTCCTCCTTTCTTTGTAGCCTACAAAAACGGGTAGAACTTATACACACAACCAATATTTCACATTTGCAGTGCACGTTGAGCTGTGTTAATGGAATGTTGCTTTAGCATCCTTAATATATCTAAACGGATATGAAGCTTAATCCCTGTTGTAATATCAATAGTTTGGATTCCGACTCTATTCTTAAAATACGTAAACGGACGTGAAGCTTTACTTCTGTTGAAACAACAAAATTTCCGGTTCTGGCTCTTCAACAACACAAGCCGAAGGAAGACCCAATGCCGATATGAAAGGAAACGTAATAGGAAAGTTTTAAGATACATTTCTGTGGAATTAAGTCAACATTATTTAAGTCATTAGGTCACATACACTGAGTGGCCAAAGTATTATGACAACGTGGTCAGTACGTTGTTGGGCCACCTTTTGCCCTTACTACAGCTGGAATTTGTCTTGGTACGGACTCTATTAAATGTATGTGAACGGATTGGGGTACTATAGCCCAAATGCGATTAATTTCACCCTCCAGCTCTTTTGATGGTAGCGCATCCAGCTGTCCGATGCCCCTTTTAACTTCATCCAACAAATTTTCCACTGGATTTAGATCCGGTGATTTGAGGAGGCCAATGAACAGGGAAAAGTCTCCCTGATTCTCTTCAAAACTTTCATGTACAATGTGAACATTATGATTTGAAGCATTATCCTACTGAATGTAACCATCTCCATTAGATAAATCATCAATATAAGCGTGGATTTGGTCGGAAACGATTATTTAAATACATGTGGGCGGTCAGACCTTGCTCCACATGAAACAAAGAGCTGAAACACCTCCACAAAATCATACCCTAGACCATATCATTGCCTCCGCCAGCTTGAAGAGTAGTGACGATGCAAGCTGGGTCCATGCTTTTGTGCTGCTGTCACAATATCCTCACCCTTCCATCTGCATGATGTAGTTTAAAACGTGATTCGCGTTACCACATTACCCTTTTTCACTCATTTACTGTTGAATCCTTGTGCTTCTGAGCGAACTGGAGGCGGGTTTTTTCTTGTTCGCTGCAGATAGCAATGACTTACAGACAGGGCGTCTGCTTCTGTAGCCTATAGGATGTAATATGCGGCGAACTGTAAGTTCCGAAGCCATCGGACTTGGTCCGTGATTCAGATTATCTGTAAGCTGACGAAGTGTTGCCCGTCTGTCAGGCTGAACAAGTCTGCCTACTCTCCACTCAGCTTGTGCATCCAGTTGACGTTGACGAACACACGACTTGCTCTCTCACCAAGTTTTTGATTGATTGGCAGCTCTCGTATTAACGAAACTTTGACGATTTAGAATTCTGTTGAGAACGACCATAAACATTCTTAAGAATGTAACATGTGTAACGTACACGGACGTATCAGAATAATATGACCACTCTCGAAATCACAGTGTACCCTCCCAAGCGCGTCAGGGAGTGCACGTGACAAGGTCGAGCAGACGGAGATATAAGCGGCCGGCTAGGACAGATGAGCCATTCTGCGTAATGTGAACACAATGGGCAGAGGTAGTGATTAGCTGACGTTCAAAAAGGAATGATTATCAGCTACCGCGCCAAGGGTGGAAGTATCTCAGAAACAGCAGACTTCGTGGCCTGTTCGCGAGATGCTGTAGTAAGGGTGTGCCAAGAATGGACCGCTAGCTCACCGAGTACCTCCCGACGTCTTAACTGTGGAGACCCAAAGGCCATCAACCCCGGGGAAGAACGTTGCTTCCGTCGACTGGTAAAGGGCAATCGACGCCCAACAGTGCAGCAACTGACCATTCTAATGAACGCTGAGGCATCCAGGTGCGTGTCCTCGGTAACAGTAGAGCGAACCCTGTTACGCATGGGTCTCCGCAGTAGACGCTGCATCAAGGTGCCCGTGTTAACCCAGGTCCATCGGCAACGACGCCTGCAGTTCACACGGGACTACCATCGTTGAACAGTGGAAGAGTGGGAAAAGGTTGCCTTCTCCGACGAATCGAGGTTTCTACTCTACAGACGTGACGGGCGGTGGAGGATACTGCGTCGGACACACGAGAACCAACAACAGGACACGCTTGTCGGTCAAGTACAGGCCGGCGATGGAGTGTGCATGTGTTGGGCATGTTTTCCTGGAATGACCTGGGACCACTGGTACCACTGGATGGGTCTCTGAACGCCAATGGCTACCAGTCCATCCTCGCTGATTACATGCATCCCTTCATGTTGGATGTATACTCTGGTGGTGATAGTGTCTACCAACAGGACAATGCGCAGTGACCCTTCGCTAAGAGGATGAGCGACTTATTCCAGGAACACGACAGCGATGTCTCCGTTCTTCTTTGGTCTGGGAAATAGCCCGAACTCAATCCGATACAGCACTTCTGGAACTATTTGGATCGACAGGTTTGGCGGGCCCGACCCTAAACCACATCTCTGGGACCTCCTTGCTTTGCTGCAGTCCGGATGGTCACGTGTGCCTCGGGCAAACTTCCAGGGACTCATTGAGTCCATACCACGCCGTTTCGCCGCTGGCATCCGGCCCA
Source organism: Macrothele yani (assembly GCA_039090855.1). Lineage (NCBI taxonomy): Eukaryota > Metazoa > Arthropoda > Arachnida > Araneae > Macrothelidae > Macrothele > Macrothele yani. The sequence continues at coordinate 74,624,480 of CM077010.1, read as the reverse complement.
AGCGTGTTTACTGCCATTATTTGGTAGATTGTCGTGTTATTCTGATACGACTGTGTGTGCTTTTAATATAACCTTCCTGTTTTGTTCCTGTGTCTATGTAAATTTAGTTTGTTTTCCTTAAGCAATGTTCAAATTTCACGTTTACATTTACTCTCTCGCCCGAATATATTTTTGCAACGACAAATAAGCTCGGAGGTTGAGTGCCTTATGTAAAAAGATGAGATAAGAAGGTTGTTTACAATGTATATTCGCTGGATGGCTGGCTTACGAGCTGTGAAGTGGACGTTCGTTCGGCTAGATTATGAACTGATTTGGATTGGTTAAGTTGAAATTGCTCTTTAGTTGTTTCAGTTTTATTATCACGTTTGCTTGATTGTCAAGGATCTAAGTTATTTTCAGGTGAATGTGCTTTTGAAATTATTGGATGTTACCAATATTCTGTTATTTAGCTATTGAAGAGTTTAGCTACTGGTGTGCATTCTTAGTGACTACGTTGCATGACTGAGATGGAATGAAAGCATGAAACAGTATTTTTTTTTTGTCACTGAATCTCTAGACGTATTTTGAAAGTGGCATTCTTTGTGCTTAATAAAGGACATCAAAGGTTAAGCTATACCGAATTTCAACGAAAACGAACCAGCTACGATTGTTAATCAAGCTTCACGTGATGTTATTATTCTTGTTAAACTTACATTTTCACATATGTGAAGTATATTCTAAATGAACTTTCCTTTTTAGTTTCTTTCCCTATGTAAATCTTGAGTTTGTTCTCAGTTATACTACACACTTAACGTGATATCTTTTCTCTCAAACGAATACTGTTGGCAACAATTGAGGTAGAACGAATGTGACGTATGCCTGTTATGAGATAAGAACGAGAGATATAAACTTCAATACAACAGTTGCTTGTGGAGCGTGGAGTGTGGTGGAGCGTTTAATGTAGAATGTGGATACTGATTTATGTGAAGTGCTATATCCGTGCTGGAGAAATAAAGCATCATTTCCGTAAGTTTGACTTCTGTATAAATGTTTCGTCTGGCCGTTAAGGTTTAATTTAGGAACTCTTTCATCGTATGGTGATGTTTTAAAATAACGTAGCAGTATGAAAAGACATTTACGTTATACACAGTTACACATTCTTTAAACCTGAGAACATTGCAAATGTCAATTTAGAAAGTACAATAACTTTTTCTTTTATTTACTCTGTTATAATATTAATCTGACGTCAGTGCTTACTCTAGATTTTATCTTTTCTGACAAAAGTGGTTTCATGGCATCATAAGTCCATTTTAATGGCCATGGCAGGTTAAGTACATGTATTTCCGCATATTTCAATGGAATGCAGGTCTGGAAAATAAAAGGAAAATATTTTTTTCTGTTAATCTACATGCATATTTCTCTAATAACTAAGTCTAATTGATGTTCAGAAAAGCTCGTTTAGCATTTTAAAACTAACTCACTAAATATTATTTTCCACAACACAGTTCGTAACAGGGTAGTTTGCAGTAGTTTGCTCAGATAGATAGGTCGGTTTTAAGTATGTACGTTAGTGAGATGCATTTCTGGAAAATAAAAAAGAAACAGATGTTTTCTGGTAAAAATCTATATGTATATTTATCCAATCAGCGTAAGTCCAATTAAGAAAAAAAAATCGGGTTTGATATGTTTTAGAACTTGCTAAATGCTTTTTTTTCTTTTACAGCATAGCACTTCAAAAAGTAATTAGCAGTAGTTTTATCAGGGTAAAAGGTCAGTTTCAAGTAGTTGTTAAGACGTGAAAGAGTATGGGCCTTCGTAAATCAAAATACTGGCATAAATAATAAGATTTTATAAAATACATGCAGACCCGCAGTAAATGTATTATACTGTTCTAGTTGGATAGACAATAGAAGAAGGAAAATTTGCTGTTCCCTAATTGCACAGGGTGAGATAGAACATAGAAGAGCTAGAAGAAATTGACGTTCTCCTATTGCACAGGGTGATTCTCTTCCACAGGGTGAGATAGAAAATAGAAGAAGACTAAATTACTGTTGTCTTAATGCACAGGGTGAGATAGAAAGTAATAGTAGAATAAATTATTGTTCTCTTATTGCACAGGGTGATACTCTTGCACGAAGTGAGATAGACAATATGCGAAAAGTAAATAACTGTTCTCTTATTGCACAGGGTGATTCTTGTTGCACCACGTGATACTGTGATCTTTGATAGGTTTTCTAGTTTTTCTGGGTGTGTAATTCTTTTTTTTATCTCGGTAGTGTTATTTTATATCGACTATTTTTCTATGAGATGTGTTAAAAGAATGTGAAAAAGGAAATCCTTTTTCAATAGCATTGGTTTACCTACGTACAAAACAGGGATTGTTTGGACTTTGGAATTTAGAGATGAGACATATTTGGAGAATTACTAAACGGTGAGGATCTTAGCATAGATGGTGCACTCAGAGGCGAGGTGTCCCAATTGCTCCCCTTGCCTCCCCTATTCCAGTGAGGGACACGAAACAAAGTCTGTTAAGAGCAGGCTAGAAGAAAACAAAATATTATTATGTTTGGGTCTTTAAGAAAAGGAGTTTGGAAGCCAGACATATTAGAATCGTAACACGAAAGTAAGGTTTTCTGTTTTAAACAGCAACAGCAAGGAGTGGAAAAAAGAAAATTAGCATGGTATATAAGATGTCAGGTCTCCGACATTTTTATACGCCATGCTTAAGAAAAACACTGACAAGTCTCCGATTTCTAATGAAACAGTTGTTTATGTCATCCTTCTACAATATCCGTACGGCTCCAAGTGACACTGCATTGGAATGACCAAACGTTCACTTAGAATTAGAGTCAATGAACATAAAAGGTACGTGAAGAATGGTAAAGTAACCACGGCTTTATCCAGAGAAGTCAAGTTCATGTCTGCTGCTCCTTTGTGGGATGACGTAAAGAAATTAGCTTCTTCCTTCACTCGAAATCTACTACCATTCGCGAAACGTTGGGGATCATTACCAACAGAGGGTCAAACAATGATAGCGTCTCGCAGGAGTTGCCACGAGTTTGGAACCAGTTCTTCAGATAGTGAACGCCTTTCGTTTTCCTTCCTTGACTCCGCGTGCTAAACGAACGTGACGCCTCGTGTCTTCGATTGAATAATTACATTCGCGTTTGTTCGTTTTTTGCCAAAGCAAGTCACCGCGTTCATATTGTTGAAGCGTTCTATTAATCAATTTGCAGTTTGTTGTCTACTTTCCTTGAAAAAGCCATTTTTGTGCAAAAGCTTGCAAACTTGGATTTCTGTTCTACGCCAAGAAATTCGGATTACTCTGCTGCTCCTTTGTGGGATGACGTAAAGAAATTAGCTTCTTCCTTCACTCGAAATCTACTACCATTCGCGAAACGTTGGGGATCATTACCAACAGAGGGTCAAACAATGATAGCGTCTCGCAGGAGTTGCCACGAGTTTGGAACCAGTTCTTCAGACAGTGAACGCCTTTCGTTTTCCTTCCTTGACTCCGCGTGCTAAACGAACGTGACGCCTCGTGTCTTCGATTGAATAATTACATTCGCGTTTGTTCGTTTTTTGCCAAAGCAAGTCACCGCGTTCATATTGTTGAAGCGTTCTATTAATCAATTTGCAGTTTGTTGTCTACTTTCCTTGAAAAAGCCATTTTTGTGCAAAAGCTTGCAAACTTGGATTTCTGTTCTACGCCAAGAAATTCGGATTACTAGCATAATAATACTATTTTAAGAAAATTAGAAAGTTGCTTTGGGTACCGTCGCAGTGATGAGACGTGCCGAACGGGTCACGCGGTCACCTGGAAGAAACGCAACTCGGGAAAACTCGGGCCAGCTAATAGTGAAAACCCCTGAAAAGTAATGAGGATTACTGAACTGAAATGAGCGGAAGGAAGGAGAGATTCCAGTGTCTAGGGACCTTACGAAGTATCTCCGAGCCTGCTGAGAAACGGGAAGCAGGACAAAAGATAAAGAGCAGCCTGCATCACCTCTCAGAAGGAAAAGAGAAACTAACAGATTTGGGTCTGGTCAGCCAAAACAAAGCCTTAATCTAAATTCTCAAGCACCAAATGTCTTACAAGTCACTTGGAAGCGGTGTACAGTGTAGACCGTCGAACATCAAGATCATCTTCTAACCGAATTGAGGGTCGGACCTCCAGCCCGGAGTTGCAAAGAGAAACGCCCGAGTAGCACAAAGGGAAATTAGATCCCCGTCCCTTCCCCACGCGAGTAGCGGAGACGGACAGCGCCATGGGCTCTCCGACACCATTGTAGTTCCTGGACGTGCAGCGTGATCCGATGTTAGATATAATTGACTACCATTTTAACCAGCGTGTTGCGTCAATTCGACCCTTGCATGCTAAAGTCTTTAAAATTATCTCAATCGATCACCTGCGATATCAACTGACGTGAACAACATTATTAGAACCATTTAATTTTGGGGCAGAGCCAAAACGTATCCGCTACCTCATACGAAATCCACGAAAACTCCTGCTGCCATATAACTGTGAAATGTTGTGCAATCTTATTTTTGCTTTACAGCAGTGTTTTTTCTTTCATTCTGGAGAACGATTTATACATTACATTTTTTATTTGTGGGTTTAACGTCACCGTGGTCATTTAAAGACGACCGCTGGCAACTTAGTACCGTTTGTTGCAAGCAATGGATAGAACAAGTTCTGTAAGAGACAAATATAATGTCCATGCCTCACCGGTATTCGAACCCGGACCCATCTCGTACGAATGCATGATTACCTTTTAAAATGGCTTTGAAAATGTCAACGAACCGAAGGAAGGAGAAAGAGAGAGAGAGAGAGAGAGAGAGAGAGAGAGCAAATGTTTGAGACATTTGATTCTACGCAGTGGCATTATGTCAGGGAAAGGGATAGTAGAACTTCTTCATCATGCCTTGGGGTCATGGGAAAATTAATAAATGACTAAAAAGAAGAGTTTTTCACTGTGGCATTTTTTGGCTGGTACTGCTGAGATGGTAGGAGGAACCGAATTCTTTTTTGTAGCTTTCCTAACACCCGGTCGATATGTGATCGTTTCTGATCGGAAAGTGCAGAAAATTTTGGGCACCGTTTGGTTTTCAACAAATTTTATTTAAGAAAATAGGCTGTTACATCATTATTGTTCGCGCCTATCGAAAGCATAAAAATACACATGACATTTATAATGATATGTACACATGAAAGATGGTAAAGCTACCCAGATTAAAATAATAAAAACACGAAAGCAGGCAAGCATTCTATGAGTATCGTAATGGTACAGGAATCTGGGGTCAAGTGCAGCCCCATAATACGTGAAATACAACTAGAGAAACACAGGAAGCATATTTAGCATATGAGAGCAAATAACAAAATGATTTCGGGAGAATGTGCTAGAACAGAGAATGTAAGTAAATACGTATGTAATAAACAAAAACAATACACAAAGCACAAGATACAACATCGCAAAGTCGGTGACACAACAAGAACTTTGATCAGAAAATACAGGGATGCTAACGGAGATAATATCGTCACAGAACACGAATCACCTAATAAGACATAATGACATACTACAGGATAAAAATATGTTCTTTAGCAAAATCACATATAATATGCAATGTAAGAAAAAAGGAAAGTTGTACAACATGTTGCCACAAAAATAAAGTTAATTAACAGTACATACAATGTTTGGTTCTGATACATCGTCTGTTAAAGGGTGAAATATGTATGTGAAAATTTCATGAATTCATACGAGTGTGAAAATCACATTTGCTTTCCTCTCTTTCGCCAAATTTCGCTCTCCACGCTTGATCTTCTTTCTGATTCTCTCTTTTCTTCTTCCTGTGTTTATCCTTCTTCCTCGGCTTACTCTTTCTTCCCCGCCTGGCTACACGCTGGTGTAGCTGCTGTCTCTCAACTTGTTCGCCCTGACTTTTCCTGGAAGCACATTTCTCAACTCTTTCCTACCCACCCAGCCTCGCCGGAACTCTACGATAACCTTCTTGAACTCCAAACAGCTCTGTCTACTTTATAGCCATCCTTAGTAGATCCCACAGGCCTTCTTTCAGTTTCTTCTGCTTATTCCCTCTTCCCTTCTTTTTCCCCGGTTTCTGGTGACTTCCACGTCTCACCACTTGCTCTCTTTATCGCTTTCTCCGTTCTGTTTCTGCATTTCGCTGTCCAATCACTTCTCTTCCTCCCTCTAGTTTAACATCTGTATGTTCTGCATTCGGTCATCCGCTCTCCTGGAACGAAAAGTGCAGTGGCGATTTCTACATCAGGGACTGCCTGTACCAACGTTCCACCGCAACATTGTTCCGTTGGAGCATTTCTCATTTTGTAATGTTCCGGGAAATGTACTTCATTTATTTTTATACTGTCCAGTACTCTTGCCATTATTCCATCAAATGTTCACTCTTGCCGCTTATTCCAGCCAGTATGACCTCAATCTGGAACGCTATTGTTTTTTACGGAACTTGCATCATCCATCTCAGACTCAACCGCCCATCTGCATGTACCTTTTTATAGTAACAAGGTATGTAATATATTCTCATCACGTCACCGAACAGCATCTCTCCGTGTCATTCTTCCCGTGCTCGCTGATTGCTCAATTTCGCAACAAGGTTAAAGAACGTATACAGCTGGCGTACCAGACAGCTTCAACCTCATTCATGATTGCTCAGTTTTACAGCATTTGGACTCCATGAACTAAATGGTTCGACACATCAGCGAATGACGTCGTTACCCTTCTGCATTAACTGAAACTTGCCTGTAACTTTTAATATAGGACACTTTGGATTTCTTATCCTGCCTGCCATAGTGGCGAATCCACTTGCGTGTACTTTAATAGACACATGAACTGAAATACTTTTCTGCATTACCTGAATCTTACCAGCAACTTTCAATTTAGAACTCTTTGCGTTTGTGATCTTGCCTGCACTTGTGGAGAATTCACTTGTATGTGCTTTACAGGCTTCCGAACTGACATTTCGCAATGTACACAACCTTCTCCGAGCTACAGCTGATTCTTCAGCATCTGATGCAAGTTTGCATCACACTTTATGTAAATACACTATATTGAAAAAGGTCACCGGACAACCATTCAAAAGCAAATGGATGGATCCGCTGCGTTGTTAAGATGCCCGGTACAGGTGCAAACGGTATATAAACAAGCCTGCAGCTGACTGCGATGATATCGCGCTGTGAAGTTGAGTGAAAATGTCGAGGCGGGAGAGAACTGACTTTGAGAAACGAAAGATTGTTGGATGTTATATTAGTGAGTTGTCCATAAGAAAAACCGAGAGGCGTTTAAACATACCCAAGTCAACTAACTGTATCGGATGTATTGAATACGTGGAAGACACATGGCGTGTCTAAAGCAGCAAAACGTACCGGCAGACCAAAGAAAATTAGTGATAGAGGAAGTCGAAGCCTCAGGAGAGTCGTTACATTTAATCGACAGAGTACTGCACAAGACCTCAGTGTACAGGTGAGAAAAAATGCTGGTACCTCGGCATGTACGCGTACCATTCGCAGAGAACTTCATTCCATGGGTTACCGTGGTCGTGTGTCTGCTCATAAGCCTTTTATCTCCACTCGGAATGCTACTCGTCGTTTAGCATGGTGTAAAGAACATTTATCGTGGATCGTAGATCAATGGAAACGGATCCTATGGACTGATGAATCCAGATACACGATCCGTCAGTCTGATGGCCATGTGTGGATATGGCTGTAGCCGGGGGAACGCTATTTACCACAGTGTACTGTTCCTAAGATCAAGTTTGGAGCTGGCAGTGTACTCGTGCTGGGGTGTCTTTCGTGGTATGGTCCCTGCCCATTGGTGATCGTGGACAAACCTATTAACCAGCACGTCTACCTCGATATTCTGGACAATTATGCCTTACCAATTCTGTGGCAATACTATGGACTCGAGCCTTGTTGGTACCAGCAAGATAATGCACAGAGCCGTAAAGCAAGGACTGTTACAAGCGTGGTTTGACGATAATTCCGTATCGTGTGTGGACTGGCCTGCACAGGGCCTTAATGTTAATCCGAGAGCACCTATGGGATAAAATAGAGTGCCACATAAGTAGTTTGGAAACTAGGCCCACTTCTAAGCAACAGTTAGCGGCAGTATTAATTACTAAATGGAAGTGCATACCTATCGCTGTGATCCAAAACCTTGTCGAAAGCATGTCTCGAAGGGTCAGTGCATGCATTAAGGCCAAAGGTGGACAGACACCATATGTCAATAAATGCTATGTTGTGTTTCTCTTCTAGGTGTCAGGCGACTTTTGTCAATATAGTGTATTTCTCATTTTATATATTTCATTGTACCTGTATGTATGTTTTTACTTATCTCGCCGTCAGTTGCACTGCGTGCGTAAGCGGGGAGTGCATGTAACTGTTTTTCATGCTTTAAGATACTAATAAAAGCGAATTTTGACTGAGATGGTTGGAGGAAAAGAATTGTTTTCTTGTAACTTTCCTAAAACCCAGTCGTTATCTGATCGTTTCTCATCGGGAAAATTTGGGAGCCATTTTTTTCTGATACATCGTCTGCTAAAGAGTGAAATACATGTGTTAAATATTCATAAATTCAATGGACCTAAGGAATAAATTTAGAATTCACATATTATTGAGATAACATTTTTCAGGATGTATCTGAACCTTATCAGGTCTCTTTACTTTTTGCGATATTGAGAATGAAAATTTTATTTTTAAATTAATGAATCATCCTTCTACTTTAAATACAAGGTGTTTTTGCAAATTGCTCGCAACATTTAGTGAAAAAAGTAGTACAATATTTACCAACAGGGCACTAATCCAAATTTTAGCCTTGGCCATAAAACGGAGGGCTTCAGCAGTACAGCTTTGCAGCAATTCCAAGACCATAACTATACCTTTTATCTGCGTCATTGGATCCCGCGCTAGCGAGTGGCAAACAATAACTAAGGACAATAGAAACTCTTCGCAAGTACAGATATCCGTTCTCCAAATTCCTGAAAAAAACAGTGATCTTATATGAGATAGGATCTTCACTTTAGATAGTTACTTCGTCAATGTTTATTTAAAAAAACTGATTGCGGGCTCTTTATGCAAATGTAATTAACAGTTTTTTCTCAAGAAAAGACAAGTTTCGTTTTTCTACAAGCAACTCTCCTGCAATGTGCGGCAGAACATTCGTTTCGTGTGTAATGTGACGTGCCTGCCCAGCAGGATGCGCACGATATAAAAAGGCAGGTAGCAGCGACACGAACGTCCGCGTAGCTCAATTGTTAGAGCGACTTATTCCGGAATGAGGGGACCCGGGTTCGAGCCCCGGCGAGGATAAAAATGACGGAGAACTTTACTTCGTTATAATGGTACCCGAACTTTCCGGTTGACCCGGCCGTTCAAAATCTCGCAGTGGTGTGATGTTCTTTCCACACCGCGAGAGCGGAAAAAGAAGAGAATCCCTTCTCCGGCGCTTCGAAAAATAAATGTGTGTGACGTTGCATTCCACACACTAGATTGACTGGGAATTCTCAAGTGCACGATCTACAGCGGATGGCTGCCTGCAACGATTCATGGTCACGGCTGATCCGTGGACCATGCCACCGACCCTCTTTCGGGTTGGAGGGTAGAAATGACGTGCCTGCCCAGAAGGATGCACACGACATAAAGGCAGATAGCAGCGATAACGAACGTCCGCGTAGTTCAATTGGTAGAGCCACTTATTTCTGAATGAGGGCATCAGGGTTCGAGCCCAGGCGTGGACAAAAATGACGGAAAATTTACTTCGTTATAGTAACTTATGTGGTACATTCTGGCGGACGTGAATGTTTCCCGAGGATTTACGACCCAGCTTTAAGGATACGCACATCTTTTATTTAAAATGCATGATTCCTGTAAGATTGCTGTAACCAGCCAAGGCAGAGAAATACAGCATTTATATTTTGCGGTGGAATGCTAGCCTAAATGATCACCCCAGACATAACAAACTGGATCAGGTCAAATCATATGTAGAGGATTTTAAGAAGAGAGTTCTGACCCCAGGTCTTAAACAACCCTCAGAAATAGGAAGCTAGGAGATTTGGGCTAGAGTTACCGATAAGAAAGTGACCCGGAAGCGAGGTAGAAAGGGAGAGGAAGGCGCCCTTATTTAATACCGGGGTGTCAGTACCCGGGTTCTGACGCTTAACGTACCCATCCGACGCAAGGCGGATATTTTGTGGATCGAGCGTTCCTACCTTTCCGGAATTGAAACTGGGGTTCCTCCGTCGCAGTCACGAACTTTGACCACTAGTCGTCTGCGGCCCAATGTAACAAAGCTAGTTCTCGAGGTACATTTTAGTAGGATTTTGACAAGAAATTACTAAAATTTACTCTCATGCCCTGTCCGCTTCTCAGGCCTTGTTTATTATTATTATTTAATTTGGGTTTCAACGACTACTATGAACAACTCAATGGGCTATAAGCAATCGTCCGTCCCTAATTTAGGACCGCTATTTCCAGGGAAGGGATTGAGCCAGTGGTGTAAGACAAACACATCATACATCCGTGCTTCATCGGAATCGGAATCTCCAACCCATCTCGGACAAATGGTCAGGAGTCAAAGCTTAGCCAGCCGCGCCCCGGTGGCGCAGTGGTCTAAGGCGCTGGCCTCTGATCATTCGTCCGTGAGGGGTCCGGGTTCGAATCCCGGTGAGGCATGGATGTTGTGTTTGTCTTACGGCACTGGCTCTCTCCCTTCCCTGGAACCAGTGACCCTAAATTAGGGACGGGCGACTGCTTATAGCCCATTGAGTTGCTCACGGTGGTCGTTAAACCTCCAATCAAAAAAAAAAAAAAAAAAAAAAAAGCTTAGCCACTGCGCCTTCGGGGCAGCGTCAGGCTCTGTGTTTATCAGTCTCCGCAAATATGGTCTCTAAAATCTCCTATCCTCACACGGTGATCAAGAGGTCTCCTGCGCTGTTTTCTGATGATTCGTCCTAGATGCGTCCTTGCTGGTGTCCCAGAATGAGGCATGAAGGGCGCACTTTTCTGATAACGGGAGATCTCTCCCTTCGCTGTAACCAGCGACTGGATATTAAGAACGAGCGACATCTTGTACCACGAAGAGTTGCAAAAACAAATCTTAAAGTTCCATAAATCATTAAATACTTCTGTACTGTGCTAATAACGATTCATGTAATTTCAAATTTATGGAATGCACTATTAAATGCCAACCTAGGCAAAACCTTCTGGCCTTTTATAATTGAAACTAAGTGCGAATATTTTCATGAATTTCTAATTTTGGTCGCGTCCCATGTAATTCACGTCCCATACGATCTCAATAGGGTTTCGTTCAGGGCATTGTGGTGACCAGGAAAGATGGTAGAAGTCGCTGTCATGCTCGCAGAGCCACCTCTGAATACGTCTTACGCGACGAACTGTATTTTGAAGTGGCCGTCACCTAATGGATAAAGAGTCAACATGGCAGGATGGACTTGACCTGCAATAATATTCAGATAATCCTTGAAGACACCCGAGCTTCCAGCAATATCATGGGAGCCGTTCCATACAAACCGAACGTTTCCCATACCATGACACTACCTCCAGAGCTTTGAGTTGTGTTTACAAGGAAAGCTGGGTCCATTGCTTCAAAAGAATCCTGGAAAACGTTCTGCTTACCTTTAGTACAGTACACGGTATACCTCAACTCGTCGGACAACTTGACAGTCTTCCAGTGTCCAATCACGGTGTTCCTGAACCCAATGTAGACGAACTTTTCTGTTCTTCGCAGAAATCAGTGGTTTCCACATAGGCAAGCGACTTCCAATATCAATGCTCTTCAATCGTCTGCCTATAGTTCACTGAGATATGGGTCAAGAACAGTCTTCATTGAATGCTTCGGTCTCTTGCTGCACACTGGAAATCTTGTTTCTCCGTTCAAGATTTCTCAACCGACGGCGATCTCGTTCCTGACAAATTTTCGCCGCGCCATAGTCACGCCTCTTAGACAAGCAATGTGGGTTATTTCTCCTCCGCACCAACTGAAAAACCGGGCATCTCTGATGTTTTTAAAACGGTCGTTCCATCAATACAGGTGCTAGGAATAAGCTATTTATCCATCTCCGAAAAAATACTTTGGTTTCCCATTGTGATCAACATTACTGATTAGCAACAGTCTTAAATAGTTGCCTAGATCACGTGATATCGCACGTGCTCGTGCATTTTGCATTCGGATTACATCGTGAGTTGTCTAATGTTCTCATACCAGAAAAACTCACCGTTAAGGTAAATGTTTTAACGTGAGTAGTAGTATACAATAATCGAAAATTTTAATTCGGAGCAGATTGCAGCTCAAGAGGAAGCCTTTCCGGCCATTTCAGCTGCATTACCGGTACAGTGGATATAGACAGACAGCGGCAGCTCTTCATTGGGTACATTTGCTCAAATACTTAGTGTTAATCCGATTCGTTTCATTGACTGGTCGTTGCAGCATCCATCAAAAACTTTATAAGGCCTTGAGATTCTCTGTCTTTAATTTCTTCTGTTCTATTTCATTTTAGAGTGCATAGGGCGTGCATTCATGAAATGCTACTTATCCAACAATATAGATGGAACTGAAGACGATGTAATAAGGGAAGATAATGTTTATGTAAGATCAGAATAATTCAAGTAATGTGAGTGAGAATAACAGCGACTAAATGAAAACCCGAATCTTGGTTTCTGATACTTACAGAATCATAACTGATTGTTTATATTGCATCCTGTGTTACAAATAGAACTTTACATGGAAAAAAGTTTTGTTTGAAACTCTGATTTGAAGTTTGATTTCAGAATTAGGTTGATGTGGATCTAGAAATTTAATGTGCGTATACTTTTCCCCGCAAACTCTGTATAATTTTAGGGGTATACATTACACTTATATTCATCAAAATATTTATTTATAAACCAGGATACGATATATGCTGCCCGAAAGAATTAATTGGGGGCAAGGGGCTGGAACAACTCTTTCTTCAATGCAATCGTCCATCCTCTTGTAATGCAAAGATGGCGGTGTAAGAGAACTGTATTTTTAGCACGTCTTTGGGGGAAAAAGATCGTGCTTATGTTATCACTTTATTCTTCCGAACGTCCGTCCGTCTGTCTGAACACCATATCTCTGCAACTATTAGTCCCATTCGGAAAATTATTTCTGCATTGGGAAGCTTGAAATGTGAGAATAATGATTTGTGCATTCCGACTTTTTATTTACAATGCAGAGTTTTGCTGCTGGAAGACGTAAAAGCAGATGATATCGAATTCAAAAATACATTTTATTCCATGTATTTGCTTTCAAATGTCAAATTGAAAAACATATATTTTACCTTTCGACGCAATTTATATCGAACACTATTTTAGGTACAGCCACTTTTTCAAATAATGTATAGATTTTCCGCTAATAGCGTAAAGGTAAAGTGCGTTTTCCCCATATCTCTGCTTCTAAAACTCCGATTTTAAAAATTCTTGCTGCATTGCATACAGCTCCTGATAAAAAATGTTTTGCATATAATTTCCAATTTTTGGGAAGAATGGTTTGGCCACCAGGGGACGTAAGTGTTTATTTCTGCGTCTGATGTATTTGCAGCCAAATCTGGACTCCTGAAAATTCTATTGAAGAAATTCTTACGTGGACCGATACCACTAACCTCGGAAAACCTTCTTGGAATAGCTTCTTCTTAAAATAGTGTATGGTTTTTCCCGAGGGCGCGGAGATGTATATCTTATTTTTGTCTGTATCTCTGCTTCTAAGAGTCCGATATGAAAAATTCTTTGTTGGAGAGAGCTTCCCGTGCAAAATATTTATTATATAATTTCGAATTTTTCTTAACGCACCTTTAAGTGCGCCACTAGAGGGCGCAAGTTCACGTTTCTGTTTACAGCAATATCCGTGGAGCTGAATCCCCAACAGAAAAACTTGATTTTCAGTCTGATACTACTAACTATGAAAACTCTTTGTGTCTATTTTCCTCCCACAATTTCGTCCCTAGGGAGCGTAAATGTTTAATATGTTTTTATCAATATGTTCTTTTCTTCATCTGCGATTGAAGAAATTCTTTCTGCATCGGATGGCATTTATCTTGTGAAACACTTTTACGTTTGTATTTGAGGAGTTTTTTAGTTCCCAGTTCTGTCGGTAGGTGGTGTTTTTGTACAATGGTTTGCAGCTGTATCTCAGCTTCTAAAAATCCTATTGAAAAAATTTCTTTTTACTGTGTCCCACTCGCTACAATAAATACGGGGAGCATTATCGTCTGTAAATAATGCACAGATTTTCAACTAGGGGGCGTAAAGTTCAGAACCTTTTCATCTGTACCTCTGCTTCCGGGAGACCAATTGGCGCCGCGAATGGCTGAGTGGTTAGCAGTTCAGACTACCAATTCAAGGTCCTCAGGTTCGATCCTGGGCTGATCTTGCGGAGGTGGGGTGATTTGCTAACAATCACAGAATATTCGCCGTGCATCGGACGAGCACGTTAGGTGACGGCCCCCAGGCTGGACCCACTGGATAAATGGGTATCTTTTCCTATGCACCCCTGAAATTCTCTCACCTCTCTATATGCAACATCGAACTTGTACGGTGGCGCCATCTACTGTACTCTAATCTCACTACAAACTGTTCTGTCAAAGTCACAAGACTTGCTCTCATTCCTTCCGTTTCTGTGTCCTGCCCAAAAGGCGAACTCGCTGTAGGTGGCTGGGACCTAAAATCTACTCACTGTGGACGGAAGTCCTACAAGAAAATGACTCATACTTACAGGAGCCCAATTTGCGAAGATCCTTTGACTTAGCATAGCTTTTCCCATGAAGAATATTTTTCGGTTATTTTCAACTTATCCATTAAGAAAAAATTTTCCTGTAGAATTCGTAAAAATACATCGTTTCCTTATATATTCCTACTTTTAACCGTTTGATTTGAAAATGTATTTGATACCTTCCTTCTGCGATGAGAAATATTTTGTTTCTCCATTTGTTAATATTCGAAATATAGCTTTTAGCCGCTTGTGAAAATAAGTAGATGTTTCTGTGTCTGGATGTTTTATCGATTGTAGAAATCCGGTTGGTTTTTCCTAACCGGTTCGATTGACCACGAATGACATTGATAACTTTTCCGCGTCGGAAAGGATTCAAAAGACGTGCTCATTACAACCGTGGTGCTCAGAGTAAGCCGTGGTGGATGTTTTAAAAAGTGGTTCGAGGAGGGGTAACCACGAACCGCTAGCAAGGTGTAGAAAAACCACGACTCATCGATGGTTGAAGTGGGCAAAGGCATCCCGTATGATACGAGCCAAGAGAAGAGATACTGTGGCGTAGCCCTTCGGTATTTTGCCACAACACACAGAACATCGAACTCTTCGGAAAACAAGTTAGTAAAATCATGGAATGCACTGATTATGATACGCTTTCCAACATACTAGAAATCATAAAACGGCTGTGGAATAAATCTCACTCCTACGCCCTCACCTTTGATCCCATTTCGATGATATTCAACAGAACTGGTTCAGTACACCTCCGAAATAACATAATAAAGTTTTGTCGCAATCGAAGCAATTTTACGTAAGTTATGATGTATAAGGGCTATGGAATAGACCCCGCTTCTGTGTCCTAACCTTTGACCCATTTTGCCCATTTTCAATAGGATTCATCCCCAGGCGCAGGCCCCTACAACATACTAACATTTTATCCAAATCGAAACATTTTTACGTAAGTTATGATGCATAATGGCGATGGAAGTGATTCCGCTCCTATGTCCTGACCTTTGACCCTCATTTAGCCAATTTTCAATAGGGTTTGTCTCCAGGTGATCCCTACCACATACTAATATTTAATCGTAATCGAACCTTTTTTTACGTTAGTTATGACGCATAATGGCGATGGAAGTAATTCCGCGCCTATGTCCTGACCTTTGACCTTCATTTCGCCAATTTTCAATAGGGTTTGTCCCCTACCACATACTAATATTTAATCGAAATCGAACCTTTTTTACGTTAGTTATGACGCATAAGAACAGTGGAATGGATCCCGCTTCTATGTCCTCACCTTTGACCCCATTTCGTTCACTTTCAATAGGGTTCCTTCCCAGCTGATTCTCTTCCACATACTAAAATTTCACCGAAATCGAACGATTTTTACGCGAGTTATCGTGCAGACGAACATACACACACAACGCTTGACGTAATGAGGCAGATGGGAATCGCGGCCATCTGCTAGCAAAAGTGTGACGTCATAAAACTTTAATAGGATCCGCACATTTGTTTGACTGCTGACGTCATGAAAATACAGGTCGCGCCATCCTTTTTCTTCCCAATTAATGCGTTCCCAAGGATGAAAATTTGAACATCGATTAAAATAGCTTCATTTTATAATTTTATAACAGCTGATTCTCTTCTACATACCAAAATTTCATCGAAATCGAACGATTTTTACGCGAGTTATCGTGCAGACGAACATACGCACACAACGTTTGACGTAATGAGGCAGATGGGAATCGTGGCCATCTGCTAGCAAAAGTGTGACGTCATAAAACTTTAATAGGATCCGCACATTTGTTTGACTGCTGACGTCATGAATATACAGGTCGCGCCATCTTTTTTCTTCCCAATTAATGCGTTCCCAAGGATGAAAATTTGAACATCGATTAAAATAGCTTCATTTTATAATTTTATAACAGCTGATTCTCTTCCACATACTAAAATTTCATCGAAATCGAACGATTTTTACGCGAGCTATCGTGCAGATGAACATACGCACACAACGTTTGACGTAATGAGGCAGATGGGAATCGCGGCCATCTGCTAGCAAAAGTGTGACGTCATAAAACTTTAATAGGATCCGCACATTTGTTTGACTGCTGACGTCATGAAAATACAGGTCGCGCCATCTTTTTTCTTCCCAATTAATGCGTTCCCAAGGATGAAAATTTGAACATCGATTAAAATAGCTTCATTTTATAACTTGGAATACCTAATATTTTCTAAAACATAATCATAATAATGCAATCCAACATTTGTTTGTCTACTGACGTCATTAAGGTACAGGTCGCACCATTCTTTTTCTGGTTTCAACACCACCAAAGGAAAAGTTATTGATTTTTAATATAATTATGGTTA
Organism: Macrothele yani; assembly: GCA_039090855.1. Classification (NCBI taxonomy): domain Eukaryota; kingdom Metazoa; phylum Arthropoda; class Arachnida; order Araneae; family Macrothelidae; genus Macrothele; species Macrothele yani. The sequence continues at coordinate 74,607,375 of CM077010.1, read as the reverse complement.
TGTTTCAGAAAATATTAAGTATTCCTAGTTATATTAAGAAGTTAATTTAATCGATGTTCAAATTTTCATCCTTGGGAACACATTAATTGTGAAGGAAATGTGTACAAAAGTTTTTCCATGGGAAGTATAGGAAGCAAAATTACTTGACGGAATGGATCGCAATATTATGTCCTGTCTTTTGACCCCATTTCGTCCCTTTTCAATAGGGTTCGTCCCCAGGTGATCCCCTACCACATACTGAAATTTCATCGAAATCGAACCAATTTTACGCACGTTATGCGCATAAAAGCAATGGAATGCATCCCGCTCTTATGTCCTGACCTTTGACCCCAATTCACCCATTTTAAATAGGGTTCGTCTCCAGGTGGTCAACTACCACATTGTAAAATTTCATTGAAATCGAACGATATTTACGCAAGTTATGACGTATAAGTGCAATGGAATGAATCCCGCTCCTACGTCGTGACCTTTGACCCCATCTGTCCCATTTTCAATAAGGTTCATCCCCATGTGCTCCCCTACCACATACTAAAATTTCATCAAAATCGAATCATTTTTACGCAAGTTATCGTGCGGACGGACAAAGCTGGAGCATATACGCTTCTTCAACCTACGGTTGGAAAGCGTAAAAAATGGGGCTGCCTAGACGCAGCCCACTCGGAGTGACCAAGCTCACCTCGGTTCACAGCCAAAAGCATTTACAGTGAGCATGCAAGCATCAAACATGCACCTTGAATGATTAGATGAAGGTTGCTTGTTCTGATCAAACGCTTTTCCTGTTGCACCAGTTACGCGTGCATCGTTTACCTGGGGAAGTGTTGTCACCGGGATGCACCGTGGGAAGAAAGGTCCCCTATGGAGGAAGGACAATGCTTCGGGAAAGGTTCTGTTGGAAAATTTTAGGTCTAATCATTCATGTGAAGGAAACTATGACTTCTAACACCAACCTAAATATAATCGTAGACCACGTACATTCTTTCATTGCAAAGGTACTTCCCTCTAGTAATGCCTCCTTTCAACATGATAATGCTCCATGCCACACTGTCCAATTGTCCGAGAATGGTTCGCGGAACATGATGAAGACTTCCAGGTATTGCCTTGGCTTCCAAATTCCCCAAACAGCAATCCAATCCAGCATCTGTGTCTTGTATTGAAACTGCAAATCTGATCTGTGGAGGCTCAACCACGTAACTTACAAAAGCTAAATGATATGCTGGTAACGTGTTGGTTCCAGATACAACAAGATACCTTTAGAAATCTTGTAGAGTCCATGTCTTGACGAGAAAGAGCTGTTCTGGCGATGAGTGGAGGACCATCATCATAGTAGGCAGGTGGTCATAACGTTTTGGCTCCTCAGTGTGTGTGTGTGTGTGTGTGTGTGTGTTTGTGTACACTCAATAGACAAAGCAATAGAAATACATACCTAATAGCTCCTCTAGCGCGAATAACAGCTTGAACATCCCGAAGCGTTGACTTAACCAGATTTCGAAGAGTTCCGGGAGCTAATGCCAGCTGTGACTTTTGCCAAATATCCACATACCAGCCCGAGACGTCGGTGCCAGGATCCATGAATCTGATGTGCCGCTTCACCACATCCCAGAGAGCTACCACAGGGTTTTAAGTCCGCTGACTTAGGGGACCACTGGATGATTTAAATCTCCGATGAGTGCTTCTTGACACATGCCTGGATGGTTGCGGTCCGGTGGGATGCGCACTGTCCTGCTGTGAGAGGCCATCTGCCGTAGGATGTGGGAAGACCATGAAACTGCGTACTTGACCAGCCAGCACATGATGGTAGAGCGCAGTAGCTAAGCACCTCCCCAGACACACTAAGTCACCTAAAGTGTAGCATGAGGAGGCTCCCAAAACCATCTCAGAGTCCAACACCGCTCTGAACAGAGCCGACCTGGTACGACTGGGTACGGCATCTTGCTGTAGACTCCACTCTCGTACCCTCCCATCAGCTCGGTACAGCTGAAAACGGGATTCATCTTACCACACTACGCGGCAGCACTCTTCAGGGTTCCAGGTTTGATGTTCGTGGTACCAGGTGAGGCGTAAATTCCGATGACGAGCAGTAAACGGTGTCACACGAGTAGAGCGTCGGATCCCGTAGCCCAGGTTACGCAACATACGCCGTACTGTTTGCTCTATGACGTTTCTTGGGCCTCCGACATTTAACATGAATGTGATTTGCGCAACGGTTGCCAATGGGCCGGTCTCTAAGCGCCTGAATATTCTACGTCGAACCCGGTCATCAATGGCGTGTGGTGGGATACCGCTTGATATCTCGGCGCTCTCTGAAAGTCTCCCCGAGTCTTTTTCACACCTTTTTCCCTTGATCTAATCTCTTCCAAGTCAATCCAGCACGCTTTCAAATTTCACCCACCCATTTTCCACGCGTACAGTAAGAAATTTGAGCATTCTGGATCTAAGTGCTACGATCGAAATCTCTAAGTTCTTGGATTGCACAGGTACAAAGAACTTTCAAACGAACCGCTATTACATAACCTTCGGTAGACTCAGGACTCAGATACCACAAGCCCGGTCATCCATTGAGACTCATCGTGTTTTCGAAGGCCGCACAAACATACTGTTTTAGATATAGCACTATCCAAATTCCTGGCTGATTTTCTCGCTGGTTCGTACTTTATAATAACTTCCATTGTAGATTTTGTCACGAGAACCAAGTAAGTGACTGTCCTACAAAGTGACACTATCTACGATATTTAATAAAATACGAAAGCTATTTACAGTTGAAATACCCCACTAGCACTTTCGGGGTAACATTGACACCACCACCTGATGATGAGGCAAATGCTACCCCGAAAGTGCTAGTGAAGTATTTTAACTGTAAATATCTTTCGTATTTTATTAAATATCGTACATAGACGGCGAGGTTCTCATTTCATTTGACGTATTGTACGAAGTCTTCCTTTTATTGTTATGACAGTATCTACAGTTTCGACGGGGCTTTTCTTTACGCTTCGTTCAACCTGCCTGAAGTCATCAGATCTAACGTTAAAGTATGCCATATCTAATTCGTCATTTCATTTGCAGAAGTCTTGCCTCAGCATCTTCGAGTTGATGAACACAGTCTTAAATTCTATCTTCTACAATTTCCAAGGACAAATGTAAAAAAAACAAAAAACAAATGGTATTCCAAAAATATCTTTGTTTTCAGCCATTTTCGGGAAAGCAATCATTCGCCCAATTGAGCAGCATATACTTCATTTTCCAGCACCACACCAAGGCTACTACCTAACTACGATAAGCAGACGTCATATTCTTCATATGGATCACGGAAAGGAGACTCAGCCACCCCGGTGGCGCAGTGGTCTAAGCGATGGCCTCTGATCATTCGTCCAGAAGGGGTCCGGGTTCGAATCCCGGTGAGGCATGGATGTTGTATTTGTCTTACGGCACTGGCTCTCTCCCTTCCCTGGAACCAGTGACCCTAAATTAGGGACGGGCGACTGCTTATAGCCCATTGAGTTGCTCACGGTGGTCGTTAAACCTCCAATCAAAAAAAAAAAAAAAAAAAAAAGGAGACTCACTCACGCTTCCTGGATAAAATCAATTGTGATATGGAGCATGAATACAATAGTGCTTTACCTTATCTACGTATATATTTTATTGAGAAAATCGCCTGAAAACAAGCCTTCTTACACAAGTCTACTGTACATCCGCGTCCGTCCTCAACTTAGGCTGCCCGCTGGATACAAAACAGCTTTTTTCAGTTCTTGAATTAGAAGAACTTCCGTTGTCCCTTCTAAACAACGCGAACTAAAAAACGTAGTCGAATAGGCCATTGAAGAAAGATACACATTGAACCAGGTAAATCCCTCTATCGAAAAAATAAATAAGAATAAAACAGACGTGTTAATCTTTTTATGCCGCAGCTACGCTACCTGGAACCAATTTCCTACATACCATATGTTTTTTGCCAACTTAATAACTCACTCGAGATGATGTACTTCGGTTTTGGCATAAGGTATTACATCTTTTTATTCCATGCTTAAGAAAATTACTTACAACCCCCTCTTTTCAACGAGGCAGGTGTTTATAACATTCCTCTACAATATACGGACGGATCCAAACGATACTACATCGGAATGGCTAAGCGCTCGTTTAGAAATAGAATCAACGAGCATAAAAGAGACACAAACAGGTAAAGTGACAACCTTCCTGTCCAAAAATCTCAAGCTGAAATCCGCTGCTACTATGTAGGATGATATAAAGAAATTAGCTTCCTACCTCACCCCTAAATCTACAGCCATTCGAGAAACCTTGGAGAACATTATCAACAGTAGGCTTGCAATGATAGCGTCGCTCTAGAGTTGCCAAAGATTTGTCACCAGTTCTTCAAATAACGCTTCCCCCCTGAATACCGCGTGCCTATTCAACATGATGCCTCGTGTCTTTGAATGAAAGTTACTTTCTCATTTAGTCAAGTCAGCGCTTTCAAATTGTGGTAAAGTTCTGTGATTCACTTTACAACTTGCTGTCTACCTTCCTTGAAAAAGCCATCCTGTTGGTGCGCGAAAGCTTGGAAACGCTTACTTCTATTTTTACGCAAAAATATTCAAGTTGCGAATATAGTTTTGCTACTTTAAGTTTACCAATATTGTGCTGCAAAATATGTCATAGGATGTAATTAAAGTGATTACTCGCTAAGAAATTATTGTGTGTTCTCTTTACGACATATCCTAAAGTAACTTTAATGTTCCGGATTTGAGTCCAGCTTTACAACTATCGCATCCGAAATTGAATTTGATTTTTGATACAGCAAGAATTTGTAGCTTTTATTGGAATGACCGAAAATGAGGCAGGGTTCAGAATAAAATGCAATAACACACACACACACACACACACACACACACACACACACCAAAAATTATCTGAATGACGTAGCACGAAACATAGCGTGTAATCGGTTAACATAGGATTCAACGAAAATGACGCAAACGTCCCTTTCTGGATATACCCATACAATAATATGTAAAGGGGGAGAGTTCAGTCCCTTACTTCTCATTCGCCAGTAAGGCTCAATATACACTGCCGGACAATTGCTAAGGACGGATGACAATAGCAACGATAGCAACCATAAAATGGAAGGCAGGAAAATGTGGAAACTAGCATAAGTGCGGGATACAGTAAGACGTGTTGTGCATATGCAAATTTTGGATTGCCGAACTTGTTCGTGACGTCATAGCGCTGATAAGAGATATAAAGGATTTGACGCGTATTGACCGTTGTTGTTCAAACGCAAAGTTGAAAGGGAAAGAATCAATTGACGAACTTGCAATTTTCAGTATATCTTCCCGACATCCCCTAGATGATTTCACGCGTGGCCGTATTAATGGCAAAATTGAAGAAGAGCAAAAAATAACAGATGCTGCCAGGGAATTCGACGTCAGCCACAGTGTTGTTTCAAGACTTTGGAAATCATTTCAAACAAATGGAGAGTGTAGCAAACGTCACGGGGGAGGTCGTGTTCGCAGTACGACACCTGCAGAAGATCGGTACATAGTGCTATCAACAAAAAGACACCGGCGCAGCACAGCTAGTGAGGTAGCAAATCAGTTAATGGCTGCTACTGGCAAGCGGATCTCCCGAAAAAATGTCGCCAGACGTATGCATGAAGGAGGACTATACGCCCGCCGTCTTGTTGTGTGCATCCCATTGTCCAGACGTCACCGTACCGCCCGTTTGCAATGGGGCCATCAACATCGCAATTAGACTGATAACGACTGGTCTGCTGTCCTCTTCTCAGATGAGAGTAGATACAGTCTATCGTCTGATTGTCGACGACAACTGATCTGGCGTGATAGTGGTACTGCATATTGTCCAGCAAACATACAGGAAAGGGACCGATATCCGACATGTAGTGTCATGGTATGGGCTGGCATTATGATCAATGGCCGTACATCCCTCTATGTGCTTCCAACTGGGACTATGACCGGCCAACGATACATTAATGATGTTCTGCTACCTCATGTTCGCGTATTCCGTGGTGCTGTCGGTGATAGATTCATTTTCATGGACGACAACGCAACATGCCATCGAACAGTCGCTGTCCAGGAGTGTCTTGAGAGCGAGGATATTCAACGCCTCGTATGCCCAGCACGTTCTCCAGATCTTAATTCCATTGAAAATGTGTGGGATGCTTTGGGGAGGAGTCTTGCTGGTCGCCAATGCCTTCCAATAAGCAAGGACACCCTCATCCGTGCACTGACAGAGGAATGGGATAAATTACCCCAACAGCTGCTTGATAATGTTGTGCAAAGCATGACACGACGTGTGGAATCTTGCATCGCCCTCCATGGTGGCTATATCCCGTATTGACATCTTACGCCGGAATGCCTGCGGACGGTAATTGCATTTTTTTCACGTTTACGTATTCTGCACAAAATGGCCTGTTTGTCCCTTGAACGCGTTCCAAAGCCTTCTGGATTTCAGAGCACAATAAATTGTCTTTCTTGTAATGTCCTGGCGTTCTGACATTATTTTATATCACTTGGCATCCAACCACACTTACTTTTTTATGCGCTGTATAGCCGTTTATGATCCGACCTTAGCAATTGTCCAGCAGTGTAAGAGCATACTTCCGAAACTTCTCAAATAGATATATTTCCTTAAAATGTTGGGTTGCAAGAATTTTGCTTGATTCTGATTTTATTTTAATTCAGTTTCATGAAGTTCAAAATTTAGTTCCTTTCAGTCTGCAGTTTCACGGCCACTTACCAAGTCGTTAACCTTATATGAAATGATAATAAGAAAAGGGTTTTCTACCTACAGATTTTTTCTTGGGCTCGGTAATCCTTATACGCACCACGTTTTGTGTGAGCACTAATTTCCACGACACATGTCATCACTTGTATGATTCTTCTTGCTTATTTTTAATGCGGTTAAAAAAAAACACACACACACACCTTGTTTCGCTGAAGAAAGGACAGGTATGCTACACATCAGGGGCAATTCCTGGCTTTCGTGGCGTGCTGAATGTAAAGGTAGTAAGGCTTGGCGAGAGGATACATGAAATTAATCTTAAAAAATAAATACTGTATATCTTATAGCTGAAGGCATAGAAACCGAACCAAAAAGCAAAATAATTAACAACAATAAAACGAAATAAAACCTTATTTTACTGACGGTCGTTATTTGTACATGAGGTCGATTCATCTGTCCTTCTTGATGGAAAAGATATCGATGACTGCTCTATGGAACTTGTGGACATTTTTCAACTGCTTGAATAATGCTCTCTCTCTAGCGATATTGAAGATAATAATTCATTGAGACGATCTTCATCTGTTGAATTTCGACTGCCCGCCGGGGGTGATGCAGTGGTCTAAGCGATGGCCTCTGATCATTCGTCCAAAAGGGGTCCCGGTTCGAATCCCGGTGAGGCTTGGATATTGTGTTGTCTTACGGCACTGGCTCTGTCCCTTCCCTGGAACCAGTGACCCTAAATTAGGAACGGGCGACTGCTTATAGCCCATTGAGTTGCTCACGGTGGTCGTTAAACCTCCAATAAAAAAATTCGACTGTCTCAACCACACGGCTTTAACTCACTGTCCTTCACGCTCCGCGTTTGCAACAGGACTCTCTACAACCACATTGCTTTAACTCACCGGACCTTCTCGCGTCGCTTTTACAACAGGACTGTCTACAACCACACGGCTTTAAATCACCGGACATTCTTGCTCCGCGTTTCGTTTACAGCAGGACTCTCTTCAACCACACGGCTTTAACTCACCGGACCTTCTCGCGTCGCTTTTACAACAGGATGTCTACAACCACACGGTTTTAACTCACCGGACATTCTTGCTCCGCGCTTCGTTTACAGCAGGACTCTCTACAACCACAGGCTTTAACTCACCGGACGTTAACGCTCCGCTTTTAAAATGGGACTCTCTGTTTCTTCCTTGCTTCGGTTTTTGGAGTTTCTCTCTTCTTGCTAATGCTCTGTTTTCTATCAAATGTGATGTGAACAGCAGAACTTTTCAGAAACGCAAGTTGCTATTGAAACACACACACCGCCTCCAAAATTCTGCGGTAACTCTCTTTTAATGATCCCTAGTAAATTATTGCCCTCACCTCTTTGTGCTGTCTTTTTTGCATAATCTCCCCGGTCTTTTCCGATCAACAATTTTAATAGCCCTTAGTATCTGGAAAAGAAAGAATTTAATCTCTTGGCTGGCGGACAACCAGCGCATTTATCGTCGAAATGAAATTTGTTTACCCCTGTGTTCCACCCTCGCACAGCTACAAGCTCCCTTAGGGTTCATTTCCTTTTCGCTAGGGAAAACTGTGAGACTTTAATTTTTGCTTTATAGAAATTAATGGTGTCTCCGCTTCCTGCTAATCAAAGTAATTAAGGTACCCAATGTCAGTAACAATATTCGTTGCGACTGCTACATCGGTTTTCAACAAATTTTATTTAAGAAAATAGGCTGTTACATCATTCGCGCCCATCAAAAACATAAAAATACACATGACGTTTATAATAATATGTACACATGACAGAGGGTAAAGCTACCCAGATTAAAATAATAAAAACACGAATGCAGGCAAGCATTCTATGAGTATCGTTGTAACGTATACTCTATATTCACTTTCCTTTTGATTTTACTATCTCTGGTTATTTTATTTTACTATGTAAATTATCTTCCTACTGAACGGAATATTATTTCACCCGCTGAATGAGATCTGGCAATGAGTGTAAGTCATGACGTGGTGGTAGCTCGTATATAGGCGCGTTCATCGAGAAGTGAGTGTTGTGTTGTTGCGTTGTTGTTGTGTTGTTGCGTTGGAGTTGAGGGTGGTTGGTGTTGCGTTGCAGTGTGTTGTTATGTAGTAGTGATATATGAGTGCCTTAGTTGACCAGGAGTCATCATAATAAACAAGTTGTTCTGTAAGTTCAGTCTTTTTCAATTCTTAGTTTTGTCAGACCTCTGTCTGGCTGTTAGGTTTATGACTTTGATTACTTAATATAAATAACCAGCGTTGAGACTTTGTTTAAGTTCATAATTAACGAGTAACAACACCCTTTTGGGAATTCATCATTTTGAAGCTTAGAGCATTATTCATTCATAATAATTAGCTTAGCAAAAAGATAAGCAAAGCTAATTCATTATAATTGGCGCCCGAACTTTTCTCGAACACGAGATCCTGACTATTATTACCCATGGCTTCCTTACCTGAGACAACTGCAAATTTCCACCTTCCGGCAAGTCTCGAGGGTAATGGTGTTTGTTTGGACAATTTGTACGAAGCCTGTGGCTCTGACTTGGATATGAATAATCTACACATACCCAAGGATTCTTCACCATTTCGGAATGCACCAGCTTCTTATCACTCTGAGTCGCGGGTCGTAGCTGAGGGAATTCAATCCTCTCAGCGAAGCAGAATGCTTGCCCATTTCGTGCCGCATGCTGGAACAATTTATTTCAATGGTTTGGAGGGGTCTTTAAAGTTCCTCGAAGATCTGGAAGACGATTTTGACTTATATAATATTCCGGAAGACTGCAAGGTCCAAATTGCCGGAACTTGCTTGAGAGATACCGCCAAGACCTGGTATCGGCAGTGGCGAGGGTCGAACCCGGATTCTCATTATGAGAATTTCCGTGCAGAATTCTTGGAGGTCTTTCCTTTCGGCCTCAGTCGAGCTAGCCTTGCCCAACAGCTGTTTCCTCGTCAGCAGGGTCCCAATGATAGCCCTGTTGCATTTGCGTTGGAAACTACACGCCTATATAATCTATGGGATCCACATGCCAGTCATGTTGACATGTTGGATACCCTCGTACAGCAGCTCGACCCATTCTTGCAAGATTTTCTTGAGGTTCGACACCCTACCACTATTCATGAATGCCTTCGCCTCATACGCACGTATGAAGAGCGACATGGCAAACATGGTTCAACTCACCATGCTCGGGCACCCCGCGAGGCTTATTCCGAAAACCCTCAGCGGCATAATAGACAAAACTTTCAGCGCGAGCATACACACGTGCCCACCCAAGCTTCATACGTTCCACCACACAGAAGAGTGGCGAACCAGCAACGAGTTTCGGAGCAAGCTACGGGGTATCGTCATAATGCACAGTATGCTCGACCCCGTTCCACTCAGCAGCATTCGGAACGTTATCATGCTCAGGGCAATAATAATTTTTCTGCCCGTGCTGAGGGCAGACGTAACGAAAATGAAAATCTCAACAGACACGCGGAGTTCCCGACGCAGGGTGCACGCAATTTTCCTTATCGTGAAAATTTTCCCGATACCCGGCAGGGTCGAGGTTTCCGACCACATGATAACACCACCAGAATTCCTTTAAACTTCCACAGGAAGTAGACGAAGGGTCGGTCCTGCTTCCTGATACTAAACATCCTGACCCTAAAACAGTATTAGTGACTGTTCAAACTCCTCAGTTGCCTGATGTATTCTTGACACTTGAAGACATTATTGTCGAGACAAAGTTCGACACTGGGTCTGAGATATCAGCCCTAAATACAAAGTTTTGCAATGATGTTTTTTCTGCAATACATGTTCAGCCTGCAACGCAGTATTTGCGAGGTGCAAATAACGAAATCTTCAGTATCGCAGGAACTGTCACATTATCTTTAGGGCTGGGAAAAGCTCGTTTTACACATTCTTTCCTGCTTATAGACGAGCTACCCGTGAAATGTCTCATGGGTATGGACTTTATTAACAAGTTTCAAATAACTTTGAATTTTGTACAACATGTGATTTCCTTTCCGGAACCTGTCGAAATGATTCCGACGGTTCCTGTAGATATTACGAGTTTATTGTTGAGTGACCAATTGAATGAGGGGCAACGAGACCAGCTTTCTCTCCTTTTACAGGAAAGCCCTGGTTTATTTTCGGATCAACCTGGTTTCACACAGGTGGTTTATCATGTTATTGACACTGATGGTTCGAAACCCATTGCGACGAAGCCTTACCCTTGTGCTCCACATAAAAAACAGGAAATGCAACGTCAAATTGCGGAAATGATTAAGCAGGGCATAATCAGGGAATCAACAAGCGCCTGGGCGGCTCCTGCCTTCTTGGTTCCAAAGAAACAACCAAATGAATTTCGTTTCGTGACAGATTTTCGCAAACTCAACCAAGTCACAAAAACAATCAATTATCCCCTACCTGTCATGTCACATATTCTAAATGACTTGTCGTCGACCAAATGGATGTCAACTTTGGATTTGGCAAGTGGATATTGGCAGGTGGCAGTACATCCGGACTCTGTCGATAAAACAGGCTTTGTGACTCCTTTTGGGGCCTATGAATATTTACGTATGCCTTTTGGTTTAGCTTCTGCACCTGCTACTTTCCAAAAGCTTATGGACACGGTTCTCAGACCTGTCCTGGGTCCCCATGTGCATGTCTATTTGGATGATATTATTATCACATCAGAGACTTTTGACGAGCACCTTTCTCTGCTCAAACAGGTGTTCCAACTTATATACAATGCTGGCTTGACGTTAAAACCTAGTAAATGCCAGATAGCGCGGGACGAGATTGTATATCTGGGGTTGAAAATCACTCCCCACGGCTTATTCACTGATAATGAAAAAATTAGGCCTATTGCTGACTTTCCTCGGCCTAAAACAGCAAAAGAACTATCCCGCTTTCTGGGAATGACCGGATGGTATCAGCAGTTCGTCCCCGCTTATGCTACAATATGTGAGCCATTGTATGCCTTAAAGCGTAAATACAAGAAGTTTATTTGGACACCTGAAGCTAACGCTGCATTCGAAACACTGAAGTCTGCATTGACTCAGCCTCCGGTGTTGGCTTTCCCGGATCATTCTAAAGAATTTGATATTTATACTGATGCATCCGGAGTTGGTCTTGGTTGCGTTTTGTCACAAGCTGGGCATCCAATAGCTTTTGCGTCTCGTACTTTAGCCAAAGCTGAACGCAATTATTCAGCTACGGAACGTGAATGTCTTGCTGTTGTGTATGCACTGAATAAATTTCAATGTTATCTTAACGAATTGACAGTTAACATAATTACGGATCATTCTGCCCTTCAGTATTTGAATTCTGCTAAGCACCTATCTCAAAGACTTATGAAGTGGGCTCTGAAGTTACAAGAGAGCAATATCAAAATTTCGTATCAGCCAGGTAATAAGAATCAATTACCGGACGCATTATCTCGCGTTCCGATTAGTGGGGTCCCCACCGAAACTACTCCTGGATGTCAGCCTTTACTTCTGATAGCTGATATCACATCCAGAGAACAGATAATGGCAGAATTAATAAATGATCCAGATTTTGGGGATATTTACAATTTTTTGCTTGCGGGTTCGCCCCTACCAAGTGATCCTTCTCTGGCTGGAAGGTCACAACATTTTGAAGTAATAGAGGGTCTTCTTTATTATACAAAGTCTCGGACTACTAGGGCAGAGTTTCGCCCATGTATTCCGCGAACCCTTAGAATGGCTCTTTTAAATGAATTTCATGACAAACCTCTTGCAGGCTATTTAGGTATTCGCAAGACCCGTTGTAAATTGCGGGATGTTGCCTATTGGCCTGGCATGTACCAAAGTGTGCTCGCATACGTTCAATCATGTCACTTGTGTCAGATTAATAATTACCGTAATGTAAGACCGGCCGGTCACTTGAAATCTAGTTCAAGTTCTCATGTATTTGATATTATTTCCATAGATTTATTGGGACCTTATCCATTATCTGTTAAAAATAAAGCTCGTTATGTTTTAGTACTAACTGATAATTTTTCTAAATGGGTTGAAGTTTTTCCCATTAAAGCCGCTACGGCTGAGATTATTTGTAATGTCTTAGTTAATGAAGTATTTTCTAGATATGGTGCACCTAATAAAGTAGTTTCGGATAATGGTCCTCAATTTATTTCTGACATTTTTGAAAGAATGTGTGCGAGATTACACATTAAACATAAATTCATTTCCCCATATCATCCCCAGAGTAATCCTGCAGAACGCGTTAACCGAACGCTAGTGAAAATGATTGCGACTTTCGTAATGGACCACCATGAAAGATGGGATGAACATTTAGAACTTTTTGCGTTCGCCCTCCGCTCGTCTGTCCACGAGTCTACTAAAATTACTCCTGCAGAACTTTTTCTGGGTCGCAAAATTAAAACCCCTTTCGAAAATTTAACGGGGATTATCGACGAATTAAACCAGCGACCAACTCCGCAATCAGTACACATTATGGCAGAAAAAGCTCGTGTTGCAATGCTAGGAGCACAAGCGGCTCAAGCACGATATTATAATTCTAGGCGTAGGGAACCAGATCTTGTCGTTGGAGATCTCACTCTCGTGGAAACGCACTTCCAGTCTTCTGTTTCGCATACTTTAGTGAAGAAATTTGCACCCAGCTACGAAGGTCCATATCGGGTGGCAAATGTCTTTGAAAATAATATTGTTCTGGAGAAACCGAACAACAATTTTCATTATGTACATGTTGATCAATGTCGCAAGTATCACGAACGGGATATCGAGTTCATTATCAATCCTACTCAACCTTCTGTTCCACAGACTCAAAAATCTATATCTCATGTTCAACCGCCAGAAATTGTGGACGACCCACCGAACATTTTTGACGAATCACCAGTGATTTTTCCTTCACCCTCCCCCTCCAGACGAGTTTCTACAACCGCAACCTGATTCTCCCGTGAGACCAAGGCTCGATTCGCGTTCGTCGAATACTAGTATCGTTCCTTTCCCTCCAACCATTGCCAAGACTATTGCTGCGCCGTTTCCGGCTAACTCTGCACCAACGCGGGATACTTCTTCTTTGAATACCTCATCGGAAAGTATTCCTATAGGCAAATCCAAACATCGCCCTGCACGACCGCTGAATTACAGCAGCGACTCAGAGGCGTCGGACATTTCGGATTTGTCAGTTATGAATCCAACATTTAATATTCCACACCGTCCAGCACCACCAAAAGCTGGGCGCAAACGTCACTTGTCTCCCCAATCTGCTTCGCCGCAACAGCGACGAAGGCAGAAATCTTTGCATCCGCCCGGGTTTCGCCCCTGGAACCTCCGTTCAGGGCAAACAGGGCCGATGCCTGCTACTACTATCATGCCCCGTGGGCGTAAACGAAAACAAGCGATGTGGCCGGAGACACGTCCCTCCAAAAAGATACTGGAAGGACACAACGGGCCCCAGCATCAAGGGACTTCATATCCAAAGCCTGGGGGAGCCCGTTCCTATCAGCCGCAGCAGGGATTTCCGGACCGCCAGACTTCTGACGTTCCTGACCGTTCTTCTCAGCCGCAGGGATTTCCAGACCGCCAGACTCCTGACCGTTCCTATCAGCCGCAGCAGGGATTTCCAGACCGCCAGACTCCTGACCGTTCCTATCAGCCGCAGCAGGGATTTCCGGACCGCCAGACTTCTGACGTTCCTGACCGTTCTTCTCAGCCGCAGGGATTTCCAGACCGCCAGATTCCTGACCGACAACAGACCGATGTTCCATTACCGTCCCGGAAGAGATCCAAGCCACCTGATTTCCCCAGTCCCATTAGGCCTGGAAAACGTTTTCGCACTAGAATTTTTTATGCGTCCTCGAGATAAGTAAGTTCTCGTGGACAGGTTCTTTTCTCAGTTTATTGTTTTTCCTGCTCGACCAGTTGGCGTGTCAGAATTTCTTTTTTTCGTGTGGGCCTATGCATTCTTTTTGTGTATATATGTGTTTTTTTTATATTTCTTCTATGTCCATCTACTAATCCACTTTTTTTGTATATATCTATGTGCTTAGGGGTAAAATAATAAAATTGTTACTGTTAGGCAGCTCCAGGTAAATTTCGCTGCTGATACAGTTGTTCTGTATTTCCACGCATGAGGCAAACGTAATTTGAAATGAAAATAATAAAATTGTTACTGTTAGGCAGCTTCAGGCAATCTTCGCTGCTGATACAGTTGTTCTGTATTACAACGAATGAGGCCCGTAATTTGAAATTAAAAAAGTGATTCCTGCTAGGCAGAATAAAAGGAAAGTATGCCGATGCAGGTTTGGTTTGTTCTACACTACAAATTTCACAGTCGAATACAGATTCGTAAATTGTTATGCCAAGTTGATAATGTAAATACGGCTACCACCAAACAACAAATAAAAAAAAGATCGAGAAACGTCAATCATCGAAATGTAAGACTTACACTCCAAAATTGATAGGTTTTTCGGAAAAAAAAAAAAAAAAAAAGAAGAAAAATTAAGGGGAGATGATGTAACGTATACTCTATATTCACTTTCCTTTTGATTTTACTATCTCTGGTTATTTTATTTTACTATGTAAATTATCTTCCTACTGAACGGAATATTATTTCACCCGCTGAATGAGATCTGGCAATGAGTGTAAGTCATGACGTGGTGGTAGCTCGTATATAGGCGCGTTCATCGAGAAGTGAGTGTTGTGTTGTTGCGTTGTTGTTGTGTTGTTGCGTTGGAGTTGAGGGTGGTTGGTGTTGCGTTGCAGTGTGTTGTTATGTAGTAGTGATATATGAGTGCCTTAGTTGACCAGGAGTCATCATAATAAACAAGTTGTTCTGTAAGTTCAGTCTTTTTCAATTCTTAGTTTTGTCAGACCTCTGTCTGGCTGTTAGGTTTATGACTTTGATTACTTAATATAAATAACCAGCGTTGAGACTTTGTTTAAGTTCATAATTAACGAGTAACAACACCCTTTTGGGAATTCATCATTTTGAAGCTTAGAGCATTATTCATTCATAATAATTAGCTTAGCAAAAAGATAAGCAAAGCTAATTCATTATATCGTAATGGTACAGGAATCTGGGTTCACGTGCAGCCCCATAATACGTGAATTACAACTAGAGAAACACAGGAAGCATATTTAGCATATGAGAGCAAATAACAAAATGATTTCGGGAGAATGTGCTAGAACAGAGAATGTAAGTAAATACAACGATGTATGTAATAAACAAAAGCAATACACAAAGCACAAGATACAACATCGCAAAGTCGGTGACACAACAAGAACTTTGATCAGAAAATACAGGGATACTAACGGAGATAATATCGTCACAGAACACGACTCACCTAATAAGACATAATGACATACTACACAATAAAAATATGTTCTTGAGCAAAATCACATATAATATGCAATGTAAGAAAAAAGGAAATTTGTACAACATGTTGCCGCACAAATAAAGTTAATTAACAGTACACATAATGTTACTCTACATTGGCGAGGGAAAAAAAAGCAAAATGAAGAAAACAGTAAAGACACAATACACACTAGGTACGGTGAGTGAAAAAAACAAAACATTAGAGAACAGTGAATACAACCTGGCGGAAACAAAAATCAAAAGCTTGATGAGTCAACGTCTCGTGAACAGTATACCACCTTTAAAAAGTCATGTTGTTTTCAACATATAGAAAGAAAAGAAAAGGATGACGTAGGTCTACACTCTGTACTTAAAATAGAAGAAACACGACTAATAAAATGAATAGAACACTCAGAGTGGTTAATATCGTTAAAGTACATATGTAACACAATTATCACTCAGGGAAGCTATGCAAATGAAATCTACAAGAGAGGTGCAGACCCTAGGTTATGAAAGAGGTACAATTTCATCATGCTGATACAGAGAACAAGAAAGAATACACTAGAAAAATGTACAGCACATTTGCAGAGTAATACGATAATAACGTATTCGCCTATAACACGGATAAAACTATAATAACTATGTATAAGTACGAACAAACAAATACGATATTTACAGAAAACAGCAGGCAACTACTACATCGGTGGTGGCCTCTTATGCTTACTATTAAGAATATGTATCGTGGATTAACATTTTGCACAGTAAAGTAAAATCGATAAAGCAAATGGTCCATATCTCAGTCTGTGAGGGAAAAATATTGTGAATGCGGAACGCGAAATGTATCTTCATGCAACTTAGGAAGCTATTACACTTAAACAAATATTTGATTTTATGTAGAGAAAATCGGGTTTACTTTGAGTTTCTCTCATAAAAAAATCTGAAGTGGGTCAGCTTCAACTGCTATATGTTTTAGAAAAGCTGCTTTGCTTTCGTGTAATTACTTTTTGTGTTTCCCGATTTCACGAAGAACAGCTGCACTCACATGGTTAAAATTGAATTCCTGACTGAAAAGAAATTGTTGTCCAAAATTTGACACCGTGCCGTCGGCGTCTGATTTGTCTTTTCTAAAGGAAATATTTGAAGTTTGAGAAAGGAAAGTAGCAGAAAAGGGTATATATATGTCTGAAAACCCCAACTGCCGCAATTCAGAAAATAAAAGTTTTATTATGATTTCCTTTAATCATCTGAAATCCATGAATCAGACGTGGCATTAGTAGAATTTAAAATATTTAACTAAAACGCGTTTTGTCGAACAAGCAGCAACACTGTTATTATGCAGACTTTTTCTGTATGTATCGCTCTCTTTCTCTGTCTTTTTTTGTTTGATAATTTCTGAGTTTGCCATTTCTGTTTCTTTCCTCAAAAATTAATCTGATTACAGCAAATAAAAACTTTAAGTGTGATATTTTCTCTGGTGAGACGTATTTTTCAATGTCTATGAATATATCAATATATGGTGGAGATAGGCCACATATACTGTATATTATACCTATTCTACGAATTAGGATAAGCCTTCCCTTTGAGTCGCGTTGAGGAAGAACGCAAAAAACTTTCTGTTCAATTAAATTCTTCAAAATAGTTGGCTGGAGTTGCATTATGGAGCTGTGATGCTCTACTCTATTTGCCACCGAAATTTGAAGCAAATCGAAACTTCGCTTCATGTCAAATTTCCTGTTTCTCAGAAACGTCAACAGAAAGGCATCACTGGAGACACAAGCGACGCTATGTTCTGTTAAAGAGAAAAAATCCCAAATTTAGGAAAAATAAAGGAAACATGCATATTTAAAAAAATCACTCATAGATAGGAAATAAATTTATTTTTTTGAAAATTAAATTTCAAATTGGGAAAGCAATTACAATCTAAATTACAAATCCATATCATTTGTGGGCACTAAAATCATATTTTTAAATGTAGAGTCAGAAAGTCAGTTTAAAATATATTTTCAAATAAATACGAGGTATTTTTCAAGGTGATCAAACTGCAGAATAAAATAAAGCATTTACTGGAAATATGTACACCGATGAGCTATTATATTATGACCACTTACCTAATAATCTGTAGAAAACCCTTTAGCCGGCAAAACAGCGACCACTCGGCGAGGCGTCGATTCGATTATGTGGTGATAGGCATTCTGGTATGTCTGGTACCATTATGTCAACAGCAGGTCCTCCAGATCCCTTGCATTTCGGGATGGTGAGGATTTAGCGCTCACCCGCTTTTCCAAGTCGAACCACAAATGTTCGATTGGGTTCATGTCAAGTAAATTTGGAGGCAAGGGAACTAACAGAAAGTCACCAGCATGTTCCTCGAACCACACCTTGACGATTCTGGCAGTGTGGCATGGCACATTGTACTGTTGGTAATGGCCATCACCAGAAGGAAACACAGTTGCCATGAATGGGTGAACTTCATCCGCAACGATGTTCCGATACCTGACAGCTGTCAGGGATTGTGCTACAGAGATGATGGGGCCTAAAGTGACCCAAAAAAATATTACCCACAACATAACACCGCCGCCGCCGGCCTGCTTCCGTCCAACAGTGCATCCGGGTGCCATAGTCACCGTTGGTAATCGGCGTATACGTGCTCGGCCGTCTAAGTGATGCACCCTGAATCTTGATTCGTCAGACCAGGTCACTTTCTTCCAATCATCCACTGTCTAATCTCGATGGTCTTGGGCCCATTTCCTGAGTTGTTGGCAGTGACATGCCGTGAGCATGGGGACAAGGCTGGGTCTTAGACTACGCAGGCCCATGCGCAGAAGGCTGCGATGAACTGTGTGCTGTGACACATTGCGCTGATCACCACTGTTGTAGCTGCGCAATTTGGCCCTGCAGTCGCTGTGGACAATTTCTGCTCCCTTCTGGCATGCGCGACAATTTCTGCTCCCTTCTGGCATTAAGTAGCTGCGGAAGACACACGGGTGGACAACGGTACGTCGTTTGGCCATCTGTGCACCATTTTTGATACGTACTCACTACAGCGGCACGTGGTTCCGAGGCGCAGTACCATCACAATTTGTCCTTTATCAAACTCCGATAAATCGGCAGCTTTTCCCATTTTGACTCCGAACACTCTACTAGCCGAAAGCCAGTCCTCGGGTTTTATATATACTGCTCAATGGACTTCACTTGCGCCACCGTTTGGTATCCAGGCGCGCTCATTTCTCTAGGTTGGCGGTGGTCATAAAGGAATGGTTCAGAGGTGTATATGTGAAGGGTTATTACAAATGAAATACACAGTTTAAATTTTTTATAAAAAAAGACTATGTAGGGTATTGACACTCATGATGCATTATTCTATCACCAACAGTAACGATTTTATTATACAGATGGCGTCACTAAAATATTGTACGTTTTCACGGTCACGTGATCAGTCTGGCAAGATGGTGGCAAATGCTGTAGACAAGTCACTCTGTGAGCTTGAATTAAGCAAACCGAATTCTGTTGCTGTTGTGCAATAACGTTTTAGAACATGTTTCAAGAAATCGTGGCCGAATAGGCAATCCATCTATGATTGGTAAAGAAAAATTTGAAAAAATAGGATGTTTCCGTAAAGGTTAAAATATCTAGGGAGACCATGTGTTTGTGATGAACAAGTGGCGTATTTTCGTGCCATTTACCAAGGCAGCCCAAGAAAATCTACAAGATGACGGTTCTGGAGGAAATTCCACAAGCGACTGTTTGGGAAAATCCTGAAAGATGACGGTTCGGGAACAAATTCCACGACCGATAAATTTTGAGAAAGGGGCTGAAAAAAGTACTTCCTACAAACTGTTATTTGCAAAGTTTAAGTGGCGATTTCTGCATTTCGTGTGTACAGAAATCTGATTGTTTACATGTTTACGCAACCTTTGCTTAGATATAATAACATTGTTCTGCCCTGAAATCGTTACAGAAATATTGTCTTAATTAAACCAATGGTTTTAATAATTTTAGAAAATTACTGAGGAATCCCAGTTCCTTTTATGAAAAAATATTTTTTTCATTCTTGACAACCATTTTCTATTTATCTGAAAATTTCCGAAACGTTTTTTAAATGTTTAGAAAGATGTCATCTCAGTCAATATTTATAAACATGTCATGATTCTAAATCCACTGGAAAGAGTTGTATCGAGGAATTCGTCATTTTTTTTTACCGAAAAAATAGAACATACGAAGGTTTTTCGTGTAATTTAAATATTTCCGAGATGACACTTTTGGTACTTTGAAGTCAAAATGTTTACGTATGAGCACGACTTCTTTACTATATAATAAAAGATATATGTGCTTATATTATCGCTCGCTATGTCAATTCGTCTATGGGCACATTATCACTGATAAAATGATGATGATCATCTGTTTTTAAAAAGCATAACTTGGCCGCTAAGTGGCTTAAGAGAAAACGTTATTGAAATACAAAATAAATTTTATTTCATGCTTCGTTCGACACATTTTGCAACAAAGACCTGTTTGCAAAGAGTTTACAGTAGTGGCCAAAGTTGTGGAAACCTTTTGGAAAAAGTGTATTTTTGAGGTTTGATGGCTCATAACACCACTTTTTTGGAGTAATACCATTATGTATTAAAATTTATATCAATGGAAAGATAATTTCATAAAAATGTAATGCAACAAAGTTTGTTTAGTTATCTGTATTCTATGAAAAGTTATAGCCAAATACCCAGAAAAAGGAAACACAACTTGCGTAGGTTGATATGAAGTAGTCAATGAGCATGAGGGTTTAGAGAGCCAATTAGGAGTCATCTTGTTTTTTCAATGAGCCAATCAGGTCTCAGTAAGATTCAGCTATTGATGTCATGTATTAGAGCTGAGAGGAAGACATTTGTCGGTGTGTTATGAGATTGCTATCAAGTTGGGTTTTTTTTTTTTTTTTTTTTTTGTGTGTGTTCTTTCATGTAGTGAGCTCGAAAAATGTAATAAATTGAAGAAATGGCGCAGGGAATTCACTAATCACCCAGAGAGTAATGTAAAATAGTAATATTAAGTGAACAAGGCTTCAGTTATGAGGGAATCAGGAGAAAAATTGGTGGAAACTTAACCAAAGTTGTCATTTCTAAATTTTTGAAGAGGTATAAGGAGGCTCAGTCACTACAAAGCCAGACTGGTAAAGGCAGGAAAAGGTGCCCAACAACAAGTGATGATAGCAGAATTGAGAAACTGTGCCTAGGCGACAGAAGAAAATCATCTGGGTGTATACAAGATGAATTGGAGCAATGCAATGTGAAGTTGAGTGCAAGGACTGTTCGGCGCAGATTGCAGGAATTTGGTCTAAAAGCTAGAATTTCACGAAAAAAGCCAATTTCATCTCTCAAACACAAGTTGAAAAGGTTAAACTAGGCTAAAATCCATGTTAACTGAACAATGGGACAGTATTATTTGAAGTGATGAGACCAAATTCCCCCTGTTTGGTAGTGATGGCATAAAATACGTAAGGAGAAGAATCGGAGAAGATTTGCATCCAGATTGTATTACATGTACCGTAAAACACCCAGTTAATGTTATGATCTGGGGTTGTATGACATCAAAAAGTGTGGGCAGAATTTACGTGATTAATGGGCATATAAATGGCCAATTAATCGGCGTACAAAACTTGCCTGGAGAGCTTTTGGAAGAAACAGCATAATTTTCAAGAGCAATATGCCATTATGTCTTAAAAGAAAAGTGTTTGATCAATGCATCCTTCCAGTGCTTACGTATGGTGCAGAGAAGTGTACCTTAAAGAGACATACAAAGGCTGCAGACAACTCAAAGTAGCATGGAGAGGTGCATGCTTGGTGTAACTAGGAGAGATAAGAAGAGGAACTCGTGGATCCGCAAAAATGACAAGAGAGGAAGACATCATGATCAGAGTTAAATCCCTGAAATGGCAATGGGCTGGACATACTGTCAGAAGAACAGACCATCGATGGACAGTCGAAATTTTAGATTGGATTCCAAGGGACAGGAAAAGACCCAGAAGAAGACCACATGGGAGATGGGTGGATGAAATTCGAAAGTATGCGGGAGTGACATGGAAGAGACTGGCACAAGACAGACCGTTGTGGAGGAAACTTGGGGAGACCTTCGTCCAGCAGTGGATTGATAATAGTTGACAATGATGATGATGAAATGGCCAACAACCTATTAATGAAATACTTGAGCCCAAACTGAAGCCTTCCACACGTGATTTTTTTCAAGATAATGAAGCATTTATATTTCAACAGGATTCAGCTCCATGTCATGTTGCTGCTGTGTGCAAAAAGTGGTTCAAGATAATCATATTCTACTGCTGGAATGGTCTGGGAATAGCCCAAACCTTAACCCCATCAAAAATCTATGGAGCCGACTAAAGAAACTTGTTAGTCAGAAGCAACCCAGCAATAAAACCCAATTAATAGAAGCAATTATTCAAATTTGGTTTCACATTGTAACAGCTGCAGAACTAAAAAACTAGCCTCACTCCATGGGAAGGCGTTGTAAGGCCGTAATTAACGCTAAAGGTTACCCAACTAAGTATTAACTGACATGGTGAGAATTTTTGTATCTCTCATTTTTTCTACGTGTTTCCGTTTTCTTCTTCATAACTGCTGTTCTAATACAAAATCTTTCATAAAAGTTATTGCATTACATTTTTGATAAAATTATCTTTTCATTAATATATAATTGTATGGTAGTACTCCAAAAAAAAAGTGGTGTTATGAGCCATCAAACCTCAAAAATACACTATTTCCAAAAGTTTTACACAATTTTGGCCACTACTGTATAACGAAGTACTTCACAACTTTTGGAAACTGGGCGGCGAAAATATGTATCGTATTTTCTCCATTGTGTCAACATCTATTGGTTCTATTACGGAAATGATGTTTTGCTATGAATAGCATTTATGGCAAAAATAATTGCCTTATACTTTCTGACATTTCGTGAGGAATAATATTGCTACTAAATTTCATAAATGTAAAGTTCCACGTACAACATATATTTGCATGTCGTAGGTATGCTTCGAAACGGGCAAATAAAAATTATTTTTATCATGTTTAAAACAAAACGAATATTGCATTCCCCCCTATATCACCGCTGTTAACAGTCCTATTAAAAAAATAATTTCAGGACGGAGGAGATTTATAGTGCAGATTATGTTGTATGTTACTGCCAAATTTTAGTAATGAACCATTTCCAGTATAGATTGCGTACTGTGTTTTCCACATACTGGCAGCCTTATTTACGCATCTGAAGTCACGGATGAAGACAAAAAATGCTTAAATGACCCCCACAATTAGAAACTGTTTATTCTTATCTCTTTCACAAACTAACAGAAAACTTTCGCGCTAACTGAAACATCCATGTATTTCACGTTTTACGATTTGCCTCCTTTTAAAACTCTAATTCGAAAAATTGTTTCTGCATAAAACGCCAGTCATTTCACGGTACAATTTGCATATGATTTTGTATTTTTCTTATTGTAGAATTCCGACGTTACGTAGCACATATAAGAGCGAATTCCTCATTTTACCGTTATCTAAGCTTCTAAATATCCGATTGGAAAAATTCTGTAGGTGCTTTATGCCTTTTGCCAAGTTACGGATCGGTAAAATGTTCCACTTCAAATACTACAAAAGTTCCCATGCTAGAGAGAACATTGCTTAAACACCTCTATTACACTGGTGAACAATTGCTAAGGACGGATCATAAACGGCTATATAGCGCATAAAAAAGTAAGTGTGGTTGGATGCCAAGTGAAATAAAATAATGTCAGAATGCCAGGACATTACAAGAAAGACAATTTATTGTGCTCTGAAATAAAGAAGGCTTTGGAACGTGTTCAAGGGACAAACAGGCCATTTTGTGCAGAATACGTAAACGTGAAAAATGCAATTACCGTCCGCAGGCATTCCGGCGTAAGATGTCAATACGGGATATGGCCACCATGGAGGGCGATGCAAGATTCCACACTTCGTGTCATGCTTTGCACAACATTATCAAGCAGCTGTTGAGGTAATTTATCCCATTCCTCTGTCAGTGCACGGATGAGGGTGTCCTTGTTGGAAGCATATAGAGGGACGTACGGCCATTGATCATGATGCCAGCCCATACCATGACACTACATGTCGGATATCGGTCCCTTTCCTGTATGTTTGCTGGACAATATGCAGTACCACTATCACGCCAGATTAGTTGTCGTCGACACTCAGACGATAGACTGTATCTACTCTCATCTGAGAAGAGGACAGCAGACCAGTCGTTATCAGTCCAGTTGCGATGTTAATGGCACCATTGCAAACGGGCTTTACGGTGACGTCTGGACAATGGGATGCACACAACAGGACGGCGGGCGTATAGTCCTCCTTCATGCTAACGTCTGGCGACAGTTTTTCGGGAGATCCGCTTGCCAGTAGCAGCCATAAACTGATTTGCTACCTCATTAGCTGTGCTGCGCCGGTGTCTTTTTGTTGATAGCACTATGTACCGATCTTCTGCAGGTGTCGTACTGCGAACACGACCTCCCACGTGACGTTTGCTGCACTCTCCATTTGTTTGAAATGATTTCCAAAGCCTTGAAACAACACTGTGACTGACGTCGAACTCCCTGGCAGCATCTGTTATTTTTTGCTCTTCTTCAATTTTGCCAATAATACGGCCACGCGTGAAATCATCTAGGGGATGTCGGGAAGACATACTGAAAATTGAAAGTTCGTCAATTGATTCTTTCCTTTTCAACTTTGCGTTTGAACAACAACGGTCAATACGCGTCAAATCCTTTATATCTCTTATCAGCGCTATGACGTTACGAACAAGTTCGGCAATCCAACATTTGCATACGCACAACACGTCTTACTGTATCCCGCACTTATGCTAATTTCCACATTTTCCTGCCTACCATTTTATGGTTGCTATCGTTGCTATTGTCATCCGTCCTTAGCAATTGTCCGGCAGTGTATATACTTTTTCATGACTCACAGCTCTACCGCTAGTGGGTGTCGCTGTATATATGTTATCTACACTTCTAGAGTACCGCTGTAACGAAAATTCAGAGGAAAAAAAAAATGAGCTTTCTTAGTTGCATACAGGCGCGACGCTACGGGTGGGCTGGGATGGGTTACTACCCACCCAACTTTACTTTGAGTCCATCATTTAGCGCGCCACTTCCTAGATATTTGAACACTTAGAACATATGATGGGTGCAACCATCTAAGATTTTAGGGATCTTGGATAAACGTCCCTCGGTTTCATGAAGTCCCAGATTTTGTAATATAAAATGCATTTTTTCCTAAATTTAGTGTTTGTGTTTCTGGAAAATGGAAGTGCTTTGAGAGAATGTCTAAGAGAGCAGTAGAAAGACGCCAGTTTTATAATGACACTTTAAAAAGATGAGAAAGAGAGAGTGAGAAAAATATATATTTCTTGTCAGGTTACAAATAAAATTCATGTACAGCTAAAAAAACAAAACGACGAAGCAAAGTTGGATACGAAGATTCGTATCCATGATTCCCATACTATTGCACTATTTTGGATGACCATGCGCTTCCTACGCTGTGGCAGTTTTACAGGGTGGATCTATGTTACTTTCAGGATGACAATGCCACCTGTCATGTTGCGAGGTCCACCATGGCTTGGTATGGTGACAATGGGGTTAATCGAATGGACTGGCCTGCGCAGAGCCCGGACCTTAACCCTATCGAGCACCTCTGGCAACGAGTTGGAGCGTCGACTTAAGGGGTGCCCCAACCGTCCGAAATAGGTGAAGGAATTGACCTGTCTTCTCCAAACCGAGTGGAAGAAAATACCGTTAGCCGTCGTACAACGCCTGGTTGAGAGTATGCCCCGAAGGGTTGCAGCTGTACCAACTATTGAAGGTGAATAAACTTCGTTTTCCTTTGCTATCACAGGTGTACAATTACTTGTTGGTAGATAGTGTATATCGTATTTTTAGTAGTGCAGTTGAATTTTTGCTCAATAGTTTCAATCAAGCTTTACCGGTATAATTGAATTTGTAATAAAAGAAAATGAATGATTATGTGGAAGGAGGTGTCATTGCAAGCTGGATCAAATGGCGGAGGAATACTGTAGAAAAGGTTGGGCACCGCTGAGCTAAGCGACGATACTTTATGTAAAAAAAGGATCCACTACGCTACATTCTAGAGCCTTGCTGTGTAAGGGGAAAGAAATGTGTCTAAGGAACTTTCGATTAAAGTGATTTCTTATATTCTGTCGCTAACCATGGTTCACGTGTGGTAAAGACGTATTGCAAAGTATGACATTAATGACTTACTTTTCACAAGAGCTCTGAGTTCCTGCAAGCATTGTTTCTGTAATTCTGGTGTTTCGTTGAGAATTTCCGTGGCAATGTCCTTAATCATTTCTTCAGGCAATGGGACACCAAAGCACAAGACATTCTCAGAAATATCCATGTTGCGGTTGGGTACTTCAGTTTTGAGACTATAAAGATAAATATTGAATTCTAACATTCGGATTAGGAAAACTACAAATTTAAGAATTTTATCACTTTCATTGTACTGTATCAGATTAAAATATCACAGCAGAACTAAGTCTGAATCAATATGTGTCTCCTTTAAACAGCAGAAAATCTCGACCACAGGTAAATCTCTATTAAATACGTAAGAAGATTTGATGAAAATTAGAATTGTGATTTGAAACAGATGAGTACTTCATACGTCATCATGAGTACTTCACACGCCATCATGAGTTCTTCATACGTCTTTATACGTACAACGATGAGTTATTACATTATGTCCACTTACCTAATCAGCTGTAGAACTCCTTTTAGCCAGCAAAACAGCAGCCACTCGACAAGGAATCGATTCTATGAGGTGGCGATGGGTATCCTGGGGTATCTGGTACCATAATATTAACAGCAGACCCTCCAGTTTCGGTACATTTCGGGGTTGTGGTGATTTAGCGCGAACCTGTTTTTCCAAGTCGAACCACAAATGCTCGATCAGGTGAATTTGGAGGCCAGGACATTAACAGAAAGTCAACAGCATGTTCTTCGAAACACTCTTTGACAATTCTAGCAGTGTGGCATGGCGCATTATCCTGTTGGTAATAGCCATCACCAGCTGGGAAAACAGTTGCCATGAATGGGTGGACTTGGTCCGCAACGCTGTTCAGATACCTGACAGCTGTCAGGGATAATTCCATTCGGATAATGGGTTGGTTGGTTGGTTGGTTGAATTTTATGGCGCAAGGGCCATGTTTGGCCAAAGAGCGCAAGACGCAAGACAAACAAACAGCAAACAGTATTAAAAAAAAAAAAACTTGGCATAAATCCCAAAATCCGGCTGACCAAGTAAAACCGAACCATGAGAATGATGGAAGGGCCAAAAAAGACAATGAAACAAACAGTATTAAAAACATGGTACAATGGTTAGAAACTAACCGATTAAGTAAAACTGTGGAATGAGACTGATAAAACACATCACGAAAACGAACACAACTACACATAAGATGAGTCACAGGAGAGGGACGAACTGTCACTATCCTCCCTCTTATGTTCCTCTATAATGTTGGTTGAGGGTGGGGACCTCGCTGAGTCTGAGACAGTCGCTGAGTCTGAGACCCTCGCATGTATGAACAGTATCTGTCATGACCATGAGTCGCACGCTGGCATGTATGAACAGTATGTCTCATGACCATGCGTCGCACGCTTACATTTATGAACAGCATCTGTCATGACCATGCGTCGCACACTCGCATGTGTGAACAGTATCTGCTCGCACGCATGAATAGTATCTGCCATGACCATGCGTCGCACACTCGCATGTAAGAACAGTATCTGTGATGACAATGCGTCCCACGCTCGCATGTATGGACTATATCTGTCATAACCATGCGTCGCACACTCACATGTATGAACAGTATGTCTCATGACCATGCGTCGCACGCTTACATGTATGAACAGTATCTGTCATGACCATGCGTTGCACACTCGCATGTATGAACAGTATCTGGGATAACAATGCGCCCCACGCTCGCATGTATGAACAGTATCTGTCATAACCATGCGTTGCACACTAGCATGTATGAACAATACCTGTCATAACCATGCGTCGCACGGTCGCATGTACGAACAGTATCTGTGATGACCATCCGTCGTACGCTCGCATGTATGAACAGTATCTGTCATGAACATGCATGTAGCACACTCGCATGTATGAACAGTATCTGTCATGAACATGCATGTAGCACACTCGCATGTATGAACAGTATCTGTCATGAACATGCATGTAGCACACTCGCATGTATGAACAGTATCTGTCATGAACATGTATGTAGCACACTCGCATGTATGAACAGTGCAACATATACTCTAGATTCAGTTTCCTTTTGATTTTACTATCTCTTGTTATTTTATTTTCCTATGCAAATTATCTTCTCACTTAACGAGATGTTATTTCTCCCGCTGAATTATATGTGGCAACGAGTGTAAGTCATGACGTGGTGGTATGCAGTATATATAGGCGCGCTCAACTATACCAAGCAGCTTCGTTTTATATGTGATAGGTTCTTCCATTATTATTATTATGTGATTTATCTACGATAGTACGAAAGTTCGAAATATCAGTAGTTGTGTTTTGTTGGAGTGTGTTTGAGTAATACCAGGAGTTCCCCAATAAAAGGTTAAAAGTGAGTACGTTTTCTTAGTTCATTTTATTGTCAGACCTCTGTCTGGCCGTTAAGTCTACTTAATTGAGTGTTTACGTTAAGTTCAGGGTATATTGTGTTTACCGCTCTAATAAGGAGCCTTCAAGGTACTAATGTACCAAAACCGAAGTTATATTACTGAAATTCAAGATAATGAGGAACGCTGAGTAAAAAGAAGTTCCATATTCAATGAACTTATTGCACGTGCGTGTCTTACCTAAACAAACTCTAGCACTTTGAAGATTAGTCACACTTTAGCTACGTCAAGTAACCTTCCAATAACTCTAACGTGACTTAACGTAAGTTTTCCTGCACTACACGCCCACAGCGGAGAGCTTTATTCATTATAACAGTATCTGTCATGATCATGCGTCGCACACTCACATGTATGAACAGTATCTCTCATGACCATGCGTCACTAGCTGGCATGTATGGGCCATAACAGCAGACGCCCCCAACGATACCCTCTCCTAATCCAGGTTCATCGGGGCAAAAGACACGTCTGGTGAAAAGTGTGCTACTGCTTGAGACGTTGGATGACTGGAAAGAAGTTTGCTGGTCTGACACGAGCCGTGTCTTTTACTATACTCTGTGCATGGTCGTGTATGCAGTTGGCGCAAACAACATGAGTCATTCGATCGATCCTCTACGCTTTCCACAGTTCAAGCCAGTGGAGGCGGTTTTATGGTATAGGGCATGTTTACCTAGTAGAAACGTGGAACCTTCGTGCTTCTGGAATAACCTTTGTATGGTGCCCCCTACGGGAATTTACTCACCAAATGTTGTCCTTTTTTTACGCTTTCCAACCGTAGGTTGAAGAAGCGTATATGCTCCAGCTTTTTCTGTCGGTCCGTCCGTCTGTCCGCACGATAATTAGGCGCAAAAATGGTTCGATTTCAATGAAATGTTAGTATGTGGTAAGGAACCACCTCAGGACGAACCCTATTGAAAATGGGGTAAAGCGAGTTAAAGGTCACGACGTAGGAGCGGGATCCATTCCATTGCTTTTAAGCGTTATAACTTGCGTAAATATGGTTCGATTTCAATCAAATTTTACTATGTGGTAGGGGACCGCCTAGGGACAAATCCTTTTGAAAATTGGTGAAGTGGGGTCAAAGCTCCGGACATAGGAGCGGAATCACTCCCATCGCCATTATGCGTCATAACATACGTAAAAATATTTCGATTTGAACGAAATGTTAGTATGTTGTGGAGACCTACATGGGGACCAATCCTATTGAAAATGGGCGAAATGAGGTCAAAGGTTAGGACACAGGAGGGGATCTATTCTATAGCCCTTATGCATCATAACTTCCGTAAAATTGCTTCTATTGCGACAAAACTTTATCATGTTATTTTGGAGGTATACTGAACCAGGTCTGTTGAATATCATCGAAATGGGATCAAACGTCAGGGCACAGGACCAAGATTTATTCCACATCCATTATTCACATAACTTGAGTAATGATTTCTGGTATGTTGGAAAGCGTATTATGATCAATGCATTGCATGATTTTACTAACTTGTTCTCGAATGGCGACGGAGTCTTCCAATATGGCAATGCGCTATGTCACAGTTCCAATGTTGTGCAGGAATGGGTTTGACGAACACACTTCAGAATTCCAGAATATTGATTGTCCCTGAACTTTCCCCGATATAAATCTTGTGGAACACTTGTTCGACACAATGGAATGGCATACCAGGTATCTGGATTCACCAATCACCTCCACACCTACATTGAAGGCCGCATTACACACAGCTTAGTCGACCATACCTTCCAACAGCTTCCGGCATCTTGAATCGATGTCACGTCGACTCTGTTCATACATGTGTAATTCAATGATCACTCAGCGTTTGTATCAAATAATAACCGTCTCAAGATGTAGAAAAATAAAGCGGGAACTTAAATGGTGAAGCAATGTCTTGTAATCACAATTATATTCTGCGCAAAAATTTGGAAATTATTTTAACCGAGTGGTCCCAAGTGTCGGTTTCTGCTTCTAATTCCGAACGAGGCGTGAGTGTTAATTTTGTCTTGGAACGCTAGCCCCAATCTTTTCCTGGAACACATCTCTAAGTTAAGAACAAGCGACCGCTTACAGCCCTTTGTGTTACTCTTACTGGTTGCTAAAAACCAGAACAAAAAAGTAAAAAAGCCCATTCACTGTTCTTTCATTGCCAAGAAAACGCTTTTTATTTTTATTTTAACATTTGATGCTCCCAAATTTACTGCAAAACATATCAAAACTTATTCGGAATCGTCCTTCAATTTTCCGATATGTGCATACAATTTTGATAACTTGGCAAGAAAGGTATCCTTCTTTTTTTTTTTTTTAGTTGTAGGTTTAGCGAACCTGGTTCCAAGTACGGGAGACAGCCAGTACCGTAAAACAAACACATCATCCATCCCTCACCGGGATTCGGACCCGGACCAATGGTGAGAAGCCATCACTTAGACCACTGCGCCACTTAGGAGACTAGTATGATCTTAAAAAATTTGTTTGAAAAACATTATATACCTTGAAAATTAGTTTTCCTCTTATAACCGGAAAAGCGTATACATTGTTTTTTGCAATATAGAAGGTTTAAAAGCAATATTGATTAAACTTCGCAGTAGGCTTTGATGTAAGTTTGCTGTAGGGAGGACAAAAACATTTTAATTTTGCACTAAATCCATTGTTTGGATGAAAATATATTGTACGTAGTTATAGGTACAAATCAAACTGCGTTCTTTTTCTGGAAATCTGCGTAACGTTAAAGTGAGGTATTTCCAGAAAAAACGTCATTTAACTTTTCGATAAGATATTCTGCTAACAGGGCTAAAGAATTGACTGGAATTTCTTCTCTATTATTATGTGCTGAGGTAGATTTAGATTTTTGTATCGTTGAAAATTCTTCTATGTTCAGTATTGCACGCGGTATCATTGGCGAAGCGTAACCTTTCCGATAGTGTTTCCCGAATCCTAAAATAGAGTATATAAGAGATAATGCATAATTACAAAATGCCATTAGGACAGCAGTTTATTATCATGTAAGGTTTGTCTTTTCTTTGATCATTAAAGCTAAACGTTTTTCTCGTCTGTACCTTGAGAAAAACGTTTTGTGAATTCAACAAACATTTTGTTGAATCAACAAAATTTTTTGTCGATATATACAGTCAACAAAAACTTTTGTTGAATTTGCAGAACTATTTTGTTGAAAATTATTGTTGATTTAGCAAAATTTATTGTTATCACGACAAAACGTTTTGTTCATTTAATAAAAGGATTTGTCGATTTTCGGGAATTTGTTTGATCCAACAAAACATATTGTTCTCGTGACACAATAAGTTTTGTTGCAGCAACAAAACATTTTGTCATGATAACAATATTTTGTTGGATCAAACAAATTCCCGAAAATCGACAAATCATTTTATTAAATGAACAAAACGTTTTGTTGTGATAACAATAAATTTTGCTAAATCAACAATAATTTTCAACAAAATAATTCTGCAAATCCAACAAAAGAAGTTTGCAAATTCAACAAAAATGTTTGTTAAACGAACAAAACGTTTTCTCAGTGTAGCATTTTTATATGTTGTTTTCCTCGCACGGGTTATTTCTCAACCTTTTTATGCACAAAAAAGCTTTTTTACTTTCAAAATTTTTATTTGTTTCTAGTTAAGTATAAAACACAACTTACACAAGCCGTTTAGCCGACGACATTAATTTTCGAAATGTGCGACTTAATATGCAGCACTACCGTTCATCCTGGTTGTTGCAAAGACAATTTCAAGATATAAATAAATAAAACCATCTCGATAAATAGTAATAAAACAGTTGTTCGCGTGCAGTAGGTAGCTCAAGTTCAGAGATCTTCTCACGTTAAACAAACGTGAGAAAAGCCGTGAAATCAAAGATAAAAAACAATATTCACAACCCTAAAAGACGTCATGCAACCTAATCCTGCAACGGTGACAGCGAAAGTATGCTCTGTGCGTTAGTAATTATTTGAAAGATAGTTCATTCTCATTGACTTCGCCCTCAGCTGCAATGCACAGATGTCGCAGTGTTTTTCAACCACTACCGTCAGTGAAAACACTCACACCTGATGTTACCAACATGGATTCACCATCTGCTCCTTTACACGGCATACGGACGCGCGATATCTTTCCACAGCCAATATGGAAACAACGGTTTCATAGATAATTTTCATTGCGTTAACGTTTCATATTTGAATAAATTATTTTCATTTACTTAAAATTGTTTCCAATAGCAACACTGGATAACGTTATTTTTAATACACCACACTGTGATTACTCAAGAAACGCATGTAGCTTATTAGATCCGTTTATTTTTATGGTGTAATAAGCACAAAGATTCGCCAAGCGTTCGCACTCCTCTGGGAGGCTTTTTCAAGGCAATGGTATAAATGAAAACCCTCCCAGTGGAGTGCGAAAGCTAGGCGCACCTTTGCGCTCATTACGCCATAAAAGTAAACTGATTTTCTATTCAAAACTATATGAAAGGGTTGATACATCTATTCCAGACATTACGACAGGTACCAGTGCCAAAGTCCCTCCAATCCTCCCTGCAGAAGTTACATATGCAAATAAGAACATGAAACGGGGAAGAGCTCCAGGAGAAGATGGAGTTACCGTGGATATTATAAAAGAAGCAAATGGAGAAATTGAAACAACACTCGCCCAAGTTTTCACCCGATCTTTTAATGAAGGAAAGATTCCTGAGGATTGGAACAAAGCTGCAATGATTCTGCTCCATAAAAAAGGTGACGTTGAAGATCTCAGGAACTAGAGGCCCATCAGCCTCCTTTCAGTGGTTTATAAAATCTTCACAAAGGTTCTTTCACATCGCTTGAATGTAACAGTAAACATGGCCCAACCAAGAGAACAAGCTGGATTCAGGAGTGGCTACAGCACTATAGATCATATCCATGTACTGAGAGAACTAATTAAAAGAACAAGAGAATGTGAACTCACATTATGCATGACTTTTATTAACTATGAAAAGGCCTTCGATTCCGTGAAACCATCGGCAGTAACAATTGCTTTGAAATCCTGCGGTATTGAAGATGCATACACTAGCATTATTAATAACATCTATGAAAATGCATGTGCAAAGTTTCGGATATTTGAGGATACAGCACAAATAAGAATTGGAAAGGGAGTGAGACAAGGTGACACCATATCTCCCAAGCTCTTTAACGCCACATTGCAAAATGTCTTTCATTCATTGAACTGGGAAAACAAAGGGATAAATAATAATGGAGATTACTTAACTCACCTTCGTTTTGCTGATGACGTAGTCATCTTTGCAACTACCTCTTCAAAGCTGCAGAGTATGATCCAGGAACTTGCTGACAAGAGTAAAGAAGTCGGATTAAAAATGAACTTTCAGAAGACAAAAGTGATGTACAATGCTTTTACAAGAAACGAAGATTTATAGATTGATGGAGAAAAGCTTGAGACAACCGATTTCTACATTTATCGTGGGCAGCAGATATCAAGAGACGGTCACATTGATGATGAAATTAATCGGTGTATAAAACTAGGATGGAGAGCTTTTGGAAGAAACAGTAAACATTTTAAAAGCAGTATGCCATTATGTCTCAAAAGAAAAGTGTTTAATCAGTGCATCCTGCGAGTGCTTACGTATGGTGCAGATACATGGACCTTAGCTAAAAAGACATACAAAGGCTGCAGACATCTCAAAGAAACATGGAGAGATGCATGCTTGGTGCAACCAGGAAAGATAAGAAGAGGAACTTGTGGATAAGGAAAATGACAGGAGTAGTCGATATCATAACCAGAGTGAAATCACTGAAAAGGCAATGAATGGGCTGGACATGTTGCCAGAAGTACGGACCATCGATGGACAAACGAAATTTTAGATTGGATTCCGAGGGACAGAAAAAGACCTAGAAGAAGACCCCCATGAGAGATGGAAGGATGAAATTAGAAAGTATGCTGGATTGACATGGAGGAAACAGGCCCAAGACAGACAATTGTGGAATAACTTTGGGGAGACCTTCATCCAGCAGTGGATTGATATTGGTTGCTGATGATGATGATGCGTTTCTTGATGGAGACTAGCACGCTTCGTTCCTGAATAACACACAGGCCGAACTTCTGCAGTAGCGCAAACAATTTGTTCACTTCCGATTAAGTTAACTCACAAGTTTTCTCATATGTTCCTCTGCACATACCTCAAGGTTCCTATATATTGCTTTTATGTAACCGGCGATAGCTGAAGGAACTTCATTAAAAACTGAAAATTTTTGTACAAGAACAAAGCTTCCATATGCTGAGTAAAAATATCTGGGACGGTCTAGTGATCGGTTGTTTTGAATGGCATAGAAATATCATTTCCTGGGAAATGTCCCGCAATGGTCTAAGCGCTGGCTTATGACCATTCGTCCGAGAAAGGTCCGGGTTCGAATACCGGTGAGGCATGGATGTTGTGTTTGTCTTACGGTACTATCTCTCTCCCTTCTCAGGAACCAGTGTCCCTAAATGAGGGACGGACGTCTGATTATAGCCCATCAAATTTGCTTACGGTTGTCATTAAACCTTCAATTAAAAGGAAAACAAGAAAGATGACACCGAATTTTCTGGTGTAATAAGCACGTCTTTTGAATTCGTTCTGACGCAAATTAAATTTATCAAAGCTATTCAAAGTCAATGGAACATGTATGGAAAAAAATAGTATCTGACGGAAGAAATACGATTTTCAATAGGGTTTTTAATCCCTCAGATATTGTTGTAAACGGAATCGTGAGCTTACGCCCTCTGGTAGCAGACTTGTGCTTTAAGAAAAGCATGAATTTATATCAGAAACATTTCTCACCGGAAAGGCTCTCCAACACAGCAAAGAATTTTTCAAATCGGACTCATAGAAGCAAAGATATCGACAAAAACAAGATGTGACTTTACGTCCTCTTGTGGGAAAACCATACATTATTTTAGGAAGAAAGTATTCGCAAAAGATTTTTCCATATGAGCGGTATCGGTCCAAGAAAAAAACATTTAGTCGAGTTTTCAGGAGCCCAGATTTTGCTACAAATACACCAGAAGCAGAAATTAACACTAATGCCCCTTGGTGGCCAAACCATTCTTTACAAAACATTATACATTTCATGAAAAATATATTCCATCAGGTCTTGTAGGCGATACAGGAAGAATTTTTCAAATGGGAGTTTTAGAAGCAGAAATAACCCAGAAAACGCAATTTACCTTTGTGCCCCCTATCGGAAAATCTATGATTTACTTGAAAATTTTGAATTATTAGGAAAAAGATTTCGCTTCGGAAACACTATCTAACAAAGAAGGAAATTTTCAAACGGGACTCCTAGAAGTAGAGATATTGACAAAAATAAGATATACATCTACGCCCCCTGGCGTAGAAACGATGCGTTATTTGAAGAAGAAAATATTCCTAAAATGTTTGTCGACATGAGTACTATCGGTCTACAAACGACGTTTTTTTCAATCGAGAATTTAGGAGCTCATATTTTGCTGCAAATACATCAGAAGCGGAAATTAAGATTTACGCCCTCTTAGTGGCCAAACCATTTTTTTACAAAAATTAGAAATTATTTGCAAACGATTTTTTATCAAGAGCTGTATCCGATACAGGAAGAAATTTTCAAATCGAAGATTTAGAAGCAGAGATATAGGGGGAAACGCAATTTGCCTCTACGCCTTCTAGCGGAAAGTCTATGAATTACTTAAACATTTTGTAATTATATGAAAAACATGTCACACTGAAAACGCTATCAAACAAAGAATGAATTTTTCAAATCGGATTCTTAGAAGTAGAGATATTGACGAAAATAAGATATATATCTACGCCCTCTGGCGGAGAAACTGTGGAATATTTTAAGACGAAAATAGAGAAAAAAGGTTTATCTATGTGAGTGGCATCGGTCCATGAAATAATTTTTTCAATCGATATTTTAGAAGCTCAGATTTTATGGCAAATACATCAGAAGCAAAAATTAACACTTACGCCCCTTGGTGGCCAAAGTATTCTTTTCCAAAAATTTGAAATTATATGGAAAAGATTTTCTATCAGGAGGTGTATCAGCTGAAGAAAACGTTTTCCAAATCGGAGTTTTAGAAGAAGAATTATCGGTGAAAATGTAATTACTTTTACGCCCCCTAGCGGAAAATCTGTGCGTAATTTGAAAAAGTAACTATATCTAAAATACTCTCCGACATAAATGGAATCGAAAAATAAAAAAAAATTCAATCGGATGTTTAGAAGCAAATATGTGGAGTAAAACGTATTTTTGAATTCGATATTATCTGCATATACGCCCTCTAGAGGCGAAATTGCACGTCGTAAAAAACAAACAAAATAAAGGATCATCATTCGCATATTTCAAGCTTCCCAATGCAAAAAGAATATTTTTCAAATCTGATTAATAGTTGTAGAGATAGCGTGGGCACTGGTGGACGGACGGACGGACGGACAAACCGGTAACATAAGCACGATCACTTTTTGCAAAAGACGTGCTTAAAAAGAACGATCCCAGCTAGGTAGGATGGTTTGAACTATTAAATATATTTTGCCCGTCGGATGGTCATATTAAGCCTTCGGACCGCGAGTACTGGCGAGATAAGGTCGTCTAGTGCTCCCCTTTCTTTCTTTCTTTCCCCTTCTACTGATGTAACGTCAGTCGCTCCTGTGGCGCACACTATGGGCTATATCTAATGCCTTCTCTCTGTCTTCCAACATTCCTATCGTAAGCCACTAAGTTCCACCTAATGTTATGTCGTTTCTCTTCTCGGTTAGAAAGTCTGTAACATGGATTAGCTAGGCAAGCTTTAACCTTCTTTGTGGAATGAAGTCCTACAAGGTGATTGTTGAGTCAAAGCTGGTGGTGATGCCACTGGGGATTTGCAGCCAGAGTACGATGAATAAACTGGACTGTAAACAAAAAAATTTCTGCACAAATAAAAATATGTACCTTTACGTATTTTCTAAGCCGATACGAAATAGCTTGAGTGTTTAACTTATGGAAAAGCATATTACACCAGGAAATTTGAAATTTCTCTTTGATGAGCAGCCCCGGTGTCATGGCTAGTTGGCTGGTGCGTTTGTGTTAAGTTATTCGCTCTCTTCTTTCAATGAATTAGTGTTCCTAATTCAGGAATGGGCAACTTCTTATCTCTCGACGTTAGGTTTGCTCATGGTGGGCGCTAACTCGGAAACAAAAAAGAATTTGATAAAGAACTGAGTATGAAAAGAGAATCAAAATTCTGCACACATGCACAAATTAGTACTTCATTAACGATATAAGTAGACTTTGAATTGTATGTGCTTTCTGAGCATCCGTGACTAATATGGTTTGGTTCAGAACGTGATGATACCATAAACGTTAAAAATATTTCAGTGACCGTTTTTACCAATAATTTTGTACAGAAAATATTTTGCCAGTAATTGCAATAACATGCGAGAGCGGGCCTTTCGCTCTCTTCGCTTGTGATATGTTGAAAACAAAACCATATTTTTCTATAATGACGAGCGTAATAAAAGCCGCGACACTATTTATTAAATGATGACGAAGAAAACTTTTTTCGTGATGTGAATTATATTAATCACATCATCATCATCATCATCATCATTGTCAACCATTATCAATCCACTGCTGGACGAAGGTCTCCCCAAGTTTCCTCCACAACGGTCTGTCTTGTGCCAGTCTCCTCCATGTCACCCCTGCATACTTTCGAATTTCATCCCCCATCTCCCATGTGGTCTTCTTCTGGGTCTTTTCCTGTCCCGTGGAATCCAATCTAAAATTTCGGCTGTCCATCGATGATCTGTCCTTCTGGCAGTATGTCCAGCCCATTGCCATTTCAGGGATTTAACTCTGATCATGATGTCTTCCACTCTTGTCATTTTTCGGATCCACGAGTTCCCTCTTCTTATCTCTCCTGGTTACACCAAGCATGCACCTCTCCATGCTTCTTTGAGTTGTCTGCAGCCTTTGTATGTCTCTTTTAGTTAAGGTCCACGTCTCTGCACCATACGTAAGCACTGGAAGGATGCATTGATCAAACACTTTTCTTTTAAGACATAATGGCATATTGCTCTTGAAAATTATGCTGTTTCTTCCAAAAGCTCTCCAGGCAAATTTTGTACGCCGATTAATTTCTTCATCAATGTGACCCTCACTTGATATCTGCTGTCCAAGATAAACGTACGTGTCTGTTATCTCCAGCTTTTCTCCATCAATCGATAAATCTTCATTTCTTGTAAAAGCATTGAACATCACTTTTGTCTTCTGAAAGTTCATTTTTAATCCCACTTCTTTACTCTTGTCAGCAAGTTCCTGGATCATACTCTGCAGCTCTGATGGGGTAGTTGCAAAATGACTACGTCATCAGCAAAACGAAGGTGGGTTAGATAATCTCCATTAATCTTTATCCCAGTGTTTTCCCAGCTCAGCGACTGAAAAACACCTCCAATGTGGCATTAAAGAGCTTCGGAGATATGGTGTCACCTTGTCTCACTCCCTTTCCAATTTTTACGTGTGTTGTATTTTCAAACAGCCTAATCTTTGCACTTGCATTTTCATAGATGTTATTAATAATATTAATGTATGCATCTTCAATACCGCAGGTTTTCAGAGCCATTGTAACTGCTGATGGTTTCACTCCGAATCAAAGGCTTTTTCATAATCGATAAAAGCCATGCACAATGGAAGTTCATATTCCTCGCTCTTTCAATTAGTTCTCTCAGCACGTGGATATGATCTATTGTGCTGTAGCCACTCCTGAATCCAGCTTGTTCTCTCGGTTGAGCCATGTCCAGTGTTACCTTCAAGCGGTGTGAAAGAACTTTAGTGAAGATTTTATAAACTACTGATAGGAGGCTGATAGGTCTGTAGTGTCCGGAGATCCTCAATGTCACCTTTCTTATGTAGCAGGATCATTGTAGCGGTGTTCCAATCCTCAGGAATCTTTCCTTCATTAAGGCATCGAGTGAAAATTTGGGAGAGTA
This sequence comes from Macrothele yani, assembly GCA_039090855.1. Taxonomy (NCBI): domain Eukaryota; kingdom Metazoa; phylum Arthropoda; class Arachnida; order Araneae; family Macrothelidae; genus Macrothele; species Macrothele yani. The sequence goes on along the minus strand of CM077010.1, from coordinate 74,567,595 downwards.
CTGTTTCGATTTCTCCACTTGCTTCTTGTATGATGTCTACAGTAATTCCATCTTCTCCTGGAGCTTTTCCCCGCTTCATGTTCTTGATTGCATGTGCAACTTCTGCTGGGAGGACTGGAGGAACTCTGGTACTGGTATCTTTCATGATGTCTGGAGTGCATATATCATCCCTTTCATATAATTTGGAGTAGAAATCTTTCACTCTTGTCAAAATTTCGCCTCTATTTCTTGTTACAGAACCATCTTCTTTTCTCAGTGCCATAATCTGTTTTCTTCCCTTACTGAGATGTCCCTTTGCTATCTTTAGGCTTTGGTTGTTTTCAATTGCTTTCCTCACTAGTTCACAGTTGAATTTCCTTACGTCTTCAGTGATACTTTTTCTTACTGTCTTGCATAGCTCTATATATTCCACTTTGGAAGTCACATCTTCTTTAGTTGTCCTCATCTTTTCTTTTTTGCATCAACATTTTGGTTTTTCCTGATAATTTGTTCACATGCAACTTGTTCTTAGACATAGCTAATTTTGTTGCTGTTTCCATAAGAGCTTTGGTTACTTTTCTGTTAACTTCAGAGATGTCCACTTCTTCCGATGTTAGGCCTTCTAAAGCAGAGAACCTGTTCTTCAGTTCTAACTTGAAGGTATTATGGTGTTTTTTAAGGTTGGTTATGTCAATACATTTTGTTTGTCTTATGAGCTTGCAACGTTCGAGTTTAGTGTTGAGGTGCATCTTACATCTCACCAATCTATGATCACTACCTGTGTTGAACTTGTTTAGCACACTGCAGTCTTCTATGACGAATTTTTTGTTACACATAATAAAATCAATTTCACTTGTCGTCCCATTTGGATGTCTCCATGTCCATTTCCTGTGTGGCCTTTTCTTGAAGAAGGAGTTCAAGATGAAAAACCCTTCTGCCTCTGCAAACTCTACGAGAGTATTTCCACGCTGGTTTCTGTTGCCATGACCGAATTTACCTACTGAAGTTTCATTCTGTTGCCGTTGCCCTATTTTTGCATTGAAATCTCCCATAATTATTTTCAAGTGCTGCTTACCTTTATTATTTAGATGACAAATTTCCTCATAAAATTCTTCAATTTCTTCTTCAGGATGACTTGTGGTGGGTGCATAAGTTTGAATAATCTGAGCCTGGTATCTTTTCGAGAGTTGGATAACAAGTCGTGCAGCTCTGTCAGAGGAACTTTCAACTTCTACAACTTTATCCTTCAGTTTCTTGTTTATTATAAATCCAACACCACTAGTTCTGCCAGTATCTGTCCCACGATAGTAGAAGAGATGTCCACTTTTCAGTTCGATGAGATCTTCTCTCCTTTTCTCCTTACCTCACTTAGCCCCACGATGTCCCACTTGATCCTTTGTAGTTCCTCTTCCAATTAAAGAAGCCTTGAATCAGAAGATAGGGAGCGTCCATTGTAAGTAGCCAAGGTCAGCATCAGATGGCAGCCTAGTCCGGTTCTCCGGGGATTCTTAGCACCCTCTGCCTTCATGTCGCACTGGCCGCTGCTTTGGCCAGGTACATTCCAGCTGCCGGAGACTGAGGGCCAAGATTTAAGTTGTGGAATCATTTTGGAGGGTTTGGCCATAACTCACCACGCTGGCCAAGCGGGTTGGTGAGTGTGGGATAGAATTTCCTCTAATCCCGATGGTATAGTTATACCGCTATTGGCGGTCGTCAGAGCCCCTTTAGTGGGAACAGGATGCACCACGAGAAGGCGGGGTTGACATTTGTCAAGGAGAGGCTGTGATGTTACGCATCACCTGACCTTACATCCCATTAATCACATACAGTATTTAAATAATGTGGTTCTTTGGAGTACCTTTGTACAAGCGGAAGAATTTTAAGATTCAGGAAAATATCAATGATCAGAAAATAGCGTACTTTTGACTCCATTCCTTTTTTAAGAAAAACATCTTTCAAAAGTAACTGAAATTTCGAAATTGTTTATATTTCCAAATGTGTATTTTGTTTCTAACAAAAAATAAAGGACATTAAACGTATCTCCTACTATCGGTATATTGATAATTTCCGATGATATACTGACCGGCATGCACAAGATCGAAAATGCTGTAGGAAAATGTTTCTCAGGCTAAAACTATATCATTAAAGGTATCTTCCACTTACTGGATATTGAAAATCTCCGATGACATTCTGACCGGCATGCACAATATCGAAAAGGATGTAGGAAATATGTATCTCAATCTAAAATTACATCGTTAAAGGTATCACCTAGTTATTGTATATTGAGAATTTCCATTGATATACTGACCGGCATGCACAACATCGAAAAGAATGTAGGAAAATGTTTAATTATATATATAAATTATATCGTTAAAGGTATGCACTACTTACTGGATAATGAAAATTTCCGAGGATATACTGACCAGCATGCACAAGATCGAAAAGGATGTAGAAAAATGTTTCTGAGGCTGAAATTATATCGTTAACTGTATCTTCCACTTACTGGATATTGAAAATATCCGATGACATACTGACGGGCATGCACAAAATCGAAAAGGATGTAGGAAAATGTCTCTCAGGCTGAAGCTACATCGTTAAAGGTATCTCCTAGTTACTGCATATTCAGAATTTCCGATGATATATTGACCGGCATGCACACGATCAAAACGCATGTATGAAAATGATTCTGAGGCTAAAATTATATCGTTAAAGGTATCTACTACTTACTGGGTATAGAAAATTTCCAATGATATGCTTACAGGCATGCACAAGATCGAAAAGGGTATCGGAAATATTACTGAGGCTAAAACTATATCCTTAAAGCTATCTACTACTTACTGAACATTAAGAATTTGCGATGCTATACTGACCGGCATGCGCAAGATCGAAAGGGCCGTAAAACAATGTTACTTAGGCTGAAGAATTTTCCTTGATAGTTCATTTTAATGATTTTATCAGTTCTAAGATGGAAGGTAGAGATTTCCTGTTAAGAAAGCGAACGTAAGAAGGAAAATCTCCGGTGGCAATGAATTGCAGGAAATTTGGTTGCTATTGTCTACACATATTGTTTACTCATACTAAAAAGGCAGTCCATTTTCCTCATTACCTACCTGGCACGCCTAAACATCCAAGAGAAAGAAAAGAAAGATGCATTCATAAAACTTTCGTACACAACTTTAGTTTCTGATCTTAAAATTTCTGTAAACTCTTCTCTTACGCATTTTGTGTTAAGTGCTTTACACACTTTACTGAATGGAGCCAAATAAACTATTTTTTCAAAACATTACTTTTTAATTGTATTCTGCAGTTAAAATTACAAACTTCTATGTATACTCCGAAAAAAAAAAAACGGATCGAGCCACCCTTTCTAACTTCTGAACCGTTGGCCGTATGCAAGTAACCAAGTATGGTACCGATGAAATCACTGAAAGCGAACTACCATGTGATATAAGGAAGCTTATTAATTCAACTAATTAACGTGCTGATTAGCAATCTTTCTCAGAACTTTTCATGGAAGGTGTAGTACTTTTTAGCGCATTCGATTCCCCTCTTTGAAAAACTGTTAAATATAAAATTTCGCTCAAATCAATGATAACACGAATACATCACCCTACGAAAAAGCGCTGCAGGCAATGTTAAACTACGGGCTGTTCTAGGTTTGCATCAAATTGTAGAAGACTAACGAAATTGATTTAGCGTTGGAACAGCAAAAATCAAATATCATCTGATATTACCAGACACTATGAAAACATAGAACTTTTGTATGCAACGAATTAGAAAATATGGATGATGATTTTGAAAAAAAAGGTATTATGACAACATATGTGTTACAGACCATGAGGTGCAAAATGTTATGAAACTCCTAAATGTAAAATTTCAGTACGATAGCATAACAACTTCCTGAGATATGAAACAAAATCAAAAATTCACTGGTAAGGGGGACGTGCAAAAAATTACTTGCCTATTCTTAAGGTAAAATGTTTTTCTCACAATGATACACATTGAAAATAAATGACTTCGAAATAATGTTGTCTGATGCTAAAGAGGTGGATAGTTAGTTCCATCAAAGCAATAATCAGAGGCAAATAACGTAATCAGAGGCAAATAATGTAATTAAAGCAAATGACAAAATACCGTAGGTGTCCGCAGGGGTGAGGGCAATGACGCACTAGCCGCCACTGAGCTTTCTACGGAATTGTCATTTAGTCTTTAAAAAAACGTTAAATAATAATTCAAATTAGTGTTACTGGATATCGTAGAATAAAAATGCAAGCTTATAATTAGTTTTAAGATTAACAGTAGTACTTCGTAGGAAGCGACTTTTGACCTCTTCGTAGGAAGCAAGTGTTCCATGCATCAAATTATAACTTGGTGAATGGAACACTTCAGAGCCGATGCTACATCGCGGCCTGTCTCGGATCTCATGTGGGGATTCAAGAACGCTTTGTGGTCTTAGGGTTTATCCTCAACCGCTTCATATTCTGCAACTTGCGGCGGTGAGGTTAACTGTGAATGAAAGTGTAATTGCTTTGGCTGTTCATTAGTTTTCGCTGTGTTATCCTTGATGCAGAATTTGGTGCATCCTGTTCCCACTAAAGGGGCTCTGACGACCGCCCATAGCGGTATAACTATACCATCGGGATTAGAGGAAATTCTATCCCACACTCACCAACCCGCTTGGCCAGCGTGGTGAGTTATGGCCAAACCCTCCAAAATGATTCCACAACTTAAATCTTGGCCCTCAGTCTCCGGCAGCTGGAATGTACCTGGCCAAGGCAGCGGCCAGTGCGACATGAAGGCAGAGGGTGCTAAGAATCCCCGGAGGACCGGACTAGGCTGCCATCTGATGCTGACCTTGGCTACTTACAATGGACGCTCCCTATCTTCTGATTCAAGGCTTCTTGAATTGGAAGAGGAGCTAAAAAGGATCAAGTGGGACATCGTCGGGCTAAGTGAGGTAAGGAGAAAAGGAGAAGATCTCATCGAACTGAAAAGTGGACATCTCTTCTACTATCGTGGGACAGATACTGGCAGAACTAGTGGTGTTGGATTTATAATAAACAAGAAACTGAAGGATAAAGTTGTAGAAGTTGAAAGTTCCTCTGACAGAGCTGCACGACTTGTTATCCAACTCTCGAAAAGATACCAGGCTCAGATTATTCAAACTTATGCACCCACCACAAGTCATCCTGAAGAAGAAATTGAAGAATTTTATGAGGAAATTTGTCATCTAAATAATAAAGGTAAGCAGCACTTGAAAATAATTATGGGAGATTTCAATGCAAAAATAGGGCAACGGCAACAGAATGAAACTTCAGTAGGTAAATTCGGTCATGGCAACAGAAACCAGCGCGGAAATACTCTCGTTGAGTTTGCAGAGGCAGAAGGGTTTTTCATCTTGAACTCCTTCTTCAAGAAAAAGCCACACAGGAAATGGACATGGAGACATCCAAATGGGACGACAAGTGAAATTGATTTTATTATGTGTAACAAAAAATTCGTCATAGAAGACTGCAGTGTGCTAAACAAGTTCAACACAGGTAGTGACCATAGATTGGTGAGATGTAAGATGCACCTCAACACTAAACTTGAACGTGGCAAGCTCATAAGACAAACAAAATCTATTGACATAACCAACCTTAAAAAACACCATAATACCTTCAAGTTAGAACTGAAGAACAGGTTCTCTGCTTTAGAAGGCCTAACATCGGAAGAAGTGGACATCTCTGAAGTTAACAGAAAAGTAACCAAAGCTCTTATGGAAACAGCAACAAAATTAACTGGGTCTAAGAACAAGTTGCATGTGAACAAATTATCAGGAAAAACCAAAATGTTGATGCAAAAAAGAAGAGAGATGAGGACAACTAAAGAAGATGTGACTTCCAAAGTGGAATATATAGAGCTATGCAAGACAGTAAGAAAAAGTATCACTGAAGACGTAAGGAAATTCAACTGTGAACTAGTGAGGAAAGCAATTGAAAACAACCAAAGCCTAAAGATAGCAAAGGGACATCTCAGTAAGGGAAGAAAACAGATTATGGCACTGAGAAAAGAAAATGGTTCTGTAACAAGAAATATAGGCGAAATTTTGACAAGAGTGAAAGATTTCTACTCCAAATTATATGAAAGGGATGATATATGCACTCCAGACATCATGAAAGATACCAGTACCAGAGTTCCTCCAGTCCTTCCAGCAGAAGTTGCACATGCAATCAAGAACATGAAGCGAGGAAAAGCTCCAGGAGAAGATGGAATTACTGTAGACATCATACAAGAAGCAAGTGGAGAAATCGAAACAGTACTCGCCCAAATTTTCACTCGATGCCTTAATGAAGGAAAGATTCCTGAGGATTGGAACACCGCTACAATGATCCTGCTACATAAGAAAGGTGACATTGAGGATCTCGGAAACTACAGACCTATCAGCCTCCTATCAGTAGTTTATAAAATCTTCACTAAAGTTCTTTCACACCGCTTGAAGGTAACACTGGACATGGCTCAACCGAGAGAACAAGCTGGATTCAGGAGTGGCTACAGCACAATAGATCATATCCACGTGCTGAGAGAACTAATTGAAAGAGCGAGGGAATATGAACTTCCATTGTGCATGGCTTTTATCGATTATGAAAAAGCCTTTGATTCGGTGAAACCATCAGCAGTTACAATGGCTCTGAAAACCTGCGGTATTGAAGATGCATACATTAATATTATTAATAACATCTATGAAAATGCAAGTGCAAAGATTAGGCTGTTTGAAAATACAACACACGTAAAAATTGGAAAGGAGTGAGACAAGGTGACACCATATCTCCGAAGCTCTTTAATGCCACATTGGAGGGTGTTTTTCAGTCGCTGAGCTGGGAAAACAAGGGGATAAAGATTAATGGAGATTATAGAACCCACCTTCGTTTTGCTGATGACGTAGTCATTTTTGCAACTACCCCATCAGAGCTGCAGAGTATGATCCAGGAACTTGCTGACAAGAGTAAAGAAGTGGGATTAAAAATGAACTTTCAGAAGACAAAAGTGATGTTTAATGCTTTTACAAGAAATGAAGATTTATCGATTGATGGAGAAAAGCTGGAGATAACAGACACGTACGTTTATCTTGGACAGCAGATATCAAGTGAGGGTCACATTGATGAAGAAATTAATCGGCGTACAAAACTTGCCTGGAGAGCTTTTGGAAGAAACAGCATAATTTTCAAGAGCAATATGCCATTATGTCTTAAAAGAAAAGTGTTTGATCAATGCATCCTTCCAGTGCTTACGTATGGTGCAGCGACGTGGACCTTAACTAAAAGAGATATACAAAGGCTGCAGACAACTCAAAGCGGCATGGAGAGGTGCATGCTTGGTGTAACCAGGAGAGATAAGAAGAGGAACTCGTGGATCCGAAAAATGACAAGAGTGGAAGACATCATGATCAGAGTTAAATCCCTGAAATGGCAATGGGCTGGACATACTGCCAGAAGGACAGATCATCGATGGACAGCCGAAATTTTAGATTGGATTCCAAGGGACAGGAAAAGACCCAGAAGAAGACCACATGGGAGATGGGTGGATGAAATTCGAAAGTATGCAGGGGTGACATGGAGGAGACTGGCACAAGACAGACCGTTGTGGAGGAAACTTGGGGAGACCTTCGTCCAGCAGTGGATTGATAATGGTTGACAATGATGATGATGATACCTAAATGAAACTTCAGTAGGTAAATTCGGTCACGGCAACAGAAACCAGAGTGGAAATACTCTCGTAGAGTTTGCAGAGGCAGAAGGGTTTTTCATCTTCAACTCCTTTTTCAAGAAAACGCCACACAGGAAATGCACATGGAGACATCCAAATTGGACGGCAAGTGAAATTGATTTTATTATGTGTAACAAAAAATTCGTCATAGAAGACTGCAGTGTGCTAAACAAGTTCAACACAGGTAGTGACCATAGATTGGTGAGATGTAAGATGCACCTCAAAACTAAACTCGAACGTGGCAAGCTCATAAGACAAACAAAATGTATTGACATAACCAACCTTAAAAACACCGTAATACCTTCAAGTTGGAACTAAAGAACAGCGTCTCTGCTTTAGAAGGTCTAACATCGGAAGAAGTGGATATTTCTGAAGTTAACAGAAAAGCAACCAGAGCTCTTATGGAAACAGCAACAAAATTAGCTGGGTCTAAGAACAAATTGCATGTGAACAAATTGTCAGGAAAAACCAAAATGTTGATGCAAAAAGAAGAGAGATGAGGACAACTAAAGAAGATGTGACTTCCAAAGTTGAATATATAGAGCTATGCAAGACAGTACGAAAAAGTATCACTGAAGACGTAAGAAAATTCAAATGTGAACTAGTGAAGAAAGCAATTGAAAACAAGCAAAGCCTAAAGATGGCAAAGGGACATCTCAGTAAAGAAGAAAACAAATTATTGCACTGAGAAAAGAAGATGGTTCTGTAACAAGAAATAGAGGCGAAAGTTTGACAAAAGTGAAAGATTTCTACTCCACATTATATGAAAGGGATGATACATGTACTCCAGGCATCATGAAAGGTACCAGTACCAGAGTTCTTCCAGTCCTTCCAGCAGAAGTTGCACATGCAATCAAGAACATGAAGCGGAGAAAAGCTCCAGGAGAAGATGGAATTACTGTAGACATCATACAAGAAGCAAGTGGAGAAATCGAAACAGTACTCGCCCAAAGTTTTACTCGATGCCTGAATGAAGGGAAAATTCCTGAGGATTGGAACAACGCTACAATGATCTTGCTACATATAAAAGGTAACATTGAGGATCTCAGGAACTACAGACCTATCAGCCTCTTATCAGTGGTTTATAAAATCTTCACTAAAGTTCTTTCCCACCGTTTGAAGGTAACCCTGGACATGGCTCAAACGAGAGAACATGCTGGATTAAGGAGCGGCTACAGCACTATAGATCATATCCACGTACTGAGAGAACTAATTGAAAGAGCGAGGGAATATGAACTTCCATTGTGCATGGCTTTTATCGATTATGAAAAAGCCTTTGTTTTGGTGAAACCATCAGCAGTTACAATGGTTCTGAAATCCTGCAGTACTTAGGATGCATACATTAATATTATTAATAACATCTATGAAAATACAAGTGCAAAGATTCGGCTTTTTGAAAATACAACACACATAAAATTTGGAAAGGGAGTGAGACAAGATTACACCATATCTCCGAAGCTCTTTAATGCCACATTGGAAAATATCTTTCAATCACTGTACTGGGAAAACAAAGGGATAAAGAATAATGGAGATTATCTAACTCACCTTCGTTTTGCTGATGACGTAGTCATTTTTGTAACAACCCCATCAGAGCTGCAGAGTATGATCCAGGAACGTGCTGACAAGAGTAAAGAAGTCGGATTAAAAATGAACTTTCAGAAGACAAAAGTGATGTTCAATGTTTTTACTAGAAATGAAGATTTATTGATTGATGGAGAAAAGCTGGAGATAACAGACACGTACGTTTATCTTGGACAGCAGATATTAAGTGAGGGTCACATTCATGAAGAAATTAATCGGCGTACAAAACTTACCTGGAGAGCTTTTGGAAGAAACAGCATAATTTTCAACAGCAATATGCCATTATGTCTTAAAAGAAAAGTGTTTGATCAATTTATCCTTCCAGTGCTTACGCATGGTGCAGAGACGTGGACCTTAACTAAAAGAGACATACATAGGCTGCAGACAACTCAAAGAAGCATAGAGAGGTCCATGCTTGGTGTAACCAGGAGAGATAAGAAGAGGAACTCGTGGATCCGAAAAATGACAAGAGTGGAAGACATCATGATCAGAGGAAAATCCCTGAAATGGCAATGGGCTGGACATATTGCCAGAAAGACAGACCATCGATGGACAGCCGAAATTTTAGATTGGATTCCAAGGGACAGGAAAAGACCCAGAAGAAGACCACATGGGTGGATGAAATTCGAAAGTATGCGGGAGTGACATGGAGGAGACTGGCACAAGGCAGACCGTTGTGGAGGAAACTTGGGGAGACCTTCGTCCAGCAGTTGATTGATAATGGTTGACAATGATGATGATGATGATTATGACACAAATTATGCCCTAATAATAACAAGACGCGACTACTACAATGCTCTCGTAGCTCTGCGTGAACCCTATAAAAGCTGTAGTAGGATTAGGATAGCATTAGGTAACAGCCAATCAGGTAAAAGAATATCTATGATTGGCGGTAACAACTGATATGCAGCAAACGTGAATTTCAAAGTGTTTGTCAAACCCCATATTTTATGTCATATCTTTAGAACAGCAGTAGCTGTTAGAAAAGCTAGAACATTTTTGAAATCAACATGAAATATCGCATGTAGTGACATATAAATGACATATACCATGGAAATTAGTTAGTTAAAAAAAAGAGTTAAACTAAAAAATTCACGGTTTTTGCAGGTGATACAATTCTTTTGCACCACACTGTAGGCATTGGTAGCAAGAGTAAACAATATTGCCAAAACATTACAGAACAAAGGCATTGCATAAACGTGTGTGTGTGCCTTGCTGTAAGCTTAAATGGAAAGCCTGTCTAAAATTACTTTTCCTGCCGATCTTACTGATTCATGAGTTTTTTATCTAAGAAGAGCAAGCCATTGATTCTCTGAGAATTTGAATTAGTTTAAGCAATATTTGGACAAATTTGTTTAAAGGAAAGACCGAAATCGTAAATATTGAACACTGGTTAGCAAACGTTTAGTAAAAAAGAAAGCAAAATAAAACCTTTTTGTACACCGTACTTGTATGTTCTCAGATTTCTTCCTGTAAACATATACGATAAGCAGCGCTTCACCTGAACAAATCATATCGCAGATGCAAATGATAAAAGAAGAGAAATCTCGAGAGAAAACATGATTTGAAATACTTCTAAATAAACGTGACAAACAGATCGGGGAAAGAAAACAGTTCCGAACGGCAGAAGTAACCTTGGAAATAAAGTCATAAGGAATAAATACAACGTGCTTTATAAAGGAAATAAATGAAAAGTGTAATTGTTAGTGAAATGAGCATTGTCGAAGGTATCTCTTCCGGGATAAAAGCTTTGTGTAAGCGAAAGAAATGTATATTTTGCCAGAAGTTATTAAGAATTAATGAAAGAGCGATAATCATTTTGTACAGGGAGAGGAAATGTGAAGTAATGGAACATTTAGATTGACATAAAATTCCTGACGTTAATGCCAAAGACATGGCTAGATCACGTAAAACACACAGGAAAACATTTCTAGACATTTGGGGAAAAATAACTGATATACATAAGGAAAGAGTAATTTCACTTTTTATGGCGTTTTCAGAACTGAAAAATATATGCCATATTGTTTGCGAAAGAAAAGCACATCATTATCTCAAAGAGAAATTCGTAAATCATGATTAAGCCAGTTCTCGGTTGCCTCCCTAGTACAAGAGTTTACAGTTGGAGCAATAGTGCCATATTTTTTTCCATCTGCTTGAAGATGAAGCAATTGTTTGCTAAAAGAAAAAAGAAATGACGAGAAAGGTGACACTAGAATCTCTTGTGAGAAGAAAATATGTCGTCGTTTTATGCCTTCTATCTCACTAGCACTGTATTATATATACACCTCTCATAATGTAAATAGCGCACTTCTTGTATACATACTACGGTAATTATGTCTTGTCGTCCGCTCATCTATTTCACTTGCATTGTATATACCCCTCGCATAATGTAAATTGCGCACACTTTGTATATATCTGACTCCTGTTATTATGATTTCAGGCATTGTAAAGGCACATGCCGCCTACCGCCTTCGTTCACTGTAACTTTCGCTCAGAATAAAACATTTGAAAGTTTTATATCAATATCAATATTTGTAAGTTGCAAGTATTTCGAGAGATTTTTTAACAGGTCGTTTGTACAAAAAAGATCATGCTTATGTAACCGGTTTGTCCATCCGTCCGTCCGTCCGCCTGTGGACACCATATCTCTGCAACTACTTGTCCGATTTGAAAAATTATTTTTGCATTGGTAAGGCTGAAATGTGAGAGTGGTCATCGTTGCATTCATGTTATTTTCTACGATTCACAATTTAAGATACTATCGAGATAAAACAATTTTTTCACATGTATTTGTTTCTGAATATCGGATTTAATTTTTTTTTACCTTTTAAAAGTGGCTATATTTAAAAACTATTTTTTTATCGAATAAGTTTTTAGATATAGTCACTTTTTAAAGTTCCGCATATATTTACCTCTAGGGGACGCAAAGGTAAATGGCGTTTCCCCCGATATCTCAGCTTCTAAAACTCCGATTTTAAAAATTCTATCTGCATCGGATACATCTCTTGATGGAAAATGTTTTGCATATAATTTCTAATTTTTGGTAAAAAATTGTTTGTCCAGCAGGGGGCGTAAGCTTTAATTTCTTCTTATGATGTATTTGCAGCAAAATCTGAGCTTCTAAAATTTTGACTGAAAAAATTCGTTGGTGAACCGATACTACGCACGTTGATAAACCTTTTCAGAATTTTTTTTTCTTAAAATAATGCATGGTTTCTCCACCAGGGGCGTAGATGTATTTTTTTTTTTTTTTGTCATTATCTCTGCTTCTGAGAGTTTGATTTGAAAAATTCTTTCTTTGTTGGATAGTGTTTCCGTTGAGGAATGTTTCTCATATAATTTCAAAATTTTCAAGTGATTCATATACGTTCTTCTAGGGGGCGTATAGGTAAACAGCGCTTTCTCCGATATCTTTGCTTCTAAAACTCCGATTTGAAAACTTCTTTCTGTATTGGATACAACTCCTGATGGAAAATGTTTTGCATATAATTTCTTATTTCTGGTAAAGAATGATTTAGCCACCAGGGATGTAGGTGCGTATTTCTTCTTCTCACGTATTTCAAACAAAATCAAAGCTTCTGAAAACTCATTTGGAAAAATCTTTCGTGGAGATACCGCTATCTTCAGAAAACCTTTTAGAATGCCTTCTTGTTAAGATTTTGTATAGTTCTTCCGCCAAGGGAAATAGATGCATATCTTATTTTAGTCGATAACTCTGCTTCTAAGAGTTCGATTTGGGAAATTATTTCTTTGTTGGAGAGCGTTTCCGCTGCAAAATGTTTCTCATATAATTTTAAATATTTGTTATCGCACAACTTTGCCACCAGAGGGCGTATGTTCATGTTTACAGTAATATCTGTGGGAGCAAAATACCAACTTAAAATATTTTTGTGTGTGTCAGATATTACTAACTATGCTGACTGTGTGTGTGTGTGTGTTCTTCTAAAAATAATGCGTAATTTCGCCGCTAGGTGCGCAAGAGCTTAATCTATTTTTTTATCAATATATCTGCTTCTGCATGTGCGATTTAGAAAATTGTTTCTACACCCCGTGACATTTACCTTTTATAACACTTTAAACTAGTATATGAGGAGTCCTTTTATTTCACAGTTCTATCGGTAGGTAGAGTTTGTGCACTTCAGTTTGCAGCTGTATGGTCGCTTCTAGGAAATTCCTTCTTCTGTATACCATTTGCTACAATAGAGATGAGGTGCATTATCCTCTTTAAATAATTCACAGACTTCCACCTACGATCGTAAAGGTCGAAACCTATTATTTAGCAAGTCTTTTGTAAAAAATGATCGTGCTCATGTTATCGGGTAGTCCGTCCGTCCGTCTGTAAGCACGATATCTCAGCAACTAATAATCCGATTTGAACAATTCTTTTTGCATTAGGAAGCTTGAAATGTGCGAATCATGACCTTTTATTTTTATTTTTTTACAATGCACAATTTCGCCGCTTGAGGGCGTAAATGCAGAAGATATCAAATTCAAAGTACATTTTATTCCACACATTTGCTTCTAAACATCCAATTCAAAAAAATTATTTTGCCTTTCGATTCCTACACATGGAGAAGATTATTTTAGGAATAGTCACTTTTTCAAGTTACGCATAGATTCTCCGCTTGGTGGCGTAAAATTAAATTACCTTTCTCACGATATCTCTGCTTCTAAAACTCCGATTTGAAAAATTATTTCCGCAGCGAATACAGCTCCGGATGCGAAATCTTTCGCATATAATTTTTAATTTTTTGGTATAAAACGGTTTGGCCGCCAGGGGGCCTAACTGTCAACTTCTGCTTCTGATGTATCTGCAACAAAATCTGAGCTTCGAAAATCTCGAATGAGAAAATTCTTTCGTGGAACGATACTACTCACGTCGACAAACCTTTTCGGAATATTTCCTTCTTAAAAAAATTGATGGTTTTTCCGCCAGGGAGCATAGATGTATATCTTAGTTTTTCAATACCTCTGCTTCTAATGGTCCAATTTGAAAAAAAAATTCTTTGTCGGATAGAAATTCCGGTGCGACATGTTTTTCATATAATTTCAAACTTTCCAAGTAATTCATTGACTTTCCGCTACTGGGCGTGAAGGTAAATTGCGCTTTCCCCGACATCTCTGCTTTTAAAACTCCGATTTGAAAAATTCTTCCTGCACCGGATATAGCTGCCGGTGGGGAATGTTTTGATTGTAATTTCTAATTTTTTATAAAATAAAATCTGAGCATTTAAAATCTCGATTGCGAAAATTCTTTCGTGGACCGATACCGCTCATATCGATAAATATTTGAGAATATTTTCTTCTTAAAGTCACGTATGGTTTCTCCACCAGGGGGAGTAGCTAAATATCCTGTTTCTTTTTTTTTTTTTTTTTTTTTTTTTGATTGGAGGTTTAACGACCACCGTGAGCAACTCAATGGGCTATAAGCAGTCGCCCGTCCCTAATTTAGGGTCACTGGTTCCAGGGAAGGGAGAGAGCCAGTGCCGTAAGACAAACGCAACATCCATGCCCGACCGGGATTCGAACCCGGACCCCTTACGGACGAATGATCAGAGACCAGCGCCTTAGACCACTGCGCCACCGAGGCGGCTATCCTGTTTCTGTCTATATCTCTGCTTCTAAGAGTCAGATTTGAAAAAGTCCTTTTCTGTTAGATAGCGTTTTCCGTGTGAAATGCTGTCATGTAATTTTAAAATTTTTAAGTAATACATAGACTTTCCGCTACGGGGCGTTAAAGTAAATGCGTTTTCCCCGACATTTCTGCTTCTAAAGTTCCGATTAGAAAACTTCTTTCTGCACCGGTTACAGCTGCTGATAAGAAATGCTTTGCCTATAATTTCTAATATTGATAAAGAATGGTTTAGCCACCAGGGTTGTAAGTGTTAATTTATGCGTCTGATGTACTTGTAGCAAAATCTAAGTTCCTGAAAACTCGATTGACAAAATTCTTTCCTTCATCAATACCGCTCACATCGAAAGACCTTTTGAGAATACTTCCTTCTTAAAGTAACGCATGGTATTTCCGCCAGGGTCGTAAAGGCATTTCTTTTTTTGTCGATATCTGTGCTTCTAAGAATCCGATTTGAAAAATTCTTCCTTTGTTGGGGAGCGTTTCCGTGGGGAAATGTTTCTAATATACACTGCTGGCCACCCAAAATGCAACACCAAGAACGACACGAGATAGCAAATCCAGATTTACTGGACACATAACAACAGATACAAGGATGAAACAATTGAGCTTACACGCCCGTGCGACTTGCGGAACACGCAGACATCAATAGGTCGTGTGGCCCTCATGGCTGGCAATAACGGCCGCTACACGCCGCGGCATCGAACGAAAGAGGCTTTGGATGTGGGCTTTGGGTATGTCGGTCCAGGCTGCTTCCACACGTTGCCACAGTTCATTAGGCGTAGCAGCGACTGGTGCTTCCCGGGCCACTCGGTTGCCGATCAGCGACCACACGTGTTCGATGGGCGATATATCTGGAGAACAGGCGGGTAACGGCCGCAGTGTCACCTAGTGGACCGTGAAGAAATGTTGCACGATGCGTGCCACGTGCGAGCGTGCATTGTCCTGCTGAAACGTGGCCACTGGCAGGTCCTGCAGGTAAGGAAGGACTTCAGACTCCAAAACGTCGGAGATGTAGTGGTGGCTGTTGAGTGTACCGGCGATGCGTACCAGAGGGATGCGGGTGTCATATCCGATTGCGCCCCAAACTATAACGCCAGGCGACGGACCGGTATGGCGATGCATAATGCAGGCGTCATACAGTCTCTCGCCGCGGTGCCGTCACACGCGAATGCGCCCATCGTGGTGTTGCATGCAGGAGCGGGATTTGTCGGAGAAGACAATGTCGTGCCATTCCGAAGTCCAGCTGCGGCGTTCAACTACTCACTGCCACCGCACTCGCCGGTGGTGTAACGTCATTGGTAATCGGAGCAATGGGCGCCGTGCGACAACTCCCCGCTCCTGCAGACGACGTAGGACGGTACGTGCTGACACAGGTTTTTGCGTAACACACCCTAATTCCTGCGCTAACGTTCGTGATGTGGTGGTGCGAGCAGTCAATGCTCGCCGCACAACATTCCGGTCCTCTCGTACGGTGGTGTGCCGGGGCTGCGGCAATCGCTCACGTCGGTCCGTCCGTCCCTCTTGCACCCGCCGAATACATACTCGCCTCACTGTGGCTGGATGTCGTCCCACACGAGCGCTGATGTCTCGGTACAATAAACCGCTGTCGCTATAAGCCACTATTCGTCCTCTGTCGAACTCCGAAACGTACTGGAATGACTGTCGTATTCTGCGGCGAGGCATCAGGAAGCTTCCCACGCACCGGCCTGGCAGCACAATACACTTCCACTACTTACACACCGCTTTCTGTGCACCCTTCTTATAGTACTTCTCGGTGGCGTGCCGGGCGCACATGAATTGCATATGTCCTGCAATACTAATCGTTTGCATGTCCTCTCGCGTGCGACGCATGCTGCGAATTTCAGGCCAATCGGATGCTTCCTTCTTCTTGTTGCATTTTGGGCGGCGAGCAGTGTAATTTCAAATAATTCGTAGCGCAGAAGTCTGCCACTAGAGAACGTAAGTTCACGTTTCCGTTTACAGCGATATCTAAAAACCCGATTGAAAAACTTCTTTCTTCGGTCAGATACAATTAAGAATGCAAACTGTGTGTGTATTTTCTTTCCAAAATAGTGCACAATTTCGTCGCTAGGGGCGCATATGCTTCTTCTGTTTTTTTCAACATCGTTGCTTCTACATACGCGTTTTAAACAAATTCTTTCAACACCGGATGCCATTTACCTTCTAGAACACTTAAGGTTGGCATATCAAGAATTTTGTTGTACGCAGTTCTGTCTGTAGGTGGTGTTTGTGTACTTCCCTTTGCAGCTGTATCGCCGCTTCTGAAAACGCTATTGAGAAATTTCTTCTTCTACGTATGCCATTGTCTACAACAGAGATGTGGAGCATTATCCCTTATAAGTAACGCAAAGATTTCTCACTAGCTGCGTAAAGGCCGAACGCTGTTTCCATGAAGAATAATTTTCGCCTCTTTTCAACCCTTCCGCTATGCAAAATTCTTCCGCTAACAGACGTAAATTTATATCATGTTTCCTTTTTCATATTTCTTCTTTTAACTCTTCGATTTCAAAATCACTGTCTCTGGTAGCTTCCACGTAGTACGAGAAACGTTTTGTTAACCATTTGTTAATTTTCGTGACGTACCTTTTAGCGGCTGGTGGAACTAAGTGGATGTTTCTATTTCTGGATGTTTTATCTGTTGTTGAAACTAACGGATTGTTTTCCAAACCGTTTCCATTGATTTTGAATAGCTTTGTTAAATTTAATTCGGGTCAGAACTGATTCAAAAGACGTGCTTATTACATTCGAAAATCTGGTGTCATGTTTATTGTTTTTCGCTCTCTCTGCTTTCGGGAGACGTATTTGAAAAGTTATTTTTCCTTAACATAACAATTTCCATGAAGTAAATTTTTAACCTATTTTCAACTTTTCTGTTATGCAAAATTCTTCCACTAAAAGGCGTAGAGTTTAATCATGTTTCCTTCTATATCTCTTCTTTTAACTGCTGGATTTAGCTGCTAGTGGAAGTAAGTAGCTGTTTCTATTTCTGAATGTTTTGCCGATTGCAGAAATCCGGTTGATTGTTTTCTTAACCGATTTCATAGACTTTGAATAGCTTTGATAAATTTAATTCGAGTCCGAACGGATTCAAAAGACGTGCTCATTACAACCGAAAATTGGGTGTCATCTTTCTTGTTCTGGTTTTAAATTTAGCAGCATTATTCATAAAAAGTTACTGAATTTTTCCCAACAAAGAGAAGAATTCGCTTGGAAATGCATGGAATATCTTAATCTCGTAATTTCTGAACTAGAGCTTTTACAAAGCTCAGATACAGTGACTAGTTCTGATATACAGTATTCATAATTTCCATGCAGAAAAGCTGACGCACCTGGAGTATCAGAAGTCATGCGGATAGTACCGATAGTACAGAAGTCATGCGGATAGTATCATGCAATCTAATGAGAAAATATTGAATCAAAATAGTAGAAAAGTCAGAAAAGATTGTTGTTGCGGATACAGATATCGGATGCCAAGAGAATTTCAGAAATCGCGCCTTTAGTTGAGTAAACACATTATCCAATGATAACTTACAGCGCACCCCGTTCAGAGAAAACTGTGCACTTTGAACGTACAGCTAGAGGGTGCACTATATTGAACACGAAAAAGCTAACCCCGATGTTTAATAAAAGTTTTCTGCCACTAGATTAAAAAGTCGATGTTGGGTTACAGATCAAAAGTTATGCGGAGAAATATTTTTTTAATCGGTCTTTTAGAAGAACAGATGTAGTCGAAAATGGGAGTGCAAATTAGCCCCATTTAGAAGAAAATCGTGCGTTACCTAAACAAAAGGAGCACGTAAAACTTTCATCATAAAAATTAACCGATTCATAATTAGTTTTCAATTTCCAACTTAGGAAAATAAATATTTCTTCACATAACATAAGAAATACGAAATTCCATTCGAATAAACAATATGGGCTTACGACATTTATCAGCATCACTGTACCATATGGAAAAGCAGAAACGGAATTCTTACAGGAATAGTTTTGCATAGTGTACGTTATCTGCAAACACCAAATACCAAATTAGACGTCTGAGGGGAAGTTGATCATGGAAGTATAGCATAGGTTTACCTTTCAAAGCCGAAGAAATGCGCAGATTTTAAAGAAGAAAAGCTCAAAATGGCCGTCATGCAAAATTGTATGCGTCGCAAAGAGGCTTTGTTAATAATGATTAAGGAAGAAACTTGATGCCAAATAAGATGTACATAAGGAATGACAACAAACTGTCGAGTGCACGATGAAAACCCCTTAAGTCTCACAGTAAAAGATGTTAATTTATTTACAGAATAAAATACATAGTTAAAACCTTAGTAGGGCGAGATCTTTCAGAATTACATTAGTTCCATCCTCAGGCCGCAAGTGCCAGATGTCATAGACAGGACGATGTACGTATTCGGAAAAACAGTTCGTTGAACCGCGGATAAGATCAGTGCTACCACATACAAAGAGTAACTCTAAAAAAAAAAGGAATAACAGTCTAATCTTCGGCTAAGTAATTCGTGGTGGTGCAAAGCCTCTTGAGAAGTGTAAGCCAGGAGCGGGTTACGAACACAGGCAGGGTTTCGTTACAGCAACCTGATGAAGCTTTAATGATACATAAAATTTCCGCAAACAGCAAGGAACGTCGATTTGAAGTTGTAGTCAAGATAACTGTCTGGTTCTAATAAGGTTCATGAAAACCAGAAGCAACACTACGTGTCAGAGCCGCGGAGGTCAGTCCAACACGTAAAGCGTACTTATGTTCTGACCGGCGGATTTGAAGCATACGTAATGTGGATCCTGTATACTTAGTGTCAAGTACCCCATGTGTGCTGGAAAGAAGCGGCACCATATAAACTCCAAACCTAGAAAGAAGTTTAACCACATCCCTATCTTTAGGAACGAGAGAAAAGATATTTGTAGATCGAACTCCAAAGGCAAGATGGAGTTCAGTACAAAACATTTTTAGTACACTGACGATCGGTGGAAAGTACTGAATAGCACCAACATAACGAACAGAAAGAACCTCACGTTGCAGGGTAGTATAATTGAAGAGATTGATTTTGTAGACTAGTTTCATGGCCAAGTCGGTAGAATAACCATACATATGGGCAATTTCTAACAATTTTTTTTAATTCCAAAGACCGGAGCCGTGACGATGACGAACGGGTATAAGCACGCTTTATAAGAAAACTCAGTGCAGCAAGTTTGTGGGTCCAAGAGTGGGCAAATTCAGAAGGAATAACTGCCAGTACGAGGGTAGATTTCCTGAAAACAGAAAATTGCAAACCATTTGAATTTGGAATATGAGATTATTTAAGTCAAGCAACGGAAAACATTTTTCGACATGAAGTTCTGAGTAAGGACCCTATTCCGGCTACTATAGCGACTATTAACAGATTAAAGAACCAAGGTACCATACCCGAAGCTATTGCTAAAAATATGCACCCACCAGCGGGAGCAAGACTTCCCGAGACATTCGGTAATTTGAAAGTTCATATGCCTAATTTTCCACGGCGACCTTTGGTCTCCAGTTACATGAGCCCGACATGGCCTTTAAAGTCAGCGTTTGCTAAGTTCCTGTTGCCTCTTACCAGATCTTCTGCGTACTCCATACGCAGCTCTATACAAGCTTTAAATGTATTTAAAGGCTGTTCATTCTCCTCATCTTTTCTCTTGACTTCGTTGGATGTGGAGTCCCTGTTCCCCAGCGTACCCATCCAACTGCTTCTGGATATACTTCAGAACAAACTTCCACCTATTCCGAATCTCTATTCGTCTGAGAGTTCGGCCATCATGTCAGCCTTGCGGTTCGTGACCTTCCGCTCTTCTTCAAGTTTAATGGTGCCATCTATAAACAAAAGAGGAGGACCTCTATGGGATCCCTTCTTTTACCCATCCTATCTGAATTCATTTTACAGGAACTGGAGGAACGCGTTCTTGCTACTTAGCCTTTAAAGCCTCTGTTATATACTATCTACCAACAAGTAATTGGACACGATAGCAAAGGAAAACGAAGTTTATTCACCTTCAATAGTTGGTGGAGCCTCCATGAGTGGCGATTACAGCTACGACCCTTCGGGGCATACTCTCAACCAGACGTTGTACGACGGCTAGCGGTATTTTCTTCCACTCGGCTTGGAGAAGACAGGTCAGTTCCTTCACCGATTTCGGACGGTGGGAGCATCCCTTAAGTCGACGCTCCAACTTGTCCCAGAGGTGCTCGATAGGGTTAAGATCCGGGCTCTGTGCAGGCTAGTCCATTCGATTAACACCATTGTCACCATTCCAAGCCATGGTGGACCTCGCAACGTGACAGGTGGCATTGTCATCCTTGATGTAGCACGGTTCCACCCCGTAAAACTGCCACAACGTAGGAAGCGCATGGTCATCCAAAATGGTGCAGTAGGTCTCGGCGTTGAGGGTTCTACGTCAATTCGTCGCGTGCGTCAATTCGTCGACTGCGACGATTCGTCGCGCGTCAATTCGTCGCCTACGTCAATTCGTCGCGCGTCAATTCGTCGACTGCGTCAATTCGTCGCGCGTTAATTCGTCGCGCGTCAATTCGTCGACTGCGTCAATTCGTCGCGGACAACTTCGTCGACTACGTCAATTCGTCGACTACGTCAGTTCGTCGCGTTTACAGATTTTGGTTACATACAAAATGAATGCAGGAAAACGTACGATTTCGAACGTCTTGCTCCCTGATCAAATTTATAAAGTTTGGACACGCAGACAGGACAGGAATATTACGTTTTTCTTTGGCACTAAGAATATTAGACGGTAAACGGTTTTTGGAAAGGGGCAGGGCCCGGTTGATCAGAGCCCCCCATATACAAAATTTTCGTAAAATCTACAGTTTTCAATTCAGAACCACCAAATCTGGTATACTATCTCGTGGTATTCTAACTTAGACTGTAGACGGTTTTGGGAAGCGGTTGCAAGAGGGGGGGGGTACAGCCCCCCCCGCCCCCTACAGAATTTCCGTAAGATATAGTTTTCAATTTAGAACTACCAAATTTGGTATATTATCTCATGGTACTCTAACTTAGACGGTAGACGGTTTTGGAACGTGTCAGGGGCCCGGTTGGTCAGAGCCCCCCATACACAAAATATTCGTGAGATCTACATTTCAAAATTGTCTTTATTCTTCAAATAAAAATAGCATTTTTATGTACATGACAGTAGAATTCTGCCAATAAATACAGTGATATATACAACAACTGGAAAGTTCCAGTGAAACGTAAAACAAAATATTGTAAAATCATAAAATTATTTCACACTCAAAATTTACATCATATATACAGAAGTATTCAGTGACAAGGGGGAGAATCGCTAAAAGTGCTCAGAAGAGCATCTTCTTACATTAAATTATATACAATAGGGACAATAAAATTTCAAAATATATTCAACATAATGTAGGGGACATTGCGTGTGCAGTAAACTGTGCAGAAGAAAGAATTATATACAACATAAAATACAACAAAATCGAAGAGATCATGGGAAACATGGTGAGCTATCTCCAATAGCACATATAACAGAATAATCACAAATAGCGAATCATGTGGGTGAAAAAAGGAGACTCCACCTAGGAGCCTCATACCACCAAAATTAATACGTAAAATCATGAGTTGTGACAGTGAATGTGGGCGACAACAAAAATCACACCTATAAGTTCAGATGTAGCTGCAAATTGTGGATATGGAACCACCCAGCCGATTGGGCCCAGGTGGATTGAAAAACGTTATCGGTGTTTGTTGAGGCAGCACGAGAGTGCTCCATTCGGAGACGAGTGGTTAACCGTGCTAGGAAGCGTCTCCGAATGATAGCACTTGCCTCCTGAGGAGGTGGAGTAAGAGCAGGGAGGCGTTGTTCAAGATGGAAAGCATATACAGTGAACTTCACAAGAAGAAAAATGTAACGGCACACAAGAGGCAAGTGAGTAGGTGGATGCTTAGTTTGGAGTAGCCAAGCATATGCAAGAAATGGTAACGATCGAGCACAAATTCGATCAGCAAGACGAAATGCTGTGTTTAGGACTGGCAGGAGTACGGGGCAGAAGAGGTATTGATGTTGGACGTCGCTGACTTCAGGGCAAAAGGAACAATGTGGAGAGGTGAGAAGGGTCATGCGAAATAGTACTGATGGGGCGGGGAGACGAAGGTGAAGAAATTGCCAATGGACATTGAGTTCAAGAGGGAGGAAAGGGGAGAGGTAGAGGCTGTCCAGATGGCGGGGAGAAGAGAAGGAGAAGCAGAATGAACAGAAAGTGGAAGTGCGGGAGGGGAAAGAAGGAGCCAATAAAGAGAAGAGGAGGAGATGGGAAGTAACTAGAACCGGGGAGCTACGAATGAGGAGAAAGAACGGTAGAGAAAGAGGGGCGGAGGGGACCGAGAAGAGACCATCAGGGGAAGCGAGGAGTGGAAAGAGGCTCCAAAGCGCTGTGCGAAGGAGAAGATATTCGTTAGCAAGAGTAATGGTTGGAGATAGAAACAGGGAAGAAAGAGGTCTCCAGGTTAGATCAGAAGTTACGAGAGAACGGACAGTTATCACACCAGAGCGGATCCAATGAGGAAAGTAAAAGTAAGGGAGGTTAGGAGGGTGAATAAGAGAAGAAGAAGAGAGGTTCATCTAGAAGATCAAGAGTTGAAGAAGGAAATGAACGGAGAAGAGGAAGCGAACGAAAGAGAGAAAGGCCCTCTCGCAGGACAGAAGGGAGGTGGGACGGAAGAAGAGAGTATGAATCCATCTTCAGAAAGAGTAAGAAGGTGAAAGATGGGTCACGAGAAGAAGCAAGAACATTCAAGGTAGCGGTAAGGGACGGAACAGTTGAAGTGGCAAGGCGAATGAAATGAATAATGCGATGTGTTTTATAAAGGACTGCTGGATCAGGAAGCTGGATGCCACCTAATGAGGCTGGTAGATGAAGCGCGGCAGGTTTAACCCAGTGATGTGAAGTCCAGATGACGGAAGTTGAGAGGCGAGTGATGGTCATCATTTGTGACACGGGAACAACCGTCGACATCCAAGAGTATTCGCATAGGGAGATAAGTTGTCGACGAACAATGGCTGCTCGTTGACGGAACGATGTGAAAGGGCGGGCCTTACTCCAGTAGGCAGCAGCCCGTTGTATCCGGGGAAGAAGAGCAGTCCAGGTGGCAGATGCAGAAGCCAAGGCAAACCGACATACGCACCGAGGATCTTCTGTGTAGTGGCTGTCCACTGCGCACCCCAAGGAGCATCGGTGCGGACAGCCCATGCCCCGCACCACAAGCCAGTACTTTTAGTGGCATTCAGCGCAGCTCCAGATATTGCAACATATTGTTGATATACAGAATACAGGCGATCAAATTGAGATTCATCCCGGACACAAAAGGTCACATCATCAGCATAGGCGGTGAAAATTATCCGATGATGACGAGTACTAGCCACTGTCGGCGGTAGGACATCCAGGAGTGATCTTTGGGCTGCTAACAGGAAAGGCTCAAAAGCGAGAGCGAATAGCTGGCCGGAGAGCGGACATCCTTGTCGGATGCCTCGCCTAAACGGAATTGGAGCGGTTAGAAATGTAGCCGCTCGAACATGGAAACTGGCGCCCTGATAAAGGGCCAAGAGAGCGGAAGAAAAAGGCAGCAGGAAAGCCAAATCGTGAAAGGACAGCACAGAGATAAAAGTGAGACACGTTATCAAAAGCGGACTTTTGATCCAGATTGAGAAAGGCAAGAGGTTCATCAAAAGAGCGAGCGAGGAAGTGAAGATGAAGGAGAAGAGAAACGTTAGTGGAAATAGTCCGACCAGGCACGGTCTACAGTTTTCAATTCAGAACCACCAAATCAGGTATCCTATCTCATAGTACTCTAACTTAGACGGTTGTCGGTTTTTGGAACGGGTCAAGGCCAGGGAGTCAGAGCTCCCCCCCCCCTATATACAAAATTTTCGTAAAATCTAATTTTCATTTCAGAACCATCAAATTTGGTATCATGAAACTCTAACTTAGACGCTAGACGGTTTTGGGAAGGGGTTGGAGCCCGCGGGGTCGGAGAACCCCTCATAAAAAATTCGTAAAATCGACAGTTTTCATCTTAGAACCACCAAATTTGGTATACTATCTTATGGTACTCTAACTTAGACGGCAGACCGTTTTTGGAACGGGTCAAGGCCCGAGGGGTGAGAGCCCCCCCCACACACACACATACAAAATTTTCTTAAAAACTGCAGTTTTCAATTCAGAACCACCTAATCTGGTATACTATCTCCATGGTACTCTAACTTAGACGCTAGACGGTTTTTGGAACGGGTTGGAGCCCGGGGGTCAGACCCCCCGAATAAACACTTTTTCGTAAAATCTACAGTTTTCAATTTAGAACCACCAAATTTGGTGTACTATCTCATGGTACTCTAACGTAGACGCTAGACGGTTTTTGGAAGGGGGTTGGAGCCCGCGGGGTCGGAGCTCCCCCTCCCCTCATAAAAAAATTCGTGAAATCTACAGTTTTCATCTTGGAACCACCAAATTTGGTATACTATCTTATGGTACTCTAACTTAGACGGCAGACCGTTTTTTGGAACGGGTCAAGGCCCGGGGTCAGAGCCCCCACATACAAAATTTTCTTAAAAACTACAGTTTTCAATTCAGAACCACCTAATCTGGTATACTATCTCATGGTACTCTAACTTAGACGCTAGACGATTTTTGAAAGGGTTGCAGCCCGGGGTAAGGCCCCCCTCCTATAAAAATTCGCAAAATCTACAGTTTTCAATTTAGAACCACCAAATTTGGTATACTATCTCATGGTACTCTAACTTAGACGCTAGACGGTTTTTGGAAGGGGTTGGAGCCCGCGGGGTCGAATCCCCCCCTCATAAAAAATTTCGTAAAATCTACAGTTTTCATCTTAGAACCACCAAGTTTGGTATACGATCTCATGGTACTCTAACTTAGACGCTAGACGGTTTTTGGAAGGGTTGGAGCCCGGGGGTAAGAGCCCCCCCCATAAAAATGCCACGTAAAATCTACAGTTTTCAATTTAGAACCACCAAATTTGGTATACTATCTCATGGTACTTTAACTTAGACGGTCGACGGTTTTTTCGACGGGTCAAGGCCCTGGGGGTCGGAGCCCCTCCCCCGCCCAGCACACACACACACAGACATACAACATTTTCTTAAAAACTACAGTTTTCAATTCAGAACCACCAAATTTGGTATCATGAAACTCTAACTTAGACGCTAGACGGTTTTTGGAAGGGGCTGGAACCCCGGGGTGAGAGCCCCCTCCCCCTCCTCATAAAAATTTCGTAAAATCTACAGTTTTCAATTTAGGACAACCAGATTTGGTATACTACTTATGGTTATCTAACTTAGACGGTAGACGGTTTTTGGAAAGGGGTCGGGGCACGGGTCAAGGTAGCCCCATGCAAAATTTTCGTAAAAAGTTCCGTTTTTTACTCTTAAGAATACCCTATTTACGTTCTAAGGCGCTCTTTGGCCCTTTGAGGGCCTTGCACCATAAACCATCAACCAACCAACGAACTGACCAACCAACCAAACTAACCAACCTACGGTCTAAATTAGGGACTGTAGATAACAATAAAGTGCAAAAATATGCGTTTAATGGTGTATTAAAAACACAAATCTATATAGTTTAGCTTTCACTACAAACGAACGGCTTATCAGAAAGAAATATAATGTAATGTAAACAGAGAGTTCCAGATATTCAAAATTCAAAACGGTAAGAAAAAGATGATCAATGCCAATGTGAAGTCGTATGCATGCGACATCACATAGGTACATTGCATTTCTGTGTCGCGGGATTCACAGAAGCACACGCCAGATGTACGGCAGTTCTATAGATGTCTCCTAGAAGGTAAGTATTCCCATTCCTTTTTCTTTCTTTTTTGTTTCGCAAAATTAAATTAACTAAATCAAAAAATTTAAAATAAGTTTACTGGAAAATTGCAGGAATATCTTTTTCATTCATTAACTTTCACCCGCTGAACTTGGTGATTCCACAAATAGTAATATGTACCTGGCAAATAACTGGTATCCCTGCTAGTACAAATTATATTAATGATTCATTTGCGTCCAGTTCAATCTAGTATGTCCATAAGAGCGTTTGGGGCCGTATGAAAAATACATTTCAATGTGTGCCGCTACGGCGGCGGAGTGATCTAGGCGCTGGCTTCTGACCACTTGTCGAGAAGGATCCTGGTTCAAATCCCGGTGAATCATGGACGTTGTGCTTGACTTCTGGCACTGGCTGTCACCCTTCCCTGGAACCAGTGGCCCAAAATTGGGAATGTCCGACTGCTTATAGCCCACTGAATTGATCACGGTGGTCGTTAACCCCCCCCCCCAAGATTGCGACGTGTCCATTGCTATTTGTTGTGGACCGTACAAAAAGTATGTTTTTGATAACAAGGTGTCCACTTCCATGTAGGCTGGCCATAAAATGTTAGGGGACCGTACAAAATTGCACTTTTGTTTTCACCTTGTCAGCGCTTCGGTATATGGTTGAAGTATACGTATATATAGTTGGGCCATTTCAGCACGTAGTTTGGTTTATATAGAAAATCAAGATAATGTTACATTTTTACTCAGCTACAACACATTAATCCCAAAGGCTATTTGTTGAAATCTTTAATCCGCCGTGCTCATATTAACAACGTTAACATAACATGTCAAGTTATTAATGTTGCAGTTTTACTCTGTAACAAAACTTTAGTTACAAGACCTTAGGCGTAAACTTTTTTTAGGAATTTTTAGTCCGACGTATTCATAAGGTTTCGATAACATGCCAAGGTTATGGTATTGCGTTTTGACTGAGGCACAAAAATTCATAAACAGGCCTTAAGCCTTTTTATCAGTTTTCAATCAACCGTGCTCATATACATAAAATTTTCAGAGAAAGTCAAGTTTACTGTGTTGCGCATTTACTCGAGTACAAAACTATAAACAGCCATTAACTTTCACCAGCTGAACTTGGTGATTCCTCAATTCATCCATTAACAAGGCTTTTAAGTGATTGTATGCTATGGTCATATTGATAATGTTTGATGTCAAGTCATGTTAATGATGTTGCACTTATTAAAGACTTAAAATGGTGTAGAGGCTAGTAATTATTATTTGAAGTCTAAGTAAAGCTCATTTTCAACTTGACTCGTCATGAAATCCTTGTGAATATGGCATTTATTTTATTTTGTACATTTTACAAAGCGTATGCATTTTTTTTTTGGCATTTGTTTTATTTTGTGTTGTACTTGTTATATAGCGTTTCGCATTTTTGTAATGCTTGTGACTTGTGATTGCATTTTGAATTTTTATTTGTTTCACATTTTGGATTGCATTTTGAATTTTTATATGTTTCACATTTTGGATTACTTTTTGACATTTTATGTTTTTGACATGCTATTTTGAAAATTTTGACTTTTTTAATTTTGCGTTGTTTTACATTCTTGCATCTTCGGCGGAATTACATTCTTGAAAAATTCAAATACAAGTTAGTAAAATGTATAATTCAATTAGTGAGAAATACCAGCACATTTTAGTAAAGGGTAGAATTATATGAAATTCCTCTTCAAAAAGTCCAGCATGTTAACATTGTCTCTGTGCACCAAAGAAGTTCGAATTCCTTTTTTATCTTGCCAGCGTTTCTCTTCTGGGTGGATTTGTTGGAATCTGTGCTATCACTCTTTCGATTTTAGCCATAGTTGTTCTCTGCTCTGTCGCAATTTCACTGATTATTTCGTATAGTCACAGTTTTTTCTCTCCCAGAATTGTATTCCAGCGTCTGTCTAATATTTCAAGTTCGTTTTGTGTTCTGGGAAAGCCAAATAAATTGTTTTCACTAACTGACCAAATTGTTGGCGGGAACAGCGGAGGGCTTCTGCTTGGATTGTTTCTTCTGCTTCCACGAAATTTTCCAAGAACATAATTTTCCTCAAACCACTGAACTACAGAATCTGCATATTCTAGTAAAATTGATTCACTTCTTCAAAAGCAGCTGGAATTTCATCAGATGAAAAAAATGCGAGTGCTTGCAAATGTCTGACTTTGAGAGCAAACTCACTGTTTTCCTTATATTCCAAGGCTATGCCAGAGGATGGATATTCCTCAGCACATTTTTTTCCGAGATGAAACCAACAACATTTGTGTGTGCTGCTTCCAAATTCCTTTTTAGCAGCATTATAACGGTAGCTATTTCAAAATCTATTAGTATGCGTATATTGTGGTGCAAGCTGAATGTCATAGTCTGATGCATAGTCTTGTAAATCCTACAAAAATACTTTATAATGGTATTATATTATTTATACTTGCTGGAAAGTAACCCATAAACTAGTGGGACAAGTCTGTGCATCTCTGGGTTCGTTTCAACCATAGCATGAATGGAACATAATTGCCTAAAAAGGGTTGGACAAGTTTCAAATGTCCCATCCATAATCCAGAGGGGTGCTTCTTTAGGCTTTCGCAAATTATTCTCTGTTAAAAATAAAATAATTCTTTGATGTCCAAATGCGCTACCTCTGCCAAGAAATTTTTTGCACCATCTTCTCCTGTAAATTTATTGGGGCATCGATCCGTTCTGAAGTCGTAGGCTCCGCAGGCATGTCTTGGCATGTCTTCTCTTTTTAACAACTTGCCAGTAAGCTGCATTTACTGTAGCCATTGACGTTGTCACGGTTTGAATAATTTGTGCAGAGGCTTCGTCCGTATTTCTCGCTCGTTCTTTTATTTGCGCTCTTGCAGCAGCAACATCACTTTTATCCGGTCTTGGAGCATGATTATGTGGTTTCTCATTGTGCATCCTGTGTTCATCTCCAATAAGAATAGTACTAGCAAAGCCAGTACAATTTCCATAATTTCTTTCAATACAGTGACAATACCGTAAATCACCTCGCACTCTGTTATGGCAAAATAAATACCCTTTCCATTTCAGCAAATCATTTTCTTTTTGTGAGTTAACTATTTATGTTGCATTCTTCATCTGCATAGTGCCTTCGGAAAACAATGCACTTTCTCTTTCCAAAATATTTAGAATGATATATTTCCACTATAATCCCTTGACAACGCACAACAAAGGTTTTAACAAGCACGTTCTCTGTTCTCCAGTCAACTACGAACTAATGAGCAACCATTCAATAAAACACTCAGAATACAGACAATCACGTGAAGCTTGTTCCTCCAGTTAGGGTTTAAGCGAAGTTCAAGATTTTCGTACCTGCGGTCACAAGAAGTGGTTAATTTTAAGGATGGGCATCTTATCTTTTGTTTTTCCAAAACGCAGAGGTACATGTATTTTACAGCTGGGACGCTCCAGGCGGGGATCAACAGATGCGAAGAACCCGGGAGCCAG
Organism: Macrothele yani; assembly: GCA_039090855.1. NCBI lineage: Eukaryota > Metazoa > Arthropoda > Arachnida > Araneae > Macrothelidae > Macrothele > Macrothele yani. The sequence goes on along the minus strand of CM077010.1, from coordinate 74,537,299 downwards.
GTTCCGGAGGCGGCAGCAGGCGCGGACTGGGCAGCTGTAATTTCTGGGCCGGTAGGCGTCATGCTAATTCTCAAAAATGAATTCAAATTTTTTGTGTTGCACCATGCGTATGACAGAAAATTGTTATACTGAAAAAGACAATTTGTTTACCCCGTAACATATTAAGCGAAACCTACGTCCCTACGTGCCAAATGATTTGTAAGCCAAACACAGTTTTTCATGCAACACCTTCCCCCGACTTTCTAAGTTCAGATCTGTCTCGTTCGACTTATTTCCTGTACCGCCCCTCTCTTTCGCTAATTGCAGTTAATAGCCGTGAAATTGGTGTTTTACGTTGGGGTATTTTGCCGCATGTCCTGAAGACTATAGTGAAAGCGGTGAACCCCAGGGGAAAAGTATTCCATCAAAAGCAACAGAAATCCAATGCGAGAGCAAAACTTTGTTCGTTGGCATTACATCCAAGCAATTTAGGCGAAGTAGGAAGTGTGTTCTTCTACTACGACACCAGAAGATTGTCGCGAATGCTCAGGCAATTACGATACAGATGTGTCCTTAAGACTTCTCTTTCAAGACGTCCAAAGGCCGGCACTAGGGGATGGGGAGGGATACAGTGCGGATGCTCTTTTTTGTTGCAGTTAGAAATTCTTAAGCTCATTCTTCCTTAAAACTTTGCCTGGTTACCAGTAAGTACTGTCTCATGCCTCAACCATTGCACAGATTTGTTGTTTTTGTTTTCATTCTTTGAGTTAAGAGCGGGAAAATATCTGAACTGCGTTGTTTCAGTTGGAAATATTTTTTTTTACTTCAGCAACAGGGCTTCACGTATAATTGCAAAATACTTCGATAGAATAAACATACCTTACATAAAGAGTTTGCATGAGAAAATAGATTAATAGTAAGGAAAATATTCTAAAACCAAAAAAAAGAAATTGCGGAACCGAAAAAGCTAGGTAGAGGAAACAAAAGGCTCTAAGAAAACGTTCATATTTAAACAAACCTGTAGTCGCTTAATGAGTAAGTGGTATAACTCAATACAAAATCATGTGCTGTATTTGAAAAAAAAATTAGAAACAAGTAGGCATCGTGAATGTCCACAGTTTCCCCTTTTCATCCTGTCGACATTACAACCACCACAGAAAAGAAAAGAACAAAAACATAACAAAAACACCCATACAAAGTAAAATGCCCAAAACATAAAAAGAAGTAACCACACAAAATGAAATGCCCAAAACATTAAAAAAACTGCAATCACACGAAACAAAATACCCAAAACATGGTAAGAAATTCTGTTTAAAGCACAATGAAGGTATACGATAGGAGAAATATATGTTTTTAAAACTTAATACAAGTGTCAAAACTGAAATAAAAAGAAAGAAAAAAGAAATATTCCAAATTTCATTGTTACTTTAGATATTTTGACCTGTTGACATTTCGTAAATTGTACTTGCACTCGGTCAAAACATATTACTTACAAGGACTCTTTAGTAACTTTTAATCGCTGTGGTCGTATTTATAAGGTTTGCATAACAAATCAAGTTAATAATGTTGCGCTTTCACTTACCGTCTCCCGCTAAGTTAGAGTTTCATGACACAAAATGTGGTGGTTCTGAATTGAAAAATAAAGATTTTAAGAAAATTTTGTATGTGGGGGGGGGGGTCTTACCGCCGGGCCTTGATCCGTTCCAAAAACCTTCTACCGTCTAAGTTAGAGTACCATGAGATAATATACAAAATTTGGTGGTTCTAAATGGAAAACTACAGATTTTACGAAAGTTTGTGTGTAGGGGGGGGGTAACCACCCTTGCCCCAACGCGTTCTGAAAACCGTCTACCGTTTTAGTTTAGAACACCATTATATAGTATACCAAATTTGGTAGCTCTAAATTGAAAGCTTTAGTTTTTGCGAAAAATATTTATGGGCGGAGGGACTCTGACCCGTGCCCGACCCGTTCCAAAAACCGTCTACCGTCTAAGTTAGAGTACCATGAGAGAGTATGCCGAATTTGGTGGTTCTAAATTGAAAACTGTAGATTTTACGCGGCATTTTTATGGGGGGGCTGTACCCCCGGGCTTCAACTCCTTCCAAAAACGGTCTACTGTCTAAGTTAGAGTACCATGAGATAGTATACCAAATTTGGTGGTTCTAAATTGAAAACTGTAGTATTTACGAAAAGTTTTTATTCGGGGGTCTCACCCCCGGGGATCCAACCCTCCCAAAAACCGTCTAGCGTCTACGTTAGAGTACCATGAGATAGTATACCAGATTAGGTGGTTCTGAATTGAAAACTGCAGTTTTTAAGAAAATTTTGTACGTGGGGGGCTCTGAACCCCGGGCCTTGACCCGTTCCAAAAACGGTCTGCCGACTAAGTTAGAGTACCATAAGATAGTATACCAAATTTAGTGGTTCTAAGATAAAAACTGTAGATTTTACGAATTTTTTTTGTGAGGGGGCCCGACCCCGCGGGCTCCAACCCCCCCCGAAAACCGTCTAGCGTCTAAGTTAGAGTACCATGAGATAGTATACCAAATTTGGTGGTTCTCAATTGAAAACTGTAGATTTTACGAAAAAGTTTTTATTCGGGGTCTGACCCCCCCCCCCCGGGCTAACCCCTTCCAAAAACCGTCTAGCGTCTAAGTTAGAGTACCATGAGATAGTATACCAGATTAGGTGGTTCTGAATTGAAAACTGTAGTTTTTAAGAAAATTTTGTACGTGGGGGCTCTGACCCCCGGGCCTTGACCCGTTCCAAAAACGGTCTGCCGACGAAGTTAGAGTACCATAAGATAGTATACCAAATTTGGTGGTTCTAAGATAAAAACTGTAGATTTTACGAAATTTTTTATGAGGGGGGGGGCCGACCCCCGGGCTCCAACCCCTTCCAAAAACCGTCTAGCGTCTAAGTTAGAGTACAATAAGATAGTATACCAGATTAGGTGGTTCTGAATTGAAAACTGTAGTTTGTAAGAAAATTTTGTATGTGGGGCTCAACTCCCCCGGGCCTTGACCCGTTCCAAAAACGGTCTGCCGACTAAGTTAGAGTACCATAAGATAGTATACCAAATTTGGTGGTTCTAAGATAAAAACTGTAGATTTTACGAAATTTTTTGAGGGGGGGGGGACCGACCCCGCGGGCTCCAACCTTCCAAAAACCGTCTAGCGTCTAAGTTAGAGTACCATGAGATAGTATACCAAATTTGGTGGTTCTAAGATGAAAACTGTAGATTTTACGAAATTTTTTATGAGGGGGGGGGGCTCCGAACCCGCGGGCACCAACCCCCACCAAAAACCGTATAGCGTCAAAGTTAGAGTTTCATGATACCAAATTTGATGGTTCTGAAATGAAAACTAGATTTTTACGAAAATTTTGTATGTACGGGGGGGGGGGGAGGCTCTGACTCCCGGGCCTTGACCCGTTTCAAAAACTGGCAACCGTCTAAGTTAGAGTAACATGAGATAGGATACCTGATTTGGTGGTTCTGAATTGAAAACTGTAGATATCATGTTTTTACGTATTAATTTTGGTGCTTCGCTATTTGTGATTTTTCTGTTTTAATGTGCCATTGAAGATAGCTCACCATGTTTCCCATGTTCTCTTCGATAATGTTGGGTTTTATGTTGTTGTATATAATTCATCCTTCTGCACAGTTTACTGCCCACGCAATGTCCCCTTCATTTTGTTGAATATTTTTTTTAAATTTTAGTCACTGTGTGTATAATTTAATGTAATAAGATGCCCTTCTGAGTACATTTAGCGTTATTTCCCCTTGTCACTGAATACTTCTGTACATATGTTGTAAATTTTGAATGTAGCATCACTGTTGCATTTCTGTGAATTAGTACCTAATGTTTAATCTTTAGTATGGTAGTAATGCTTAATTGGAATTTGTGCATAGTATAGAATCATGTCTTGCCCTGTCTACAATACTGTAGGTAAACATTTTCGTTTGTATCGCTCGTGCTTTATTGTCTGCCTCTCCTTCGCCCTACGTGGCGAAATAAGTTTTTTTTTATGATTTTAACAATATTTTGTTTTACGTTTCACTGGAACTTTCCAGCTGATGTATATACCGCTGTATTTATTGGCAGAATTCCATTGTCATGTACATAGAAATGTTATTTTACAGAAGAATAAAGGCAATTTTGAAATGTAGATCTTACGAATATTTTGTGTATGGGGGCTCTGACCAACCGGGCCCCTGACCCGTTCCAAAAACCGTCTACCGTCTAAGTTAGAGTACCATGAGATAATATACCAAATTTGGTAGTTCTAAATTGAAAACTATATTTTACGGCAATTCTGTAGGGGGGCCCTAACCCCCCCCCCTCTCTAACCGCTTTCCAAAACCGTCTACAGTCTAAGTTAGGATACCACGAGATAGTATACCAGATTTGGTGGTTCTGAATTGAAAACTGTAGATTTTACGAAAATTTTGTATATGGGGGGCTCTGTCCAACCGGGCCCTGCCCCGTTCCAAAAACCGTTTACCATCTAATATTTTTAGTGCCAAAGAAAAACGTAATATTCCTGTCCTGTCTGCGTGTCCAAACTTTATAAATCTGATCAGGGAGCAAGACGTTCGAAATCGTACGTTTTCCTGCATTCGTTTTGTATGTAACCAAAATCTGTAAACGCGACGAATTGACGTAGTCGACGAATTGACGTACTCGACGAATTTGTCCGCGACGAATTGACGCCCAACGAATCGTCGTGGTCGACGAATTGACGCGCGACGAATTGACGCAGGCGACGAATTGACGGGACACCGGCGTGGAGTCTACCAGGAATTTCGACCAAGGGTCTCGTGCCATACCAGGAGAAACACCTCCATAGCATCATTCCACCGCCGCCGAATTTCACAGTTGGCACAATACATTCCCGCAGGAGGCATTCTTCAGGCAGACGCCAAGCTCAGACCCTGCCATCCAAACGGTTAGGGTGAACCTTGATTCGTCGCTCCAGAGAACCTGTTTTCACTGTTCAACGGTCCACTGTCGACGTTCTTTGCACCACGTTAGCCGAGCAGCGCTATTGGACTTGCTGATCAAAGGCTTGTGGGTGGCAGCACGTCCGTGACAACCGAGCAGATGGGCTTCCTTACGGATGATATTCATCGAAAGAACACTCCCGGATGCCTATTGAAACTCCTCGCGGATGTGGCCTATCGATTTGGTGCGGGTCTTCCAAATTTCTCTGGCCAGCACCCGTCGGTCTCTAACTCCCAGTTTTGTGGGTCTGCTGAGTCGGGGCACATTCCGACAGTCACCTCTCATCTTCCACTTGCCAATAACGTAGGCCACTGTCGATTTTGGGTACTTCAACTCGCTGGATATGTCACGTATGGATCGGCCATTTCTGTGATACCCGACGATTACACCTTTCTCGAAATCAGAGAGCTCCGAACTGCGTGGCGTCTTGCATGCGACTGGTTGCGTTGTTGTTTCCCACACGATATTTAACGGCCGCGGCCGTGACGTGTATCAGGACCGCAGATATCGTCGATTGTAGGGGTGTCCAATTACTTGTTGGTAGATAGTGTATATGCGATATGTAGATGACATCTTATTATTCTGGCTTTTTACTGATGTTCAGTTGCAGATATCTATGGTCTTTATGTCTTCTCAATATCCCACAATACATTTTACGATGCAGTTGGAGGAGCAGGGCTCCCTTCCATTTCTTGACCTTAAGTTATCTCATATTACAAATTCAAATGGTTTGCAAATTTCTGTTTTCTGAAAACGTACCTTCGTACCGGCAATTATTCATTCTGAATCTTCCCACTCTTGGACCCCCAAACTTGCTGCACTGCGGTTTCTTATAAAGCGTGCTTATGCCTATTCTTGTTCGTCACGGCTCTGGTCTTTGGAATTAAAAAAGTGTTACAAATTGCCCATATGTATGCGTATACTACCGACTTGGTCATGAAACTAGTCTACAAATTCAATCGCTTCAATTTTGCTAGCCTGCAACGTGAGGTGGTTTCTTTTCGTTATGTTGGTGCTATTCAGTACTTTCCACCGATCGCCAATGTACTGAAAAAAGTTTGTTCTAAATTTCATCTTGTCTTTGGAGTTTGATCTACAAATATACTTTCTCTCGTTCGTAAAGATAGGGATGTGGTTGAACCTCCTTCTAGGTTTGGAGTTTATAGGATGACGCTTGTTTCCACTACACATGGGGTACTTGACACTAGTTATATAGGCTCCACATTACGTACGCTTTAAATCCGCCTGTCAAAACATAGGTACGCCTTACGTGTTGGACTGATTTCCGCTGCTCTGACACGTACTGTTGCTTCTGGTTTTCATGAACCTGATTAAAACCAGACAACAGTTATCTTGAGTACAACTTCAAATCGACATTTCCTACAGTTTGCGGAAAGTTTATGTATCATTAAAGCTTCATCAGGTTGCTGTAACGGAAACCTGCCTGTGTTCGTATCCCGCTCCTGGCTTACACTTCTCAAGAGGCTTTGCACCACCACGAATTACTTAGCCGAGTATTAGACTGTTAATATTCCTTTTTTTTTCAGGGTTTCTTTTTGTTTGTGGCAACACTGATGTTATCCGCCGTTCAACGAACTGCATTTCCGACTGTGTATCTATTTCCGACTATATATCGTCCTGTCTGGGATATCCGGCACTTGCGGCCTGAGAATTGAACTAAGGTAGTTCTGAAAGATCTCGCCCTACTGTTTTGAACTACAGTATGTAATTTTAATCTGCAAATAAATTAACATCTTTTACTGTGAGATTTAAGGGTTTTTTATGATGCACTCGACAGTTTGTAGTCATTCCTCATATACAGGCTTTGTCAGTCAATGTTTTAAAAGCGGCGATGCGGTTGTGAATCTAAATCAGAGCTTACACACTTAGGGATAGTAATTTGCATGAAAAATGCAGCTCTTTTGCGTAAACTATTCCTCATAGTGCAAGCGATCCAACATGTAACCATTTATTTTAATTCGAACGTACAAAAGATCGTATAGAAAGATTGATATAATGTACCGTACATATGCGCTAAATGATGATAAAACGTGAATTATTTATATCGCAAAACTGCAGTAAAGCTTCATTATAATGAATGTCATCTCATAAAAGATCATTTCTTTCCTGATTTATTTTTGAAATTTTATAGGAAAACTGCCAAGGTGAAGAGCCATATGTATTTACTTTTTCTGGTTTCGAGACTGTTTACCATAAAAAATAACAAAATATATAATCATTTCTCTCGTGGTTCATGCTGCCAAACCAAAAGAAAAGAAACGACAGTTGAAAACTATGAATAAATGCAGAGGTGTGATCATCACACGTTGGAGAGGACAGATATCGATATCACGGATATACATATCTCAAAGGAAGTTAGCAATCAGAAACGAAAAGAAATTTGAACGAAACGGATCTTTGAAAGCTAAGGTCGGAATATACACTATCTACAAACAAGTAAATGGACACCCCTGCAATCAACGAAATCTACGGTCCTGATACATGTCACGGCCGCCGCCGTTAAATATCGTGTGGAAAACAACAACGCAATCAGTCGCATGTAAGATGCCACGCAGTTCGGAGCTCTCTGATTTCGAGAAAGGTGTGATCGTCGGGTATCACAGAAATGGCCGATCCATACGTGACATATCCAACGAGTTGAAGTACCCAAAATCGACAGTGGCCTACGTGATTGGAAAGTGGAAGATGAGAGGTGACTGTCGGAATGTGCCCCGACCAGGCAAACCCACAAAACTGGGAGTTAGAGACCGACGGGTGCTGGCCAGAGGAATTCGCAAGAACCGCACCAAAATCGATGGGCCACATCCACGAGTAGTTTCAACAGGCACCCAGGAGTGTTCTCTCGATGAATACTATCCGTAAGAAAGCCCATCTGCTCGGTTATCATGGACGTGCTGCCGCCCACAAGCCTTTGATCACCAAGTCCAATAGCGTTGCTCGGTTAAAGTGGTGCAAAGAACGTCGACAGTGGACCGTTGAACAGTGGAAACAGGTTCTCTGGAGTGAGGAATCAAGGTTTACCCTCTACCGTTCGGATGGCAGGGTCTGGGTTTGGCGTCTGCCTGGAGAACGCTTCCTGCGGGAATGTATTGTGCCAACTGTGAAGTTCGGCGGCGGTGGAATTATGCTATAAGGGTGTTTCACCTGGTATGGCACGGGACCCTTGGTCGCAATTCCTGGTAGACCCAACGCCGAGACTTTCTGCACCATTTTGAATGACCGTGCGCTTCCTACGTTGTGGCAGTTTTACGTGGTGGACCCATGTTTCTTTCAGGATGACAATGCCACCTGTCATGTTGCGAGGTCCACTATGGATTGGTATGGTGACTATGTGGTTAATCGAATGGACTGGCCTGCACAGAGCCCGGACCTAAACCCTATCGGGCACCTCTGGGACGAGTTGGAGCGTTGACTTAAGGAGTGCCCCCATCGTCCGAAATCGGTGAAGGAACTGACCTGTTTTCTCCAAGTCGAGTGGAAGAAAATACCGCTAGCCGTCGTACAACGCCTGGTTGAGAGTATTCCCCGGAGGGTAATAGCTGTAATCGCGACTCGAGGAGGCTCCACCAACTATTGAAGGTAAATGAACTTCGTTTTCCTTTGCTATCACAGGTATCCCATTACTTGTTGGTAGATAGTGTAGTACCAGAGCGTATCAGAATAATATGATCATCTACCTAATAGTGGAAATAACCACCCTTGGCTCGAATGACCGCGGCAATACGGAGTGGCATCGACGCAATGGGGCCCTGGAAGGTGGTTGCCCAAGGCACACGTGCCCATTCAGACTATAGCAGAACACAAAAGTCCCGGAGATGACGTGGTTGTGAGTCGGCACGTCAAAACGTTCGACCCAAATATTACTACAAGTGATCTATGAGATTGATGTCGGGCGATTTCGCTGGCCAAGGGAGAACGGAGACATCGCTGTCGTGTCGTGTTTCTGAAACCAGTCTCGCACCCCATTTGGAGACATCGCTGTCGTGTTCCTGGAACCAGACACGCAACCCCTTAGCGACACGGCAGTGCGCATTTTCCTGTTGGTAGACACCCTCACCATCAGGGTAAATGTCCAACATGAAGGGATTCATGTGGTCTGCGAGGATGGACAGGTAGACATTTACGTTCGTGGACCCATCCAGTGGTACCAGCGATCCCAGGTCATACCAGGAAAACATCCCCCAGACGTTCACACTGCCATTACTGGCCTATAGTTGACCAACAAGGGTGTCCAAGTGTTGGTTCTCGTGTGTCTGACGCCGTATCCGCCACCGCACGTTACTTCTGTGGAGTAGAAACCTCGATTCGTTGGAGATGGCAACCCCTTTCTACTCTTCCACCGTCCAATGCGAACTGCAGGCGTCATTGCCGATGGACATGGGTTAACATGGGCGCCTTGACGCAGCGTCGACTCTTTATACCCATGCGTAGCACGTTTCACTCTATTGTTATCGGGGAGATGTGTCTGGGTGTCCCAGCGTTCATTATCGTGGTCGATTGCTGCACTATTGCACGTCGATTGCCCTTAACCAGTCGACGAAGGCGATGTTCTTCTCTGGGGTAGTGGGCCTTTGGGGCTCCACAGTTATGACGTCACGAGGTACTCGGTGTGCCAGCGGTCCATTCTTGGTACACCCTTACTACAGCACCTTGCGAACAGCCCACGAAGTCTGCTGTTTCCGAGATGCGTCCACTCTCGGGGTAGCCGATGCTCATTCCTTTTGGAACATCCCTCAAATCACTACCTCTGCCCATTGTGCTCACGTAACGCACTATGGTTCATCCGTCCTGGCCGGCCGTTTATATCTCCGTTTTGTCCACCTTGTCACCAGCCCTCTGTGATGCGCCAGGGCGAGTACACTGTGATTCAGGTGTGGGTGTATTATTATGATATATCTGTGCATGTGGAAACAGAATATCACCAACTCAATAAGAAAAGTGGGGAATTGAATTGTATTAGCACTAATATCTTGTCAAAAATAATCAAATGTTAAAACAATTAAATAACTGAAATCAGTATTGGACGAAAACGGAGATAAAAATGAAGAAGTGAGCTGTGGATTGCATGTAGCTCAGAACACCAGGGGGAAACGTAAAAGAGTTAACTAAAAATACGCGGTGTTGGTTATTTTTCCAGTGATTAAACCCCGGAATACCTCACCGTTTGAACAACCAGCCAGCTTTGCTGTTTGCAAAGTCGTCGCTTCAGCCAAATGGGCAACCACAATAAGCCCTTGACCGAACTCCGAAAGATCATTTGTTTTTTCCCATTGAGATCAACACTACTAACGTTTACCGACGGACAGTAGTCTTAAATATTTTCTTAGATCACATGGTGACGCTAGGGTCCATGTATTTTGCATATATGCTGAGTAAGTGACGTTTATGTACATCTGTATAAAGATTACTACTTCAGTGGCAGTTGTGTACAGGTTATAGTATCCTACATAATTGATACGTACATGTAGAATACAAGAAAATATCTTATCTTGTCTTAATGAAGGGATATTTTTTTTAATTTCATGCGATGCTAATCCTTTCCACATAATTCAAACATTGGAGAATACCATTGTTCAAATTGAGCTCACTTAAGAGAGGGGGTTATAAGCACTTTGTACTCGTATACACTGTTTCTCACGTTATATTAACTATATCTTTCATCGGGTAAATCCCATATTGAATCCCGTCAAAATTTACAAATTTCATGATATACTCGCAGAGGTTATCTTACAGAATATAGAAGAAGAAATATTAGCAAATACAAACCAATTGTTACCTTTATTATTTTTGAGATATGTTGATGATATTTTGATTCTATGGAATTACTCAGAAGAAGAATTGAACAATTTCATAAATAAATACAACAACTTCTACCCTACAATTAAAGTTACAATAGAAAAAGAAGTAAACCAACAATTAAATGTCTTGGATATCTTTTATTTAACAAAAACTACAGAATGCAATACTCCGTTTTTCGAAAACCATCTTTTCCAGCTGTCGTTCCATATAACTCCAATCACCCATGGAAATATATAGTTTCGGCGTTTTATTTTTATTTTCGAAGAACTATCTCACACTTATCTGAAAGTGGATCTGAAAAGAAAGAACTAAAGTGGATAATAAACTTGGCTACAAATTTTGGCTATAAGAAATCCCTAACTATGTCTATTTACAAAAAAACATGAAAGATCAGAATAATAGTATAAATTATACACCTACTATTAATGATAAAAAATAAATAGGAAAGTTTCCATATACTCCACCTATATCGGATATGCCAGAAGCATGTCATAGTTCTTGCAGAGACAGTGAATGATATTTCATAAGATCTGATAAAAGACCATGAAATAAGATCTATATTAAACAGAGCAGGTGTCTACGCAATTCCAACAAAAAAAAAGACAATTGTCTCGATAAATTATACATCGGTAGTACCAAAACACGATTGGGTACAAGAACAATGAACATATCTCAAATTGGAACAAACGTGAAGAAAAGACAGCATTGATACAGCATTGCATACAGAACCAAGCTTATCCTGACTGTAGCCCAGTAAATAAAGGACTTGACCCGGAACAAATTAGCTAAAAGCTGAATTTTTGCAGGCTGGTAGAACTCATTGGGCTGAGCAATTTTCACAAAAGTCCCCACCCCTCCCCCGTTTGCTTCCCCTCCTACACCCCCATAAAAGGGGGACATTGGGACATTAGGTCTAGTACTAATCCACTCGTAACTCCCGAAATAATTGGCGTACAGCGATAATTTGTTTTTTAATTTATTCCTCTTGATATGATCGATAAATTTTGTTCAATTCATTTTTACTACATCTCCTATAGTTTTGCTGCAATTTTCGAAAACCCGCAAAGTAGCACCTTTTTTTCTCGACATTTTACCGATTAATTGCAATTGCCGCTTCACAGCGCTAAAATTTCGGGAAAAGGCTCCGAATAAAAGTTGTAGCAAATTTTATAACCTTTACAATGATGTATTATTTGTCTTAACACACTTTATAGTTTGCCTTCAATTGTACCGAAACTGCGAATGCATTTTAGCCCTAAAATGACAAAACATTGGGTAAAATATGCAACAATTTTGCGGGGAGTATAATTTTCAACGATAGGTTAAAGAAAAAAAGGAAAACTGAGCTTCGTACTTGCAAAAAAGGCACCGACTCTTGCCTGTATGCTTCACACCGAACCCCCAACCACCTGCAGGGGTTGGGACTAATGATTATTATGCGCAAACGCATTGCTGAATTGAAACATGACAATGTCATTTTTTTCCTTTGTACATTGGTTATGAAGTGTGAATTTAGTTCTATGGACTGCTTATGTTTCTACAATTTCAAAATACTTAAGAAAACACACACATTTTCATTTTCAAATTTTCTAAATGAACTGATATTAAAATTGCACAAAACTGTAAATAAAAAAGAAAAGGCTGCAAACAAAAGCGCTGATTATTAACTTTATAACTTTTAAAATGATATACATTTTGTCTTACATTGGCTTTTGTGGTTCTGAATATCGCACAGTTGTGGCAGAATTATGATAGCCGCTCATACCAGGTTGTTTGTGCATGACAGTCCACTGCAACGTCCACACATAAGAGAACATGAGAATCCGGCTTTTCGGAAACTGCAGGAAATCCCACATTCTTTCTTACAGTTGCACGAAATTAAACATAAAAGTTCATCTGGTGCCCCTGGTAAAATAGTCGTATTTGGCTTTAGTCTTCCACCCTCTAACTTCAAATCCAGTTGGTGGTGTCAAGTTTGTTCCCTGACCACATTTGAACTTGAAGGTATACCCGCAAAAAATGCTGTCGAGCTGCTGCTACTGTTGGTGGAAATTTTCTTAAGCCAAAGTTTGATCTCAATGATAGTTTTGCAATTGATTTTTGTAATAAAAGTATCTGGCATCATCTAAATTGTCGTGTTTCCTCAAGCCATATAAATCCAAATGGAAGCTTTCTTCATTTGGAAGATTTCTTCTTTTGAAGCATTAATGCGGTTGAAAACCGTTGCTTGCGACTGAGCCTCCTGAGAATTTTTTATTAGGTTAACTTCTTTTTGTTTCCCAAGTCCGTAAAGTGTGAACGTTGTATAACATCCTCTAACGGCATGCGCGAATGACAGGCATTTGCGTACATGGCTGTAAATAGATGTCAGTTTTTTCAATGCTGTAAAATATTGGAGGATTGCAGCAGCGCCCGGTTTTAGAAAGAACAAAGATTTTGTTTTTTCTAGCGCCAGCGCAATTAAGAAGACAATAAAGTCTGTATCCATACCTACGGTGACTACAGTAGGGTTTGGTTTCGACATTTCTACAGAGGTTCGAACTATATCTACATCAGCATCGTTATTAGCCGTGAGAGCCGTGATATTAATGCCATAGAGGAATTTCGCTTTTAATGCTGCAATCATTCTTTTCTTATTGTGGGGATTAGATAGAAAATCGGTCCGCGCTAGAGTGCACTCCATTTTATTGGTAAATATAATGTTCGCTGACGTCCTTTTAGCAGGTCTTGTTTGTTCTTCCTGATTTGTTGTTGGCGTTTCAGGGTATCCACCAAAAACAACGTAGCAATTTGTACCATAATGGGAAAGTACATGATATATACATAATTTTGCACAATTTGATCAAATGTTGTGCGTTTAGGCCAAATTACTGAATGAAGGAGATAACCGCCATCTATATAACTATTGTAATAGCTGCACCAGTAGGTATATTTTCCTGTTCAACAATACCACCAACGAAAGATTTAGTTATGGAGGATTTCGTACCTTTTCGCAGTGACACTTCGTCAAATAAAGCTGGTGGACGAGATACTAGTTCATAGCTGAAGTATGATTTCAGTTTCAAAGGACTGTCACAAACACAAATAACTCTGTTGAACAATCGTTGTGTCCTTATTGACTCCAGCCTGGTCCAGCCTTTGAAATAGCCGCAAAGCTACTTAGCCACGTACAATTTAACGGAAACAATTTCTTTAAAGATGCTTGCGTACTATCTGTCATCTTCATGTTACTGAGGTCTTGAACTGTTGTGTCCTGTAAGCCGAATAGCCTTTTCTCAGGATAAGCGCGATGCCGTATGCTTAACTGAGGTTTAGAAATGTTTCCAGACTGTAGTCGTGAAACATAATCCTTCTTGTCAACACAGATGGCTGGTGTAATGCATTGAATTCCTTCCATTGCACGAAAAGTCTTTAATCCATCTAAAGTACGTGCGTTCCCTTCTGCATTACCAAACACGTACTGAATAAAGGCTTCATTACTCACAGAAGATAATCCTGCACTAATTAGAGAATTTTGATATTGTTCTTCTTTGCAGTATAAAAAACACATACCCATCGATGATAGTAATTGAACTAAATGTTTGGAACCATATCTACGACTTAAATACAACGCAATGCTGACTTGAACAGCTGACAAAAATGACCTAGAACTTACAGGAGATATTATAGCATGGTTTATTATAGTTCGTTTACGAATTATCCCGAATGTTTTGCGTCTTTTTCTGTACCATGTCTGTAAATATTTGCAGCATTTTGGGGACAACATTTAATCAATTCTCCTTTATATCTTTTGTATTCGGATATTTGCTACTGTTGTTAATCATTTCTGTATGTCCTCTCTAATAATTTCTGCTGCTGCTTCAACAACTCTTCTTCGTTCACAAACTTTATCTTTCTTTCTCTCATTGTACCATTGATCAGTCAGCAATTTATGATTAGCATCTGTCATACATACAATATTCTTCTTCCCATAAATGCTTGTATCTCCCAGGTGGAGCAGTAGTCTAAGCGCTGGCTTATGACCATTCATCCGAGAAGGGTATGGGTTCGAATCCCGGTGGCATGAATGATGTGGTTGCCTTACGGCACTGGTTCTCTCCCTTCCCTGGAACCAGTGACCCAAAGTTAGGGAAGGGCGACTGCTTATAGCCCATTGAGTTGCTCACGGTGGTCGTTAAAAAAAATTTTTTTTTTTTTCAATCAAAAAAAAAAAATTGTTATCACTATCCTGTCTCCGAAATGCTGCAACAGTCTCTGCTTCAAATATTTATCAGTAATGGGTGTGGAAAGGCCATGATATTTCATGTAATTTTATAAATCATTTAGGGTGTAGTGCCATTCATCTGTTTTTTTCAATGTAGTTACCCAATAATAAGAAAGCAGTTTCAATGCTCTGATCTTGTTGCCGAACAGGTGCTCGAAGCAACTTTATTTTTCTGAATTTTCTGTAGCACTCGGAATGATATCGTGCTTCAACGTTGATGCTGAAGAAATACTTGTAACATGTGAAGCCTTAATACTACTTTCTCGCGTGTAATTTTCGCCGGAAAATCTGGTGAACCATAATAGAAGTAACATTCTCTAATTTTTCATGAAAACTGTCTTTTCTTTTCAGGCTAGAATCAGTTATCCTTTTTAAACCATTGGAGACAACTACTGATTCTCCCTCACAGAGATGGTTATGGCAACTCATGCATTTGGCCACGTTTATTCAGTAAGATAAACCAGTACCATTTGCTTTAATTTTTAGAGGCTAAAAAAACGATCAACTTACATTTCGTTTCTCTCTCTCTATCAGCTCCATGGTCTTCCCGCGACGGAAATTCTTCGCACCAGAAGTGCTTAAGGCAGCCTAGTTTAGATACAGTGTAAGCGAAACTATATGTTGCTGTAAGACAAATAATATATCGTTGTAAAGGTTATAAAATTTGCTACAACTTTTATTCCGTGCTTTTTTCGGAAATTTTGGATCTATGAAGCGGTAATTGCAATTAATCGGTAAAATGTCGAGAAAAAAAGATGATATTTTGCGGGTTTTCAAAAATTGCAGCAAAACCATAGGAGATATAGTAAAAATGAATTGAACAAAATTTATGGATCATATAAAGAGGAATAAATTAAAATAAATTATCGCTGTAAGCCAATTATTTCGGGAGGATTAGCATTAGACCTGATTTCCCCCTTTTATGGACGTGTAGGGGGGAAGCAAGCGGGGGAGGGGTGGGGACTTTTGTGAAAATGCTTAGTCCAATGAGTTCTACCAGCCTGCCAAAATTCAGCTTTTAGCTAATTTGTTCCGGGTTTGACCCAATTTTGGCCTTTATTTACTGGGCTACTGGGAGAATATAAATTAATGGCATCGTTAAAGACCCATCAGCAAATATGAACTTCAAAAGCTGTGATTATCGAAAAGACCAAGAGCAAAAATTGTAACTACAATACACCGATCGATTTAAGCTGTGCATGGAAATATCTTAATGAAAAAAAACTAAAGACAGAACAGAAAGAAAAGGGGAAAATAACAAAGAATTCTAGGACTAACGCAGAAAAAGACGATAAAGAAAAATAATATCAAAAGAATACCAAAACATGACCGAAAAACACGATAGATGGCACTTTCAAACCAAATGACGTATCCTCTGCCATGTGCGTGCTCTATATATCTCTGACGTGTAGAAACCTAAACGAAGAGTCGAATCAAACTTGGATGAATATTTCAAAATATACTTTATTGGCAAAAACATAGGGAATACAGGCGTACCACATATGGCAAAATAAACAACAAAACAATGAGCGATAGCTTCAGTTGCACTGGAAGACGATCCTTGATAATGACTGAAGTTCATATAGTCGAAACCGGTCGGAAATGAAAGTATGAGTCGTCGATGTCATCTCCCGCCATTGTTCCCCGTTTACGTTATTGGGTCTATCGTACTTCAACGTACTTCAGTACAGGTTCTTTTATTGTGTTTTTAAACAATTTTAGAATATATTTTAGGTGTAGGTGTCAACCTATGTAAATAGAAATCATTGGTATATTTTAACCCTACTTCAAAAGATTTTATTGATTTTAACTTACTTCGATAAACTCTGTTGTCAAGTTCATCCCGCTTCATTTTTGGTAGGTTTTTATAAAAAAAAAATTCATTTGATCATTCGATGTTGAACTTTTTATCCCAGTCCTCAATATCCTCATATTTAACTTCATAGTGGCCTTGCTAACTTCACGTTTGAACAACTACAAAATTCTAAATGACTTTGCATCGCGACAGACTGTGAAATGAAAGTCAAAACAGGATTATACGTTCGCCAATCCATCATTCAGCAATATGCACCCGATATAAACGTGAGTTAAGCCTTTTGATTCTGATTTCAATAGATTTTTTATGACAACTAATAATTTTTTATCATGCATGTTTGTAAATTTTGACGGGACGCAATAGGGGACTGACTCGATGAAATGTATAGTTAATATAACGTGAGAAACAGTGTATACGAGTACAAAGTGCTTATAACCCCCTCTCTTAGTTATTTAGACCACGTATTAAATATATATCATATATTGCATGAACATATATTATTTAAAACTCGTGAGCTCACTTAAACGAAGAGCAGATCTGCAAAGCGAATTTTCTAAACCAATCGAAAATGTGCCGTAACACAGCTGTAATGTGCGCCTGCATCTCCAATTTGCTCAATGTCGTCTTTCGGAAACTGTACACATTTTAGTCACGGATATTGGGTTCTTTAAAGTACACTCGGGGAATGTTCAGTATGCAAAAATTCGGGAAATGCAGCTTCACTCTGTTCCACCAGAAACATTTGTACTGCGCTGGTAAGAAGCGTTATCATAAAGTTATTTCCGTAAGTGTTTGCTAACCAGAACAAATCAAAGCTTATTTAATTTGGTTTACTAGAATAACAATATCATGCCAAGTAAGAATATGCACGTTATTGAGTGGAACTCGTCTGCATGGGAGAATGTTTTAATTGCGTGAATTACTTTCTCATTCTTACAACTACCCAATGCAAAATGAAGTTTCCGTTTCAGTCTTACAATTGCGGGAAACGTGTGTCTACAGAGAAACGGTAAATCCAATAAATCGGAGAGAAAAAACATATAATCTCATGAAATATTAAGAAATAGAAAGTGCACATCGGAGCCTTGCAATGTATTTTTCACCACGATCGACACTCATTCAGACACAAACTTGATTCAATCCATCTTGGTATTAGAATTTCTTTAAATGCTGCTTTCTTGAAAAAGAAATTTGTGTTCCGTAGCGATGGACATTTAAGAATACTGCATTTTCGGCCTTGATTTAAGAAAAAAAAAAAGGTTTAAAATATTACCAAATGTTAAAGAACTCGCTTAAACGAACATTCAAATCCTTCTCAATGAAATTTCACTGCCATCCCAACAAATTTTATTAATATATGAAGTATTTTAGGGAATACTAAACGTATGATTACAAATTATATTTTATTTATCCAGGTTCATCGAATAGGAATTTTTGGCGTTGTAGTTAACTTTACACTAAAGATGAGTGCTCTCCGGTTCAACAAAGTAATATTGTTCCTCTTTAAATTTTGCTAGGTATTCCTCCATCACTTCAATCAGGTGCTCATTTCTGAGCGGCCCATTTGTTCCTCCAAACTCATAGGGCAGTAGCGCAGGAGATATATGTTGTAGCAAAGTTCCTTTATCTTTTTCATGGAAACGTATCTGCAAAACAAAGTTGGTAAAGGTATCGCATTTAGATACACGTTGATTCTCTTCATTTTATAATTTGCAGAACATTTAAGAAATCCTGGCACATATACTAATTTTCAAAAGTTAATGCTATTGTGATTTAGAGCTCTAGTAGAGATGCATGGAAATATTGTCAGCTCAAAATGGTAGGTGGAAATGTATGAAACCAGAAAATACGAAACTCGTAATGGTAACTGAAAATGTATGAAACTCAAAATGGTAGCTAGAAATGTACGAAACGAGATAATACGAAACTTTAGATTTCTCATTTCTGTCAGATAAGCTCAGGCGCAAGCAAGTTGCATGGGGGTTGCTGGACTTCGACTCAGTCGGTGTTCTAACGTTTGGGACAAATCCTGTTAATAGACTGCAACAGTGTAGAAGGAACGTCTGGAAAAGGTCTACACGAGCTTCATTTGGTGAGACCGGCCTTGCTCAAGCCCGTACGTTCAAGGCCATGACCCTCAGTTGCAGCTGTTATTCACTAGCGGAAAATGAAAAAGAACACCAAGAAGGAGACGTCTGATACCAACGATATTTATACAGCATAATAACGGAATACAGAGGATAACATGATCAAAACATTATGGCAAAATACAGCTTTAGTTGCTGGTAAACTGAAAAATAAGATTTCCATGTAACATGGTTAGTACGAGGTTGAACCGCCATTAACTGCGTCACCCTGTGCAATTCTGGCATGGAGTCTGTCGTACAGATGTTGGATGTAAGTTTGGGGTATTGAGTTCCAAGCATCCTCAACCTGGACACGTAAATCGGGGATGGTCGTGGCTGGCCGTGGAGACCGGATAAGCCGTTTTCCCATAAAATCCCACACGTGCTCAATGGGGGACAAATCCGGTGAACGTGCAGGCCATGGAAGTTGTCTCACACCCTGGAAGTGCATGTTGCGTTGCACGTGCAGTGTGTGGGCGTGAGTTATCTTACTGGAAAACACCACGATGGACCGACCTTACAAATGGCACAACAACGGGCTGAATCATGTTGTTGATGTAGGAGGTGCTGTTTAACGTACCCGGTACAAACACTAGTTGTGTACGGGAGTGATAGCTGATCGCTCCCCACAACAGGACACTAGGTGTAGGCCCTGTGTGTCGTTGGCGGATGCAAGAAGGGTGGGGAACGCTCCCCTGTGCGTCTGCGAACACGCATACGGCCATTGGAGGCTCTCAAGCAGAATCTGCTTTCATCGCTGAACACAACAGATCGCCATTGCGTTCACCAGTGCATACGTTGGCGACACCACTGCAGCCGTTCCTGACGGTGGGCTGGAGTCAGAGGAACACATGCCAGAGGTACACGCGCACGTAGTCCTGCATCCAGTAGACGGTTGCGGATTGTTCGCACAGTCACCTCAGGTGCAACGGCAGCTCGGATTTGCGTCGCAGTGGATGCTCTGCTTGACAACGCCGCTCTTCGTATGCGTCGATCGGTCCGCTCATCAGTCCGTCTGTGTGTCCCGGTTCCACGTCTTCTCGTGTGGGAATGTTCCTCGGACCATCTACGCCACCATTGTACCACCACCGACACTTCCCGTCCAATTCGCTCCGCAATACGACGATACGACCACCCGGCCTCGCGGAGTCCGACAAGAAGACATCGCTCAAAGTCCGATAACTGCTGAAATCGTACACGTCTTCCATGTCCAGGCATTGCAGCTTCTTCAGGGTCTCAGCACGTCTCCGTACGCCGACGACTGATTACATTCACTTCGCCGTACTCCTTAAATACCACCGACGATAATTTGCATATTATGCCGTGCTCTGACGTAAGCGCTAACCGGTTGGTCCCGAAATTAACATCACACCTACGTAAACTCGACCCCATTAACATATGTAATTTTCATGATCGTCCGCCAATTCCTTCTTGGTGTTCTTTTTTCACTTTCCGCCATTGTATTTCGACCCGTCCTTGTCCGTCAATTGAAGCTATTATTTAGCCCAGACTGAACAGAGATGTGCCAAATTTGTATTATTTGGTCTTTCTAGTGTATTTTATTAAATTATGAAAATTAAATAATAAAATGAGATATTATTGAAAATATTTAGTTGAATGTAAGCCTAAAACCGTTAACTAAATTTTGGTAATTATCGCGAAATATAGCCTTAAAAGAAAGGGGGAAACACTAGCAGCGTTCAAAATAAATTTTTGAAGTACAGTGCACAGAAAAAAAAAGGAAAGAAGCTCTTCTTGTTTCCAACTCCTAGTCTAAACACTAGTTATCTCATAAACTGAAAGTTTTAATAAGATCAGACGATTTAATTTTTTATACAAACTCCGTATAACATAAGTATATTACAATTCATGATTGCAGCAGGAACCATTTCCTCTTATGCAATATGTACACAGAAAATTTGGACGAGGAACTTGTAGCAGCAGGAACGCATTTATGCCTCTGAAGTATATGTTCCAGATTTTGAACTGTCATAGCTTAAAAAATTGTTGCACTTAATGTACTGCACAAAACGTGTTTCGGCTGAAGGTGTTTTGCGTTGCTAAGCAGTTTAAAATGCGTCCAGATATAACTGTTCCCACCTACGTAACCTAACAGGATGTATTCTCCTGAGGCAATTTTTCAGCGAAATTATTTTAATTTCTTAAATTCCATGGCAAAAGAAGTTAGATTTGCAACTTTGAGTACCTGAATACATCGACAGAGGTCTGCTTGCGGATAAGTTTTTCGAGTGAAATGCCGCAGGAAGGTATTAAAACGTCCTTTTCTCTGAACGAGCAAGCGCTAACGCTAGAAAAGTCATTCCCTACAGGGATTAGGGATAGGAGAAACAATCGATGTCTTCCCACTCTCTCATATAAACGCTCCTCCCCCCAGTCGAAAACCCCCGTCCTCTACTCCACCTAACACACACACTCGCTCGGAGTCGAATCTTCTTGTTGTCAACAAGCCTCAAAGTGGTTTTTCCCTCTTAATATCTACAGATGGTAAAATCACGGTGAGTGCTTCCTGTGATTACTCCTTTGGCGATGATATGGAAGTAAGTAAAGCCAGGAAGACAGTTAAACAGATAACGAAGTAAGACAGTTTAACAGACATTTTTATTTCTTTACAACTGCAATAAATACTGAGTCAACTTGGCTCGGCCCTGCCCGGCATGTTGCCTTGCTCTCTAAACTAAAAAATGCACGACCCGGCTCATGAAGACCTCAAACGCCTGATACTGAGAGAAGGGAATAAGGCCATTTGGACGTTTCTGTCCCCTTTCATACAGACAGGGGTTCCAGCAGCGTTTATGTATCCATAAGTGTGATAAGTAGACTTCATGAACGTAGTCGGGAGCAAGGCGGTATGAGGAGGACGATAGAGAAATTTCCGTCCCAAGACATTTACGACTGGGCAAGATCGTCTATTCACTGTCGGTATTTAAAAAACACCAGTCCCAGAAACCTCTCCTTACCCATTTGCTGCATCTTATAAGCTCCGAGAAGTACCACCCCTATTGCTAGGTGAGATCAATCGACCCGTAATCGAATGCATCAGAAAGTCTGTGGTAGGGACGTCCATTACTGCGAACGCCATCGTCTGGAGAAACATGTCAGGCAATATTTGTGAGAGCTTGTGAGTCCATTCCGCGGCATCTAAGACTTGGTATTTTGTTCGAAGGCCGCACCAACCCATGTGTTTCCCGAGGGCACACGTGTGCAAGCATGTTTTAAAGCATCATTATTAGTACTGTGACCCTTTTCTGCGGAAGGATATTCCATATATTTCGTGAATCATAATGCACTACCTGGAGTGGCAACAACACTATAAATCATATCCACGTACTGAGAGAACTAATTGAAAGAGCGAGGGAATATGAACTTCCGTTATGTATGGCTTTTATCGATTATGAAAATGCCTTTGATTCGGTGAAACCATCAGCAGGCACAATGGCTTTGAAATCCTGCGGTATCGAAAATGCATAGATTAATATTATTATTAACATCTATGAAAATGCAAGTGCAAAGATTCGGTTATTTGAGAATACAGCACCCATAAAAATTGGAAAGGGAGTGATACAAGGCGACACTATATCTTCCAAACTCTTTAATGCCACTTTGGAAAATGTCTTTCAATCACTGAACTGCGAAAACAAAAGGGATAAAGATTAATGGAGATTATCTAAGTCACCTTCGTTTTGCTGATGGCGTAGTCATTTTTGCCACTATCACATCAGAGCTGCAGAGTATGATCCAGGAACTTGCTGACAAGAGTGAACTTTCAGAAGACAAATGTGATGTACAATGCTTTTAGAAGAAATGAAAATTTATCGATTGATGTGGAAAACCTGGAAATAACCAAAACCTACATCTTTGACAGCAGATATCAAGTGAAGGTCCCATTAATAAAGAAATTAATCGGCGTATAAAACTTGCCTGGAGAGCCTTTGGAAGAAACAGTATAATTTTCAACAGCAATATGCCATTATGTCTTAGAAGAAAAGTGTTTGATCAATCCATCCTTCCAGTGCTTACGTATGGTGCAGAGACGTGGACCTTAACTAAAAGAGACATAAAAAGACTGCAGACAACTCAAAGAAGCATGGAGAGGTGCATGCTTGGGGTAACTGGGAGAGATAAGAAGAGGAATTCGTGGCTCGTAAAAATGGCAAGAGTGGAAGACATCATGATCAGAGTAAAATTCCTGAAATGGCAATGGGCTGGACATATTGCCAGAAGGTCAGACCATCGATGAACAGCTAAGCCGAAATTTTAGACTGGATTCCAAGTGACAGGAAAAGACCAAGAAGAAGACCACATGGGAGATGGGTGGATGGAATTCGAAAGTATCCGGGAGTAACATGGAGGAGACTGTCACAAGACAGACCGTTGTGGAAGAAACGTGGTGAGACCTTCGTTCAGCAATGGATTGATAATCGTTGACAATGATGATGTTGATGAACGCGCTACCATATAGAGATCACATCATGGCTCGAGAGCTAGAAGATCGCGATATTTGACTTTTAACTCTGTCGCTAAAGTCCTCTGACCTTTTAATCTTATCAAGAGACTGCGTTACCAAACAATTTAGACAGGCATCACCCGGTTTAACCCTTTAACAACCATAACGCCCAAAACGCCCGTACGTAGAAACGGACATAGCCGCCCAAAACGCCTGTCTAGAGTGAGTCAGATTTCTTACCAGTAATTGTTCTTTAACTTTTCTCGACCTATGAGAGATCAGCTGGATTCACGCATCAGTCACTATATATACTGTTGTTATTAAACAAAGAAGTGAAACAACAGACAGTATTGGGCGTTATTGTATTTAGAGTGATACAAGATTTTTGGGTCATGGTCGTTAAAGGTTTGAACACATTTTCGGAATTTGTTTTTTATATTTTGGTTTGTCTGTGTACTCCACGACCCCAAAACCACCAGCTGAATCATCTTATCTCTAATATTTCACGGAGGTGTCAAGCGGTTGTTAACAACCGAAGAGATGTATGACGTAAGAGGTTTGCCAATTTAATTCCCGGAACGATCGCTTAGTGTCTCTCTTGTGGCGATGTGGGAAGATCAACACGTGCGTATTCGTGTCTGGACATGTTTCAAGCAATGCATGAGTTAACCAAAGACCAGTAGAGTAAATTGTGAGTGAGCAGTTGCGAAAGCAATGAAAGTCTGTGTGTGAGTTTTGAGGTAAAAATCGGTGATGGAAATTTAGGGCAGCGCATCACATCAAATTCGGTGTGAATATCGGTAAAAGTGCTACCTGAAAGTCAGAGCTATTAAATGTGGCGTACGGTCATTATGAAAAATCGAGTTCCCTTGATTGGCGCAAGAGCCGAAAAAAGCACGCGTGTCGCTTTCCTGAGTTCAAGACCACGCTTGTGTGTTCTTTCGATCACATTGGGGATAGTTCGCTACGAGTTCACTGAACAGGAGCAAACGGTCAAACAGCAATGCTGTTTAGAGGTGTTTCGGTTACGTTGCAAACTATGTTGTCTTGGATGTACGAAGTCTGTATGAAATTGAAACTAAGTATAAATAAGGGAAAACCAAAGTTATGGTTTATGAACGAGGAACTATTAGTACTGAATGCATGATACGTCTACGGGGTACAGATAATGGCCACTGACCAGATGAATAAGTTTGTATATTTAGGAAGCATGTTTGACAGGGAGAACAAATTATATGGTGAAATTAGTAGGCAAGTGAATTATCCTGTGAAAGTCAGCTGCTGTAGGAGAATTTCACAGAAATGATGGGTTCCCAAAATGTCCCGAATGCCTGTACAGGCACTCCTCTCTTAACGACCGAATTCTGTTCCTACGACCAGGTCGATAAGCGAATTGGTCGAAAGGCGAGGAGCTTAATCGTTTGCATTTAATCTGAATAAAGGAAATTCGAACTTGATAACTTTGTTTTAATTTGCATCTCTTAAATATTACAAAACATAAAAGTACAATCAGAAAAATTACAACAATGATGTACCAAAAAAATTAAAGTTCATTTATAAGAAAAAGACATTCATATTTATATTTTAGTCATCGAAACCTTCAAAGTGTGGTATCGGTTCGAGGTGAAGTGTCATTATCGGAGTTATCAGTAGGGTCATCAGGAGCTGTAGAGGGCCCGGGTAAGGAGGATGACGGCGAGGAAATGAAAGTACTGGGTGTAGTTTTGGAGAAGAATCTTTTTAGTGTGATCTGATTTGTACGTTTCTTTTTCTTCATAAATTTCACGATAGCATCGTAAAAGTTCATTCATTTGCCGTTCCACTTTCGTGAACCGTTCAACATTCGGATCCATACCCACTAGTTCTAATACATCCGCGTTCACTTCCGAGAAAAGACCAGCTAACCTCTTTACAGTGAACTTCTTCTGTTCTACTTTCATTCTTTCCGCCAGGTCTTCCTCTTCCAATTGCTGCTGGTTGGTTTGTTGGTTGTTTGATTTTTATGGCGCAAGGGCCACGGTTGGCCGAAGAGCGCCAGAAACAAGACAAACAAATAGTATTAAAAATGTGGTAAAAAGCTTAAAATCTGACTGATCATGTAAAACTGAAAAATGAGAACGATGGAAGGGCTAAAAAAGATAATGGAACAAACAGTATTAAAAACATGATACAATGATTAAAATCTAGCTGATTCAGTAAAACTGAGAAATGAGGATGATGATAGGGCTAAAATCTAGATACGTTTAAAATAGTCAATTTCTTTAAAAAATGAAAACACGGCAACAGTATCACAGTGGTCATTGAGGAGCCGCTGCAGTGTAGCGGCGTCCTCGGTCAACAAATGAGAATGAAAGAAATGAAAACGTACATCACGAAAACGAACACAGCTACACAGAAGATGAGTTACGGTGAGTCGGCAATTGCACGTCTCACACATCGGCGCAGTGTCGCCACACAGCAAAAAGCGGTGAGTGAAACGACAATGCCCAATGCGGAGACGCGCAAGCACCACTTCCTCCCTACGGTTCCGACGATATGAGGATTTCCAGACTTCAAGATTAGGTTTAATACGATGCAGTTTATTTTCCACCTCTTGGTCCCACAGACCTTGCCACGTTCGCTTGATATGGTCGCAAACCAGAAAGCGGAAATCCCGGTGAAACAGTGGCAAGGGTGTGACGACCAAAGAGGAAGCAGATCTAGCAGCCGCATCAGCACACTCGTTACCCGAGATTCCAACATGACAGGGAATCCAACAAAATTGTATCTGGACACCGGCCTCGAGCAAAGAACAAAGAAGCCTTCGTACGGTAAAAAGAAAAGGGTGGTCACAGCAGTCCAACGATGACAATGACTGTACAACACTCAAAGAATGAGTGTACACCGCAGCCCGTTGATGAGAGCCCGACTGACAATGAAGTAGTGCAAGATACACAGCATGCAGCTCCGCCGAAAACACCGTGACCTCAGCTGGGATCAGCGCTACTGACACGTCACCTACACAGACAGCCGCGGATCCAACAACTCCATGCATCTTGGAGCCATCAGTGAAAATGGGAGTGTAGTCAGAATTGAGGTCACGGTGCTCAGCGAAGAGCTGCTGGTACACTGACGCAGGGGTTGAAGATTTATCGAAAGATGTAAAGGTGGTATCAACCATGACACCAACTGGGTGTCATGGAGGATCCCTAAAGCCCCTGGTCTCTCCAACAAGTGACAAGTCGAGCCCTACATCACGGGCTACGGCCGCCATACGAAGACCGAAAGTTGAAATGCACGAAGGCCGGTTCGCGAATAAACGAGCATGCTGGGGATGAAAAACTACATCGTATAAAGGATGGTCTGGAAGAGACCTAAGTTTCAGATAGAATTGAATAGACAGCTGCAGACGGCGTAATTCAAGCGATGGTTCGTTCGCGTCAGCGTAAAGGTTGGGAATTGGAGATGTTCGAAATGCTCCCGAACAAAGACGCAGTGCTTGATGGTGAATAGTGTCCAAAGGCCGGAGAACGGAACGACGAGCAGAGCCATACACGATACAACCATAATCCAGTTTCGACCGTATTAAGGAATGGTAAATACGAATTAAAGACATCCTGTCTGCGCCCCACGAGACTCTCGAAAGGATCTTAAGAATAGAGAGAGCCCGCAGACAGGAGATCTTGAGCCGCCGAACGTGCGCACGGAATGTAAGCGCACGGTCGACGGTCAGTCCAAGGAACTTGGTCTCCGGCAAAACTGCTATGGCTGCACGGTCTAAAAACAGTTCTGGGTCAGGATGGAGGCCGCGCATCCGGCAGAAATGGACACACGCTGTCTTGTCGGGAGAAAGAACGAAACCATTGCTATTCGCCGCTTTAAAGATCTGGTTAATCGCAGACTGCAACTGCCTTTCAATAAAATTCATACTCGATGACGAGCAGAAAATGTGTAAATCATCAACATAAACAGTAGCCGAAACCGCAGGTGGAAGATTTGTGAAGAGACAATTAATGCGAAGGATGAACAATGTGACAGATAAAATGCAACCTTGATGAACACCTTGTTCTTGATGGAACGGTGCCGAAAGCATCGTACCCAGGCTCACCTGGAACAGCCGATTGCGAAGAAAATTAACGATGAAAGTCGGAAGATTTCCTCGGAATCCGCATGCTTGGAGGTCACGGATAATACCATGCCGCCACGCTCGATCATAAGCTTTTTCAATATCAAAAAATACAGAAACCAGGTGCTGCCTACGCACGAACGCCTCGCGCACTGATGTCTCAAGATGCAGGAGATGATCGTGAGGTGAACGATGACGGCGAAAGCCGCATTGTGATGGTGAAAGTACTTGATGATATTCTAAAAAATGAATTAACCGGGAATTAACCATGCGTTCAAGAACTTTACAGAGACAGCTAGTGAGAGCAATTGGACGATAACTAGAGGGAGACTTGGGATCCTTGCCAGGTTTGGAAAAAGGCAGAACAAAAGCTTTTCGCCAAGATTTCGGGAAACTGTGCTCCCACCAAATACGATTATACAAGATTAAGAGATTCTCGAGAAACGACTGCGATAGATGACGGAGCATGTCATAGTGGATTCCATCGGGACCGACAGATGTAGCGCCGGACCGATGCAGAGCCACCCTGAGTTCAACTATGCTGAAGGGGGAGTTATATCCCGTGTCGAGAAAAGGCGCAAAGGAGATTCTCTGGCGTTCCGCAGTGGATTTTATTCTTTGAAAAGAAGTAGGATACGCCAGGTCACTCGACACGGAGACAAACGCCTCCCCCAAACAATCAGCAATCTCCCCGACTCCAGCATATGTGCAGCCGTTACTCTCGAGAATGGATATCTGGTGAGAGCTGTAGATCTTACGAATCTTTTCCCACACACTTTTCGAACTGGCACGTGAAGTGAGAGATGACACATACTGGATCCAATACTCCCTCTTGCTACGTCGACGCACCAACCGAGCATATGATTTTGCTTGTTTGAATGTAACGAGATTAGCACCGGTCGGATAACGCCGAAACGTAGACCAGGCCTTATGTTGAGCCCTCCTAGCCGCTGCGCATTCAGGGGTCCACCAAGGCTTCCGACTTCTGGAGAGTGTCGTAGATGTTTTTGGTATAGAAAGATCAGCTGCCTGAAGAATACAATTTGTGACTTCAAGAACCGCTGCGTCGATTGACTCTTGGGTTATCATTGCAGAAGAGATCAAAGCTGACGGTGTGAAGACCTCCCATCTCGCACGCTCCATCCTCCAACGAGGAGGGCGGGAGGCAGAAGATGGCATGTTCGCATGATGCGAGAGGACAATTGGAAAGTGGTCGCTCCCGTGGAGGTCGTTACACACCGTCCACGACCAGTCAGCAATAATTGATGGTGATCCCAAGGTCAAATCGATCGCACTGAAGGATCGTGTCGGTTCATGGAAGTACGTGTCAGCACCGGTGTTAAAAAGGCATAAAGAGACCGAGGACAGAAGAGACTCTATGCGACGACCTCTCGTGCTGATGCTGACACTACCCCACAAATGATGATAGGCATTGAAGTCACCCAAAAGAAGAAATGGTGAAAGCAGCTGATCAACCAATCTCTCCAGTACAAAGACGCTCACGTTCTCGTCCGGCGGCAGATAGACACTGCAGACAGTAAGAGGCCCAGTGACAGATATTCGCACTGCCACGACCTGCAAAGTTGTGGAAATCGCAACGGAAGACACCGGAACACTGTGAGGGACAAGAATAGCGACTCCCCCACAGGCGATGTCTCCCGATGCATTATCTGTCCGATATGCACTGTAGCCTCGAACTGAAAGCAGGTCTGATGGTTTAAGCTTCGTCTCCTGTAGACAAAGGCACACCGGAGAGTAAAATGAAAGCAGATGTTTCACTTCATCAAAACTCGTCCGAAAACCTCGACAGTTCCACTGAATGATTGAAGCCAGGGTTATAAGTGAAATGAAAATGAAAATGAAAATGATCACACGAAGTCAGGCTCCATCACCTCTGATGGAGGTTCCCCCAGATCTGGAGGCGTGTGACCAGGGGCCAAGATGGGAGCATGCTTTGTCCCAAGTTGCTTAACGGGAGGCACACAATGTTGAGTCGTTTGCTGAGATTTTGGAGAAGAAATGCTTTTCTTATCCTGAGCTTTGGTTCTTTTGTTAGAAGAAGTGGCCTGAGTTCCCTTCTGGTGGTGGGATGAGGCTGCTTAGGCGAAGTGGTGGGTGGAGCTTTCAGACCCCTAGCTCGAGACTGGAGTGCTTCCAGTCCGGCTGCGATGATTTCGTTTACATTGTTTGGACATCCAGGGGGATCTGAATGTCGGTCTGAATGGCAACCGTAGATTTGGCAACCACCACTGAAGCGTATGATCGCCGATCAGATATAACAGGAACCACTCTTCTTCTGGCCTCAGGATAGGAAATATTTTTCACCGTTTTGAGCCTTTGGATTTCTTTCTCCTCCTTCCACTTGGGACAATCTTTGGCTGATGCTGCGTGTGAACCCTTACAGTTCACACAAAACTCAGCCTCGGCCACACATTCTGATAAAAGATGCTCTGTGGCACCACAGCGTCCACACCTAGGATTGCTCCTGCACGACTGCTGAGAATGGCCATAAGACTGGCACCTAAAACATCTCAACGGGTTAGGGATGTATGGGCGTTCTTCTAGGTGGAGATACCCTGCCTTGATGGACGTAGGCAGGGAAGGGCTATCAAAAGTTAAAATGATGTTCCGGGATGGGACGGACTGCCCATTCCGCCTGAATAGAATACGCCGCACACCCGTAACGTGTTGACTCCTCAGTTCTTCAAGTAATTCTTCCTCAGCACACTCAACGAGGTCCTGAGAGGAGACAACACCTCGAGATGAATTTAGGTATCCATGGGGTGTTATTTTGACCGGAGTCTCAAGCAGCGTGGTGGTGTTAATAAGTGTGGAACAGTAGGCCACAGTGGACATTTCGACCAAAAGATCTCCAGATTGGAGCTTCTTTACGCTCTTGGGAGAGCTTGCAATGGATTGAAGAGCTTTATTTATCCAAAATGGACTTTTGGCACTCAAAGGCTTTGAAGGGTCCAATGAGTGCACAAAAAAGAAACGAGCATTCGAGCAATTAGGTACATGCTTTTTAGTGGAAGGGGATGAGCCTTCCTCCATACCTCTTTTGCTTTTTTGGTTCTTGGGAAATTTTATTTTCATCCATGAAAAAAATTAATAATTCGTCCCCACCCACAATCGAGCCCAACGAGGGAGAGCCGGAGGTCCGCAAGCCCAAGTGGACGCAGGACACGGCTCTAGGGATAGCAAGCGGATATAGCAAGTTAATAGGGCAGACATGCGCTCGGCGTGCACCCAGACTTTCCCATGCCTGGGGAACACCCTTTTGGCATGCCCACCCTATCCCCAGACTCATCCTGTCGTGCGAAACGACAAGCCGTTAGAGGTCTGGGCTCCACTCGGCCACAGACCACATTGACTAGGAGTGGGTTAGTTCCCAGCCACCCGTTTAGGGTGAAGCAGGGGACAAAGAGGAGTGTTGGCAACTGGCGACAAGAACACCCAGGCCTCCAGAAAACTCAGCCTCCAGCATCCCCTTTTCCACCTTACGGGTCACCGCACACGGCAAACGTGCTGGTAGGTATAACTAACCAGCTCGGAAGAACAAAGAAAGGAACATGAAATGGAGAAGATAGGATAGAAACCGAGAAACTAAAATCCAGAGCTGGCGCATAATCACAACCTCAGCAACCTACAACTGAGGCGGGAGCGTGTGAAGTGAAAAAAAACAAAAAACATAAAAAAAATGTGAAAATTTACATATAGTTCATGTCGGCTCGGGCCGTGGGGACGCCATCCCCCAGCAGCTGGATGAACAGCTGTCCCTTCGGTTACATAATCGTACAAGATAAAATGTCAAAATGATCCGTCACAAGGTCAGCTCGGGCCGTGGGGGCGCCGCTCCCCAAATAACTGGAAAACCAGTTATTCCCGTGCGGGGCCAATTGCTGCTGTGCTTCCAACTTTATTAAATCTTCGTTAGTTAGATCTCCCTCGACATATTTCACTAATTCATCAATGTCTTCCACTTCAACATATAAATTAAGCTCGTTAGCAAGCTACACAATTGTTTTAAGTATGACACTAATATGCTCGTCTTTGTCAAACCCTTCGAAATGAGTCACGAAACGTTTTAGAATTTTTTTCCATATGCCTTGCATACACTTTTCTGTCACTCCCACCGAAGCTGATTCAATGTTCTTTATGCAGTGTAAAATGTTGTACGATTTCCAAAAATCGCGAAGGGTTACTTTATCACTTTCTGTTGCTGCTACAGCATTGAAAAACGTTGTGCGCAAATAGTACCCTTTGAACGGAGATATAGCCCCCTGATCTATTGGCTGTAAGATAACAATCGTGTTTTTAGGCAGATACACTAGCTTTACATCCGCGTGTAGATCACCAAGATGCTGGTGGTGGCCTGGCACATTATCAAGCAGGGGGAGAATTTTAAAGGGAACGCCCTTTTCCATACACTAATTCTTGACCGAGGGTATGAAGTAGTTGATGAACCAGTCCTCAAATAAAGCTTGCTATGAGTCATCCATGCCTTCTTATTTGCACGATGGTAAACGGGCAACATGTGCCTCCTAACTTGCTTCAGTGCACGTGGAGTCTCGGAACGGTAGACGAGAAAAGGCATTAACGTGAACCCAGCGACATTTCCTCTCAAAAACAACGTGACCCTGTACTTAGCAGCTTTGAAACGGCGCGTTGTTTTAGCTTCTTTGTGTATGTAGGGCCTTTCGGGCATTTTTTCCCCAAAAAAGTCCAGTTTCATCCCCATTGAAGATCTGTTTCGGGCGGTAGCTTCCTTTCTTGATAATTTCATCAAATTGGTCAACACATTTTTTGCTGTTTCTACGTCCCCGCTTGCGCCTCACCGCTGATATTCCGACTATGCATGTTGAATCTGCGACAAAATCCTTTGAAACCCTCCATAGCTTGCAGTAAATGTTTCCATCGATTCTTCGTCTTCAAAGTCTCAAAGATACTGTGTGCCTTGTTTTGAATTATTAAAAGGCTCATCGGCATTCTTTTTGTATCTGGTCGTCAAACCATATCTCCAGTAATTTCTCCATTTCATGAATGAAGCCTTTCTTCTGCCTAGTTAATATGGCTTTAAATCCTTTCGATGCTTTCACTGCCTCTTTTATCCTATCTTTATCCTTTAGGATCGTCGAAATGGTCGAATGCGCCAGCTCCAAGTCACGTGCTATCGCTTTCATTTTTTTTACCAGCTTCATAGTTGTTCATGATCCTCAGTTTAGTTTCTCCTCAAGATCGATAGCTTTCCTTCGATTCTTGGCGCTCCCTCCAGGTGAGGTCATGCTCTTCCTTTTCGGCGACATCTTGTACTATGGGGTGCACAATAAAGTTACAAATTCATTAACGAAATATGTGATCTTGGAGATTACAAACGCTTCGTGTAGTGAATACTGATCGACTGCGAGAACGAAACTCTTGTAAGACGCCGCCCGTGTCGGCAATGCGGAAACATCAAGGAGAGCAAAAAACTCATAACAAGACGAAAAAAAGGTCTTTCTCACGGTTTCAGTCTCGGAGAAAGAACTGAGTGCGCGCATCGTCATCTAGGAAAACACCGCTGACATACTTTTGAATGGGAGACTCCTTCAAATTCTCCTTCTTTGTGAAAGCTTGTGAGTGCAGCCGGACATGAACAAAAATGTCTCAA
The DNA here is from genome assembly GCA_039090855.1 of Macrothele yani. NCBI lineage: Eukaryota > Metazoa > Arthropoda > Arachnida > Araneae > Macrothelidae > Macrothele > Macrothele yani. The sequence continues at coordinate 74,504,067 of CM077010.1, read as the reverse complement.
CAAGAAAAATGAAGCTGTTGTAGTTTTTATAGCTGTTTTTTATAACAATAAATATTCGGTGAAGTGCCATCATTCTGCAACTCGTCAAATTAATACCCTAAAAAAGTTCACTCACCCACCTGTCATTGTGATTACTGCTATGTGTTGTGTATTACGTTTATCTTTCTCAGACTGAGAAAGGGGATTTCCCGCGCTGGAGAGCTGGTCGTAAGGCCGAGCGGTCGTTAAGCCGGTAGGTCGTTAAGTGAGGAGTACCTGTGTATGAAATTGTAATTGTTCCTACTCTGATGCACGGCATTGAAACTTGGGACTGCAGATGAGACATAGCAGTCGTCAGTGTTCTGGAGAGATGCGTTACTTAGGGAGATTTTGTGGCTAAAAACGCTCTGATCATGCGAAGAACGAAGATGTGTTGCAGATGTGTAATGTGAGAACAATGTTGTTAGTAAAGTGGAGATTATTATGCTTAGGTGGTTTGGCCCACCTAAGCATAATAGTCTCCACTTTACTAACAATTGAAATAATGAGTGATGGGATGCTTACTAACAGAAGTTTTTCAGCCCAAGTGGCAGGAAAGAATGGTAAAGGATGGCGAAGGGAATCATGAGAAGAACAGTTTCAGGAATGTCTGCTTGAGAAAAGAATTATGAGTACAAATTACAAAAGGTATTGGTGCGTGACGTGCGATGGATGTCAACGAAGCTCGGGTTATGTGCCATAATCGTTGCAAACGGAAACGTTTGATACACCAACAGTAAGTAAAATCTAGTTCCATCAATTAAATGTTTATCTGGAAGATTTTCTATCCCTGAGGAGCTAACATCTAAATCATTAAGCGGTTCATTAAGGAACAGCTTAATAATATGTGTGTATTTATGTATGAACATGTTACGGGATTATTCTCGAAGGAAAAGAGCTGGACTGTAAACTGACAATGTTCCAAGCCATGACATTGTGCACGCAGTGTTCGCAACTTCCTGGCTAAGAAATTAATTACCAAAATGGATCATCTACGCTAATCACCTGACTTAGCCCCTTGTCATTTCTGCCTCTTCCGAAAATTAGGAACTATCATGAAAGGGCGAAGATTTTCATGCATTGCTGACATCCAGGGTAACGTGACAAAGGAACTCAAGAGTATTCCAGAAGTGTTTCGAACAATGGCAAAAGCGTCTAAATAAATACATAGCTCAGGAAGGTGTTACTCCGAAGGTGATAGTAGCTACTACTGCATAGGTGCACACATTTGTTCTACAGGTGCCTTCTGGGAATTAAGTTCTTACACCTCATATATGATCTAACTCAACTTTCAGTTTCAGTTGTCTGTCCTTATTTAAATTATTTTCAGTCTTACGTAAACGTTACATCGGAATTCCCAAGAAACATTACTTTTCGGAACAGCTGGTTGGCAGCCAAGTCACAAATGTTCAGATACGAACTTGCGTTGTTAGGGATGCGGGTCAGAAGCGATGAAATACCCTTCGACCTAAATCTAATGTGCTCACGACACGATACTATGTTTTGTCATTTAATTGTCATACTAACTATGTTTGAAGCATCCGGTGTGCTCAGAGTTTGTACCGCGAGAATACCATCTAAGGTGTGCTCAGAATTTGTACCGCGAGAATACCATCTAAGGTGTGCTCAGAATTTGTACCGCGAGAATACCATCTAAGGTGTGCTCAGAATTTGTACCGCGAGAATACCATCTAAGGTGTGCTCAGAATTTGTACCGCGAGAATACCATCTAAGCTGTGCTCAGAATTTGTACCGCGAGAATACCATCTAAGGTGTGCTCAGAATTTGCACCGCGAGAATACCATCTAAGGTGTGCTCAGAATTTGTACCGCGAGAATACCATCTAAGGTGTGCTCAGAATTTGTACCGCGAGAATACCATCTAAGGTGTGCTCAGAATTTGTACCGCGAGAATACCATCTAAGGTGTGCTCAGAATTTGTACCGCGAGAATACCATCTAAGGTGTGCTCAGAATTTGTACCGCGAGAATACCATCTAAGGTGTGCTCAGAATTTGTACCGCGAGAATACCATCTAAGGTGTGCTCAGAATTTGCACCGCGAGAATACCATCTAAGGTGTGCTCAGAATTTGTACCGCGAGAATACCATCTAAGGTGTGCTCAGAATTTGCACCGCGAGAATACCATCTAAGGTGTGCTCAGAATTTGTACCGCGAGAATACCATCTAAGGTGTGCTCAGAATTTGTACCGCGAGAATACCATCTAAGGTGTGCTCAGAATTTGTACCGCGAGAATACCATCTAAGGTGTGCTCAGAATTTGCACCGCGAGAATACCATCTAAGGTGTGCTCAGAATTTGTACCGCGAGAATACCATCTAAGGTGTGCTCAGAATTTGTACCGCGAGAATACCATCTAAGGTGTGCTCAGAATTTGTACCGCGAGAATACCATCTAAGGTGTGCTCAGAATTTGTACCGCGATAATACCATCAGAGTTTGTACCGCGAGAATGTGTGCTCAGAGTTTGTACCGTGTGCTCGGAGATTAACAGAATTTACCGTGTTTGTACCGTGTATTATTAATTTCACGACACGATACTATGTTTTGTTATTTAACTGTCATACTAACTGTGTTTGAAGCATCCGGTGTGCTCAGAGTTTGTACCGCGAGAATACCATCTAAGGTGTGCTCAGAATTTGTACCGCGAGAATACCATCTAAGGTGTGCTCAAAATTTGTACCGCGAGAATACCATCTAAGGTGTGCTCAGAGTTTGTACCACGAGAATACCATCTAAGGTGTGCTCAGAGTTTGTACCACGAGAATACCATCTAAGGTGTGCTCAGAGTTTGTACCGTGTGCTCGGAGATTAACAGAATTTACCGTGTTTGTACCGTGTATTATTAATTTCACGACACGATACTATGTTTTGTTATTTAATTGTCATACTAACTGTGTTTGAAGCATCCGGTGTGCTCAGAGTTTGTACCGCGAGAATGTGTACTCAGAGTTTGTACCGCGAGAATACCATCTAAGGTGTGCTCAGAGTTTGTACCGCGAGAAAACCATCGTAACAGCGTCCACAGAGCACCAGGGGATCGACCACACGCCATTGATGACCAGAGTCGACGTAGAAGGAGGGCTCGTACTGATTGACCGTTTGGCAAAGCCGGGCTCAAATCACATCCGAGTTAAATGTCGGGGGCGCAAGCAGTATCAGCACCCGAACGGCACGGCTGACGCCCCATTTGTGTTCCACTGCTGACTGCTCGTCATCGACATTACGCCTCACCTGGTGCCCGAAACCTCAAAAGTGGACTGCTGAGGTGTGACGCATCCTCGTGTGGGTACATGAATTCCATTTTTAGCTGTACCAAACTGACGAGAGGGCGAGGGTATGACGTCGACGACATGTAGCCATGGCTGCGTCATGCCATGTCGGCTTTGTTCAAGGTGGTGGTGTTTCTGTAATATTTTCCGGAGCCTTCACACATTAGTCCTTTAGTGTGTCTGGAAAGGTCCTTAACCGCCGGGGCGCTAACCAAAATATACCGGCTGATCACTTACACGCTTTCATGGCCTTCGCGCATCCTGCGGCCGATGGTTTGTTTAAGAAGGCGCCGCCCCACTTGGCCGCAATCATCCAAGAATGGGTTTAGGAACTCTCATCTGAGTTTGAAACCATCCAGTGGCCCCCGAGGTTCTCTGTGTTTAAGTCCCGTAGCAGCTCTCTGAGATTCCATGTCCGCGGGTGACCTAGTGGTAAGCGTTCGTGACTGCCACGGAGAAGACCTCGGGTTCGATCCCAGGCGGGTACGATCGCTCGAACAACTAAATATCCGCCGTGCGTCGGATGAGCACGTTAAGCCGTCGGACCCTTGGTACTGGCCCCTCGGTAATAAATAGGGGCGTCTTCCTCCCCCTTTCTACTTCGCTTCCGTGTAATTTTCCTATCGGGCACTCTAGCCCAAATCTCCTAGCTTCCTATTTCTAAGGGTTGTTTAAGACCTGGGGTCAGACATTCCCCTCCTAAAATTCTCTACAGGCGATCTGATCTGATCTGAGATTCCATGGAGCGGAACATTAGATCCATGAATCCTGGACTGACGTCTGGGGCGGAGTGGTGGGCAATGCTTCAAGAGTCGTGACTGGGATTATCTCCGGAAACCCTCTATCATCTGGTGGATTTTGTATTAGCACAGCAGTTTCCTCTTCATGTTTTTGGAACCATTCATGAATTTTCTTCGCAGTGTGGCATGGAGCATTGTCTTATTAAGAGACACCATCTCTGCCAAGAAATTCAGTCGCCATAAAGGTGTGTACTTGGTCAGTCACGATGTTCAAGTGATAATGCTCTACAGGTACGACGGGTCCACGTGCTCCCCAAGAAAATATTCCCCCTACTATTACACTCCCTCCAGCTGTCTGGATCCGTCAGACAGTGAATTCAGGTGAGAAGGCTTCCTAGGGTAAACATCACACACGAGCTCGTCCGTCGACATGGTGTAACAGAAAATGGTACTCGTCTGATCATGACACCCTCTTACTGTGTCCTATGGTCAAATGTCGACGATTAAGTTTCCACTGCAAGCTTTAACGACCGCGAGCGGCTGTGAGCATAGGCACACGAACGAGTTTGCGGTTGCGGAAAGCCATATCCAAGAACGTACATTGAACTGTGTGTTCGTACACATTGGGCGTTTCACCACGGTTGAAATAATGGTAATAGCAGGCCTCCTTTCAACGAATGTTGCTGCGGAAAATACTAGATGCCTACTCTGACCTCGGGCAGCAATGAGGCGTGGCCTGCAAATGCCTTGTCGGCTGCTAGAAGAGTCACATGTTTCAGACCATCTTTGATTGGTACTAACTACCGCATAGCGTGAGTAGCCTACCAGCGTCGATGTTTCGGACATGCTGTTAGCAAGGCTCTTGCAATAGCAACCTGGCCTTTCTCAAAATCGGATAAATCCTCTGCTTTTTCCCATGCTTAGACAAATGGAAATACTGACTGAGATAGCTCCGGCCCTGGTATTACATATGTCATTCGCGACCTTGGCACGTGAAGCTGATTGGTTGCGTGCGCACCTATTCGCATAACGCAGAGGTGGTTTTAATGTTTTTTCTGATCGATGCGTAACCTCACAACTCTCTTGTCCTCTCAGATGAATCTTTTGATCTTTATCCTTCCAACAGCAAATGATTATAATACTGTACTGTCCCTTAATCAAAGCTCAGTAGAATATCCAGCGGCAGCTAAAGTGAGGAATACTTATTTACACACATTCGTTGAAAGGAGAATGTTCCGTCGGAATTATCAGAGTTCGTGGAAGTATGTCTCCTATATTTGATATTAATTCAGTTTGTGTTGGACAACGAAAAATTGCATCTGCTGGAGTAACCTCTACAAACAGAGAGACATAGGGGTTATCGTTAACTTTTTTAACCTTTCCTCCTTATACAAGATTAACTTAAGTTTTCTCCACTAAATCATGATCAAAAAGCAGGTTATTGATAGGATCACTTGAGGAAAACAAATGTATGAAATTACCTTTGATGAGTGACATATCGTTGCTGGATTAATGGTCAAAATACCGGGTTTTGTACTACAAGATATTAATTTATAATTATTTAGATTGTTCCCACGCGCGACCAACTAAAGGTGCTACTGGCAGAAGATCTGTTCTGTTAGATGATTGATCTTACTCACATTATTGCATATTCATCGAGACAGAATCAGTCAATAATCATCTGTGGTCCGCAACAAGTAATTGAGATGGAATACTGAGTTTTAGTGCACACTGAGGAGCCTTTACGTAACCTTGCCTTAATATTCTTAGTATACCTAATTGGATGTGATGCTCTATCTCTGTTGGAAAGTAAAGTCTTTCTGCTCCGGCGTTTACTGTATACAACATCCTGCTCTGCAACAGCACGATTACAGGACGACCCAATGACGCTGTGAAAAGAAGTTTTTTACTTCGATTAGAGCGTTATATTTGACATTAAAATCCTTAGAACGCATATTTACACAGAAAACATCAGGAAACTTCAGAATCCAATAGAAATTACCATTAGGTAGCGTAATATGAAGTATGTGCAAAAGTTCTACCCGCTTTTTATGATGCAAATTCCAAGGAAAAACTTGGAGTAACAAGTGTAATAACAGACGTCCTGCGGGATGGCCAACTAGGCTATAAAATGGCACCAAGTATGCAGGGGCATCTCTTCCGTAAACAAGTCAGACAAGAGATAACATTTACTTAAAATAGAATAACTATACTAGTAATTCAAATTTCTTGAGGTGGAATATAAATGAAAGTTTCCAAGCTTTAGCACATCAACCACATGGCTTTTTTAAGAGAGGTATGCAGCAAACTGTCTACCTTTCTTGAAAAGATTTGTGGTCTAGCTTCCTTGAAAAAGCCATCTGGTTGACGTGCGAAAGCTTGAAAACTTTGATTTATATTCTACGCCAAGAAATTTGGATCACTAGTATAGTTATACTGTTTTAAGTATAATTGGTCTACAGTTCCTTGTTCTTAATAAGGGTTAACATGCCAAGCACTAAGGATCACATTAGGCATTGTTTGCTTTTGAATTCCACAAAGACAACAATGTAGCTGAAGATTGGCGCAACATTTGTGAGGTGATGACGAGGATGCTGTAGACGAAAGCAAATGTTGCCGTTGGTTCACCAAATTCTGAGCAGGCGACAGAAGCTGTAAAGGTCATTCACGTTCTGGATGTCCATCGGAAGTTTCTCAAGAGAATATTAACCATGCCATATCAAGTAACTAACATCTAACCTTTGAGCAATTATCAGATAAGTTTTCTGTACACAGAACAACAGTAGAAAGAAACATGCATGTGCTTGGGTATACTCGTATGACGTAATTAGGCTAGTGTGCACCACATGGCCCGTCCGCAAGAAATCGATTGGACAGAATGACATTCGACATTTCTTTGCTTGCGCGTTACAGAAATGAACTTTTCTTGGAATAATTAATTTCGGGTAATGAAAAGAGGGTTCTTTACATAGATGTAAAGCGTTAGAGGACTGTTTGCCGAGTTGGAGAGCCTGCTCCATCGTCTTAAAGAGGAGAATTGCATCCGAAAAAGGTTTTGTTAAGTGTATGGTTGGATGTCAAGGAGGTAATCCATTGGGAGCTGCTTGCATGTAATCAAACGATAAATGCTGACCTGTACTGCCAACAGTTAAAAAGGCTCGAAGAAGAATTGAATACTTAGCGTTCAGCACTGGTACATCGCAAAGGCGTCATCTTGCAACATGACAACGCAGGTTTAGAGACTCAGAGAAAATTACTGGACATGGGATGCGAAGTGTTGCCTCACCCTCAGTATTATTCAGACCTTGATCTTAAGGTCTACCACAATCTTCGTTCTTTTCAAAAAACCTTCGCTGGAAAATCCTTCCATGTATTTGAAGATGTCGAAACTGCATTACTAGAGTTTGTTGACTCCAAAACGGAGGAGTTCTATAGAAAGAAAATTCAGTTACCACCAGAGAGACGGTAAGAGATCATAGACATTAATGGCAATTATGCAAAAGAATCAAGATGTTATTTATTGAGATTGCTTCTCTTCTGTACTAAAAAAACAGGTAAAACGTTTGCTCACACCTAACAGGAATGTTTTATTATACTTTCATTTTTTGTAGCTGCTATATCAATAATAAATGAGTAAATATCAGGTTGGAAACACATGGAATGAATAATATAGACATGATTCAAGCTGTTCCTTCCATGTAACATTGCCACAGAAATTTGAAAAATTTAATCGTCCTGGAACGGGTATCGAAACCGCATCTCCCGATTTGAGCTCGAGTATCTCCCGATTTGAGCTCGAGTATCTCCCAATTACCATACTCGAGAGCGAATCGGGAGATGCGGGTTCGATTTTCCGTTTCAGGACGATTAAATTTCCAAATTTCTGTGGCAATGTTACATGGAAAGAACAGCTTGATTTATGTCTATATATCAACATTGTTTGGTCTTTGTACTGAATACAGGAGTAAGTTCAAAAGATTGAGAGGGGAAATAAAACACGTGTTAAATATACTCCTTTCTCCCAAAGACCTTTTACGAACGTTTCGGAATTTACAAGGAAAAAGTATTGCTTACTATAAAATCGTATTAACAATATGCTTTCCACTTTCTGGCTGATTACAACACCCCACTAGTTTAACTTTATTGCAAACATGGTGCCTTCTGGTGCCCAGGGCGCGTCAGACAACAATCACTGTTTATGAAACTTATTGACTGGTAGTCATTCTTGAAAACAAATATTAAACAAGAAAGATGACACCGAATTTTCGGGTGTAATAAGCACGTCTTTTGAATCCATTCTGACGCAAATTAAATTTATCAAAGTTATTCAAAGTCAATGGAACCGGTATGAAAAACAATAGTATCAGACGAAAGAAGTTTTTCAATCGAGTTTTTAATCCCTCAGATATTGCAGTAAACGCAATCGTGAGCTTACGCCCTCTGGTTGCAAAATTGTGCGTTAAGAAAAACATGAATTTATATAAGAAACATTTTGCACATGAAATGCTTTCCAACACAGAAATAATTTTTCAAATCGGACTCTTAGAAACAGAGATATTGACAAAAATAAGATGTCACTTTACGTCCCCTGGTGGGAAAACAATGCATTAATTTAAGAAGAAAGTATTCTCAAAAGATTTTTCCATATGAGCGGTATCGGTCCAAGAAAAAAAAATTTAGTCGAGTTTTCAGGAGCCCAAATTTTGCTACAAAATGCATCAGAAGCAGAAATTAACACTTATGCCCCTGATGGCTAAACCATTATTTACGAAACATTAGAAAGTATGTGAAAAAGTTTTCATCAGGTCTTGGGTGCGATACAGGAAGAACTTTTCAAATCGGAGTTTTAGAAGCAGAAATAACGCAGAAAACGCAATTTACCTTTGTGCCCCCTAGCGGAAAGTCTATGATTTACTTGAAATTATTGAATTTATAGGAAAAACATTTCGCATCGGAAACACTATCCAACAAAGAATGATTTTTTTTTAAATCGGACTCCTAGAAGTAGAGATATTGACAAATTAAGATATACATCTACGCCGCCTGGCGTAGAAACCATGCATTATTTCAAGAAGAAAATGTTCCTAAAATGTTGTCGAAATGAGTAGTATCGGTCAACAAATGACTTTTTTTACAATCGAGATTTTAGGAACTCATATTTTGCTGCAAATACATCAGAAGCAGAAATTAAGACTTACGCCACCTGGTGGCCAAACCATTTTAAACAAATATTAGAAATTATGTGCAACGGATTTCCCATCAGAAGCTGTATCTAGTGCAAAAAGAAATTTTCAAATCGGAGATTTAGAAGCAGTTATATAGGGGGGGGGGGGGGCAATTTACCTTTACGCCCCCTAGCGGAAAGTCTATGAACTATTTGAAAATTTTGAAATTATGTGAGAAACATGTCACAATTGAAACACTAACCAACCAGGAAAGAATTTTTCAAATCGGACTCCTCGAAGTAGATATATTGACAAAAATAAGATATACATCTGCGCCCCCTGGCGGAGAGACAATTGGCGTATTTTAAGAAGAAAATATTCCGAAAGCGTTTAAAGATGTGAGTGGCATCAGTATACAAAAGAATTTTTTGAATCGATATTTTAGAAGCTCAGATTTTATGGCAAATACATCAGAAGCAAAATTTAACAATTACGCCCATTGGTGGGCAAAGTATTTTTTACCAAAAATTTGAAATTATATGCCAAAGATTTTCCATCAGGAGGTGTATCCGCTGAAGAAAAAAAAAAATCAAATCTGAGTTGTAGAAGAAGAGTTATCGGGAAAAATGTAATTTGTTTTTACGCCCCCTAGCGGAAAATCTATGCGTAATTTGAAAAAGTAACTACATCTAAAATACTCTTCGACATAAATGGAATCGAAAGATAAAATATTTTTTTCAATCGGATGTTTAGAAGCAAATGTGTGGAATAAAACTTATTTTTGAATTCGACATCATCGTTTTTCGTACGATTTTGTACATAGTAAAAAAAAAACGAAATGAAGGATCATCATTCGCATATTTCAAGCTTCCCAATGCAAAAAAAAAATTCAAATCGGACTAATAGGTGCAGAGATATCGTGAGTACAGGCGGACGGACGGACAAACCGGTAACATAAGCACGATCTTTTTTTACAAAATACGTCCTAAAAATACCAATGCCGACGTAAGAGCTATATTGAAAGGACAAATCACGTCACAAGTTTAATGAAGGAGCATACACAAGCCTATGCTCAAAGACAATCCGTCGACACATGACATATCACGGCTGGGGAAGTCGACGACCCTAATGTTAATGGCGCAGCATCGCATGATTCGGCTTCAGTTTGCGAAGGCCCGTCGAAACTGGAGCATGGATGATTGGAAACGCGTCATACGGTCTGACGAATCCAGTTTCACACTGTATCGCGCGGATGTCAGGGAAGCGGGTGTGGCGTAAATTATACGAAGCTATGGAACCCTGCATGCCAAGTTGGGGTACTACAGGCCTGTGAAGGACGTGTAGCCGTTTGGGCAGCTTTCACGTGGTCCGGCCTGGGTCAATTGGTACCTCTTGAGTTTTCCGTCGCCAGTTCCAACTATGTGCAGCTCTTGGCCGACCATCTCCACTCTTTCATTACGCGCCTGTGTCCGAACCAAGTTCTGATCTTTCAACAGGACAACGCTTCACCCCATCGGTCCCGGCTAGAAACCGACTGGTTCCTGGAGCATAGCAGTGAGCTTACCACACTCGCATGGCCCATTCGCTCACCGGATATCAACCCCATAGAGAATTTATGGGACGTATTGGAACGAGCTGTTCGTGATCAGCCATCTCCCCCAAAATATCTGCCTGCTGTTCGCCAAGCACTCTTAGAATGTTGGTCAGCGACACCTGAGTCTGTGCTTCGATACCTCATTGCGTCCGTACCACAACGTTTGGATGCTGTCTTGCGGGCGAAAGATGGCGCCACACGCTATATGTGGGTGTACGTAATAATGTCTTTTCAGTGTACATTGTTTACACATGACAATTAAAGCACTTAAGAAACTTTTGCGGTTTGTATTTCTTTTGAACGTTCTTAGATATGTATCATGACAATTTACAAATTATGATGACTTTTTCTTTGATGTAATTTATTATAGTGTTTATCTGACGTCAATGCTTACTCTGGATTTCATATTTTCTGACAAAAATGGTTTCATGGCTTGATAAACCCACTTGATATACGACGGCATGTTGAGTGCATGTACTTCCGCAAATTTCAGTGGGATGCATTTCTGAAAAATAAATAGAAAACATATTTTTTTCTATAAGATATGTACATGTAAATTTATCCAAACATTATGTCCAGTTGATGATCAAAAAAGTTCGTTTGGCATTTTAAAACTCACTAAATATTTGGCAAAACACAGTGGGTAACAGAGTAGTTAACAGCAGTTTGCTCAGTGAGATAGGTCAACTTTATGAACGTATTTTAAGATGCGAACAAATTAGCACTGTCGTAAACAATATACATGCATAAATGCTAAGATTTTGTGAAATTAATACATAACCGCTGAAAATGTATTAGCCTATTCCAGCTGGATGGACAATAGAAGAAGAATAAATTGCATTGGCGTTCTCTTATTATGCAGGGAGAGTTTCGTTGCACCAGACATATTTCGATACATTTTTAGGTTAACATCTTTGTTGACCTATGTGGTATTATTAAATATTGAATGCTTCGTATGATACACTGCTGGACAATTGCTAAGGACGGATCATAAACGGCTATATAGCGCATAAAAAAGTAAGTGTGGTTGGATGCCAAGTGAAATAAAATAATGTCAGGATGCCAGGACATTACAAGAAAGACAATTTATTGTGCTCTGAAATCCAGAAGGCTTTGGAACGTGTTCAAGAGACAAACAGGCCATTTTGTGCAGAATACGTAAACGTGAAAAAAATGCAATTACCGTCCGCAAGCGTTCCGGCGTAAGATGTCAATACGGGATATGGCCACCATGGAGGGCAATGCAAGATACCACACGTCGTGTCATGCTTTGCACAACATTATCAAGCAGCTGTTGGGGTAATTTATCCCATTCCTCTGTCAGTGCACGGATGAGGGTGTCCTTGTTTATTGGAGGGCATTGGCGACCAGCAAGACTCCTCCCCAAAGCATCCCACACATTTTCAATGGGATTCAGATCTGGAGAACGTGCTGGCCATATGAGGCGTTGAATATCCTCGTTCTCAAGACACTCCTGGACAGCGACTGTTCGATGGCATGTTGCGTTGTCGTCCATAAAAATGAATCTATCACCGACAGCACCACGGAACATGCGAACATGAGGTAGCAGAACATCATTAATGTATCGTTGGCCAGTCATAGTCCCAGTTGGAAGCACGTAGAGGGACGTACGGCCATTGATCATGATGCCAGCCCATACCATAACACTACATGTCGGATATCGGTCCCTTTCCTGTATATTTGCTGGACAATATGCAGTACCACTATCACGCCAGATCAGTTGTCGTCGACAATCAGACGATAGACTGTATCTACTCTCATCTGAGAAGAGGACAGCAGACCAGTCGTTATCAGTCCAATTGCGATGTTGATGGCACCATTGCAAACGGGCGGTACGGTGACGTCTGGACAATGGGATGCACACAACAGGACGGCGGGCGTATAGTCCTCCTTCATGCAAACGTCTGGCGACAGTTTTTCGGGAGATCCGCTTGCCAGTAGCAGCGATAAACTGATTTGCTACCTCACTAGATGTGCTGCGCTGGTGTCCTTTTGTTGATAGCACTATGTACCGATCTTCTGCAGGTGTCGTACTGCGAACACGACCTCCCCCGTGACGTTTGCTACACTCTCTATTTGTTTGAAATGATTACCAAAGCCTTGAAACAACACTGTGGCTGAAGTCGAACTCCCTGGCAACATCTGTTATTTTTCGTCCTCCTTCAATCTTGCCAATAATACGACCACGCGTAAAATCATCTAGGTGATGTCGGGAAGACATACTGAAAATTGCAAGTTCGTCAGTTGATTCTTTCCCTTTCAACTTTGCGTTTGAACAACAACGGTCAATACGCGTCAAATCCTTTATATCTCTTATCAGCGCTATGACGTCACGAACAAGTTCGGCAATCCAAAATTCGCACACGCACAACACGTCTTACTGTATCCCGCACTTATGCTAATTTCCACATTTTCCTGCCTTCCATTTTATGGTTGCTATCGTTGCTATTGTCATCCGTCTTTAGCAATTGTCCGGCAGTGTATTTCTTCCAAGAACACGAAAAGGAAACTTTTCTATTTTTAGCATTGAATAGCGTAAAATCCCCCGCTGTCATATGATTGTGAAATATTATTATTGTACAAGTACAAATTTGCTGTTGATTTAGAAGTCTTTTTCTCTTTTCTTTTTTTCTTTTTTTCGTGGAGAAATGTTTAAACACCATATTGCAGAAAGCATTTTATTATTATAACCTGTTATTAGGACAGCTGCTGTTTCTTATTATTTAAAAAGCAAAGTTTTTCTCGTCGAAAATCAAATTCTTTCATTTTCAGAAGTAATGGATACTCATTAATAATGAAGAACTGTGCATCAACTGTAGTTGAAATAGTATAACTATACTAGTAATCCAAATTTATTGGCGTAAAATAGAAAAAAAGAATCCGAGGTTTTGCACTTCAACCAGACGGCTATTTCAACGAACGTAAGCAACAGGTGAGTAATAGAACGCTTCAACAATTTAAACGCTGTGTATTAACTGGAGAATAAATTAATAGATCTGACTGTAATTATTAATTCGAAGGAACAAGATTACAAGACAGCTTTCTTCTTTTTTAGGATTAGAAGAGCCCTTGTCGTCTCTTAAGATGTTTGTTCTAGACACTGTGAACTAAAAAACACCATACCATCGAACTGGCCACTGAGGTAGAATACACCTTGAGAAAGGTGTATAACTTTATCGAGAAAACTAGTAAGAGCAGTGTTAATTTTTCTATGCCGCAACAACTCTACATGGGCTTTATTCCCTACACACCAAATGATTCATGTCAACAAAAGAACGCTCTCAAGTGGGTCAACTTCCGTTTCGGCATAAGGTCTTTGGCATCATTATTTGCCATGCTCAAGAGAAATACTGACAAGTCCCCTCTTTGAAATGAGGCGGGGGATTATGCCATTCTCTAGTATATCCAGAGAGCTCAAAACGGTACTACATCGCAATCACCAACTTTTGTTTAGAATACGAATAAACGAGCATACCAGAGACACCAAAGGAGGAAAAATTAACCGCTGCTCTATCCAGAGAAGTTCAATTCCGCCGATCCTATGTGGGATGGTATAAAAAATTACCTTCCTACTCCACTCCTTTACTACTGCCATCTGGAAAACCTTAGAAATCATTACCAAAAATGAGGCTTGCAATGACCCCATCTATCTAGAATTAGGATGAATTTGGAACTAGTTTAAAAATACTGCTATTATTCCTTCCAAGGTAGCGTGTGCCTAACCAACATGCCGCCTAATTTCTTTGAATGAATAATTAAATATGCATCTGTTCTATTCATTTCTTTATTGTCCATTCAAGTATTCATTTATCTAAACTGCTCGCCACCCAAAATGTAACACCAGGAAAGAAGCATCCGATTGGCCTGAAATTCGTAGCATGCGTCGCCTGCGAGAGGACATCCAAACCCTTGCCATTGCAGGGCATATGCAAATCATGTGCCCCCGGCACGCCACCGAGAAGCACTATCAGAAGGGTGCACAGAAGGCGGGCTGTATACAGTAGAAGTGTGTTGTGCTTCCGGACCTGTGCGTGGGAAGCTTCCTGATGCCTCGTCGCAGCATACGGCAATCATTCCAGCACGTTTCGGAGTTCGACAGAGGACGAAGAGTGGCTTATCGCGACAGCGTTTTATCGTACCGAGACATCGGCGCCCGTGTGGGACGACATCCAGCCACAAAGAGGCGAGTATGGATTTGGTGGGGGCAGGAGGGACGGACGGACCGACGTGATGAGCGATTGCGGCAGATACGGCACACCATCGAACAAGAGGACCGGCATGTTGTGCGGTGGGCATTGACGGCTCGCACCGCTACATCTCGAACGTTAGCGCAGGAATTAGGGTGTGTTGCGCGACAACCTGTGTCAGCACGTACCGTTCGACGCCGCAGTGAGTGCGGCGGCAGTGGGCCGTTAAACGCCGCACCTGGACTACGAAATGGCACGACATTGTCTTCTCCGAAGAATCCCGCTTCTGTCTGCAACACCACGATGGTTGGATCCGCGTATGGCGGCACCGCGGCGAGACACTGTATGACGCCTGCATTATGCATCGCCATACCGGTCCGTCGCCTGGTGTTATGGTTCGGGGCACAATTGGATATGACACCCGCACCCCTCTGGTACGCATCGCCGATACACTCAACAGCCACCGCTACATCTCCGACATTTTGGAGCCTGTAGTGCTTCTTTACCTGCAGGACCTGCCAGCGGCCACGTTTCAACAAGACAATGCGCGCCCGCACGTGGCACGCATCGTGCAACAATTCTTCACGGCCCACCAGGTGTCACTCACTGCTGCCGTGGCTCGCCTGTTCTCCCGATATGTCGCCCATCGAACACGACTGGTCACTAATCGGCAACCGAGTGGCCCGGCAAGCACCAAGCGAGGCAACGCCTGATGAACTGTGGCAACGTGTGGAAGCAGCCTGCATCGATATACCCCAAGCCCCACTTCCAAAGCCTCTCTCGTTCGATGCCGTGGCGTGTAGCGACCGTTATTGCCAGCCATGGGGGTCACACGAACTATTGATGTCTGCGTGTTCCGCAAGTCGCATGGACCTTTAAGCTCAATTGTTTCATCTTTGTATCTGTTGTTATGTGTCCAGTAAATCTGGCTTTGCTATCTCGTGTCCTTCTTGGTATTGCATTTTTGGTGACCAGCAGGGTATTTGCATCAACAGTATTAATATTTATTGTCTAATACTGTATTTATTTGTTTATTGTGTAATACTGTCTTCATTTACTTATTGTCGAGTCTATATTTTTCATTTACTGTCTAATCAAGTCACCGCGTTCATATCTTTTAAGCATTCTAATATTCAGTTAACTGTGTCTACCTTCTTTAAAATATCCATCTGGTTCATGTGCGAAAGCTTGGAAACTTTTGATTTCTACACTGGCGGAAAGTGAAAAAAGAACATCATGAAGGAGACGTCTGATACCAACGAAATTTGTACAGCATAATAACGGAATTCAGAGGATAACGTGATCAAAGCATTATGGCAAAATACAGCTTTATTTGCTAGTGAACTGAAAAATAACTTTTCCATGTAACATGGTTAGTACGAGGCTGAACCGCCATGAACTGCGTCACACTGTGCGATTCTGGCATGGAGTCTGTCGTACAGATGTTGGATGTAAGTTTGGGGTATTGAGTCCCAAGCATCCTCAACCTGGACGCGTAAATCGGGTATGGTTGTGGCTGGCCGTGGAGACCGGATAATTTTATTTTATGGGTCGTTGTCCCATAAAATCCCACACTTGCTCAATGGGGGACACATCCAGTGAACGTGCAGGCCATGGAAGTTGTCTCACACCCTGAAGTGCATGTTGCGTTGCACGTGCCGTGTGTGGGCGTGCGTTATCTTGCTAGAAAACAACACGATGGACCGACTGTATAAATGGCACAACAACGGGCTGAATGATGTTGTTGATGTAGGAGGTGCTGTTTAACGTACCCGGTACAAACGCTAGTTGTGTACGGGAGTGATAGCTGATCGCTCCCCATACCGGGAGACCAAGTGTAGGTCCTGCGTGTCGCTGGCGGATGCAAGAAGGGTGGAGACGCTCCCCTGTGCGTCTGCGAACACGCATACGGCCATCTGAGGCTCCCACGCAAAATCTGCTTTCATCGCTGAACACGACAGATCGCCATTGCGTTCTCCAGTGCAGACGTTGGCAACACCACTGCAGCCGTTCCTGACGGTGGACTGGGGTCAGAGGTACACATGCCAGAGGCACACGTGCACGTAGTCCTGCATCCAGTGGACGGTTGCTGATTGTTCGCCAGTCACCTCAGGTGCAACGGCAGCTCGGATATGCGTCGCAGTGGATGTTCTGCTTGACAACGCCGCTCTTCTTATGCGTCGATCGGTCCGCTTATCAGTCCGTCTGTGACTCTCGGTTCCACGTCTTCTCGTGTGGGAATATTTCTCGGACCATCTACGCCACCATCGTACCACCACCGATACTTCCCGTCCAATTCGCACCACAATACGACGATACGACCACCCGGCCTCGCGGAGTCCGACTAGACAACCTTGCTCAAAGTCCGATAACTGCTGAAATCGTACAGTCTCCCATTTCCAGGCATTGCAGCTTCTTCAGGGTCTTCGCACGTGTTCGTACGCCGACGACTGATTACATTCACTTCGCCGAACTCCTTACATACCAAAAACGATAATTTGCTTATTATGCCGTGCTGTGGCATAAGCGCTCACCGGTTGGTCCCGAAATTAACATCACACCAACGTAAACTCGACCCCATTAACATATGTAAATTTCATGATCGTCCGCCAATTCCTTCTTGGTGTTCTTTTTTCACTTTAAGGCAGTGTATTTTACGCAGATCAGCATATTTCTAATAATGGCAGCTCTTTTGAAAATGCATGACTTATACACGGTCGAGTCACACTATTGTGGCCACCAGCTAATATCCAGAGTAACCGTCGTGTGCAGCGCGGGCAGCAGCTAGACGGGTTGGGAGTGACTCAATAAGGTGCTAGAAGGTGTTCACAGGTATGTGGAGGCATGCTGACTGCAGTGCATCTGGCAGCTACTGGAGGGTACGTAGTGTAGGATACATAGAGCGAACAAGACGATCGAGGTGGTCACACAGATGTTAAATTGGTTTTAAGTCTGGGGAATCAGGACGCCAGGTAAATACTTTGAAATCCTCATCGTGCTTTTCCAACCACTCTCGGACATTTCTAGCTGTGTGACGCATCGCATAGCCCTGATGGAAGATCCTCATCCGCCCCAGGAAAGACAATAACCATGCATGGGTGTACGTGGTCTGCAAGAATGGATTCATAACTAATGCGGTACATAGTGCTATTCACGGGTATGAGGTGACCCAGGAAATACCACTAAAGCCTTCTTCAGATCACAACGCTGCCCTCACCAACTTGTGTACTTCCAGCATTGGTTGAAGAGTGTTTGTTCACCGATGTTTCTCGCCTTTTAAGCCAATGTCCATCCGTTCGATGACGCAGAAAAACGTGACATATCGGAAAAGGTAATCCTTTGCCAATCGGCGGAGGTCCAATTTCTATGCACCCGTGCAAATGTAAGCCTTTTCTGCCGATGCACCTTTGTTAGCACAGGTACAGTGACCATCCGTTTATATCGGAGCACCATAGGCAGCAGGGTTCACTGAACTGTCGTTTTAGACAACCTTTCGCTAGCCCCCAGGTTCATTCGGCCAGTGAGTTGCTCCACTGTAACGTGTCCATCGGCCCTCATGCACCTTCGCAGCCGTCGCTCACATCTCACATCAATGGCACGTCGTGCTCCGCAGTTTCCACATCGTTTATGCGCAATAGTGCCATTTCTCCAAATACGATGCACTTTAACCACAGCAGCACGAAAACAGTTCACAAACTGCGCTGTTTCAGAAATACTGCCCGAAAGCCGATAATCATCCCTTTTTGCAAATCTGATAAATCGCTCCTTTTATCCATGATATGTTTTTCGATTGCCTACTGCACACCTTATATACCCTCCAAGCCAACTCACGACACGTGACTTCTTTCATTGGCTACGCGCTGTTGACGTTAAAAGTAGGAGGTGGTCACAATAACGTGACTCGACTGTGCAATTACCAATGTGGTAAGCTTTCAGTAAAAATAGAAACTGCTGTGGATAAATATTATTTGATTTTATCGTTTTATCTCTGAAAAAGACGTCATAATATAACCATCGAATGTCTTTTATTTGTTGAAAGCTAAGAATGCGTTACGAGTTCTAATCATCATCATCATCATCATTGTCAACCATTATCAATCCACTGCTGGACGAAGGTCTCCCCAAGTTTCCTCCACAACGGTCTGTCTTGTGCCAGTCTCCTCCATGTCACTCCCGCATATTTACGAATTTCATCCACCCATCTCCCATGTGGTCTTTTCCTGGGTCTTTTCCTGTCCCTTGGAATCCAATCTAAAATTTCGGCTGTCCATCTATGGTCTGTCCTTCTGGCAGTATGTCCAGCCCATTGCCATTTCAGGGATTTAACTCTGATCATGATGTCTTCCACTCTCGTCATTTTCGGATCCACGAGTTCCTCTTCTTATCTCTCCTGGTTATACCAAGCATGCACCTCTCCATGCTGCTTTGAGTTGTCTGCAGCCTTTGTATGTCTCTTTTAGTTAAGGTCCACGTCTCTGCACCATACGTAAGCACTGGAAGGATGCATTGATCAAACACTTTTCTTTTAAGACATAATGGCATATTGCTCTTGAAAATTATGCTGTTTCTTCCAAAAGCTCTCCAGGCAAGTTTTGTACGCCGATTAATTTCTTCATCAATGTGACCCTCACTTGATATCTGCTGTCCAAGATAAACATACGTATCTGTTATCTCCAGTTTTTCTCCATCAATCGATAAGTCTTCATTTCTTGTAAAAGCATTGAACATCACTTTTGTCTTCTGAAAGTTCATTTTTAATCCCACTTCTTTACTCTTGTCAGCAAGTTCCTGGATCATACTCTGCAGCTCTGATGGGGTAGTTGCAAAAATGACTACGTCATCAGCAAAACGAAGGTGGGTTAGAAAATCTCCATTAATCTTTATCCCTTTGTTTTCCCAGTTCAGTGATTGAAAGACATTTTCCAATGTGGCATTAAAGAGCTTCGGAGATATGGTGTCACCTTGTCTCACTCCCTTTCCAATTTTTATGTGTGTTGTATTTTCAAACAGCCGAATCTTTGCACTTGCATTTTCATAGATGTTATTAATAATATTAATGTATGCATCTTCAATACCGCAGGATTTCAGAGCCGTGGTAACTGCTGATGGTTTCACCGAATCAAAGGCTTTTTCATAATCGATAAAAGCCATGCACAATGGAAGTTCATATTCCCTCGCTCTTTCAATTAGTTCTCTCAGTACGTGGATATGATCTATTGTGCTGTAGCCACTCCTGAATCCAGCTTGTTCTCTCGGTTGAGCCATGTCCAGTGTTACCTTCAAACGGTGTGAAAGAACTTTAGTGAAGATTTTATAAACCACTGATAGGAGGCTGATAGGTCTGTAGTTCCTGAGATCCTCAATGTCACCTTTTTTATGTAGCAGGATCATTGTAGCGGTGTTCCAATCCTCAGGAATCTTCCCTTCATTAAGGCATCGAGTGAAAATTTGGGCGAGTACTGTCTCAATTTCTCCACTTGCTTCTTGTATGATGTCTATAGTAATTCCATCTTCTCCTGGAGCTTTCCCCCGCTTCATGTTCTTGATTGCATGAGCAACTTCTGCTGGGAGGACTGGAAGAACTCTGGTACCTTTCATGATGTCTGGAGTACATGTATCATCCCTTTCATATAATTTGGAGTAGAAATCTTTCACTCTTGTCAAAATTTCGCCTCTATTTCTTGTTATAGAACCATCTTCTTTTTCTCAGAGCCATAATCTGTTTTCTTCCCTTACTGAGATGTCCCTTTGCTATCTTTAGGCTTTGGTTGTTTTCAATTGCTTTCCTCACTAGCTCACAGTTGAATTTCCTTACGTCTTCAGTGATACTTTTTCGTGCTGTCTTGCATAGCTCTATATATTCCACTTTGGAAGTCACATCTTCTTTAGTTGTCCTCATCTCTCTTCTTTTTTGCATTAACATTTTGGTTTTTCCTGATAATTTGTTTACATGCAACTTGTTCTTAGACCCAGCT
This sequence comes from Macrothele yani, assembly GCA_039090855.1. NCBI lineage: Eukaryota > Metazoa > Arthropoda > Arachnida > Araneae > Macrothelidae > Macrothele > Macrothele yani. Next base: position 74,483,077 of record CM077010.1, on the reverse strand, counting down.
AATTTTGTTGCTGTTTCCATAAGAGCTTTGGTTACTTTTCTGTTAACTTCCGAAATATCCACTTCTTCCGATGTTAGGCCTTCTAAAGCAGTGAATCTGTTCTTCAGTTCCAACTTGAAAGTATTATGGTGTTTTTTAAGGTTGGTTATGTCAATACATTTTGTTTGTCTTATGAGCTTGCCACGTTCCAGTTTAGTGTTGAGGTGCATCTTACATCTCACCAATCTATGGTCAGTACCTGTGTTGAACTTGTTCAGCACACTGCAGTCTTCGATGACGAATTTTTTGTTACACATAATAAAATCAATTTCACTTGTCGTCCCAATTGGATGTCTCCATGTCCATTTCCTGTGTGGCTTTTTCTTGAAAAAGGAATTCATTAGTAAATCGCTTTGCACGATTGCATTTCCAATCGGCTGCCAAAATTTGTATCGTATGACAATCTTCCCATCCATTTGGATTTGATGGTCTTACTGTTAAACTTGCGTGCGTTATTGCAATTTCTACTATGGAAGATAAGTACACTCAGTGGGCAAAACATTAGAGATACCTGCTTATTTGCGTGCCTGTCCTTTTCTAGCACAAATTACCGCCTGTACACGCCGAGGCATTGACTCCACCGGATGTTGGTGGGATTTCGGAGGTAATGCCAGCCGTGCCTGTTGCAACATTGTCCAAAACTGCGCCCTAAACGTCGATGGTGATCACAATGGATGGGAACTACGTATATTTGGTGATCACAGTGGATGGGAACTATATTTAGCATAAAGACTTGTATATCGAGATGTGATTTTTTTTTTTTTTTTTTTTTTTTGTTGTTTGGTTTTTGGTTGTATGATTCTCCTAATGTCCTAATGATTCCTTCATTGTTTGTAATTCGGCGTGTACAGGCGGTAATTTGTGCTAGCAGCTTTAAAACTACTGCCCACATTGTAAAACTGATCTAGGGAGCATGGGACCTTGTCAGGCCTGGCTGGCCGTTTTCCCCGACTTCCTGGCTGGGCATCGTTTCAACTGATTTATCTGTAGTACTGTTCTTTTGTTTTCCGCTCAGCAAAACAAATGAATTGATACAGGATCCATGTACCTGACGTACCGCTCCACGGAAAGCCAGAGAGCTTCCACAACCAGTTAGGCACATTTTCTTGCTGGAACAGTCCAGCAGCCGAAGAATACTCAAACAGAAATTGGGAGATGCGGGTTCGATTTCCGCTCCAGGGCAATGTGGTTTTCAGAGAGGTATGATCAGTAAATGGCACAAGCAAATTCAGAATTTATACTCTGCTTGCTTTGAATATTCTATCGTTTTCTCATGTATTGAGGAATATTTCTCCTTTCATTGCTTTGATTGTTCTATCGATTTCCCATGTATTATTAGTAATATTTCTTCCTTCATTGCTTTGAATATTCCATCGATTTCCCATGTATTATGATTAATATTTCTTCTTTCATTGCTTTGAATATTCTATCGATTTCCCATGTATTATGAGGAATATTTCTTCCTTCATTTGAATATTCTATCGATTTCCCATGTATTATGAGGAATATTTCTTCCTTCATTGCTTTAAATATTCTACCGATTTCCCATGTATTATGAGGAATATTTCTTCCTTCATTTCTTTGAATATTCTATCGATTTCCTATGTATTATGATACTGGCAGAACTAGTGGTGTTGGATTTATAATAAACAAGAAACTGAAGGATAAAGTGGTAGAAGTTGAAAGTTCCTCTGACAGAGCTGCACGACTCGTTATCCAACTATCGAGAAGATACCAGGCTCAGATTATTCAAACTTATGCACCCACCACAAGTCATCCTGAAGAAGAAATTGAAGAATTTTATGAGGAAATTCGTCATCTAAATAATAAAGGTAAGCAGCACTTGAAGATAATTATGGGAGATTTCAATGCAAAAATAGGGCAACGGCAACAGAATGAAACTTCAGTAGGTAAATTCGGTCACGGCAACAGAAACCAGCGTGGAAATACTCTCGTTGAGTTTGCAGAGGCAGAAGGATTTTCATCTTGAACTCCTTTTTCAAGAAAAAGCCACACAGGAAATGGACATGGAGACATCCAATTGGGACGACAAGTGAAATTGATTTTATTATGTGTAACAAAAAATTCGTCATCGAAGACTGCAGTGTGCTGAACAAGTTCAACACAGGTAGTGACCATAGATTGGTGAGATGTAAGATGCACCTCAACACTAAACTGGAACGTGGCAAGCTCATAAGACAAACAAAATGTATTGACATAACCAACCTTAAAAACACCATAATACTTTCAAGTTGGAACTGAAGAACAGATTCTCTGCTTTAGATGGCCTAACATCGGAAGAAGTGGATATTTCTGAAGTTAACAGAAAAGTAACCAAAGCTCTAATGGAAACAGCAACAAAATTAGCTGGGTCTAAGAACAAGTTGCATGTGAACAAATTATCAGGAAAACCAAAATGTTGATGCAAAAAAGAAGAGAGATGAGGACAACTAAAGAAGATGTGACTTCCAAAGTGGAATATATAGAGCTATGCAAGACAACACGAAAAAGTATCACTGAAGATGTAAGGAAATTCAACTGTGAGCTAGTGAGGAAAGCAATTGAAAACAACCAAAGCCTTAAGATAGCAAAGGGACATCTCAGTAAGGGAAGAAAACAGATTATGGCTCTGAGAAAAGAAGATGGTTCTATAACAAGAAATAGAGGCGAAATTTTGACAAGAGTGAAAGATTTCTACTCCAAATTATATGAAAGGGATGATACATGTACTCCAGACATCATGAAAGGTACCAGAGTTCTTCCAGTCCTCCCAGCAGAAGTTGCTCATGCAATCAAGAACATGAAGCGGGGGAAAGCTCCAGGAGAAGATGGAATTACTATAGACATCATACAAGAAGCAAGTGGAGAAATTGAAACAGTACTCGCCCAAATTTTCACTCGATGCCTTAATGAAGGGAAGATTCCTGAGGATTGGAACAATGCTACAATGATCCTGCTACATAAAAAAGGTGACATTGAGGATCTCAGGAACTACAGACCTATCAGCCTCCTATCAGTGGTTTATAAAATCTTCACTAAAGTTCTTTCACACCGCTTGAAGGTAACACTGGACATGGCTCAACCGAGAGAACAAGCTGGATTCAGGAGTGGCTACAGCACAATAGATCATATCCACGTACTGAGAGAACTAATTGAAAGAGCAAGGGAATATGAACTTCCATTGTGCATGGCTTTTATCGATTATGAAAAAGCCTTTGATTCGGTGAAACCATCAGCAGTTACCACGGCTCTGAAATCCTGCGGTATTGAAGATGCATACATTAATATTATTAATAACATCTATGAAAATGCAAGTGCAAAGATTCGGCTGTTTGAAAATACAACACACATAAAAATTGGAAAGGGAGTGAGACAAGGTGACACCATATCTCCAAAGCTCTTTAATGCCACATTGGAAAATGTCTTTCAATCACTGAACTGGGAAAACAAGGGGATAAAGATTAATGGAGATTATCTAACCCACCTTCGTTTTGCTGATGACGTAGTCATTTTTGCAACTACCCCATCAGAGCTACAGAGTATGATCCAGGAACTTGCTGACAAGAGTAAAGAAGTGGGATTAAAAATGAACTTTCAGAAGACAAAAGTGATGTTCAATGCTTTTTACAAGAAATGAAGATTTATCGATTGATGGAGAAAAACTGGAGATAACAGATACGTATGTTTATCTTGGACAGCAGATATCAAGTGAGGGTCACATTGATGAAGAAATTAATCGGCGTACAAAACTTGCCTGGAGAACTTTTTGGAAGAAACAGCATAATTTTCAAGAGCAATATGCCATTATGTCTTAAAAAAGAAAAGTGTTTGATCAATGCATCCTTCCAGTGCTTACGTATGGTGCAGAGACGTGGACCTTAACTAAAAGAGACATACAAAGGCTGCAGACAACTCAAAGAAGCATGGAGAGGTGCATGCTTGGTATAACCAGGAGAGATAAGAAGAGGAACTCGTGGATCCGAAAAATGACGAGAGTGGAAGACATCATGATCAGAGTTAAATCCCTGAAATGGCAATGGGCTGGACATACTGCCAGAAGGACAGACCATAGATGGACAGCCGAAATTTTAGATTGGATTCCAAGGGACAGGAAAAGACCCAGAAAAGACCACATGGGAGATGGGTGGATGAAATTCGTAAATATGCGGGAGTGACATGGAGGAGACTGGCACAAGACAGACCGTTGTGGAGGAAACTTGGGGAGACCTTCGTCCAGCAGTGGATTGATAATAGTTGACAATGATGATGATGATGATGATGAGGAATATTTCTCATTTCATTGTTTAGAATCTTCTATCGATTTCCCATGTATTATGAGGAATATTTCTCCTTCCATTGTTTTGAATGTTCTATCAATTTCCCATGTATTATGAGGAATATTTCTCCTTTCATTGCTTTGAATATTCTATCGATTTCCCATGTATTATTAGTAATATTTCTTCCTTCATTGTTTTGAATATTCTATCGATTTCCCATGTATTATGAGGAATATTTCTTCTTTCATTGCTTTGAATATGCTATCGATTTCCCACGTATTATGAGGAATATTTCTTCTTTCATTGCTTTGAATATTCTACCGAGTTTTCATGTATTATGAGGAATATTGCTTCCTTCATTTCTTTGAATATTCTATCGATTTCCCATGTATTATGAGGAATATTTCTTCTTTTATTGCTTTGAATCTTCTATCGATTTCCCATGTAATATGAGGAGTATTTCTCCTTCCATTATATTGAATGTTCTATCAATTTCCCATGTATTATGAGGAATATTTCTTCTTTCATTGCTTTGAATATGCTATCGATTTCCCACGTATTATGAGGAATATTTCTTGTTTCATTGCTTTGAATATTCTACCGAGTTTTCATGTATTATGAGGAATATTTCTTCCTTCATTGTTTTGAATATTCTATCGATTTCCCATGTATTATGAGGAATATTTCTTCTTTCATTGCTTTGAATATGCTATCGATTTCCCACGTATTATGAGGAATATTTCTTCCTTCATTGCTTTGAATATTCTACCGAGTTTTCATGTATTATGAGGAATATTGCTTCCTTCATTTCTTTGAATATTCTATCGATTTCCCATGTATTATGAGGAATATTTCTTCTTTTATTGCTTTGAATCTTCTATCGATTTCCCATGTAATATGAGGAGTATTTCTCCTTCCATTGTTTTGAATGTTCTATCAATTTCCCATGTATTATGAGGAATATTTCTCCTTCCATTGTTTTGAATGTTCTATCAATTTCCCATGTATTATGAGGAATATTTCTCCTTTCATTGCTTTGAATATTCTATCGATTTCCCATGTATTATTAGTAATATTTCTTCCTTCATTGCTTTGAATATTCCATCGATTTTCTATGTATTATGAGGAATATTTCTTCTTTCATTGCTTTGAATATTCTATCGATTTCCCATGTATTTTGAGATATATTTCTTCCGTCATTGATAGCCAGTTTACATTTTGTGAAGTCCTTCTACCTGCTCGCCTAGCGCCCCAATTATTTATCTTTCAAAGTCACTTAAATCACGTCTCTTTACTATATAGCCGTTATCTATTCTTCGTTCACATCTGAATCCTTTGCAATGAGCTGTTTATAAAGTCATCTGAACCTCAAATTTGGGTTAACAATCTCTGCAATTTGATCAACTGTTTACGCTTAGAAAGATGGAATCTGTTTATTTTGCGCAAGAGACTACAGAAACACTTAAAATAAAGTGCGCTAGCTTTCGTCACCACGGGTGTCTTCTTCAGGGTAATGAACAGAATACTAAAGCTTAAATTCTAAGAAAGAAGATAACCATCAATAAACAATTTAAACTTACGAAAACACTACGTTAATCACGCTTGCTGCGAGCTTATTTAAGACAATGCGAAGGGCGCGTGGGATGAAGTAAAGCGTGCCAGAAGCGAGGTAGGTCCGTTGATAGGTCCTCGTTACTTGTGTTCGGCTTCGTTAGAATTTATATTGTCTCTCGTATTGCTGAAGCTGTCTGGTTTGTGTATGATGCTAACTTTTTAAGGTAGTCCCAACGTGTGATCGCTGACCGGTGCTGGACATCTTTTGCTAAGGCTGTAGAGAGTCCAGGGGCGTATTGGGTCGATGAAAGTGGGGCGTATTGGGTCGATGAAAGTGGGGCGGATTGGGTCGATGAAAGCGGGCCGGAAATTTTAGTCTTGTGAGGTCCGCTACAGAAACACGTGCACTCAGAGGTAAGCACTTCATAAATTTCCTCATGAAAAAATTCCTGATAACTTCTGAATGAATGGGAACTGTCGAAATGTGCATTGTAAAACTAATTAATGAGTTGTGAACAAATTTTAACAGATATTTAAGGGTAAAAGAATTTTGAAAATCCACTCATGATTAAATGTAGCAATGTAGCATATCAAACCATGCTCACAGCAAGGTCGTACACATAATCATACTTATTTGAGCACCGATCGTCTATTGCGCAAAGCTATTAGCAGCATCTCCTGAATAGATGCCTTTTATTTTATTTGTAAAGTCTACCCATTCTTTTGACACATATAATACCGTTTTGACCCATGAACCAGTCAATCGTTGTTTCTGTTAAGACTAATGTGGATGGGACACGGATTTCGAAACATCTCTGCCGGAGAATCCCTTCGTGCTCTATGTATGTACGTGGATAAGGTACTGGGGATGATTTACAACCAAAATTGTTAGTGTGCCTCCTGGAAGATTACAAAAGAAGGGTAGGGCTAATCAACGATCTTTTGGTTTCAAGTCCAATGACCTACGGTTAATCGTAGTTAGCTTAATTTATTTATAACATCGTGCTTTGTCGTGCGGCAAATTTTTCACTGAAGCAGAAATAACTTTGCTTTGTCATTTAGAGCAAACGCCCAACATATACAGAATGTAGATAGAAGGAATCGCAATTTTTTAAAGACAGAAACGTTTTAGACTGATAACATAAAGCTCAAATAAAGTTAAGGATTTTTATTCATAAGTACCAAAAAATTATTCGTTCTTTCCAAAGAATCCGGCAAAAGAGGATACGAGAAAGTGAACCATTTCTCGATTGGTCCATCGGGAAATATCCCGGTGTCCCGGTGGGACAATTCGCCTCTGAGAGGGTCTGACTTATTTGACATCACACTTGTGCTCGGAGATCCGGAGCTGGAATGATATTTGCCATTTTCTTGTAGGACTTCCGTCCACAGTGAGTAGAGTTTAGGTCCCAGCCACCTACAGCGAGATCGCCTTTTGGGCAGGACACAGAAACGGAATGAATGAGAGCAAGTCTAGCGATTTTGACAGAATAGTTTGTAGTGAGATTAGAGTACAGTAGATGTCGCCAACGTACAAGTACGATATTGCACATAGAGGGGTCAGAGAATATCAGGGGGGGGGGGGCAGGGCATATGAAAGGATACCAATTTAACCAGGGGGTTCAGCCTGGGGCCGTCACTTAACGTGCTCGTCCGATGCACGGCAGATATTCAGCGATTGTTAGCAAATCACACCATCTCTGAAAGATCAGCCCAGGTTCGAACCTGAGGACCTTGCATCGATAGTCTGAACTGCTAACCACTAAGCCATCCGCGGCTCGGAGCTGGAATAATCGTTTGGTTATTCCTATATATGCCTTCTGTGCTCCATCTGGGTAGTCAAGAGTAGTTGTTTTAAATGTTTCTGTAGTCTCTTGCTTAAAATAAGCGGATTGCATCTTTCTCAGCACATACTTACTTGCGCGAAATCCCACGTTCTTATATTTATAGATCTACTGTTTGTTGGGATGTGTTTACATGTAAATAAATAAAGTAAGTGAGGATGACATTTCTTTGATTACTGTCTGTTTTACTAGTAATTTCTAATTACACCTGGGTATGGCCTACGCTGGAATGTGAGATGTACGCGAATTTGCTCAGCTCTTTCCCCCTCTGCTTTGTGCAGAAATAAATGTTCAATCGACCTTCAACAATAGAGCTGTGTCTGCTGCGTCATCTATCACAGTAAAAGTGCTTTAGCAGTTATTCAATAATTATTTTTCGAAACGTTTGTAAATTTGAAGGCTTGGATTTACTGAGAAAATAATTCTAAATTTCTGCATCACAATTTCTGTCACAAAGCAAATGCACGAAAGAATACTTTCTAAGAAAAATCAGTATCATCATTTAAGATCCTTTAAGCAGCTAGAATGTAAATTCAACCTTTGTGCAACAATCCTACGGAAAATCAGAAAAACAACAGAGAAAACTGCAGAGAGAATCCGATTCTTCCAGAATTAATGTTAAAGAAAGCCGCTACGTTTTCATTTAATTTGCTGAAATAGCGATAAAATTAAATATTTGCATTTCGTTCTGTTAAGGCTTTACTTTGATCTTTAGCGATAGCAGATAATGAAACAGGTGCCCAGAAAATAAGTTCACACAGTGAAATGGTTCCTAAGGGATAGTACCGTTAACTCTTCCTGAAACCCAAACGTTATTGATTACGTAGGTGCATTTTCACCATTTCAGTGGATCAAAGAATAAAATTTGAGTTAACAAATTTTTGGTGGAGCCTTATCAGGTCTCTTTATTAAGGATAGAAATTCGCAATATTGAAGACGAAAATTTGATTTTTACTGTAGTGAATTATCTTTTACTTTAAATGCAAAGTATTTTGGGAAACACTTCAGACATTTAATTAATAAAGTAATTTAATACTTACCAACAGGGCATTAATCCAAATTCTAGCATTGGCCATCATAACCAGGACTTCAGTTGTACAACCCTCCACAAATTCAATGATCAAGACAACCCCACGTATTTGTGTCATAGGATCACGTGCTACGTAGTTACAAAAAGCAATCGCGGTCCAAAGAGTCTCTTCAAACGTACAGATATCCATTCTCCAAAATCCTACAAAAACAGTGAACTTAGATTTGATCTTTGCTTTACGAGGTTTAGTTAACAGAAAGAAAAACAAGAAAGATGGCACCGAATTTTCGGGTGTAATAAGCACGTCTTTTGAATCCGTTCTGACGCAAATTAAATTTATCAAAGCTATTCAAAGTCAGTGGGCCGGTATGGAAAACAATAGTATCATCTGACGGAAGAAAGAAGTTTTTCAATCGGGTCTTTAATCCCTCAGATATTGGTGTAAACGGAATCGTGAGCTTACGAACACTTAGAAACAGAGTTATCGACAAAAATAAGATGTGACTTTATGTCCCCTGGTGGGAAAACCATGCATTATTTTAGGAAGAAAGTATTCTCAAAAGGTTTATCCATATGAGCGGTATCGGTCCAAGAAAAAAAACTTAGTCGAGTTTTCAGGAGCCCAGATTTTGCTACAAATACATCAGAAGCAGAAATTAACACTCATGACCCCTGGTGGTCAAACCATTCTTTACCGAACATTAGAAATTATGTGAAAAATATTTTCCATCAGGTCTTGTATGCTACACAGGAAGAATTTTTCAAATCGGAGTTTTGGGAGCAGAAAACGCTATTTACCTTTATGCGCCCTAGCGGAAAGTCTATGATTTACGTGAAATTTTTGAATTTATGGGGAAAACATTTCGCATCAGGAACACTATACAACAAAGAAAGAAATTTTCAAATCGGACTTTTAGAAGTAGAGATATTGACAAAAAATAAGATATATATCTACGCCCCATGGCGTTGGACCAATGCATTATTTCAAGAAGAAAATGTTCCTAAAAGGTTTGTCGACATGAGTAATACCGGTCAACAAAAGACTTTTTTTTTAATCGAGATTTTAGAAGCTCATATTTTGCTGCAAATAAATCAGAAGCGGAAATTAGGTCTTACGCCACCTGGTGGCCAAACCATTTTTTTACAAAATTTAGTGCAAAGGATTTCCCATCAGCAGCTGTATCTGGTGCACAAAAAATTTCAAATCGGAGATTTAGAAGCAGAGATATAGTGGGAAACGCAATTTACCTTTACGCCCCCTAGCGGAAAGTCTATGAATTACTTGAAAATTTTGAATTTATAAGAAAAGCATCTCACACTAGAAACACTGTCCAACAAATAAGGAATTTTCTAAATCGGACTCCTAGAAGTAGAGATTATGACAAAAATAAGATATACATTTACACTGCCTGGCGTAGAAACCGTGCATTATTTAAGAAGAAAATGTTCCTAAAAGGTTTGTCGGCATGAGAAGTATCGGTCAACAAACGACTCTTTTTTCAATCGAGATTTTAGAAGCTCATATTTTGCTGCAAATACATCCGAAGCGGATATTAAGTCTTACGCCACCTGGTGGCCAAATCATTTTTTACAAAAATTTGAAATTATGTGCAAACGATTTCCCATCAGCAACTGTATCTGGTGCAGAAAGAATTTTTCAGATCGGAGATTTAGAAGCAGAGATATAGGGGGAAAGCAATTTACCTTTACGCCCCTTAGCGGAAAGTCTATGAATGACTTGAAAATTTTCAAATTATATGAAAAACATCTCACACTAGAAACACTATCAACAAAGAAGGAATTTTTCAAATCGGACTCCTAGAAGTACAGATATTGCCAAAAATAAGATATACATCTACGCCCCCTGGCGTAGAAACCATGCATTATTTTAAGAACAAACTGTTTCCAAACGGTTTGTCGACATGCGTACTATCGGTCTACAAACGACGTTTTTTTCAATCGAGATTTTAAGAGCTCGTATTTTGGTGCAAATGCATCAGAAACGGAAATTAAGATTTACGCCCCTTTGGTTCCCAAACCATTTTTCACAAAAATCAGAAATTATGTGCAAACGATTTACTGTCAGGAGCTGTATCCGGTGCAGAAAGAAGTTTTCAAATCGGAGATTTAGAAGCAGAGATATAGGGGGAAACGCAATTTACCTTTACGCCCCCTAGCGGAAAGTATATGAATTAGCTGAAAATTTTGAAATTATATGAAAAACATGTAACACTAAAAACACTATCCAACAAAGAATATTTTTTTTCAAATCGGACTTCTAGAAGTGGAGATATTGACGAAAATAAGATATACAACTACGACCCCTGGCGGGGAAACTCTGGAATATTTTAAGAAGAAAATATTCCGAAAAGGTTAGTCGATGTGAGTGGCATCAGTCCACGAAATAATTTTTTCAATCGATGTTTCAGAAGTTCAGATTTTATGGTAAATATATCAGAAGCAAGAATTAACGCTTAAGCCTCCTGGTGGCCAAAGTATTCATTACCAAAAATTTGAAATTACATGCAAAATATTTTCAATCAGGAGGTGTATCCGCTGAAGAAAACATTTTTCATGTCGGAGTTTTAGAAGAAGAGTTATCGGGAAAAATGTAACTTACTTTAACGCCCCCTAGCGGAAGTTCTATGCCTAATTTGAAAAAGTAACTATATCTAAAATACTCTTCGGCATAAATGGAATCGAAATATAAAAGATTTTTTTCAATCGGATGTTTAGAAGCAAATATGTGGATTAAAACGTATTTTTGAATTCGACATCATCTGCATTTACGGCCTCTAGCGGCAAAATTGTACGTCGTAAAAAAACAAACTAAATAAAGGATCATCATTCTCATATTTCAAGCTTCCCAACGCAAAAGGAATTTTCCAAATCGGACCAATAGTTCCAGAGATATCGTGGGTACAGACGGACGGACAATCCGATAACATAAGCACGATCTTTTTTACAAAAGACGTGCTAAACAAGTTAGTAAAATCATGCAATGCGTTGATTATGATACGCTTTCCAACAAACCTGAAATCATTACTCAAGTTATGAGGATAATGGCTGTGGAATAAATCTTGGTCTTGTGCCCTGAACTTTGATCCCATTTCGATGATATTCTACAGAACCTGTTCAGTGTACCTCCGAAATAACATGATAACGTTTTGTCGGAATGGATGCATTTTTACGTAAGTTATGATGCATATGGACTATGGACTCCTCTCCTGTGTCCTGACCTTTGTCCCCATTTCGCCCATTTTCAATAGGGGTTGTCCCCAGGTGGTCCCCTACCATATACTAAAATTTAATCAAAATCGATCCTTTTTTACGCTAGTTATGACGCATAAGAGCAGTAGAATGGATCCCGCTCCTATGTGCTAACATTTGACCCCATTTCGTTCACGTTCAATAGGGTTCCTTCCCAGGTGGATTTTCTTCTACAAACTAAAAGTTCATTGAAATCGAACGATTTTTACGCGAGGTATCGTGCGGACGAACGCACACAAAGCGTGACGTAATGAGGCATATGGGAATCGCGACCATCTGCTCGCAAAGAGTGTGACGTCATAAAACTTCAATAGGATCCACACACAACGCGGTACGTAATGAGACAGATGGTGTGACCGCGCGCCAACATATCAAGCGCGAGATTGTGACGTTATAAGATCGTCCTCAGGAGGTAGCCTACCACATAATAAAATTTCATTGAAATCGAACCATATTTACGCACGTTATGACACATAAAGGCAAGGAATGCATCCCGCTCCTATGCCGTGACCTTTGACCCCACTTCAGCCATTTTCAATAGGAGTCATTCCGAGGTGGTCCCCTACAATATGCTAAAATTTCATCGACATCGAACCATATTTACGCAAATTATGACGCATAAGGACAATGGAATCGATCTCGCTCCTATGCAGTGGCCTTTGACCCCATTTCGTCCATTTTCAATAGGGTTCGTCCCCAGGTGGTCCCATACCACATACTAAAATTTCATCGAAATCGAACCATTTTTACGCGAGTTATCGTGCGACAGACGGACGGACGGACGGACAGACGGGCGAAAAAGCTGGAGCAATACGCTTCTTCAACCTACTGTTGGAAAGCATAAAAAACGGTAGTTACTCAGTGAATTTGAATTTTTTTAGGTTCTTTGTGAAACCGTATTTAACAGTACTTTCTCATGAAGGTGACAAGTTTTCTTTCAACAAGCAAATACAATAGAGATTACGAACTCTTTTGCAATGCTAAAACATGGATGAAAATCACAAACTTTTCATATGCAAGTCACAGGTCCAACTACGAAAATATTGGTACATTCTAGTGTTCGTGAGAGATTTTCGAGTTTACCTTACCCAACGGGGTGTCCAGATTTTATTTAGAGAGTCTCGTTTCAATAGACTGCTGTAGCCATTCCAGAAAAAGAAACACAGCATTCATTTTGGACACGGATATTTACCCTAAATTAGCATATCAGAAGTCAATAGGCAACTCTAGAGGTAAAGTTTGATAAATATTCTGAAAGACAGTACTGACATTAATGTCATTTCTCGTCCGTTTGTCATGCATTGTGTTTATTAGAATGGGTCGTTTTAAGTTTTATCCTTAAAGTTTCCCCACTCCGCAATGGGCAAGTGGATGAGGCACTTGTTTCTGTACACTATTCCGAGGTGTGCCCTAGCTGGAGTTCGAAAGGAGTTATGTAGGTGGTTCACTTCTCTGACAGCTGTGACTCTGTCCTGTCCCTAGAACCTGTGGCTCACAATTTGAAGATAGGAGGATGTTTGAAGAAGGAGGGATGTTTGAAGATGGGGGATGTTTGAAGATGTAGGAATGTTTGAAGACAGGGGGATGTTTGAAGATGGAGGAATGTTTGAAGATGGGTGAATGTTCGAAGATGGGGTTATGTTTGAAGATGGGGGATGTTTGAAGATGTAGGAATGTTTGAAGACAGGGGGATGTTTGAAGATGGAGGAATGTTTGAAGATGGGTGAATGTTCGAAGATGGGGTTATGTTTGAAGATGGGGGATGTTTGAAGATATAGGAATGTTTGAAGACAGGGGGATGTTTGAAGATGGAGGAATGTTTGAAAATGGATGAATGTTTGAACATGGGGTTATGTTTGAAGATGGGGGATGTTTGAAGATAAGGGATGATTGAAGATGTAGGAATGTATGAAGACAGGGGGATGTTTGAAGATGGGGTAATGTTCGAAGATGGGGGATGTTTGAAGATGGGGGATGTTTGAATATGGGGGATTTTTGAAGATGGAGGAATGTTTGAAGATGGGGGATATTTGAAGATGTAGGAATGTTTGAAGACAGGGGGATGTTTGAAGATTGGAGGATGTTTGAAGATGGGGGGATGTTTGAAGATGGATGATGTTTGAAGATCGGGGGATGTTTGAAGATGGAGGAATATTTGAAGATGGAGAAATGTTTGAAGATGGGCTGATGTTTGAAGATGTCGTGATGTTTTTTATACTTCAAAGAGTTGTTCACTATAACGGTTAAAACCTAATAAAAATCAATTCTAAGTCTTCGTGAGTTATCAGATATTTTTTCTGTCCTAATGATGTTTCATGTGATTTCAAATTTATGCAATGTACAGATTTTACAATAGGAGGTCGAATGTATGGCCACGTTGACCATGTGTGTCATTAGATCTGCATTATTTTATAGCACACTTTGTAAAACCTTTTCTCCTTTCATAATTTGAACTAAGAACAAATATTAACCATGAAGTTTTAGTTTTATCCGATGAACAGCCAAATCTACGAATAGTGGATATACACTAAGTTACCTTCGCATTAGGAACCACCCTCTTTTTATTGCGTTGATGCATATGTTCATGCCGTTTTATTTTACGAGTGTTTCCCAGGTCAGTAGTGACGGTGCAGATGGCCAGTTGTATATCAAAATGTAGCCAGTAATACCCTGTATCTGTTATTAAGGATGCTGTTGCCACTTGGTTTTTTGGTTTTCTGATCCGGAAGTATGGAGTGTCAAGGAGAGAGGAATGAAAATTTCCGAAATTTGCTCCTCTACGAGTTTAACAAGCTATCCACAGCCGCCAAGACTACTCGACAAATTTGTGCTGTGTATGGGGAGGATGATATTGCTCCGAAAACAGCTCGTAAATGATTTGAGCGGTTCCAAGGTGGTATTTTTGACCTCAACGACTCTCCACGCTCAGCTCGTCCATCTCACTCTGATGAGGATAGTTTGAACCATCTCATCCACTTGGATCCGCGTCACACCACACGCGAATTAGCCACTGAGATGGACTGGGATCATTCTACCGTGGAGCGGCGCCTGGAGCGTATGAGAATTGTCCAGAAATTGGGGTATTGGGTGCGTCACATCCGCACCGAAAACAACAAGAATCAGCCTGTTGCCATATGTGGTTCCTTGCTCGACCGTTATCGCGAATGTTCTCAGCAACACAAACCCTTTCCTCACGTATTGTTACTAGAGATGCAAAGTGGTGCCTGTACGTAAATTTCAGGCATCGGAGGGAATAGTTAAGCCCAAACCAGACGCCCACAACTCGTCCGAAACATGACCTTCATCCTGCGAAGATCATGTTGTGTGCCTGCTGAGACATGGAGGGCATTATTCACTGAGAAAAGCTACCGAGGAATCGGACCATCAACTGGCCATTGAGGACATAAAATGGGAGATCCTTCCACATCCGGCCTATTCCGCCAGATGTAGCACATTCAGAATATCAGCTGTTCTGATATCTCTTGAATGCACTCCGTGGCAGAACGTTCAACAAAGTTGTTGATCTGCAAAATTTCCTTGATGATTTCTTCGCATCAAAACTTGCACGTTTTTTCAAGAATGGCATTACAGACTTATCCAGATGTTGGGACACCATCGTAAACAGTGGGGGGAATACATAGTTAATTGATTCTGTTTTCTCTTCTGACGTAATACACGACTGGCATCTCAGCAACGTTTTCCCTTCTGATGTTGAGTGTCACGACTGGCATCTCAGCAACGACGCATTCACCCAGCTACCCACTAGTACAACAGAGGTGTGGTTGGACAAATCTCCTCACGTACCATGCTCTATACCTTGCTGCGTTTGGGGTTCCACAGCTGGAGACCAAGAAGGGTACCCATAGTGACGCCCAGTCATCGCAAACAACGATTCGCGTTGGTCAAGGAACGTTGGAAATGGATCTTCGATAGATGGAATGAGGTGTTGTCGAGTAATGAGCCTCATTTCCTGCTGAACCATGCTGATGGCCGTGTTCCCACATGGCCAAAACAGCCTAATTGCACAGTTGTGTTTCACATCCCGGTAGAGGTGCTGTTCTGCTATGGAGATATTTTTCCTGGCAAGACCTAGATGCTGTTCTGCTATGGAGATATTTTTCCTGGGAAGACCTAGATGCTGTTCTGTTATGGAGATATTTTTCCTGGCAAGACCTAGATGCTGTTCTGCTATGGAGATATTTTAACTGGGAAGACCTAGATGCTGTTCTGTTATGGAGATATTTTTCCTGGCAAGACCTAGATGCTGTTCTGCTATGGAGATATTTTTCCTGGCAAGACCGTTGGTTATCATCCCACAAACAATAAATAGTGGACGCTACAGGGACATCTTGACTGACCATCTCCATTCATATCTGCAGGACAACGGACCATTTCATCGGACTCGTATAACAACTGAGTGGTTGGAGAAAGACGACAGCGGATTGGCCACATTGTCTTGGCCCGCAAACTACCCTGAATCTAACCCAATTGAACACTTGTGGGATACGCTATAACTGGGTGTTAGAACTTCCGATTCTCCTCCACGGAATGCGCATAAACTGACGGAGATGCTGCAGGGGAAATGGTTCAAGTGACGCATGGGGGTTATTTTAGACCTTGTAGAATATGTTCTTAAGCGTCTGAGAGCCTTTATTGCACAGGAAGGTGGACCAGCGCGTTATTAGGTAGGTGTCTCTAATGCAGCTTAACTCCTTTCATGACTTGAACTTATCCCGGTTGGTGAACTTCAGATTCATCGTCCTATCTTTTGCTCTTTTCCTTTTATTCTTTCAAAATTCTCCGTCTCTCACTACTTCTTGTCCATTTGCTTTCCTAAGCCCCCTCAGGCTGTTGCCACTATTCAGTGACAGTTGCTGTCCGCTTTCCGTGCCTCTCTTTCAACCAATTTGTAACTGAATTTTGTTCTGCATCCCAGATCAGTTTCTCTCCTCTGGCAGCATGTTGCGCCGTTTGGTGGCTGGGTTCTGTATGGTTTCGAGTATTAATTGGGTTAAGAAAATTAAGACTCGAAACCATGTTCTGCACGGTTTCGAGTCATCGTTTTGTCCATTCTTGAAACAAACACCATGGTTTCAAGCCATGGTTCTGTCCATTTCTGGAAAAAAACCCCATGGTTTCAAGTTATGGTAAAAAACCCATTGTTTCAAATAATGGGTTTGACCATGACTTGAAACAATGGTTAAAACGTCATGGTTTTCAACCATTCTTTCAAGTCATGAAAAAAATTCCATGGCTTCAAGTCATGAAAAAAAAACCGCATTGTTTCAAGTCATGGTTTTACCCATTTCTCAAAAAACAACAACATGGTTTCGAGTCATGGTTTTGTTCATTTCTTGGGAAAAAACCCAAAATTCACCGTCTATTGCTACCTGTTGTCCATTTGCTTTCTTAATCACCCTCAGGTTGTAGCCACTATTCAGTGACAGTTGCTGTCCTCTTTCCGTGCCTCTCTTTCTACTAATTTGTAATCTGAATTTTGTTCGGCATCCCAGACAAGTTTCTGTTGATCTCTGACAACATGTTCCGCCGTTTGGTCGCTGGGTTCTGCATGATTTCGAGTCTTTATTGGGTTAAGCCAATTAAGACTCGAAACCATGTTCTGCATGGTTTCGAGTCTTCTCTTCCGTTGTTACACTTCTTGTGTAATCCAAGCTCCTGTTTTCTGTCCCCGGGTCTGCGGTTTTTCCTCGCTGTCCTGTCCCTTCCTTTTGTAAGAGTAGTTTTTTCTCGAGGCGGTTTTTCCCCTTACTTTACATAACTTACTTAACGCCGTTAGGTTTTACTTTATTTTGTACTGTTTCACTGTGATTTCCGTTGTGTATCAACCCCTGCGACGGGTATCGAACTTATGTTGGTTTTCTCGTCTTTTCTCATTATTATACTGTACGTTTTTCTTAATTACTCACGTGCTTCCGCATTCTCTCACTTTCTTACTCTCTCCAGTGCGTATGTTTATCACATTGTTGTCGCTTTCCTTTAGGCACCCAGGAAAAGGAACCCCTAACTGTAGATGCAGTTCGGGGTAACTTTTTTTTTTATTGGAAGTTTAACGACCACCGTGAGCAACTCAAAGGGTTATAATCAGTCGCCCGTCCCTATTTTAGGGTCACTGGTTCCAGGGGAGGGAGAGAGCCAGTGCCGTAAGACAAACACAACATCCATGCCTCACCGGGATTCGAACCCGTACCCCTTTCGGACGAATGATCAGAGGCCATCGCTTAAACCACTGCGCCACCGGGGCGGCCGGGATTACTTTCCATGCAGTTCTAGGTTAGAGTCCTTCCTGATACATTCCGTGTGATTTTATTTTGTTATGTACCTATATATCTGCTATCATTGTTTTGTGTCACTCTCTACTGCACGTTTGCTGTTATTTCATGCTTTACTTCGTGCATTTTAAGTTTTCACCGACACTTTCTCTGTCTGTATATAAATAAAGGATGTCATCGTTCTGTCCACGTTATTTTATAAACAACGCATAGCAACTGAAAAATTGTTGTTCTGACACCGCTGGGATCGAACCCCAGATCTCTCGATAACTAGCCGAGTGCATTCACTTTACGCTACGGCGCCAACAATTCACAGCGCCATTCGTGGTTTATCATCATCATCATTAATGTAGAGGATTTACCCCAGGTTTTAAACAACTCTTAGAAATAGGAATATAGGAGATTTGGGCTAGAGCGCCCGATAGGAAAGTAACACGGAAGCGAAGTAGAAAGGGGGAGGAAGAAGCCCTTATTTATTACCTGGGTGCCAGTACCCGAGGTCTGACGGCTTTACATGCCCATCCGACGCACGGTGGATATTTAGTGGATCGAGCGTTCGTACCTGCCTGGGATCGAACCTGAGGTCCTTCCACGGCAGTCACGAACGTTGCCCACTAGGCCGCCCGCGGCCCTTGTGGTTTATCAGTCAGCATCTGATTACATAAATCCATATTGATGGTCTCAGGAACTGATGTGTCGCCATCTAGTGGCATTTAAGTGAACAGAGCGATGCCATCGTTTATTTACATTATCGCCACGTTCTCTGTTTTTTTCAACTTTATGTCATTATCGTGTTAAACTGTGACTCATAACACTTGTCTATTTCTCATACTGTTCATATTTATGCATCATTCATTGTGCTTTTTCCTACGTTTGGCATTTTGTCATTTGATATTGTTGCCACTCTTTTGTTTTTCATTTCATATGCCTCATGTAAGCGCTTTCATTATTCTATCGTGTGAACACTCCTAACTGCGCTTTGTGCCCATTATTATCGCCGTTATGTTTTGTGTATCTCATGTTCTGCCTGTATACCGTAATGCGAATAAACTGAGTTCCGTAACGGGTGATCGTGGTTTCCAAAATAAACAACTCAGTGTATATGAACTGTTTGATAGTGAAATTTCCCTTCCGAAAATAGCGCCTACTTATCGGCATGAAAGTTTGTGTGCGCAGGTGGTTGAGATGTACACATTATTCAGGTACCAACCATCCAAGTGAGGTACGCGAGAAATAATAGGGTAAAAATGGGCAGCCGAAGACATGCCTTGGCTTGTTCTTGAAGTATCTTTGAACAAGGCGATGGAGTGTTCAGGGTTGCTCTGGCATATCCAAAGGCTGAAAATGCCTTGTGGACTTCTTCGTCAACCCTAATATGCAAGCATTTGAGAGATTAAAAGTTGTAGGCCTTCGTACAATTGGAAGATCTATTCGACAAATAACTGTTCAAGTAAATCGCGATGATTCAACCGTTGAATATTCTTTTCAATTTTGGTTGCGAAAAAACGCAGAGCCAGTCACCGTAGAGAGCACAGTGCAGTTACAATTGGTAGATCTATTCGACAAATAACTGTTCAAGCAAATCGCGATGATTCAACCGTTGAATATTCTTTTCAATTTTGGTTGCGAAAAAACGCAGAGCCAGTCACCGTAGAGAGCACAGTGCAGTTACACAGATGTCAGCTTGAATCGACCAGCGTACTCGACACCAGTTAATGACGGAGCCACAAGCTACTGCAGATCTCATTCATCAAGCTGTAGCGCTGATAATGGATATCCTCGTCAAGACTCAGGCAGCGAACCGAATGTTTTTTTTGTTTTTTTTTTTTATTGGAGGTTTAACGACCACCGTGAGCAACTCAATGGACTATAAGCAGTCGCCCGTCCGTAATTTAGGGTCACTGGTTCCAGGGAAGGGAGAGAGCCAGTGCCGTAAGACAAACACAACAACCATGCCTGACCGGGATTCGAACCCGGACCCCTTACGGACGAATGATCAGAGGCCAACGCCTTAGACCACTGCGCCACCGGGGCGGCAACCGAATGTTTGCACTGGAAGCTCTGCGGGCCTGGCAGCGATTGCGTTAATACAGGGATTAGCCGAACAGGGATTTTTTAATACAGGGATTAGCCGAACGCGACCATCGCAAAAGGCATTATTAGACAGTGTGTGTTCAAAGATGGCAAACGTTTATTCCTCGGTACCTTGGATCGCATACATAGGTTTCCCTTTCATTAATGTCCGCAGAATCATCTCCTATACTCAATCACCACGTCACTGACCTGACTATATACACTATATTGACAAAGGTCACCGGACACCTAGAAGAGAAACACAACATAGCAGTCTTCCACTTATTCAGTACGGTGTCGGTCCACCTTTGGCCTAAGTCACGTTTTTCTGAGCTCCGTGTTGTGTGCCTATTTAGTGTGTTTTATCGTGTGGTTCGTCATTTTCCTTTCGTCTTTCTTCAAGCTGAAGGTTCGTGCTTTGTTTTGATACATCTCCCAAGTTGGTGAGTAGTTTATTTTTTCTGTTATCATCATTTGAATTGTCAACCTAGCTGGTCGATTTCTCAGGCAGCCCTCGTCATTAACAATGGCGGCGGCTGCTGTTGATAAGAGCGATGTCCACGCCCATATCAGCGAGGCATTTCCTGCCGCTTCCTCCTCCTCCTCGACACGAGACCAATCTCCTCCAATGCTTGTAGGTGACGTCACCCAACCACTAGAAGTGGAAAGTGACTCCTCAACTACAGCTCAAGCTTCTTGCCCTGCTTCGACCAGTGACGTCAGTGCAGCGCAACTCTCTGTTGCTTTAAGTGAAGACATGGATGTGTCTGACAGCGCTGCTAATTTACCCTCTACTTCAACTCAGTTCAAACAGCCGGTTGCGTTGCAGCCCTCACGCTCGAGTCCTGCTCCTAGGGCATACTCTGCCGCTCTTACTGGAACAAAAGCTCCTTCCAAGTTTGTTGCAGAAGTCTTACCAGACTCGTACGTCATTGTTGATGGCCTTACTGCCACCATAGATATTCCCGAAGATTCCCCAGCGGGAAAACAATTCTATTCTAGAATGGACTTCGGAGTGTGTTTGATGCGCTCCCAGACACAAAGTTGAAAGAATATAGTATGGCTCTCAAGCAGATACTTCCAGCTGGAGCCAGTATTACTCACATGGCTCGAAAATCTCGAGCTGTGTTGGTGTACTTTGCTCTTAAAGAGCATGCGGATCTTGTCTTGACAGAAGGTTTGTCCCTCAAAGACGTCCATCTTCTACCAGAACCTGTCTCTCAGCGTCCAATCCAGGTTACATTTTATCCGGTTCCACCTGAGGTGTAAGACGTTGCGCTGTGCACTGTACTCAGTAAGTTCGGCCGAGTTGTTGGGCCAGTTACTACTCTTTCAGCCGCGCCGAGAGATCCAGACGATAAATCCATAGGAGGATTTCGCCGAAGTGCAAGAGTGATCTTTCCATCTGATGAACATTTGCTCGCCTGCCCAAAGGTGCTCAACGTTCGTTGTGGACAGCAACGTAGGAGAATTGAAGTGACTACCTTCCTCCACTGCACTTTTTGCCACGGAGAGAATCATTTACGTGTGCATTGCCCACATCTAGCATCACAGGCTCTAATAATTCTCCTACAACTTCTGGCCCTCTTCTGAGCCGAGCAACACCTTCTTCCACTGCACAGAAAGCTTCAGAATCGAAACTTTTACAAAGGTCGACTGCAGGAGTTGGTCAACGCGTGTCTACGGACCCTTTATCCTTCGACCAGCAACTGGATTTTCCCTCACTTAATTGTTCGCTTCCCATGCGTCGTCATTCTGTAGCGGAGTCCCCTTCAGGGGGTTTCTCCACTGCCCTTATCATTGATACTTCTAAATCTGCTGATGACGGATTTTCTGGCCACGAATCTCGAGTTGATGAGAGCTCAACTGAGCCTTCGCTGAAACGTCGTGGTTCTTCTCGAAGACGCCCACCGAAGAAGCCGACTGCCGCATCACCCCGCACCTCTCCCCGTACTGGTAGTACCTCTCGAAAGAATTCACCATCAAAGGCTGCTACCTCTTCTGTCCAGGCCGACGAAGAGCCTCCTCTTAAATTTGAGGATCTTGTCGAATACTTTAAGGATGGCTCGGTTCCTACTGGGCCGATTTCATTTGAAGATTTACATCAATACCTGTCACATAAGACAGACCACTCCACAACGCATGCTTTACTCTCAAAGTATCCATCGTTTCTCCCTCTAGTGCATGATCAGATCCAAGTCCTTAAGCAATGCATCTCCCACCTTCGCAAGGAACATCCGTGGGCTAAAACCTATTTTAATCGACTCAAATCATTTCCTCCTGTTGTGAAGGCTCTTCAGCAAGCATTAATGGAAAAAAGTCTTCAAGATTGTATCTCTTAATTGCAGGGGATTTGCATCCCCATTTTCTAATGCCTTGGTACATGAAGACCTCACTCCGTTAGGAGCTGATCTTCTCTTACTACAAGAGACGAATTGCCAATCCACTACGATATTCTCACGATGGCGCCAGTGGAACTACACATTTCACCACGCCTACCAACTATCATCCCATAGTGGTCTAGCTATAGGTATCCGCCATACTTTCAACTCCATAATCACCTCTTTTTCGGTTCGAAACTTATGTCGAGACCTATTACAGTCTGCATCATTCACCATAGCTTCCACATCTTATCATATATTTAATATTTATATTCCAAGCTCTTCAACCCACTTGACAATACTTTTTACTCGCCTTCGTCGTGCCTTGTCTCGCATTCCTCCCATAGATCATGTTTTAATTGGAGGGGATTTCAATTGCACTCTGAATCCTACTCTGGACCGATCTCCTTCCACCAGAGAACGCCGTGTTAACTTGGTGAATCTTCTTCAGTCAGTGGTCTCCGACAACTCATTCATTGATGTTCACCGTCACTTCCATCCTTCATCGACTGTACATACTTGGCGCTCGCAACATAATCAAAATCCGTACACAGCTCGCCTTGACAGATACTACGCCTCATCTACTCTGCTTACAGCTGTGACAGAATCTATTATCACTCCTACAGCTTCTTCTGACCATTGTGCCATCGTTCTTATTATTCAAGCAGTTCCAGCACAACCCCGTACAATTCGTCCATGGACTCTTGACGACTCTTCTTACAGATCCAGACTTCTGTACTTCAGTACGCTCCTTCCTTGAGGACAAACGACCTCAACTTCAATCAGCTCCTTGTGGTCTGACTTTTTGGTTGGACATTAAACAGCAACTCGTTCTCCACGTTCGCAATCTTTCTTTTAAAGCAAAAACGCTTCAAAACATGCGTCTCAACCATGTCCGTTCCATGCTCTCCATCCTAAGCCTAAGTGATCCTCTCTTCTGCCACTATCAAGAAGAACTGCGATCAATCCTCCTTCCTCTGGCTCAACAAGCTCTACGACGTCTCCGGCTACAACATCTATCGCCAGACGCATCCAATTACGATTTCCTTACATCCATGGAAAAAACACGAACAGCATCGAATTCACTTCGGCACCTTCGCCTCGCATCTGGAGAGGTGTCTGATGATCCACTCACTCTATGTTCCCAGGTCCGAAAGTTCTATACAGAGAAGTTCTGTGAATCTCCTCCGCCATCCTCTTCAGCTTTGGCATCACTTCTTTCTAACCTACCACAAGTTCCTCCCCATCATGCCTCTTCATTCCTCCTTCCTCCCACGTTCTCTGAACTATCCTCTACGTTTTCTTCTTTAAACTCTAGGGCCGCACCGGGTCCGGACGGCCTCACTTTCCTCTTCTATAAAACCTTTCTACCTCTCCTTCTACCATTTCTCTTTTCTGCACTTTCTGCTGCTTTCAATCACTCCCCTCTACCAAGGCGATTCACAGTAGCATATGTTGTACTATTCAATAAGAAAGGTGATCTCCTTGACCTGGGGAATTGGCGCCCTATCTCCCTCTTAAATCTAGATTATAAACTTTATACTAAACTTCTTTCCCAACGCCTTAACCCCATTCTCACTCACATTCTCTCCCCAAATCAAACTTACACAGTTCCCGGCCGTTCACTTTCTCATAACATCCATCTACTAAATGATCTAATCCAACTTGCCCGATCTCGCTCTGAACCCCTCGCCCTTCTCTCTCTTGACCAACAATCCGCTTTTGATAATATCTCACATTCCTATCTATCGGCTACACTCCTTCACTTCGGTTTTCCTCTTTCCTTCGTCTCTCTTCTTTTCTCACTCTATCAAGACGCCGTTCTCCAGGTCAAGCTGCCCTCCTTTCTCACAGCGCCTGTTCCCTTCCGCCGGGGAGTGCGGCAGGGTTGCCCACTCTCCGGACAACTCTTTGCAATCGCAATTGAACCCTTCCTCCGCTCTGTACACCAATCCCTTAAAGCAGTTCTGCCACCACTCTCTGCCTGCAGAAGACATCATGCCACTACCTCTGTTGCATACGCAGATGATGTCACCATCTGCATCCGTCATGACTCACAGTTTCCGTGTCTCCAACGTCTATTCGCAGCTTATGCCTCATGCTCCGGTGCAGCGCTCAACTCATCTAAAAGCACTGGTTTATGGTGCGGCTCATGGGCACATCGTGTAGACACCCCTTGGGGAGCAAGCTGGTCGTCCATCTCACAGCGCTTCCTTGGAGTTCATCTTGGTTCCTTGCAAGCTGCCCCCTCTACACGTGGAATGCTATTCACCCACGATTTCTCAGGTCAACTGCCTCCTGGAGAGAGCCCAGTTCTGCTCATCATTCTTCCAGAGAGCTCGCCTCTCTCGAACTTACCTGATTTCCTTGTGCACACACTCTTGGCTTGGTGTCAAGTCTCTACAACTCCGCCTTCATGAAATTACCCGATGTCTTACTTCTCTGATTTGGACCTGCCACCACTGGGTCAGTGTCACAAAGCTTTGCCTCCCTCCGGATCACGGCGGCATCGGACTCCTTGATACACAGGAGTACTACAAGGCCGTCAGAATTACTACTTTTCTCCGTCTCTTCACGTCGCCAGTACCAGATGCCGTTTTAGCTAGGAACGTCATCGCCTCCCCGAGCAACCCTAACTTTTCTTTTCTCTCCTTACTACTCATGGACCACCGACCCCTCACCCTCATTCGACTTCCCCCTGTTTACCGTGAAGCTCTAACTTTCCTTCGTTCCCTCCCTCTCTCTCGTTCTCCACCTGATTCCACAACTGAGCTCCTTGCTGAACCCCTCTTTTATTCTTCGATTATTTACCCCTCTCATCTTCCGTACTTTGCCTATCCTACCTGGCTCCGAGCAGGTGTGGTAACAGTTAAAGATCTCACTAACCCTGACCTTTCTTGGCGACCCTTCGCCAGCCTCCCTCCCTCTCTTCTCCTCTCCTCCTCCTCTCGTGACATCTACGACTCTATTCTTTCATCTATCATTTCTCAATTTCCTCATCTTGCTTCCCACTCAGGTCTTTCCTTTGCTCCTTCTGCTTCTCTCCCATTTCCTCTTTTCTTGCTTACTTCTGGCTCAGCTCATCCCATTTCTTCTCTCTCGGTGTCAGCTCTTTATCGGTTCCTCTCTATGTCCCATTCTTCTCCTCCTCTCCCCATTCCTGATGTTCCCCCTGCTGCCACTGCTACGGTGTGGTCAGCCGCCCTGTCTCCTCTTTCTGCTCCTCCTAGAAATTAATACCCATTGGCTTTTCCTCCATCGCCGCCTTCCTGTTCCCTCCGTTCTTTTCCGAATGTCTCTTCTTGATTCCCCTCTTTGCCCTTTCTGTGCTCGGGAGGCTGATGTCTCCCATGTCTATCAACACTGTGTTATATTACTCCCAATGCTGAACTTGGCATTTACTATCGCCCAATGTTCCATTACAGCAGATCTTACATTTGATGCATATCGGACTCTTCTGCTACAGAACTATCCCACAGTCAAGCTCCCATCAGTCTGTGCCTATATTTTTATTTTAGCGAAGCATGTAATCTACGTGTTTCATCAACGCTGCAGATATTTGACTACTCCTCTGACTGTGCATGAAGCTTCTACGGCATTATTATGCCATTTCCGCGACCGTCTGACATCTCGACTTCGGCTAGAGTATTCTGTTGCAGTTACTCAGCGTCGGGAGAGCCAGTTCCTTGCCACCTGGTCACCGGCTGCCTCATGGTTTACCAGCTCGCCAGCGTCATTGTACCTGACGGTCGGCAGATTTGGTATTTGACCTTTTTGAATCAGAAATGCATATGTAAATATCAACAATCTGTTTTCAAGATCTTTGCACAGCTTGGAAATTTACCGCATGGGTTTTTTTTATAAAGGGCTGTACGTGTTTACACAGCAAATTGTTTTTTGTGACACTCATCTTGTATTTTTTTCTTACATTGACGTTCAAGTTAGTTCGTCTTTAGTTTACATTTTGAGTATAAATATTGCAGTTAGTCATTAGCATAGTGCTGTATAAACATAGAAATTGTTTCTGCAGTGTAGTTTTTTGTAATTTTGTTCTATTTTTGTTTCCCGAACATGTTTGCACTGTGCTGTATAATTGTACATAGTTTTCAAAATATTGCGGAACAAGTAATCCATCTTATTTGCATCAGAATGTCCAAGTTTAGTTATTTCCTGTTATTAAACATTCCAATGATTTGTCTGATAAGCAGTTTTTAAATTGCATAGTACTGTACATCCTTGTAAATATGTTGTGTTAAAACTCACTGTCATATCGTACTTTCTTTCAAGAAACATGTTGACTAATGATTCTTACTGTATTTATTTTTGCACAAGTTAGTCAATTGCATGGTGTTGTACTCATGAGTAATATATTTTGAAAAACATTTTACCTATTTTGTTCATTCTTCTATTACTACATATGGATAGTGAGAATATGTTAAAGCTTTATTCATCGTGTGTTTTCTTATTATACTTACATTTTCTATCTGGTCAACAGAATAGTGTTACATTTCTGTATATGGTCCGATTTTGATTTGTAACATGTTGACACTGTGCTGTATATCTGTACATTGTTTTTGAATATTGCCGAACAGGTAATATATTATATTTACACCAGGAAGTCCAAGTTTGTTCTTCTCCTGATATTCATCATTTCATTGATTTGTCTTATGATCAGTTTGTCAATTGCTTTGTACTGTACATTCTTGTAACTATGATGTGTTACACCTTACTGTCTTATTTTTTTTTTTTTTTTTTTTTTTTTTTTTTGCAAGAGAAATGTTGTCTCCTGAAGCTCTCAATATTTTCTTGAACAAGTTTGTTAATCGCACAGCAATGCACTTATGAGCAATAAGTTTTTTTGTTAAAATCCTTCCTAAATGCCCAGACATGCTTGTCGCTGTTCATTTATCACGAGCTGTAATTTTGCTCCATTTTTCAACTTGTGCACTATGCTGTATATTTTTATATAGGTTTTAGTAGTTTAACGATCTTTGATCGTATTTTATTTGTATTTAGACGTCCTTATTAGTTAGTCTCCTGATTTCTACCTTGAATAAAGATATTTTGAAACGACCTTTGACCTTAATTGCATGCATGACCCTTCGACACATGATTTTGACAAAGTTTCAGAACACAGCGGTGGGTATGCGCTTCCATTCAGTTCGTAATGCTCCCGCTAACTGTTGCTTAGTAGTAGGCCTTGGTTCCAAACTTCTTATGCAGCGCTATAATTCATCTCACAGGTGCTCGACGGGATTAAGATAAGGGATCTGTGCTGGACAGTCCACACACGATACGAAATTATCGTCAAACCACGCCGTAACAGTCATTGCTTTATGTCTCAGTGCATTATCCTGCTGGTTCCAACATGGCTCGGTTCCATAGTACTGCCACAGAGTTGGTAGGGCATAATTGCCCAGAATATCGAGGTAGACGTGCTGGTTAACAGGTTTTTCCACGATAACCAATGTTCCGGGACCATACCACGAAAAACGCCCATACACGAGTACACTGCTTCCCAACTTGACCGTAGAACGGTAAATAGCGTTCCCCCTACTGCCGCCATACCCACACACGGCCATCAGACTGATGGATCGTGTATCTGGATTCATCAGCCCATAGGATCAGTTTCCATGGATCTACGGTTCACGATAAATGTGATGAAAGGCTTATGAGCAGCAGCACAATCACGGTAACCCATGGAATGAAGTTCTCTGCAAATGGTACGTATACATACCGAGGTTCCAGCTCTATTTTACTCACCTGTACACTGACGTCTTGAGCAGTACCCAGTCGATTAGCTGTAACAACTCTCCTGATGCTTCGACGATCTCTATCACTGATTTTCTTTGGTCTGCCGGTACGTTTTACTGCTTCAGGCACGCCATGTGTCTTCCACTTATTCAGTACATCCAAAACAGTTGACTTGGGTATGTTTAAACGCCTCTCGGTTTCTTTTATGGGCAACCCACTAATATAACACCCAACAATCTTTCCTTTCTCAAGGTCAGCTCTTTCCCACCGCGACATTTTCACTAAACTTCACAGTGTAATATGATCTCAGTCAGCTGCAGTCTTCTTTTCATACCGTTTGCAGCTGTACCGCGCATCTTAACAATGCAGCAGATCTGTTTATTTTTTTGAATGGGTGTCCGGTGACTTTTGTCAATATAGTGCATATAGCCATTGGACTATGATAAGATAGTAGCACGATTGTACATTCAAGATACCTTGGATGACTGAGTTAATTGATGACCAGCGCGGGTTGGTAATAGGGTACCATATAAGCAATCGTTCCGTATGTGACATTTCTGCGGTATTGAAGATCTCTGGTCCAACGACAGATGATATATGCAAGTGGAAGAGTTGTCGGGCTGATTATCACAAGAAACAACCTAGTAAATCTACGAAGCTAATAGAACATAACAGGTGATGTCTGGGAAGAAGTGCGATAAACATTCTCCTAAATCCAAGAAAACTTATATGGTACTCTTGGTGCTGATGCTAGCACCAATTCCAGAGCACAAGACAGTACACAACATGGATTACCTCGGTCTAGTGGGCCATCCACAAGACCCTAATCATTTCAACTAATGCCACATGCCGATTAACATGGTGTTAATTGAGTCGATTGTGAACAGCCTGACGTCATGATGCAGAGTTTTCTCACAGACGGTCTTTCCTGGGTATGAGTGTGTTTGCCTGACGTCATGATGCAGAGTTTTCTCACAGACGGTCTTTCCTGGGTATGGCGGATGTCATGAGAAAGGCGTTTTCGGACTCTATTGGCCCTACAATGAATAAGGTGGAAGTAGAGTGATGCTCTAGTGCTGTATCTTGGGATTCGGTTTGAGCGCACTAATCGTTTTGAACAAAACCGCGAATGCTGAGTTGACATCTTGGACAATTACGTTTTACCAACATTATGACACAACACTGGGGAAGGCTATACGTCTATCAGCTGATCAGCGGACTGTAACATACTGCTGGCGTTTTTACAGACGGGTTTGACTATATGCTTGTAGAGACGTTGGATCGACCAGTCCACAGCCCTATAGCGAATGCTATGGACGAACTGGATTGTCCTGTGTGTTGAAGATCTCCAATCGACAAAAGTTAACCTTTTCACCATTTTTAATGCCGAAAATATACAAATGAACCCTATAAATGTTTTCAAAAATCTGGTAGAATGTACTCCCTGAACACTAGCGGCAATCATGAAGGATAAACGTTTCAGCACATATTTATAAATTTTCAGTATAACAGGGTATATGTAGACATGAAAGTGTCCGGAAGTTAATGGTATTGCAGTGGGTATAAGGTACTACACTGAAGAGCAATTGAATTAGAGACAGCTGGCGTTATGCAAATTCGGCGCTGTGGGCGGCCCTGTAAACGGAAACGACAAGACGTATGCAGCGATCCGACAATATAACAAGTGATGCGACGGGAATCAGTAAGAGTCGGCCGCAGTATGGGTAAAACAAAGGATCTAAGCGCATTTTATCTTGGGCAAATTTTTGGGGCCCGAGGTATGGGTCACTCAGTCTTGGAAATCGTGCAGGCAGTGGGAGTTTCACGAGCCACAGTGTCACGGGTGCACCGTGAGTACATCGAATACCGTAAAACCATCCCTGCAAGGGCCAACTGCCGTTGACAACAGCGTGTGGATGAGCGGGGTCATCGTCAGCTAGCTCGCATTGTAACAGCGGATAGACGGGCCACAGTGCAAGAAATCACTCGGCATTTTTAACGCTGGTGCACAAAAACGTGTAAGCAGCCACACAATCCAGAACCAACTCCTCTCTAGGGGTACAGAAGCCATCGTCCCAGGAGGGTACCGCTGCTCACAGGGTGCAAAGATTAGCATGGGAGCGGGAACATCGCCACTGGACCCTAGACATGTGAAAAATGTTGCATGGACTGATGAGTCGAGATTCACGTTGGTACATGTGGATGGCAGGATACGAGTACGGCGCAAACCACGTGAAGCGATGGATCCTTCTCGCCAGCAGGGTACTCTTCAGGCTGGCGGCATTCAAGTCTGGGGACTGTTTACGTGGACTGAAATGGGACCCCTGGTACGTGTGGCATCGTCCCTCACAGGTCAACGTTACCGGGATATCCTGGACGACCATTTGCTCCCGTTTGTGCGACTTCAACAACCCACTGAGGACCTCATCCTGCAACAAGACAATACCGATTTGTATCCCAATGGTTGGATGAACACTCCACCGATGGTACCGCTGCTGACCGCACATCACATGGTGCAAAGATTAGAATGGGCGCGGGAACATCGCCACTGGACCCTAGACATGTGGGAAAATGTTGCCAGGACTGATGAGTCGAGATTCACGTTGGTACATGCGGATGGCAGGATACGAGTACGGCGCAAACCACATGAAGCGATGGATCCTTCTTGCCAGCAGGGTACTCTTCAAGCTGGTGGGGGTGGCATTCTCGTCTGGGGACTGTTTACGTGGACTGAAATGGGACCTCTGGCATGTGTGACATCATTCCTCACAGGTCAACGTTTCTGGGATATCCTGGACGACCATTTGCTCCCGTTTGTGCGTCTTCAACATCCCACTGGGGATCTCATCCTGTAACAAGACAATGCACCGTGCCATCGCTCCCGAATCGTATCCGAATGGTTGGATGAACACTCCAATGACGTGACCTCGCTTCCTTGGCCAGTTAGGTCACCTGACCTCAATCCCATCGAACATATCTGGGATGCCACCGAGAGATATGTTCGAGGATCTGACCCCCCCTCAATGAAATCTTCGTGAACTGTGAGAGCTTGTCCAGGAGCCGTGGATCCCTATGGCTTCCCAACGCTTCCGGTGTCTTGTCGAGTCCATGCCGAGAGGAATCGGCGCCGTCATCAGGACTATAGGTAGTGTTACACGTTTCCAGACAGGTATCTCTAATTCAATTGCTCTTCAGTGTAATTAACACTGCTATAATATAATACAGCAATACGCTCGTAAAAAACGAACTATGAAACAAAGATAGTTATACACTGATCGGGCAAATTATTATGACCAGCGGACCATTTTGTTAAAAGTAGCTATCGCGTATATGCTGCTGACGCAAGACGGCTGATAGAAAAGGAACGCTGAAGCCATGCAGATACCAATGAAGTGCATTGCGTAAGAGATAACGGGTAAAAGATGCGATCCGACGGACTTTGAACATGGAATTTTCGTAGGTGTTGAAGCATTGGTGAGAACATTAACAAGACAGCTACATTTGTGAAACGTTCGAAAGCACCAGATGTTAAAGTTTACAGAGAATGGACCACCAGTCAAGCGCAAGGCGTACGTGGTCGTCAGAGGCTACTGGATGCGCGAGCTGAGCGGATATTAGGCAGATTTGTTCATTCCAACAGTCAGGTAACACTTCGTCAGATTACAAATAATCTGAATCAGGGACCAAGTCAGATGGCTTTGCAATGTACAGTTTGCAGCATATTACATCCTGTGGGTTACAGAAGCAGACGTCCTGTCCGCAAGTCATTGGTGTCTGCAGCGAACAAGAAATCACGCTTTCAATTCGTTCAGAAACCCAACAACTGGGCAGTAAATGAGTAGAAATGGGCTGTATGGTCCGACGAATCACGTTTCCGACTGCACTTTGATGATATAGAGACAGCAGGAAGAAAGCATAGACCCATCTTTCATCGTCACCACTCTTCGAGATGGCGGACGCAACGTTATGTCTGGGAATGTTTTCGTAGGAGTTCTTGGGACCTTTAATTCGTGTGGAACAACGTCTGACCACTCAGCTGTATTTAGATATGGTTGTTGACCAGGTCCACCTAGTTATGTTGTTGGTTTATCCCAATGTAGATGGATGCTTCAGAAAGACAAAGCTCCATGTCATATTGCTGATATTGTGCGCGAATGGTTTCAGATGCATCAGGGAGACTCTTCCTTGCTACACTGGCCTCCTCAATTACCAGATCTCAACCCAATGGATTTGTGGGATAAAGTGTAAAGGGGCATGAAACAGCTAGATCTGTTACCACTAAATCTTCAAGAGTTGGAGAACGCAATCCGTCCCATTTTGGTAAATATACCACAAGCCACTTATCAGACATTTGATAGAATCCATACCAAGACCAATTCCAGCAGCATTAAGGGCAATTGGTGTCCCAACAACGTGCTAACTAGGTGGTATGATGGTAATTGAGATGTAATAATTTGTCCACTTAGTATAAATATAGCAGCATTTCGGATACAAAGGTATTTACCGTAAACGATGCATCTAAGACCAGACTTTGTAACGGGAATGTTAGCATAAAATTTCTAGTTAACTGAGAAGCAACTATGAAGTTGGGTTTCAACAAAAATTATTTCAATTTGAAATAACGGCATTAATTGAGAATGTTAGTTCCATAAGAATTTTGCTTTAATTTGATATGAAATACAATTTACCAGGATATTCTACGCGTTGAGAATTTCCATTAATCCTAAGTTTTTGCTTTATTTATTTATGTACGAGCAGATGTACCACACGTTGCCTGAGTTAAACAAAATTACATAAATCAGCATCTGGGCCAGCGTTATCAGTGGTTATTTTTATGATATACATCCTTTCGACAGCAGTAATGTAAATCCCATTCATAAAATTTCGATATAAGAGAAATAAGTAACGGAAGTAGTCAAAACCATTTCTGAAATCCGATTTTTGAATGGTGTTTCTTGAAGTGACGCAACAATACTTAATTTAATTGTTACTCAACAATATATTTTACATTGCCGAACATTATTTCACCACGTTTTACGAAAGCGTAGCAATATCTCATTGCAATATGTGCAAATTACGAGTACCTCATGCTAAATCTGATAAGATATGCATTTGGGATGCTACACTATCTACCAACAAGTAATTGGACGCCTGTGATAGCAAAGGAAAACGAAGTTTATTCACCTTCAATAGTTAATGGAGCCTCCACGAGCGACGATTACAGCTGCTACCCTCCGGGACATACTCTCAACCAGGCGTTGTACGACGGCTAGCGGTAATTTCTTCCACTCGGCTTGGAGCAGACAGGTCAGTTCCTTCATCGATTTCGGAAGGCGGGGGCACCCCTTAAGTCGAAGATCCAACTCGTCCCAGAGGTGCTCCATAGGGTTAAGGTCAGGGCTCAGCGCAGGCCAGTCCATTCGATTAACCCCATTGTCACCATACCAAGCCCTGGTGGACCTCGCAACATGACAGGTGGCATTGTCCTCCTGAAAGTAACATCGGTCCACCCCGTAAAACTGCCACAACGTAGGAAGCGCATGGTCATCCAAAATAGTGCAGTAGGTCTCGGCGCTGAGTCTTCCAGGGATTGCGACCAAGGGTCCCGTGCCATACCAGGAGAAACACCCCGATAGCACAATTCCACCGCCGCCGAACTTCACAGTTAGCACAATACATTCCTGCAGGAGGCGTTCTCCAGGCAGACGCCAAACCCAGACCCTGCCATCCGAACGGTAGAGAGTGAACCTTGATTCATCGCCCCAAAGAATCTGTTTCCACTGTTCAACGGTCCACTTTCGACGTTCTTTGCACGACGTTAGCCGAGCAGCGCTATTGGACTTGGTAATCAAAGGCTTGTGGGCATGATAACCGAGCAGATGTCCATGATAACCGAGCAGATGGTCTTCCTTACGGATTGTATTCATCGAAAGAAAACTCCCGGATGCCTGTTGAAACTCCTCGCGGATGTGGCCCATCGATTTGGTGCGGTTCTTCCGAATTTCTCTGGCCAGCACCCGTCGGTCTCTAACTCCCAGTTTTCTGGGTCTTCCGGTTCGGGGCACATTCCGACAGTCACGTCTCATCTTCCACTTGCCAATAACGTAGGCCACTGTCGATTTTGGGTACTTCAACTCGCTGGATAGTCACGTATGGATCGGCCATTTCTGTGATACCCGACGATTACACCTTTCTCGAAATCAGAGAGCTCAACACTGCGTGGCATCTTGCATGCGACTAGTTGCGTTGTTGTTTCCCTCACGATATTTAACGGCGGCGGCCGTGACGTGTATCAGGACCGCAGATATCGTAGATTGTGAGGGTGTCCAATTACTTGTTGGTAGATAGTGTATTAAAACGATGCGTTACTGCGAGATTTTCCTACCTATTGACCTTTCCCTCAAGAAGTGGAGTTACCTGCTATTGACGGGAGACTTTAAAATGGTGTATAACACGACTGGTGTAACCTGTAGTTATTGTAGACTGGAATTTACCAACCCACCCATCCTTCACTAACACACTTGCCATTCAGCATTTGTTTCTACCTCCAGGTCCGATATTAGCTTGCGCATGCGGAGATGGACCTTTGTATCTACATAACATTACATCGGTGTCAGGGTCGTTTCTAGAGGTTTTTATTGTTTTCCTTTTCAACTCTGAAACATCCAACATAGAGCTGGCCGTGAAACAAGCATGGGGTTTTCAGGTTGAATTCAAAGACGTTTTGCGATTGGCTTTGCGCCTTGTTGATGCTCATAGCATACCTGAAACGAACAGGAAACTGTAGGCGTTCAAATTGAAATGGGAGGTGAGACGGAACAATCGGAATTCGCGGTATAAAATACGTGGTCTCCTGCAGCATGGCCGATCATAATGGCAGCTTTGATGGCATGTAGCATGATAGTCATGTGGCTTTGCAGAGTGCTGGTGGATTGAGATTCTTGGGAAGTATAATATGTGCAACAATCTTGAGCTGCAAACTGTGTGAAGGCAAGCCAGGACCTTAGATCTAGTTCAGGAACCCTGCACGGTAGTGTACTGCCTTATCGTTTTCGAGAACAGTGTCAACTGATTTGTATGTGTGAAGATGGTTATGTAATTGAGATGTAAATTGCATGTTTGTTATATTTACTGCGTCATTTCTTTCTGCAATTATTGCTCTTTGGTATAACCACTTGTTTTCCCGAAAATGTTGGGCAACGTTTGGAAACACTCGTGTAGCTTTTGAAGTGATGAGAACACTGTTTCCAATGCTTTCCTTTGATATACTTCTACTTTGTTTATCAGAAAAAATGACTCCGTTTCTTCGAGTTTTACGAGGTTTTCGGCAAAGTGCTTATCAGAAATAGCCCCTGTTACATGAACTCGCGTATAGCAGTTTAGTGTAAGACGCTGAATGTTCCTCCAAATCCAAGGCCGCCCCAGTGGCGCAGTGGTCTAAGCGATGGCCTCTGATCATTCGTCCGGAAGGGGTCCGGGTTCGAATCCCGGTGTGTCATGGATGTTGTGTTTGTCTTACTGCACTGGCTCTCTCCCTTCCCTGGAACCAATGACCCTAAATTAGGGACAGGCGACTGCTTATAGCCCATTGAGTTGCTCACGGTGGTCGTTAAACCTCCAATCAAAAAAAAAATAATAATAATCCAAGGATTTTATGTAAGCCAGCATTCATCAGCTTTAGTGATAAGTGAAATGACTGGAAGTGTTAGTCGAAAATCACCAGCACAGTAAGTAATTTTGAAATCTACCGGTAGATGCAGATAAAAAAGTCTCCCGGCGTAGATCACGAACTGAGCCGAAAGCGTTCTTCGTTGACGACCTTCGATGATGGGATCCCTAAGGAGCCCGTCCGCAAGTTTGCTTTATAAGGGTAACCTAGGAAACAACCAGAATTGTCAATGGGCGGCATACAAATTGAAATCTGACTCACGAAATGGATAGAAAGCAACTGCACTCTGACTCTGTTATAATGCAATGAAAATATTCGTCCATACCGTTTTGTTTTTGTTTTTGTTTTTTATTGAGGTTTTACTGACCACCGTGAGCAACTCAATGGGCTACAAACAGTCGCCCGTCCCTAATTTAGGGACACTGTCTCCAGGGAGGGGAGAGAGCCAGTGTTGTAAGACAAACACAACATCCATGCCTCACCGGGATTCGAACCCGAACCCCATCTCGGACGAATGATCAGAAGCCATCGCTTAGACCACTGCTCCACCTGAGCGGCTTCTTTTATACCAAGCAGCTGTGCAGCAGAAAAACGAGTGAGAGCGAAATTGAGAAAAACAAGGATTCAGTGTATGCAAATGAGCTGACACCAAGAAACATATCCAGAGCTAAAAGCGATACATGAATCTAATTCCACTCGTATTAGCTCGTAACAAGTCCCATCTGTACCACATTGTCGGAAAGGACACTGGGTTAATACAAAAAAAAAAAAACCTATTAAATATTATTAGCCTGGCAGCGCGTAAAACAGTGGCAATTGGTAAAAATAAAGTTAATTTGGAACTTAAGTTTTTACAATGTAATAACACCGCTTATAAACAAAGAAGCTCAGAAAAGGTAGCACACAGGCAAGGCCAGTTGAAAGCACCAGGGGCCATTTTAATAATTGGCATTAAACTCTCTCTCTCTCTCTCTCTCACTATCTCTCATTATTTCCATAAATAAACGGATCGTATCATTTAAGCAAAGAATTAGATGAGCACGTAACTTAGGATTCCAATAGAAGGCGTGGGTCTTGTATCCAGAGTAGGGCACAGTAGCCGGGAACAAGCAAAAACAATACCTGGGAGAAACAGCAGGGAAAGCAGTAAAGCTCACTCACTCAATTCTAAGTAAAAACATCATATCTTGTTAAGAGAGCAACATATTCAAATGGGAAAAGAGAAGTACAAGTACAAGGGCACGGACAAGTCACTTCATCGCTTTACAACATAATGCAAATGCTTTCTGTCTGTTTAATAAGCGAAATTTCAATTTGTGTGCGACTCCTTGATAATATTAGCTTTGATTCCTAGGTTTCTGTTACAAACGCAATTTGCAGTCGTGCTACTTAAGTCCACTCATATTTGTGTAATGTAAAGTTATGATGTGTATATTCTGCATCGCAGTTCCGGAGTCATAGTCGCCAATTTTTGCGAATCTTTCAAATATTCCTCTGCGAAACATATCCATGGGGTGTCGCAAGCTTAATTTCTCCACAAGAAATTTTTGTTTGCTCTCTTTGGAACCCAACTTTTGATGCGCCAGTTTTGAGACTTAAAAAATACACTGTATAACCTAAAGTATGCTGGCCCTTGAAAATAATTAATATTGACTCGGTTGAATCTTGGCGGCTGTCACAGCCTCCACTGTGGTGGGAACGCTCTCCGTTAGATGTTAGTATGTTGCTACGAGAATTGACTTTGATTCTGCGTTAAGATTATTAGTCAAACCAATAACCGATGTGGAGCAGTTCGACCTCACTCGCAGTCGACGTCTTAATTCATCCCAAATGTGTTCCATTGAGTTGAGATCGAAGCTTTGTACAGCCAAGTCACACACATCTCATCAAAACTAATTCCAGAGTGTGATACCTCCTCCAATAAACTTCACAGCGGGCACAACACAGTTGGGCAGGAAGCGTTTACCTGGCGTTCCAAAGGCAATTAGACTCAGCCGTTGGGCTGTCAGATGGTGAACCGTCATTCATCACTTCCGAAAACACGTTTCCCCTTCTGCAGAGTCAAGGCTGAACTGGATGAAGAAAAGGCTATAACATTAGCGTTGAAGACAATAGACTTTTGGGGAATTGCCAGTGGGCGTTAGGGACGATTTCAGCCGTAGGATGGCACTGCGTCCCAAGGTATAAACATCTCAGTTTTCACGTTGTTTGAATTGTTGGATTGTGTACGTTCGTCGTTTTTTCTTGGGTTTCTTTTAGAAAAACCTTACAGTTGTAAAACCAAACTGTTGTTTTCACAACAAAATCTAACCCATTTTAAAAATGGTTTACTGTTGTGTGCTGATATGCACATCTTCTGAGAAGAAAAACGTGGGATTTTCATTCCATGAGTTTCCCTCAAAAAAGAACCTAAAGCAGCTGTTGCTGAAAGAAATGTCTCGTCAGGATTTTGCTCCAAATGACAAGTTACCTTCAACTGTTCTCTGTGGTAAGCATTTTCATTCTGATAATTACGTACCTAATTCAATTTTAGAGAAAATCCTCAGCTATATAAACTCGTATTAAGTAAAATAGTAGGTAAATGTGTAGATTTGCGTTTTAAATTATTTCGTCGGAAAAATACTAGTACCTGGGAAAAGTGCGTCGTACAAATTTTAGATTGTGAAAATTAATGGCAAATGGAGCAGACATTTTCTGTTTCAAATGTCTTTTAAAGATTTTTATCGTAATATTTTACCTGTACGTTCGATACGTTAGGCCTACGGCAGCATCTCTTCACAGCATCTAACTTACAGGTAAATGTTACGATAAAAATCTTTAAAAGGCAATTAATACAAGAAATTTCTGCACCATTTGCCATTAATTTTCATACTCTAAAATCTGTACGTCGCACTTTTTCCAGGTATTTCGTTTTCCGACGAAATAATTTCAGACGCTAATCTACACATTTACCAAAATCTCAGCCCCTAGATCGTTGAAGAATAAAGTAGGAATGAGATTTACACATAAATTACACCAGTTGCTATAGAAAAAATTCTGTTGCCCAAGTACTACGAATTCAGAATACAAATAAATATCCATCTGTTCATGTGAAAGTGAATATAAATAAAATATCTAATGCAAATAATGATACGGAATCAGTTTGTTAATGCGAAGAACGTCAATAGATGGCGCTGTGTCCCGACTTATCTTTTCTGTCCTCGCTGTTTTTGCTTAATGTTACAGCCTGATAGGATCGAGTTCAGCCTTGGCAGAGTGCACTGACACAGAGGTTCACACCGCTCAAACCGCCCTTTGGCGTTGATCTTGCAAAATATAGGTTTATGTGCGGTTGATCGCTCATGGTAACACATTCCCTTCAGCTATCGACGACGACCCGTTAGGTTCCTGGCTTTGGTTTCAGAAAAATACTTGAACTCGGTGGTGCGCGGCGCAACCGAGAAGAGCCAATCATGTCGCCCCACGCGCTTCAGCACATGGCGGACCAGCTCTGTCATTTTACGTTACCTACCAGATCGCGTTTACACTGTTGCTTACCAGAGACGTTTCCACTTTACAGTAACATCACTCCCAGTGGCTCCGGACATCCGGAGCAGGGCAGAAATGTGTTGCAAAAATCACTGGCGCCAACTACGGGGGTACTCAGGGGCTTGAGCATCCCTTGAAATCATTTGGTGGTGGGGGGGGGTGCTCCGTACGCTTCCGAATTTTTATTACATGTACTGGATTCATACTTAAATATTTAGTTCCACTTTACATAAAATTAAATAAGATAATCGGAATATAGCGCAAATATTTGGTTTCTATAAAAAAATCAATATATTCAAAATATTGTGTTTTAACTACCGATACCGAATAAACACTTAAGAAAAAAAAGCAAGCAAACCCCATCCCACACTCCCAATTTTTCGCAAAGCAAGCGAAAAATTGGGGTGGGGATGTGGTTTGTACCCTACCTTCCTAATTGTTTAAAGCTACCGATTTTTGTTTCGCAGTCACGTTCCTTGCACATCAGTAAGTTGTCAGCAGCTCACCATGCACGCAATGAGCTTCGGTAGGGTCATAAAGCTATAAATGTCAGAGCGGGAGTAATGAATGACCGTCCGAGAGCAGAAGATGCACAGCGAGAATGAGAATGATCTTTTCTCGTTCAAATTATAATTTTGAAGGGTTCCTCTATTTTTTTTTATTTTTTTTTTTGCTGTTGTTGTTGCAGTTATTGTTTGTTTGTTTGGCATAATGCTGTTGAGTTGTTTTTCCCCCCTGCCCTTATTAAACTTTTATTAAGCAGACACCAATAGTAACACCAATCAATCAACGCAGGGTTTATATATTAAATCGATAACAGCCGGTTCACATGGACTGCAAGATGAATGATGGCGGGGTGGGGATTTCCAAGTTACACTTGTTGATCAAAGCAAAAATTTCAATGTGATACAGATGCGTAACATCACAGCCTCTCCTTGACAAATGTCAACCCCGCCTTCTCGTGGTGCATCCTGTTCCCACTAAAGGGGTTCTGACGACCGCCAATAGTGGTATGACTATACCATCAGGATTAGAGGAAATGCTACCCCACACTCACCAACCCGCTAGGCCAGCGTGGTGAGTTACGGCCAAACCCTTCCAAAATGACTCCACAACCTAAATCTTGGCCCTCAATCTCCGGCAGCTGGAATGTACCTGGCCAAGGCAGCGGCCAGTGCGACATAAAGGCAGAGGGTGCTAAGAATCCACAGAGGACCGGACTAGGCTACCATCTGATGCTGACCGTGGCTACGTATAATGGACGCTCCCTATCTTCTGATTCAAGGCTTCTTGAATTGGAAGAGGAACTACAAAGGACCAAGTGGGGCATCGTCGGGCAAACTGAGGTAAGGAGAAAAGGAGAAGATCTCATTGAACTGAAAAGTGGACATCTCTTCTACTATCGTGGGACAGATACTGGCAGAACCAGTAGTGTTAGATTTACAATAAACAAGAAACTGAAGGATAAAGTTGTAGAAGTTGAAAGTTCCTCTGACAGAGCTGCACGACTAGTTATCAAACTCTCGAGAAGATACAAGGCACAGATTATTCAAACTTATGGACCCACCACAAGTCATCCTGAAGAAGAAATTGAAGAATTTTATGAGAAAATTCGCCATCTAAATAATAAAGGTAAGCAGCACTTGAAAATAATTATGGGAGATTTCAATGCAAAAATAGGGCAACGGCAACAAAAACCAGCGTGGAAATACTCTCGTTGAGTTTGCAGAGGCAGAAGGGTTTTTCATTTTGAACTCCTTTTTCAAGAAAAAGCCACACAGGAAATGGACATGCAGACATCCAAATGGGACGACAAGTGGAATTGATTTTATTATGTGTAACAAAAAATCCGTCATAGAAGACTGCAGTGTGCTAAACAAGTTCAACACACGTAGTGAC
Source organism: Macrothele yani (assembly GCA_039090855.1). Taxonomy (NCBI): domain Eukaryota; kingdom Metazoa; phylum Arthropoda; class Arachnida; order Araneae; family Macrothelidae; genus Macrothele; species Macrothele yani. Next base: position 74,441,469 of record CM077010.1, on the reverse strand, counting down.
CATAGATTGGTGAGATGTAAGATACACCTCAACACTAAACTCGAACGTGCAAAGCTCATAAGACAAACAAAATGTATTGACATAACCAACCTTAAAAAACACCATAATACCTTCAAGTTGGAACTGAAGAACAGATTCTCTGCGTTAGAAGGCCTAACACGTCGGAAGAAGTCGATATTTCTGAAGTTAACAGAAAAGTAACCAAAGCTTTTATGGAAACAGCAACAAAATTAGCTGGGTCTAAGAAAAAGTTGCATGTGAACATATTTTCAGGAAAAACCAAAAGGTTGATGCAATAAAGAAGAGAGATGAGGACAACTAAAGAAGATGTGACTTCCAAAGTGGAATATCTAGAGCTATTCAAGACAGTACAAAAAAGTATCACTTAAGACGTAAGAAAATTCAAATGTGAACTAGTGAGGAAAGCAATTGAAAACAACCAAAGCCTAAAGATAGCAAAGGGACATCTCAGTAAGGAACAAAAAAACAGATTATGGCACTGAGAAAAAAAGATGGATCTGTATCAAGAAATAGAGGCAAAATTTTGACAAGAGTGAAATATTTTTACTCCAAATTTTCTGAAAGGGATGATACATATACTCCAGACATCATGAAAGGTACCAGTACCAGAGTTCTTCCAGTCCTCCCAGCAGAAGTTGCACATGCAATCAAGAACATGAAGCGGGGAAAAGCTCCAGGAGAATATGGAGTTACTGTAGACATCATACAAGAAACAAGTGGAGAAATCGAAACAGTACTCGCCCAGATTTTCATTCGATGCCTTAATGAAGGGAACATTGCCGAGGATTGGAACAACGCTGCAATGATCCTGCTACATAAAAAAGGTGACATTGAGGATCTCGGGAACTACAGACCTATCAACCTCCTATCAGTGGTTTATAAAATTTTCACTAAAGTTCTTTCACACCGTTTGAAGGTAACATTGGACATGGCTTAACCGAGAGAACAAGCTGGATTCAGGAGTGGCTACAGCACAATTGATCATATCCACGCATTGAGAGAACTAATTGAAAGAGCGAGGGAATATGAACTTCCATTGTGCATGGCTTTTATCGATTATGAAAAAGCCTTTGATTCGGTGAAACCATCAGCAGTTACAATGGCTCTGAAATCCTGCGGTATTGAAGATGCATACATTAATATTATTAATACCATCTATGAAAATGCAAGTGCAGAGATTCGGCTGTTTGAAAATACAACACACATAAAAATTGGAAAGGGAGTGAGACAAGGTGACACCATATCTCCCAAGCTCTTTAATGCCACATTGGAAAATGTCTTTCAATCACTGAACTGGGAAAACAAAGGGATGAAGATTAATGGAGATTATCTAACCCACCTTCGTTTTACTGATGACGTAGTCATTTTTGCAACTACCCCATCCCACGGATATCTGTTATCTTGGATAACAGATATCAGTGGGATTTAAAATGAACTTTCAGAAGACAAAAGTGATGTTCAATGTTTTTACAAGAAATGAAGATTTATCAATTGATGAAGAAGAACTGGAGATAACAGACACGTACTTGTTTATCTTGGATAACAGATATCAAGTGAGGGTCACATTCATGAAGAAATTAATCGGCGTATAAAACTTGCCTGGAGAGCTTTTGGAAGAAACAGCATAATTTTCAAGAGCAATATGCCATTATGTCTTAAAAGAAAAGTGTTTGATCAATGCATCCTTCCAGTGCTTACGTATGGTGCAGAGACGTGGACCTTAACTAAAAGAGACATACAAAGGCGGCAGACAACTCAAAGGAGCATGGAGAGGTGCACGCTTGGTGCAACCAGGATAGATAAGAAGAGGAACTCGTGGATCAGAAAAATGACAAGAGTGGAAGACATCATGATTAGAGTTAAATCCCTGAAATGGCAATGGGGTGGGCATACTGCAGAAGGACAGACCATCGATGGACAGCCGAAATTTTAGATTGGATTCCAAGGGACAGGAAAAGACCCAGAAGAAGACCACATGGGAGATGGGTGGATGAAATTTAGAAAGTATGCTGGAGTAACATGAAGGAGACTGGCAGAAGACAGACCGTTGTGGAGGAAACTTGGGGAGACCTTCGTCCAGCAGTGGATTGATAATTGTTGACAATGATGATGATGATGATGATGATACGCTAAATGCTAACAATAACAAGTAAGGAAAATAATACAGTGCAATGATTATGAAGCGCGTTCCATTCCAACACTGAACTCGTCAGTTTGTTTACTACTGCTAGAGCGAGCTCCTCAAAGGTACCACTATTAGCCTACTCTCTGTTTTGATTAATGATATATATTGCCAATCTCAGCCTTTCCCAACAGGTTTGGTTTTCTGGTAATAGTCCCCAACAAAATGCTCAAACATTGTTCAAAAGAAAAAAATATATAGGGGCTTTTGTGCGCACATTACAGAAAATTAAATCGGAAAAATTAAAACGGGGTTCATGAATTTGGTTGCTATAAAAAAAATGTAATATCTTTATCATGAAATCATGTATCGGTTTGTTTGCGTTTACACTGAAGACAAGGTCCATTTAAACATTTAAATCTTCAACACTGGAAACGATACCTGCGTTTTGAATTTCATCACCCCTCGAAATTTTCAGAAGTCGGCGCCTATGGCAAAAAATGGTATCCCATGACCGCGCCACGTTGGAATTCAACGAGATCTGCCGTACTTGCCATTCTACTTTTCATGCTTTTCTATGATATTGGATGTGTGCAAAAGTTTTACTCGTTTTTGTGATAGATGCAAATTGCGATCGTAGTAGTTACGTCACAAAAGATGCTGCGATGCCGAATTTTCGGCCAATAAAGCGTGGAGCAGTAAAGCTTATAGGGGCATTAGATTTGTTCAAGTAAGTCATTCGTAACGGAAATCGCGGACGGTGTAACATGGCATGCGACAAGGAGCACATTAGGCATTGTTTACTGTACGAATTCGATAAAGGCAGTACCGCAGCACGGCTTGCCGCAACATCGGTCTAGTGTATGGGGAGGATGCAGTTGATGATAGCGCATGTCGCCGTTGGTTTCGGAAATTCCGGGACGGAGACTGAAGCTGTTAAGATCAATCGCTTCCTGGACATGCATCCTTGGTTTCTGACGAATATGTGGACCAAGCCATAAAAAATTACCCACATCCAATCATTCAAGAATTAGCGGAAACGTTTTCGGTACACAGAACAACAGTCGAAAGACGGATGTATGCGTTTGTTTTCATCACCAAGTTCGATAACTGGGTTCCGCACCTGTTTTCTGCAAAGTAATGAGAGGAGAGAATCCGCACCTGTGTTTCTTTGTTTTGTCGTCACAGAAAGGAGCCGTATTTGGGACGAATTGTAACTGATGACGATAAATGGGTATTGTACCGTAGTGCAAAGCGTCGACGGACTGTGTGCCAAGGTGCGAAGCCTCCTCTATTGACCTCAAAAGGAGGATTGCATCCCAAAAAGGTTTTGTTGAGTGCTTGGTAGGATGTTCAGAGAATAATCCACAAGGAGGTGTTGGAACCTAACCGAACGATAAATGTTGACCTCTACTGCCAAAGGTTGGACAGATTGCGAGAACGATTTACATGAAAGCTTCCAGCACTCGTCAATCGCTAAGGCGTGATACCTCATCATGGTAACGCCAGACCTCATGCTGTTTTAATCACTAGGCAAAAATTACTGGACTTTGGTTGGGAAGTGTTACCTTTCCCGCCGTATTCCCCTGACCTCGCACCTACGGACTACCACCTTTTTCGATCATTACAGAACGCCTTCGCTCTCCAAACCTTCGATGATGTGGACGATGTGAAAACGGCATTACATGACTTTTTGACTCTAAAACACAGGAGTTTTTCCGGCGTGGGATTCACCTACTCATAGACAAGATGTCATACAGAATTATGGCAATTATGTGAAATCCTAGGTAGGTTATTTGTTGTGTTCTCCTTCTTTCTTTGTAGCCTACTAAAACTGGTAGAACTTATGCAGACACCCGATATTTGCAAAGACACGTGCGTGTTATTTTGCCTATATGTGTTATGTTTGTGGTGCATGTATGTGGAAATCCGCTAATCCAAAGTGGTGTCCGTGTTCTTTCGATAATGCAGTGTATATTCATTGCGACGGAGATATCGTTAATTTTTATGCTTATTCTTAAAGTAAAATAGATCTTCATACAATTTAGTGTGCCAATAAAGTTCAACGTGGTCGGCGACTGAATTCTCTTTCGGGGAGGAACTAATTTTGGGTTTTGAGGAAGCAGAATATCAGAAACTAATGCTCTGATATGACAGCCCCAACAGTCGTAATTTAGAAACAATAAATTTTACTAAGATTTTTCTTAAGCATCTGATAACAATGAATCAGATGTTTTCTCACACGATTTAAAAATCCATCTAAAACGCGTTTCTTCGTACAAGCAGCAAACTTTCATTACACAGGATTTCTTTTATGTTCCTCTCTCCTTTTCTCTCCTTCCGCCTTTTTTTTTTCTTTTGACACGTTTTCTGTTTTTCATCTTGTTTCCTTCCTCAAATAATGACCTGATTGCCGCACTGAGAAACTTTAGTACAATATTTACTCTCGTAAGACGTATTTTTCGAGGAGTGTTAGAAGAATCAATGTGCAGTGAAATTAGGCATACATACAATATACTGTACCTATTCTCCGAGTCATGATTAACCTTCCCATAGAATCGCGCTGAGGAAGGATTCCTCCCATTGTTCTTTGGATTAAATTCTTCAAAACGATTGGCTGGAATTGCAGTATGGAGCTGTGGTACTCTACTTGTTTTGCAGCTGCACTTTGAAGCAAATCGAAACTTCGCTTAATATCAAATTTCCTGTTTCGCAGAAACATTAAGAGAAAGGCATTACTGGAGATACAAAATATGTTGTGATCTGTTAAAGAGAAAAAAAAATCGTAAATTTGGGAAGACTGAAAGAAAAACTCGCATTACTTAAAAAAAAGCTATATTCATAAATGGAACGTACTGCTGTTTTTGCAAAAAAGTTTCAATTTTCAAAACATGTATCAGTGTTAGAATCAGAAATAAATCTTCAACTGGCCCAGCGGACCGCTAGAATTTGCAAACCACTGGTCCGTAAAAAAATAAACACATTTAAAGACATTTACAATACATATAGAAAATAATGTATCATTCAATGGAATTAATTTTTAACATCTGTTTTTAAACCTATCATTAGTTTGCACCCTAACCTAAAAAGAAAACCATACAGAAAGGTAAAATAAACAGAAATTCATTTTTTAACTTGTGACAAATTAGAAAAAAAAAGAAAAAACACTTACTGTCCATTCGGGCCAGTAAAATCAATAGTACAGTGGTCCGACTGAAATTTTACTGGCCAATGGCCATAGGGCCACTGGGAACGCTGTATAAGATCTAAATTACAAACTTATATATCTTGTACGCGCTAAATCTATATACACTGAGCAATCACAGAATTATGACTACCTCCTTAATACACTGCTGGACAATTGCTAAGGACGGATCATAAACGGCTGTATAGCGCATAAAAAAGTAAGTGTGGTTGGATGCCAAGTGAAATAAAATAATGTCAGAATGCCAGGACATTACAAGAAAGACAATTTATTGTGTTCTGAAATCCATAAGGCTTTGAAACGTGTTCAAGGGACAAACAGGCCATTTTGTGCAGAATACGTAAACGTGAAAAAAATGCAATTACCGTCCGCAGGCGTTCCGGCGTAAGATGTCGATACGGGATATGGCCACCATGGAGGGCGATGCGAGATTCCACTCGTCGTGTCATGCTGTGCACAACATTATCAAGCAGCTGTTGGGGTAATTTATCCCATTCCTCTGTCAGTGCACGGATGAGGGTGTCCTTGTTTATTGGAGGGCATTGGCGACCAGCAAGACTCCTCCCCAAAGCATCCCACACATTTTCAATGGGATTCAGATCTGGAGAACGTGCTGGCCATACGAGGCGTTGAATATCCTCGCTCTCAAGACACTCCTGGAGAGCGACTGTTCGATGAGATGTTGCGTTGTCGTCCATGAAAATGAATCTATCACCGACAGCACCACGGAACATGCGAACATGAGGTAGCAGAACATCATTAATGTATCGTTGGCCAGTCATAGTCCCAGTTGGAAGCACATAGAGGGACGTACAGCCATTGATCATGATGCCAGCCCATACCATGACACTACATGTCGGATATCGGTCCCTTTCCTGTATGTTTGCTGGACAATATGCAGTACCACTATCACGCCAGATCAGTTGTCGTCGACAATCAGACGATAGACTGTATCTACTCTCATCTGAGAAGAGGACAGCAGACCAGTCGTTATCAGTCCAATTGCGATGTTGATGGCACCATTGCAAACGGGCGGTACGGTGACGTCTGGACAATGGGATGCACACAACAGGACGGCGGGCGTATAGTCCTCCTTCGTGCAAACGTCTGGCGACAGTTTTTCGGGAGATCCGCTTGCCAGTAACAGCCATAAACTGATTTGCTACCTCACTAGCTGTGCTGCGCCGGTGTCTTTTTGTTGATAGCACTATGTACCGATCTTCTGCAGGTGTCGTACTGTGAACCCGACCTCCCCTGTGACGTTTGCTACACTCTCCATTTGGTTGGAATGATTTCCAAAGCCTTGAAACAACACTGTGGCGGACGTCGAACTCCCTGGCAACATCTGTTATTTTTCGCCCTTCTTCAATCTTGCCAATAATACGGCCACGCGTAAAATCATCTAGGTAATGTCGGGAAGACATACTGAAAATTGCAAGTTTGTCAATTGATTCTTTCCCGTTCAACTTTGCGTTTGAACAACACCGGTCAATACGCGTCAAATCCGTTATATCCCTTATCAGCGCTATGACGTCACGAACAAGTTCGGCAATCCAACATTTGCATACGCACAACACGTCTTACTGTATCCCGCACTTATGCTAATTTCCATATTTTCCTGCCTTCCATTTTATGGTTGATATCGTTGCTATTGACATCCGTCCTTAGCAATTGTCCGGCAGTGTACTTCGTAGGTACTCCTTTCGCCCTCAGTACGGCAGCTATCCGACGTGGCTTCGATTCAGTAAGATGCCTGAAGCAGTTGGGAGGTATGTATGAAGAACCACGTTGTGCGTAATGTGGCCTTCGGTACAGGTATGGAGGTAATTGGTGTATCCATGCGCCTGATATACTGTTCCTTAGTCTCCCACAAGTGCTTCATGGGATTGATATTGGGATAGTTCGGAGACCAAACAATATGCTGAAAGTCTGAACTGTGTTTCTCAAATCATTCGCGCACAACATTGGACCTGTGCCTTGGCACATTGTCATCTTGGAAGACACCACCGCCATTCAAGAAAATGTGTAGCATTGCTGGGTTTACAGGGTCAGCAAGCAATTCACGATAGTGGGCGCCAGAATTTGGACCCCTACTGCCACATACACCAGAGTTCCAAATTCCTACCAAGTATACATGCCTCACACCATACAATCCCTTCCACCGGCTTGCAATGGTGGAGACCACGCAGGATGGATCGACTGCCTCATGTTGTTTGGGCCAAACACGTACACGATCATTCACGGTGTGTAGTAAAAAGGACATCTCGTCAGATCAGCACACTATTTTTCAGCCACCTGGCATCCAACTTGCTTGCAGCTGGCGATTTTTTTCCGCCGATAAACCGTTGTTAGGAGAAGATGTAGTCGAGGTCTTCGGCTGTTATAGCCCATACGTGCGACCGTGAGACGCATGGTCGTGACAGATACTGTTCTGGATCGACTTCTGTTGTATTGGGTAGTTAGCTGCTGAACATTGCTGCGTCTGATGGCCTGTGCGAGTCATCTGATGGCCTGTGCGAGTCGTCTGACACCGGCGCTCACCTGTCGCATCAACCTTTCCTTGTTATCCGCAGTTTTGCCTCCGGGTCGTTGTTTCATCATTTTCATGGCCATCCTGATACACTTTAACTACGGCGGCTCGCGAACAACCCACCAGTTCAGCCTTTTGGGAAATCCAGGCACCCGCTCTCCGAGCTCACCTTTCCTTGTTCTCCGCAGTTTTGCCTCCGGGTCGTTGTTACATCATTTTCATGCCCATCCTGATACACTTTAACTACGGCAGCTCGCGAACAACCCACCAGTTCAGCCTTTCGGGAAATCCAGACACCCGCTCTCCGAGCTCACATAATCTGTCCTTTCTCAAAGTCCGATAAACCGTTCCGTTTACCCATGACTCTCCGAATATTATTACTTGCTGCTCTACTCACACTTTTTATATGCTACGTCAGTCGACTAATCGCGCCCTCTTGGAAAGAACATAGTCAACGCGCCGCATTCACTTTTTATAAGGGCGGTCAATCTGCTCATAATTCAGCGATCACACGGTTTATTTTTAGATCTGGTGTTAGAAAGACAGTTTAATTCTTAAAATATAGTTTCAAATAAAAGTAATATACACTATATTGACAAAAGTCACCAGATACCTCTTCAAAAGGAAATGAACGAATCCTCTGTGTTGTTACGATGCGCGGTACAGCTGCAAACGGTATGAAAACAAGACTGCAGCTGATCGCGATCATATCGCACTGTGAGGTTGAGTAAAAATGCCGCGGCGAGAGAGAACTGACTTTGAAAAAGGACAGATTGTTGGGTGTTATATTAGTGGGTTGTCCATAAGCGAACCTGAGAGACGTTTAAAGATACCCAAGTCAACTGTTTTGGATGTACTGAATAAGTGGAAGACACATGGCGTGCTTGAAGCAGCAAAACATACCGGCAGATAAAAGAAAATCAATGATAGAGGACGTCGAAGCCTCAGTAGAGTCATTACAGCTAATCGACGTAGTACTGAACAAGACATCAGTGTGCAGGTAAGTAAAAATGCTTGATCATCGGTATGTACACTTACCATTCGCAGAGAACTTCATTCCATGGGTTATCGTGGTCATGCTGCTGCTCATAAGCCTTTCATCTCCACTCGGAATGCTACTCGTCGTTTAGCATATTGTAAAGAACATTTGTCGTGGACCGTACATCAATGGAAACGGGTCCTATGGATTGATGAATCCAGATAAACAATCCATCAGTCTGATGGTTGTGTGCGGGTATGGCGGCAGCCGGGGGAACGATATTTACCCCACTGTACTGTTCCTACGGTCAAGTTTGGAGCTGGCAGTGTACTGGTGTGGGGGTGTTTTTCGTGGTATGGTCCTGGCCCATTGGTTGTCGTGGACAAGCCTGTTAACCAGCACGTCTAGCTCGATATTCTGGGCAAATATACCCAACCACCTCTGCGGCAATACTATGGAAACGAGCCTTGTTGGTACCAGCAGGAAAATGCACCGAGCCATAAAGTAAGGACTGTTACGCCGGTTTTTTACGATAATTCCGCATCGTGTGTGGACTGGCCAGCACAGAGCCCTGATCTTAATCCCATAGAGCACCTCATAAGAAGTTTGGAACTAAGGCCTACTACTAAGCAAAATTAGTGGCAGCATTATATACTGAATGGAAGCGCATACCCATCGCTGTGTTCCAAAACCTTGTCGAAAGCATGTCTCGAAGGGTCAGTGCATGCATTAAGGCCAAAGGTGGATCGACGGCGTACTAATGTATGTCAATAAATGCTATGTTGTGTTTCTCTTCTAGGTGGCCGGTGCCTTTTGTCAATATAGTGTATATCTGAAGGCCTTTATCATTCAGAACTTAAGATCATGTATTAGAAATATGCTTATAGTGTAATGTGTCCCACCAAAACATTTTTTGTTTTGAGAATTTGTTTTTACCCACTGTAAAACAGAAACGGAAAGATGCTTTTTTCATGGCTGAATATGTCCTGAGTAATTTTCTCCCATTATGCAGCTGTAAAATAAATGTAGCCTGGGCTCATCTTTCCCACAAACAGAATAAATGTATACTTTATCATTCTGATGATCAAATCATGTAACTTTAATAAGATCTTCCAAGGAAATGTGAAGACTTGTTACGTTTGAACACATGTCTTCACATTTCCTTGGAAGATCTTATCAAAGCTATTACATCATTGTATGATGCAATGCACTTGAATTATGACCTCCCTGACGTGAAATGAGGCAATCATTAGTATAAACTGAGTGAGCAAGTGTTTGTGCGACTTCCTCGGCTGCATTCCCATTAACTCCTGCGTCATATACACAAGTGATCCCTGCAGTGTAAATCCAGCAGTAGACTTTGTGCTCTTGTATGTTGCCTCATAACTGTGTTGATAGTCCAAATAACTTTTGTTATATTTCAAGAAAAATGACGTTTGCAAGCCAGAAAAAGGTCATCACTCCGATAGTGTAAACGAAGAATGAAATTCATTTCGGATGCATGATGTGGTCCAGGACAGGGTATGAATCCCACACATATTCTGTGGTACGTGTGATAGAAATCTTTCGAAGTGTCTGAAACGCAGGTGTTGATGTCGTTTGCTATTCATATATGATTTTTGGAGGTAGCCAAGCAAACATGCATATGACTGCCAGCTCTCCATAGTACCACTTGTTTCGGGAGGCATCACGAGGAAAAAGAAGTGAATAATATCGTACCCGAATATATCCTATGCTATCCGACCAGGTCTGCACGGCGAAGGACTTCCCGTTCTCGAACCTCCGAAAGAATTTCCGGTCGATTCAGAGGACTGAGGCGAACTGATGTCGGGTTCTCCTGAGACTTCGGCGTCTAATGATGATCCACATGTCTGTCATGGTGCGTCATCTGCGTCTTAGATTCTCACACAAGAAGAACTTAACGATCTTATTCGCAATATGGAGCTGTCCAAGGCCAAAGCAGAGTTACTGAGATCAAGACTTCTACTATAGCTTCTTCTCAAGGAAAATGTGTGGGTGACTTCTTTTCACATTCGTCATGAGCATTTTACGCCTTACTACCGAAAGGAAGATGACCCTGTGCTCTTGTATGATGTAGATGGCCTGATGAATGCCCTTCAAAGCAAACATGCCCCATAGTTATTCATAGACTCGTGAATCTCAAGGCGGTGTTGCTGCATAATGGAAACAAGTTTCCACCTGTTCCATTCGGACATGCTGTCTACATGAAAGAAACCTACGAAAACCTAAGAGAGCTGTTGTACTGTCTCTGTGATGACTTAAAGGTAGTGTTTGTGTTGATGGGTCTACAGCGCGGATGCGAAGTGCTGCTGTTTGCTCTGTGAATGGGACAGCCGGCAAAGAATTTGTGCTATGTGAAGAGAGCAAAACGAACAAAACTGGCAGAAGTGCACAAAATTCTGCTACCGCCCCCTAGATATCAAACTCCGTCTGGTAAAAAAAAACTTCCTAAGAGCTATCAACCAGACTGGATGAGCCTTCAAATACTTGGCTGACAAATTCCCTCGATTCAGCGAAGAAAAAATTAAAGAGGAAGTTTTCGTGGGTCCTCAGATCCGAGAGCTTCTTATTGACGAGATGCTCGATAACCTGCTACAGGGTCGTGGACAAAAGCTTAACATGCGTTTCCCCTAGTGTCAACTAAATTCCTGGGAAATGTCAAGGAAGGGAACTATAAGGAACTGCTTGAGGACATGCTGCCTCTGAACTACAAACTTAGTGCCACAATATGTCCTTAAATATATACTTGCTCCATTTTCACTTGGATTTTTTCCATGGCAGCTACGGCATGGTTAGTTATGAGTATAGTGAACATTTCCATCAGAAAATTGCAACGATAGAGAAAGGATACCAGGGAAAGTTGGCCACTCCTATAGTTGGCTGACAACTGTTGGATACTCACTAGAGATGATCCTGTGCAACTGTACGAGCAACAGGCAAAGCAACTTCGGACATAGAAGCGGACATTTACCGTACATGTGGTAACTACGTATTAGAAACTGTTGCGGATCTCTCACAAACCGTAGCTAGTTTTGAATTTTCATTGCCAAGTTCATGTTCAGCACCTCAAAATTTATAAGAAATTATTAATTTAATCTGGGGGCAAGACATTTTTAAAATTTCTTGTCTAGAGTTATATGAAAACAAAGGCAAGTGATTATGCTATAGCCATGCCAGTCCATCTATGGAAACTGGTCGTTTTGGGGGGAGAGGGGGAGGAAATCGACCACCGTGAACAACTCGATGGGCTATAAGCAATCGCATGTTCCTCATTTTAGGGCCACTGGTTCCAGGGATGGCAAAGAGCCAGTGCCATATAAGACAAACACAACATCCATGTCTCACTGGGATTAGAACCTGTACACATCTTGGAAGAATGGTCAGACGCCAGCGCTTACACCATTACGCCAGCGGGGCGAAAACATCAGTTGTTGCACATGCATATGATTCGGATTTTAAAAACAAATTTTGCGTTGGGAAGACTCAACCTCGAAAATGATGATAGTATTTTAGTAGGTATAACTTTGCAGCTAAAAGGACGTAAGATTTAAAAATATTGTTATCAACCTGAAAATGTACTTTTACCCCAAATCCTTTCTTCCAACAATCGACCTGAAACAATTCCTGTTTCGTTCGATACATTTTATGACGGTGATAGTTTCTGCAACAGCTTCTTCAAGTAATGCACACTTTTATCCAAATTGGACGGCAAAAATATATATTACATTTTCTCCGTTTTCTCAGCCTCTAATAGTTTGATTTTATAAGTAAAAGTTTTGTTGGATAGCGCTCATAGCGAAACAAAATGTTTACATTATTTCTTATATCTCATAAACAACACTGTTGCTCCTAACGGTCTTTAATATACGTTTCTGTAATACAACGTATTTGCAGCTGTACATATGCTTTAAAACGCACAATTACAAATTATATCTTTGTGTTATAAGCATTTTCCATTTTCCACTGTAATGTTAGTAAATTAATATTTTACTTTATTCGATATCGCCGTTGTTAAATGCCCGACTTCAATCATTACTTTTACAACAGTAAAATACATATTAACTTATTTTTTTTTTTTGCAACAGTCGATTTCCAGTAAAGCACATAAGCGCGCATTTCTGTTTACGACATATTTGCTGTCTTATCTGCATGTACAAGGAGTGTTCAAATGAAAAGGTACGAAACAACACTGTGGGTATAAATGAAGACTTTATTCAAAGTATACACCATAGGCCGTAGCACAACGATCCCATTGATTAACGAGCCGAAGGATTCCTTGTTCCCAGAATTCCTGTGGCCGTGACGAGACCCAGTCCTGCACAGCGTCCTTGAGTTCGTCGTCCGAGTGGAAGCGCTTCCCTTTCAGATGTTTTTTCAGGGGATCAAACACATGGAAATCGCAGGGCGACATGTCCGGGCTGTAGGGCGGATGGTCAAGCTGCTCCCACAGGAACTTGGCCAGTTCCGCGTGTGTGACCCTGGAGACGTGTGTACGCGCGTTATCATGGAGCAGAACCACACCCTCCATGAGCAGCCCCGGTCTTTTGTTCTTGATGGACCTGCGTAGGCTTCGGAGTGTCTCACAGTACACATCGGAATTAATGGTTCGTCTGTGCTGGAGGAATTCAACAAGTAGTGGACCTTGGACGGCGTTCTTTATAAGAGCCTCTGCTCTCTCCTGCGCATGCGGGCGCCCGCGCATGCTCCGATCCACGCCGGCGAGTTCAATCGCATCCCTAGATGTGTCGCTACGTTCTCCCATAGCGGCATAGGCAAATATGTTAATGGTTACGTTCTTATGATGTTTCGTACCTTTTCATTTGAACACCCCTAGTATAAATACACAACTGAAGAAAGAAAAGCGGTTAGATGTCGCCCACATATGGATAGTCTTTATTCTCAAATCTTAGCCTGCCTAACTTTTGTTCTATTTGTCACACCTGATTTGCTTCCGAATGTGCAAATTAGCGGAAAATCTCTGCAAATTCTTTTCTCATATCACACCATTCACTTCAAGGAACATTTCGCATACATTTTCGAATTTTTCGCTAGCGTCAAAGATGGTGATTTTTATATCATACCATTTTCGAATTTCTGACGCTATGTAGTATACACATGTGTATAACTGAATGCTTCTTTGTACCTCTTTGAAAGTTTCTAAAACTCCGATTGGGAATATTCCATTGGTACTCTTTGCCATTCGCAGAGTGACAAATTATAACATTATCCATTTCAAATAACGAGAAACTTTACCTCTGAGAAGGTATATCGATAAACCCTTTTTCTGTATTCTTCTAAAAGTCGTATTTGAAAAATTATTTTCCTATCTCACAGCTTTTTCTACAGGGAATGAATAACTTATTCACGCGGTAACTACATAATAATTCCGCAAAATATCGTTGATGTTTTGGTTTGAGTTCTATACAAATGCGGAATTAAAATTTGTTTTTCAACGTAATTCAGCCCCGCACCTCAAGTGATTCATATCGATTCAGCGCCTCGCCCTATGGGGATTATTTGCCACGAATCCCCAAAGCGTCGCGAAACACAGTTTGCAAATCCCTGGTCTAAAGTCCTGCTAAAGGCTGCAAAGAAAAAGACACACGTCTAAACAAACTTCGAACCAAAATGAGGCCTTTTCTTCTGAAACTAGTGATGGATTACATGTAATAAACACGTATTGCAACATGTGACATCATCGGCTTACTTTTTATGAGAGCTCTGAGTTCCTTCAGGCAATGTTCTTGTAATTCTGGTGTCTCATTGAGCACTTCCTTGGCGATATTCTTGATCATTTCTTCAGGCAACGCGTCGCTGAAGGACAAAACATTTTCCGAAATATCCGTAGTGAAGTTTGAAGCCATTTTGAAACTGAAAATATACATTGAAATTGTATATTGTGATAAGGAAAGCTATTTAAAATTTAAGAACAATGAAATGAAATGTATCAGGTCAAAACATCACAGCAAAAATTCTGTCAGGCCTTCATGAATGTCGTCTCCTTTCAAGAGAAGGAAACTAGATCCACAGATAAATCTGTTTTACATACCTAAGCAGTGTTGATGAGTATTAAAATTACAAGCCAGTCCTTGGACGGTTGTTTTTAAGCTTTAAATAAATATTAATATATAGGGGATGTTGCCCTTCCAGTGCCGGAGTGAAATTTTTAATTGAAGCATTTTGAAAACAAATATAATAGACACCTAATTTTTGTGGAGTAACATATTAAAAACTTATATAGTAGGAACTCATTCATGTTAGAACTAAAACTTATATGCTATTTATTTCCGTTTTTCAAAAGACCTCCCGATAAATAACATTCTGTGCAAAACATTTGTTGTTTAACAATTGTAGATTAAAGCGTTTAGATAGATCGATATTTTGCAAAATGCGTATTATAAAAATCAGCACTAAACTCGGAAATTTATTTTCGTGTAAACTTCTTACCTTAATAACTTTTACTTAGATTTTTCGCGTTAAATTACTTTTTCTCCGGCACACTTGTTATTGCATCCACGGCTTGTTTTAGACTGTCCAATTCGACGGTTAGTCTAAAACTTCAAACCAAAGCTTTTTCTACAAAATATTGCGACATCTGGTGTTGCAATTCGGAACTATTTAAATTCTCGACAATGTGCTATTGGGGCGACATCTGCTTTTAGATGCAATGATGCTCACTTTGACATCTCAAGATTTCAGTTTTTATTGTAGGTTACAGCATTCAGATAGATCGATATTTTGGAACATGTATTATATAATCAGCACTAAACTCGGAAAGTTAGTTAAACTGAAAAAGTAAACAAGAAAGTTGACACCGAATTTTCGGGTGTAATAAGCACGTCTTTTGAATCCGTTCTGACGCAAATTAAATTCATCAAAGCTATTCAAAGTCAATGGAACCGGTATGGAAAACCATAGATCTGGCGAAAGAAAGAAGATTTTCAATCGGGTTTTTAATCCCTCAGATATTGCTGTAAACGGAATCGTGAGCTTACGAACTCTTAGAAACAGAGATATCGACAAAAATAAGATGTGACTTTACGTCCTCTGAAGGGAAAACCATGCATTATTTTAGGAAGAAAGTATTCTCAAAAGGTTTATCCGTATAAGCGGTATCGGTCGAAGAAAAAAATTAGTCAAGTTTTCAGGAGCCCAGATTTTGCAACAGATACTTCAGAAGCAGAAATTAACATATATGACCCAAGTTGGCTAAACCATTCTTTACTAAACATATGAAATTATGTGAAAAATATTTTTCATCAGGTCTTGTATGCGATACAGGAAGAATTTTTCAAATCAAAGCTTTAGGAGCAGAAATAACGCAGAAAACGCCATTCACCTTTGTGCCCCCTAGCCGAAAGTGTATGATTTACTTGAAAATTTTGAATTTATAGGAAGAACATATAAATTCACAATTATATAACACTATCCAACAAAGAAGGAATTTTTCAAATCGTACTCTTAGAAGTAAAGATATTGACAAAAATAAGATATACATCTACGCCCCCTGGCGCAGAAACCATGCATTTTTTCAAAAAGAAAATTTTCCTAAAAGGTTTGTCGGCATGAGTAGTATCGGTCAACAAACGACGTTTTTTTCAATCGAAAATTTAGAAGCTCATATTTCGCTGCAAATACAACAGAAGCGGAAATTAAGATTTACGCCCCTGGTGGCCACACTATTTTTTTACAAAAACTAGAAATTATGTTTAAACGATTTCCCCATTAGGAGTTATATCCGGTACAGAAAGAATTTTTACAGGAGTTATATCCGGTACAGAAAGAATTTTTCAAATCGGAGATTTAGAAGCAGATATATAGGGGGAAACGCAATTTACCGCTACGCCCGTAGCGGAAATTCTTTGAATTACTTGAAAATTTTGAAATTATATGAAAAACATGTCACATGGAAAACACTATCCAACAAAGAAGGAATTTTTCAAATCGGACTCCTAGAAATAGAGATATTGACAAAAATAAGATGTGCATCTACGCCCCCTGGCGGAGAAACTGTAGAATATTTTAAGAAGAAAATATTCCGAAAACGTTTATCGAAGTGAGTGGCATCAGTGTACGAAATAATTTTTTAATCGATCTTTTAGAAGCTACGATTTTATGGCAAATACATCAGAAGCAAAAATTAACACTTACGCCCTCTGGTGGCCTAAGTATTCTTTACCAAAAATTTGAAATTATATGTAAAAGATTTTCCATCAAGAGATGTATCCGCTGAAGAAATTTTTTTCAAATCGGAGTTTTAGAAGAAGAGTTATCGGGGAAAATGTAATTTACTTTTACGCCCCTTAGCGGAAAATCTATGCGTAATTTGGAAACGTACATATATCTAAAATACTCTTCGACATAAATGGTTCGAAAGATAGATTTTTTTCAATCAGATGTTTAGAAGCAAATATGTGGAATAAAACGTATTTTTGAATTCGACATCATCTGCATTTACGCCCTCTATTGGCGAAATTGTACATCGTAAAAAAACGAAATAAAGGATCATCATTTGCATATTTCAAGCTTCCCTATGCAAAAAGAATTTTTCAAATCGGACTAATAGTTGCTGAGATATCGTGGGTACAGACGGACGGACGGACATACCGATAACAGAAGCACGATCTTTTTTTACAAAAGACGTGCTAAAAATAGTTAAAGCGTACAATTTAATATTCGAATTGTGCTAAATTAAATTAATATACAGACGCAACTTGCCGTGATATTAAGATTTTAATTCGAATTTTGTTGATAGGATAAATAGAACTCGAGTCATTGATTATCCAATGTTTTTAAATTAGCACGTGGTCACCCTGACATTTCAACGTGATCGGGTGCAAAATCAACTTGGCCATCCCGGTGGCGCAGTTGCCTAAGCGCTGGCTTCTGATCGTTCGCTCGTTATGGGTTCGGGTTCGAATCCCCGTGAGACATGGATGTTGTGTTCGCATTACGGTGCTGGCTATCTAAATTGGAGACGGGCGACTGCTTATAGCCCACTGAGTTGCTCATGGTTGTCGTAAAAACTCCAAATAAAAAAAAAACTTGTTGTGATATTAAGAATTCAATTCGCATTTTGCAGATCGAAAAAATTGAACTCGAGTCACTAATAATGCAATGTTTAAAATTAGCACGCGATCATCTTGGCATCTAAAAGTAATTGCGTGCTATTATATAGCAGGCAATAATTTTGACATCGCGAGAGCACACACGCATTGTTTGATAAGTGATGGCGCAACAATGCAGACGCTGTTGTGACGTCAAGCGCCCCCAGAGAGACAGACAGATCTGCGTGTTTATATATATTATGATCTCACACAGATGAGTACTTCACACGTCTGCACAGGTGGAAAGTTTTTCATATTCACCTTTTTGATAGCAGGCGAATGAATAATTAATACACTTAATTGACGTGGATAAGGAACATCAAACAGAAGTAATCGCTCTTTCCACGTTTTTAAGCGAGTCACGGAAAAACTATCATTGACAGCCACCGGGAAACAAACCCAGGGTCTTCCAGTTACGCGCCGGACATGCTGCCACTGCACCACAGCGGCCTTGAATTTTCCAGACTCACATACTACTAACTGCCAAACCACATGGCAGGTTACTTCTTGGAGCCCCGGTGGCGGCCGATGAGAATTTTTCCGCGACTCACTAATAAACGTGGAAAGAGCGATGACTTCTGTTTGATGTTCCTTATCCACGTCACTTGTGTGTATTAATTATTCATTCGCCTCCTAGTTATTTGTTGAGTTGCTGCTTACCATTTTTGGTGAATCCCCAGCATTGTGCGGGGCTCCAAGAAACAACCTGTCATGTGGTTTGGCAGTTAGTAATATGTGAGTCTGGAGAATTCGAGGCCGCTGTGGTGCAGTGGTAGCATGTCCGGAGCGTAACTGGAAGACCCTGTGTTCGTTTTCCGGTTGCAGCCGATTATAATTTTTCCGTGACTCACTTATAAACGTGGAAAGAGCGATGACTTCTGCTTGATGTTTTTGATAGGTTAATATTTGATAAAGAAAGAATGGCCATAGAGAATGAGAAACGTATACATTGGTGAAATATTGGGTTGGAAAGAAAGTATTGTTGGATGACGAGGTACCCGAAGTCGAAGTCCCTCCCACGGCGTACATTGGCCACTGAGATTGATTACACTGGCATGCATCATCGGGTAAGTGGTTAAAGTAAAAGTCAATTAGTTGTCACAAGGCGAAGAGTAAAAGGCCCAGTCAACATGGAAGTGGAAAAGGAGTACAACCACCATTGCATGCTGTTTTACGTCGCGGTAGCACGCCCCAAGGGCTGTAAGGCACATTACCAGTGTCATATCCCATCGTCAGTGTTGTCTTTGGTTCGAATGATTCCGGTAGGGAAAATATGACCTGTCAGGCCGTCCCAAAGCCGAAAGACCAGCAACAGTAGATGTGGACATGCCCAAGACCTGAGCTGTCTTCAACTTGGTGGAGACCGACCCTATGAGACCACGTGAGAGTTGGCCGAACAGGTACGGATTATAAACATGAGCGTTATCACGCCCGTGCGTCAACTTGGAAACGTTCACAAGAGAGGAGTTTGGATACCCTATCAACTCACAGTTGAGCAGTAAGCAAACCACTTGAACGCATGCGTTTCCCTGCTTGCACCTGACCAAGTTGAATCGTTCTTGGACAACATTGTGACACGTGACGAGAAATGGGTCCTGTATGAAAATACCAGCGTCCGGGAACAGTGATTGGTCCCAATGCCGACCCCCAAAGTCGACTTACACACACGTAAGATCATGCTGTCTACTTGGTGGGATATGCGGAGTGTCGCGCTTTTGAGCTGCTGCCGGACAACACCACTATCACGGTCGATGTGTACTGCCGTCAGCCCGACGATCTGCCCTCATCGCTCAGGTCGAAATGATCAGCACTGCTGAAACGCAAGAACGCCCTTCTGCGAGAGGAGGGAGCACTCACACAAAACGGGTCACCTATTATAAGATCACGGGCCTGGGATGGAAGCTGCTGCCGCACCCAATCTATTCCCCGGACATTGTCCTGAGCGATTACTACATATTCCGGTAGTTACAGCATTTACTGTGACCGGACAGCGGTTTACCAACTGCGACGACGTGAAATGCGCATTTACTCACTTCTTTGCATCCAAGCCGCCACAATTCAACAGGGACGGCGTCGAACAGCGACCCAAACGATGGGAGCAGGTCATGGCAAAGCATGGAGACCACAGTTTGGACTGATTTGTGTTTGTATATACTGTAACTAGCATGTTCCTGTTGCCTTGCAATTGCATACATTACTTTCGTTCCAACCCATTAACATGATTTTCCAAGTATTTCAGTAGCCCGCGTGGCACAACCTCTTTAGGTGGGATGACAAAGATTACAGAAATAAAAATCCCGTTTGTCTTCCACTTGTCTTTGATCTGAGAGGAACAGCACCGACAAGAGATTAATTAACCCTTTAATGACCACGACCCAAAAAGCTTGTATAACTCTAAATACCATAACGCCCGAAACTGTCTTTTGGTTCACTTCTTTATTTACTTAGTAACAACAATAGTGACTGAGGGTGACATCTGCTAATCCCTCATAGGTTGTGCAAATTTGAAGAGCAGGTAAGGGTAGGAAATCTAACTCAATCTAGACAGGCATTTCGGGCGGCCATGGTCGTTTGTATATACGGGCGTTTGGGCGTTATGATCGTTAAAGTGTTAGATTAAAGCCGTCAGAAATGCTGATCTGAGGTACGGTGTTAATATCAATATTGCAGCTCTTACATATAGAGTGGTCCAGAAACAGCTGCAATGTATAAGCAGTAACAGCTGGAGCACGCAGTATGCAATGTTTAAATTCCTGTTTATATTTGTTGTTGTATGATGAACAACACAAGGATTTAAAGGAAAATATTTATTTACACATTCCACAATACAGCAATATTTATTTACACATTCCACAATACAGCAATATTTAGTAGTTTATTGATTTGCATTGGTAGTTTCTTGATTTAATTGTAAATTATTTATTTTTATGATTCAGACATACTATATGAAGAAGGTTGTTCTTTTAAAAAAAATTGCATTATGAATTTTGCTCACTCACTCTTTTTGTGGTTTGTTATGAATTCCTACGCAATAAACAGATACTTTCGGCATCGCATTTCCTCTGGATTTTCTGATAATGCTAATAATAGGAAAATATTCCTGAACGTGTGGATATTTTTCCAGATTCTTCATAATTTTTGAACTCCTTCACTTCATGGACAGTAGAAATGTTGTTTGTTCAATGTTTCTGACAATAAACAAATTTTTTGGGTTTCACAATAATGAGGTAAACAGATTTAATTTTAGAACAACTACACTATCTACCAACAAGTAATTGGACGCCCTAGCAATCGACGATATCTGCGGTTCTGATACACGTCACGGCCGCCGCCGTTAAATATCGTGTGGGAAACAACAACAAAACAAGTCGCATGCAAGATGTCACGCAGTTAGGAGCTCTCTGATTTCGAGAAAGGTCTAATCGTCAGGTATCACAGAAATGGCCGATCCATACGTGACATGTCCAGCTAGTTGAAGTATCCATAATCGACAGTGGCCTACGTGATTGGCAAGTGGAAGATGAGAGGTAACTGTCGGAATGTGCCCTGACCCGGCAGACCCACAAAACTGGGAGTTAGAGACCGATGGCTGCTGGCCAGAGAAATTCGAAAGAACCGCACCAAATTGATGGGCCACATCCGCGAGGAGTTTCAACAAGCATCCGGCAGTGTTCTTTCGATGAACACCATCCGTAAGGAAGCCCATCTGCTCGGTTATCATGGACGTGCTGCCGCCCACAAGCCTTTGATCACCAAGTCCAATAGCGCTGCTCGGCTAAAGTGGTGCAAAGAACGTCGAAAGTGGACCGTTGAACAGTGGAAACAGGTTCTCTGGAGCGAAGAATCAAGGTTCACCCTCTACCGTTTGGATCGCAGGGTTTGGGTTTGGCGTCTGCCTGGAGAACGCCTCCTGCCGGAATGTATTGTGCCAACTGTGAAGTTCGGCGGCGGTGGTATTATGCTATAGGGGTGTTTCTCCTGGTATGCCACGGGACCCTTGGTCGCAATTCCTGGTGGACTCAACGCTGAGACCTACTGCACCATATTGGATCACCATGCGCTTCCTACGTTGTGGCAGTTTTACGGGGTGGACCCATGTTACTTTCAGGATGACAATGCCACCTGTCATGTTGCGAGGTCCACCATGGCTTGGTATGGTGACAATGGGTTTAATCGAATGGACTGGCCTGTGCAGAGCCCAGACTTTAACCCTGTCGAGCACCTCTGGGACGAGTTGGAGCGTGGACTTAAGGGGTGCCCCCACCGTCCGAAATCGGTGAAGGAACTGACCTATCTTCTCCAAGCCGAATGGAAGAAAATACCGCTAGCCGTCTTACAATGCCTGGTTGAGAGTATGCCCCGGAGGGTCGAAGCTGTAATCACCACTCGTGGATGCTCCACCAACTATTGGAGGTGAATAAACTTCGTTCTCCGTTGCTATCACAGGTGTCCAATTACTTGTTGGCCGATAGTGTATATGTATAATTAAACAATTTATTTTGTCTTTCACTTTATAATTATTGACATACACAGTCGAGTCACATTATTGTGACCACCTCCTACTTTAAACGTCAGCAGCGCGCGTAGCTAATGAAAGTAGTCACGTGTCGTGAGCTGTCTTGGAGGGTATAAAAGGTGTGCTGTAAAAAAATTGAAGACATCACACGCGTTGCTGTTATGTATGAAACGAGCGATTTATCAGATTTGCAAAAACGGGTGATTATCGGCTTTCGGACCAAAGGTTGCAGTATTTCTGAAACAGCGCAGTTTGTGAACTGTTTGCGTGCTGCTGTGCTAAAAGTGTCGTAATTGAAGAAATAGCACCATTGCGAATAAGCGACGCGGAAACTGCGTAGCAACACGTGCCATTGATATGAGAGGTGAACGTCGACTTCGAAGGTGCGTGAGGGCCGACCGACACGCTACAGTGGTGAAACTCACTGTCCGAATGAACCAGGGGACTACCTGAAGTGTGTGTAAAACGACAGTTCGGCGAACCCTGCTGCTTATGAGGCTCAGATGCAGACGGATGGCCACTGCACCTATGCTAACGAAGGTGCATCAGCAGAGAAGAGTTACATTTGCACGGCAGTAGACCTCCGCTGATTGGCAAAGGAATGCCTTCTCCGACGAGTTACGTTTTCTGCTTCATCGAACGGATGGACGTTAGCGTGTAAGGCGAGAAACATCGGAGAATAAACAATCTTCAGCCACTACTGGCAGAAAACAAGTTGGTGGCAGCAGAGTTATGGCCTGGGGAATGCTTTTGTATCATTTCCTGGGTCCACTCATACCTGTGGAAGGGACTATGGACCCAATTCTTTATGAATCAATCCTTACAGACCACGTACACCCACCCATACATGCTGATTTTCTTCCCTGGAGGCGGATTGGATCTCCCAGCACGAAAATGCGACGTGTCACACAGCTAGAAATGTCCGAGAGTGGTTGGAAGAGCACGATGAAGATTTCAAAGTACTTCCCTGGCAACCTTATTCGCCAAACTTAAACCCAATTCAGCATCTGTGGGACCACCTCGATCGTGCTCTTCGCTATATGGATGCTCCACCACGTACCCTGCAGCAGCCAGCAGATGCATTTCAATCAATATGGCTCTACATACCAGCGAACACCTTCCAGCACCTTTTTTGAGTCACTCCCAGCCCGTCTAGCTGCTGTCCGCGCTGCACACGTCGGTTATTCTGGATATTAGCTGGTGGTCACAGTAATGTGGATCGACCATGTATTTTGTCAACGTCGTGTGTGATCAAAGGTTGGTGTTTTCTCTGCAATGTTTGTTACAAAAACAATCCCTGCTTCGTAACTACCACCAAACATTTGCCCGACACTTCTCCTTGGTCGTGATGAAAGGAACGGTCTTAAGTACACGCAGACGTCAAGCACTTCTCAAAATCCCGTTTCGAGACTTTCTGAATATGGGTAGTGAGATTAAATGAAGAACATTTCGACATCAACGTAGTGAACTGCTTTTGTTTATGTAAAGCATGCGACTCATCGTATTGACGATTTGAAGAAGCATTTCATTTTGCGAGAACATTTTTATTCATTTACACAGTCGTATCAGAATAATATGAGCACGTATATAATAATGAGTATAACCACCGTTGGCCAGGATGACAGCGTCGAGACGGCGTGGCATGGACGCAATGAGGCTCTAGAAGGTTGCCCGAGGCACACATGCCCATTCGGATTGCAGCAGAACAGAAAGGTCCCGGAGATGACGTGGGTGGGAGTCGGCACGTCGAAACGTTCGATCCAAATAGTCCACAGATGCTCTATGGGACTGAGGTCTGGCTATCTAGCCCTCCAAGGGAGAACGAAGACATAGCTGTCGTGTTCTTGGAACCAATCACGCACCCACCTGGAGATGTGGCACGCCGCACTGTGCTGTTGGTAGACACTATCACCACCAGGCTAAACGTACAACATGAAGGGGTGCATGTGGTCATGGAGGGTTTACAGCAAGCTTTGGGCTTCAGGGACCCATCAAGTCCTACCAGCGGTCCAAGGTAATACCAGAAATACACTTCCTAAACATACACACTGCAACCGCCGGCCTGTACTTGACCGACAAACCTGTCCGTGTGTTGGTTCTAGTGTGCCTGACACCGTATCCGCTACCTCCCGTCACTTCTGTGGAGTAGAAACCTCTATTCGTCGGAAAAGGCA
This sequence comes from Macrothele yani, assembly GCA_039090855.1. Lineage (NCBI taxonomy): Eukaryota > Metazoa > Arthropoda > Arachnida > Araneae > Macrothelidae > Macrothele > Macrothele yani. The sequence continues at coordinate 74,416,794 of CM077010.1, read as the reverse complement.
ACCTTTTCCCACTCTTCCTCTGTCCAATGACGGTAGCCCCATACGAACTGCACGCGTTGTTGCCGATGGACCTGGGTTACGATGGGCGCTTTGCCATCTTAACCCAGGCCTATGCTTAACACAATTGGCTCTACTGTTATCTGGGAAACGTACCTGGGTTCCCCAGCGTTCATTTGCATGGTCTATTGCTACACTATTGCGAGCGTCAAATGCCCTTTACCAGTCGACGGAGGCGAAGTTCTGCTCTGAGGTCGATGGACACTCAAGCTCTGCCGTTATGACGTCGGGAGGTACTAGGTGTGTCAGCTGTCCATTCTTGGTACACCCTTACATCAACGCTTCCCAAACTGCCTTCCAAGTCTGATGTTTTTGAGATGCTTTCACCCTTGGGGCCCATGATCAATCCTTCTTGAACGTCCATCAAATCACTACCTCTGCCCATTGTACGTACGTTACGCACTATGACTCGTCTCTCCTGGCCGGCAGCTTACGTCTCCGTGTGGTCGACCTTGTTAGGTGTATTCTGTGATGCGCCTGGAATGGTACACCCTGATTCCGGGGGTGGTCACATTGTTCTGATACGACCGTGTATATCCTGTAATAAGTAGAAGTGATTATTTTGCTGTGCAAAGCTCTCAACGAGAAGTTTTCGCGGTACCATGTATGAGCACGGCGCCCTTGATACTTGTTTACATGCGATGTGTTCTAAAATTTGTAATATTTTAGAAGTACAGTAAGAGTCTCGAAAGAGCAAAGAGAAGCAGATCCCTTGCGCAGTATCAATAATAAGGTACATACCCTCTATAATTCTACCCTTTGTTAACTGTGTTGCAGTTCTGAAAGTAATTTACCGTGTTCAAACCGAAAATGCTGGATGTAATCCCAATACATGGATACGTTGTCGTTTTAATTTTGTTCTGTGTATTACTCTAGGCAGGAAGTCACATATCAGGAGAGAGGTGTGCTGCCAGTTCAGACCACGTCTTTGTATTTCCTTAGTAATGCACGTGTGGTCAAATTATGATGACAGCCAGACCATTTTATGCCAAGCAGCTATCCCATAGATGCTGATACTGACTATCCCGCAGATCAGATCAGATCAGATCATATGTAAAGGATTTAAGGAAGAGAGTGTCTGACCCAAGGTCTTAAACAACCCTTAGAAATAGGAAGCTAGGAGATTTGGGCTAGAGTGCTCGATAGGAAAGTGACACGGAAGCGAGGTAGAAAGAGAAAGGATGACGCCCTTTTTTATTACCGGGGTCCGACGGCTTAACGTGCCCATCAGACGCACGGAGGGTATTTAGTGGTTCGAACGTTCGTACCTGCCCAGGATCGAACCTGAGGTTATCTCCATGCCAGTCTGGAACGCTAACCAATAAGCCACCCGCGGGCCCGCAGATGGCCAAATCGGTATAAAAAGGAAACGCTGAAGGCATACAGAGGGTAATGAAGTGTACTGCGCAAGAAATAATTAATAAAAGACGCGATCTAAGGTACTTTGAACGTGGAATGACCCGTGAGTGCTCGAAACATTTATCCAAGCATTAGCAAAACAACTGCACTTGTGAAATATTTGAGGGTAACATTTGTAAACGTTTGAAGAATGGTCCACCAGTCAAAATACCGAGTCTGGGCGCAAGGCGTGTGATCGTCAACGGTTACTGGATGCTGAAGTTGAGCGTACAGCAGGCAAACTTGTTCAGTCGAAGAGAATGTCAACACTTCCTGAGATTACAGATAATCTTAATCAAGGACCAAGTCCGATTGCCTCTCAATATACACATCGCCATACATTACACTGTAAGGTATACAAAAGCATATGACCTTTCCGTAAGCCATTTTTATCTGCAGCAAACAAGACGAAATGCTTTCAATTTGCTTAAAAACACAAGTTAAATAGTAAATGAGTGGAAAAGTCTAATGTAGACCGCCAAATCACGTTTTTAACACACCATGCAGATGGAAGGGTGAGGATATGTAAACAGTAGTACCAAAGCATCGACCCATCTTGCATCGTCACTACTTTTCGAGATGGTGGAAGCACCGTTGTGATGTAAGGCATGTTTTCGTTGGAGTGTTTGGGCTATTTGATTCGTGTGGCGCCACGTCTGACCGCCCAAATATATTTAAATATCGTTGCCGGCCAAGCCCACCCAGTTAGGTTGATGGTTTGTTCCAATGGAGATGGATACTTCAGAAATACAATGCTCCATGTCAAAGTGCTCATATTGTACGCGAATGGTTTGTGGAGCATCACGGATACTTTTCCTAGCTGCACTGACCTCCTCAATCACCGGATCTCAATCCAATGGAGAATTTGTGGGATGAAGTCGAAATGGGCATCAGACAGCTGGATGCGCTGCTATCAAATCTTCAAGAGCTGGAGGGTGCAATTCTTCCCATTTGATCTAATATATCTCAAGCCCCACCAACATTTAATAGAATCCATTACCATCGTCGCAGCAGTAAAATAAGCTCGAGAAGACGAATTCAAGCAGTACAAAAGGTGACACAACAACGTACTAACCAGGTGGTCAAAATAATTTGACAATTCAGTGTATAACGTAAAGCTTATCGAATGTCTTCTTCCTGTTACATGTTCACTTCATACTAAAAGTAATCATACGCTTGTACTTTTAAAATTAAGTATAAAACTTAATAACCCGTCAGTCACATGCATATGAAAATAAACTGCAACTGTAACACACGTTACATAAATGCCATAAATGGGATATTACTGGTGCAGTTCCATAAAGGTTTGACTGACGTATTCTCAATAAATACTTCCTGAAAGTAATGCGTCGTCCCTCATAAGATTTTTATTTGTAGCAGCAAAAATGTGAAACTTGGTAGCGAAATACTTGGGCATATTGTTAATAACGCTAGCCTATTCAAAGTATTGCCCATCACTTTCTATGCATTTCCGCCATCTTTGAACCCCTTGGCAAAATCCATTTTGAAAAATTACCTGAGGCTGTCGATTCACATTTGAGTTCACAGCCAGTTTAACGTCTGCCACGTCGTCGGAACGTTCCCCACGAAGCGTGGTGTTTTTCAGAGGCAAACAGGAAAAAGTCAGAGGGAGCCAAATCAGGACTGTAGGGGGGTTGGTTATTACCGTCCACTTCATTTTGGCAATATCCAGTGAAGTCTTCATTGAGATGTAGGGAGGTGCGTTATCATGGTGTAAAGCAACATTATTAAGGGGAATATAACGTCTTTTCCATCTGATAGCTTCCTTTTGCTTCTTCAATGCCTGCAAATAGTTGCACCCCATTCAAAGATATCAGTCAAAATGAGATCGCGTTTGTCCCAGAAAACTATCACCATCGCTTTCCCTGCGGAACGATTTCTTTTCACTTTTTTCTGTCGAGGTTAAGATATGCGGTGCCGTTCCATTGATTCACGTTTGGTTTCTGGGGCATGAAAGAACAACATGGTTTCATCATCTCACTGTCCCTCTCATAATAGTCCAAGAGATTCCGACACATAGCCACCGTTTTCTCACATTGTTCACTGGTTAGGTTTAGGTTTCTTGGGATCCACTTTGAACAAGTTTTTCTGTAGCCCAGATCCCTAATTTATGTTTCCATAGCACAATGACTAAAATGAATTGCATCACATAACTCCTAGATGATGACATGACAATCAACTGAGATGAGATCTTTCACTCGTTTCTTGTTGGATCTGTCACTGCAGTTGCGGAACGTCCACTCCGTTGTTTGTCCGACGCTGAACATTCTTCCTCAACAAACCTCTTTATCCATCTTCGGACATTACTGACATCGATTGTGGCTGCCCCACACTCCGCCAGGAGTCTTCTGTGGGTTTTTGGAGCCTCATGTCTCTCTTTCTCCAGGAATTCAAATACAGATGGCTGCTTTTTCTCTGTCATTCATGATCTTTATTTCCGATTCTGAAAAACAAATTGCTCTCACATTGGTAACATATCATAGTACACATGTCAGTGCAGATTCTTAAAATCAGTTCAAAATTTTGAAAGTTGTTAAGGAGGAGGCATTACTTTTAGGATGTCCCTTGTAAGTCGATCAAGCCTATCCATTGGGCAACAGCTCATTATCTTCTAAAATCAAAGCAAAGGAAGGCAGGCACTGTACCAAAAACAGCCGCAGAAGTATGGTTCTAGTACTGCCAAAGAAGAGTGTCGGATGGAGTATGAGAGAGAGAGAGAAAGTTTTGTGTATGATAGAGATTGATGTAGTTTTATTTGGAACGCATGAAGAGCAGGTCACAACCTACAAGTCATCACGGACGCTTAGGTGTCAACCCCGTACACCATGAGCATGTTCATAATAAGTAAAGAGATTTACTATTTCAGCTTCTTTGTATTTGGAAGTTTAACGACAACTGTGAGCAACTCTCCCGTCCTAACGGTTGCCCTCTGGTGGAAGGATTCAAATCCTGGATGGTGGTTAGTGGGATGTTACACCATTAAGGCCACCGGTTCCAGGGAAAGGAGAAAGTCAGTGCCGTAGCACAAACACAGCATCTTTGCTTCAGCGGGATTCGAACCCAGACCCATCTGAAATAAACGGTCAGAATACAACGCTTAGACCACTGAGCTACCGGGGTGGCAATTTTTAGCTTTCATGCCAGGGCCGCAACTCGTATACAAGGAACGATACCAATGAATTCCAAACCACTTTTTGGGATTAAGAATTTCCTATTTGTCTTTGACTCCATCAGAATCTTTGTAACACATATGAAATTATTGTTATGCAGAGTCGCAGAAAATTAGATTTCCGTAATGATCATTACTCAAATCGTGTTTGTTTTTAAGTTCCATTTTAAATAAATGCCATTTAATGTGAGTTTCATATATTAAAATTGTTTTAAACTGTTCTTTCAGTGCTATGAGTGAAATTGTATACAGTAGTTGGACAGAATGATATGAACACCTAGGAAAAGAAGCTTTTACGTACCTAGTAGGGTGTGGGACCAACTTTGGCATTCAAAATCGCCTGAATCCTCCTTGGTATGGACGCATACAAATCCTGGATGGTGGTTAGTGCGATGCTATACCATTCTTCATGCAGAAACTGCTCCAGTTACTTTAGAGATGCAAGAGGAGGATAACGGGATCTTATTCTGTTTTCCAACAGAGACCACAGTGGCTCGATGATGATTAAGTCTGATGATTGGGAAATCCAAGGTAGGTGTGAAAGTTTGTCCTCATGCTCCTCAAACCATGATTGGACATTCCGAGCTCTGGGAGTTGGAGCGTTATCATCTTCATACTCTGCTGGAAACAATGCTTGAGCCATTAGATGGATGTGGTTCACCAAAATGGCTTCCTACGCCCTGCAAGTCATCTGTCCTTTCAAAGTGATCAGGGGATCTACTGAAAATCACGAAATGACCGCCCAGATCACGACAGAGACACCACCATGCTGCACTGTTGGGAGCAGACGGTATGGGTTTTAGGCTTCTTACGATATTCTCCACACGTAAACACGTCCTGCGGTGAGAAATAGTGTGAATGGGGATTCATACGAGCGCATTACACGCTTTCATACATCGGCAGTCCACGTTGTATCCTTTTGGTGCCGTTGCCGTTGTGCATTCAACCGGGTCACAAGAGGTTTTACAATAGGAGCCCTGCCATGAATATCAATGTTTATGCAGTTCCCTGCGCACTGTTTTCGTTCATACTTGGTCTGGAGATGCAGATTGAGTTCCGCACTAATTTTCGGCGCCGTGGTCTTATTATTACGGGTAACATCCTCCTTAATGCTCTGCTGTCTCTATCAGCCAGGGGCGTTTTCCTGCCGCCCTTTTCTTTCGTAGACAGGGTTTTGCCCCAAACACCAAAGCAAAAACACAAGTGCTGGGAAACTGCTGGCCACCAGCTGGCAGTGATGGGTCACTGCTGGCTGAAATCTGCCGCTCACGGCCCAGTAGCGGCCCGTTGGTGGCAGCGCTATCATTTGGCGAGCCATTGATGGCCCTGCAGCATCGCCGTGAATTGTGGGCTTCCAAGCAAGTGCCACTAGTGGCCCGTTGCAGGCAACCAATACAACCCCAACAGCAGGTGGAAGCAACGGGACTGCGCATGCGCAGAAGCAAAACTTGTTGTGTCCCTCATGGTACCAGTTATTTGAAGACGACGCTATCGCCATCGTGTTACTTTAGAGGATGTTAAAAAAATCAATCAATATTTAGAGAGGCGAATTAATTTCCTAATGGAATTCCACGTCGGCGAAGATATCAGATTGAGCCATGAAATACAGCCACTCCATTCCAATGAATAACAATTCATGGAATGGAGCAAGGGAAATAAGAAAAAATTTGAAACCGGTTGAAACAAATGTCCTGGAAAACCATTTAAAAAGTTTGTTGGGAAAAAAATTATACGCGTACAAAATTTATTAATTATTTGAAAAAAAAAACAACAACGCTATGTGGATATAATGTACTCATCCATGGGTTGGATACACAAGACTGGGATGAATTCGCTTCTAAAAATAACGAGAAGTAAAATGAGATATCTTTCCTCTTTAAAACAAATGCAGCTTCGGAAAACGGAAAGGAAAGATACAACGTTAAAAATGTAACAGAATGTGACATGAATCCGGGTAAAATATATTAATTCAACAATCTCCTTTCAAGACGACAAGGAGAGTATAAAACTTTGTAAATTGACTAAGTATGTGCACTCCTTGAAAATAAGTGAAGCTCCCTTAAGGTAAAAAAAAAACTAACGTTACGTTGAAAAAATAAATTTATGAATTATATGAAACTGCCTTTTATGAAAAATACCTCGCAATATTGTAAAATGAAAGAGGGAATCATTCGATTACATATTCCGTACAAAACAGATAGCTTCAAGCACACGAGCGCGCGTGACAGATTAGTCCGGTCGGTAGAGAGCTCAGCTATCACGCCAACGGTCCAGATTCGTATCTACCAAACAGGAGATTTTCCGGTCTTTTGAGAAAATTTCCCCATCGCAGTGCTATAATTCGCAAGTTTCGTAAGGGTAGAAAAAAAAAGTTGTAGCTTTGGGGAACTGCGGTTATGCTTGATTTTTTTTATGGCTACTACTGGGAAATTGGCGGACAAGATTCGGCAAGCCACCAGTTACTTCACGTGGTTGCCGGCTGCCACTAGCGGACCACATAAGGCTAGCCATCATTTCTGGCAAGTGCTTGCAGGGCCACTGAAAGGCCACTTGTGGCAGCTACTGCCTGTGATGGACAACTGATGGCCCTGTTGTGGCATATGACAACTGATGGGGAGCCAACTGTTGGTCAGTTGTTGGCCTGAACTGCTGGCCCTTCTGTTGGCCGCCCGGACATTTTATTGACGGTTCGGCAGTGGCAACATAGTGCTGGGCCACTGCTGGCAGTGCTGCTGCCAGCAATGGCCCAGTGCTGGCCCAGCAAGACTGTTTTTGCTGGGACGGTATGCTGTCATAACGCTAGACGCAGTAGCTCTCAATACATCCACTACTCTGGCGACTGTTGTCACGGAGGCACCAACTAGCCGGCTATCAACAATTAGCCCTTGCAACAAGACATTTTGAATGCACTTCAAAGTCCGTTAGGGTGCTCATTTCGTCATCACCCTGATAAATATTATATTTTGCAACAAGACATTTTAAATGAACTTCAAAGTCCGTTAGGTCGCTCATTTCGTCGTTACCCTGAAATAAATTTGCAACAAGCCACTTTAAATGAACTTCAAAGTCCGTTAGGTTGCTCATTACGTCGTCACTCTGAAAGAAAATTTGCAACAAGACACTTTAAATGAACTTCGAAGTCCGTTAGGTCGCTCATTTCGTCGTTACCCTGAAAAAGCCTTATGAGTTAAGAAGAATTTTAATTTATAAGAGAAACATTTCGCAGCGGAAACGCTCACCAACAAAGAAAGAAATTTTCAAATCGGAATCTTAGAAGCAGAGATATGGACAAATATAAGATATGCATCTACGCCCCTAGCGGGAAAACCATGCATTATTTTTGGAAGAAGGCATTCTCAAAAGTTTTTTCGATGTGAGCGGTATCGGTCGAAGAAAAAAAATTTAGTCGAGTTTTCAGGAGCTCAGATTTGCTGCAAATACACCGGAAGCAGAAATTAACACTTATGCCCCCTGGTGGCCATACCATTCTTTACCAAATATTAGAAATCATGTGAAACAGATTTTCCATCAGGAGCTGTATGCGATACATGAAGAAATTTTCAAAGCGGAGTTTTAGAAGCAGAAATATCGGGGGAAACGCAATTTCACTATGCGCCCCTAGCGGAAAGTCTATGATTTACTTGAAATTTTTTGAATTTATACGGAAAGCATGTCACACCGGAAACTCTATCCAATAAAGAAGGAATTTTTCAAATCGGATAATTAGAAGCAGAGACATTGCCAAAAATAAGATATACATCTACGCCATCTGGCGGAGAAACCATACAATATTTTAAGAAGAAAACATTCCGGAAAGGTTTGTCGACGTAAATAACATTGTTTCGCGAACGAAATTTTTCAATCGATATTTTACAAGTTCTGAATTTATGGCAAAAACATTACAAGCAAAAATTAACACTTACGCCCCCTGGTGGCCTAAGTATTCCGTTCCAAAAATTAGAAATTATATGCAAAAGATTTTCCATCAGGAGCCGCATCCGCTGAAGAAAAATATGTTAAAATCGCAATGTTAGAAGAAGAGATATCGGGGAAAACGTAATTAAATTTTACGCCTAATAGCGGAAAATCTGTCCGTAATTTGGAAAAGTAACTATACCTAAAATACTGTTCGACAGAAATGGAATTGAAAGATAAAAGTATTTTTTAATCGGATGCTTAGAAACAAATATATGAAATAAAATGTATTTTTATTTCGATATCATCTGCATTTGCGCCGTCTAGCGCCAAATTGTACATCGTAAAAAAACCGAAATAAAGGATCATCATTTGCACATTTCAAGCTTCCCAATGCAAAAATAATTTTTTCAAATCGGACTAATAGTTGCAGAGATATGGTGTCTACAGACGGACGGACAAACAGATAACGTAAGCACGATCGTTTTTTACAAAAGACGTGCTAAAAAGGGCCAAAGAATGGAAAAACCTTTTAGAGAAAGTATTCTGCTAACAGGGCCAAAGAATTGACAGCAATTCTTTCATTCAGGTACGTGCTCAGATAGATTTACATATTTGGATCATTGGAATTTTCCATGCTCAGTGTTGCATGAAATAATATCATTCGCGTGGCACAATCTTTCCGATAGTGTTACCTGAATCCTACAACAGAGTCTATAAGGAGGTAATGGATATTATAAAATGTTATTAAAACGGTACTTTATCATCAAGATAAGTTTTCCTTTTATCACTTAAGCTGAGTTTTTTTCTCGTGTGCACAATTTCTTATATGTTGTTCTCCTCGCTCTGCTTGGTTTTGACCTTTTAAAGAACAAATCGCCGTACTTTTTTTATATTTTAGAAAACTTTTCTGTCTCTAGGAAACTATAAAACAGTTTAACAGATGACATAAGTATTCGAATGGTGCGACTCAGATGATGCACTGCCATTAATTCTGGTTATTCCAAAAAAAACCCCTCAAGATAGAAATAAGTAAAACTATTCCATAATGCAAAACAATTGTTTGTGTGCATTAGGTAGGTCTTTAAACGAACGTCAGAAAATCCCTGCAATCAAAGAGAGAAAAAATATTCACTAGCTAAAAGACACCGTGTAACGAAATTCTGTAATGCTGACAGCGAAAGTATCTGAATACCCATTTAAAAGCACTGATATAAATTAAATTCGTCTGCCTACTAATAAGTACTTACCAATTTGAGGTTGTCCTTAGAAATATCAATAGTATAAGCATGAGCTTCATTTGAACTGAGTAGAGAGATGGGAGTTACAAAATGATTACGTGAATGTTTAACAAGTATTTGGGACTTTTTTTTAATTTTATTTTCAAGATATTTTTAGCGTTGCGAAAATTATTAGAGGAATTTCTTCTTTAATGTCCCTAAATAAATGAATACATTTAGTTACACAGTGTTGTAATGGAACGAGAGCGCTTATTCTAAAAATGTTTTTAAAAAGCACATTATTAAGAGCATTCCATCTTGCTGAATGTAAAGTGTGGGGAGCTATTAGAGTAAGACTTTGCTCTAATAAAACAATAAAAACTAGAATTTGCATTCTTGCTTCCTGCTTACAGAGTGAGCAATTTAAATTATTTTCTATTACTCTCATCATATCTTTTTCAAATAGTATCTTTAATTCTTCATTTTCGTTTTTGATATCTGGGATGGAGCTAAATCTCTCCAAGTAAATTTATGCTTTGTTGTAAATAAATTTATACTAAGCATACTAAATTTATGCTTTGTTGTAAATTACACTGGTATAGTTAGTTCTTGGTTGTTACACAGATTTCATATACCTGCAATGTTTAAAGGTTTCGTTGAGAAATTCGTAATGTTTATCATTTGTTTTTATATATCAATTAAACCTCCGATCGGCCAGCTAGATCTGAACGAGCAGCTTGAAAACGTCATTTTGTTCAGTAGCAGATTCTTCAAGAAGGGATGTTACTTCACGAAAGAAACAGCCAATTGCCATCAGCACGAAAACTTGTCTTGCAGTGTTAGTGTCACCCGTTTCTAATGTCCGCTTCTATGCACGACTCTGACTAGATAAGATCTAGGAAAAAAGATCCACAAAAAAAAAAAAAACGCCAGGAAAAATAATCCAGAGAAAAAAAAGCCAAAGGAAAGAAAAGCCAAAGAAACAAATCCATGGAAATAAAATCCAACGAAAAAAAAAGCCAGGGATATAAAATCCAAATCTATGGAAATAAAATCCAACGGAAAAAAAGCCAGTGAAATGAAATCCAACTCCAACGAAACAGTTATCCATTTACATTATCGACACAGGGCCGTATTAAGGAGGGGGCGGGGGTAAACGGTAAAAATACCCCCAGAGAAATATTCCTGAAAACTGAAAAGTGGTAAAAATATCTCCTGAGGAAATACCACCAGAACAAACGGTTCTCTGTAAACTGCCACACAGGAACACTGATGTGTGGCAGTGTTCCGGTGCGGCAATTTACCGGTAACCCTTCCACACATCTTTCAGCAACTTGAAAAATTGCCACACAAGAAAATTGCCACACATTTTTCATTAAGGGGCCCGGCACAAATTGCTGTTCCTCCGAAGAACACTTTGAATGTGTGACAATTTTTCCAGTTTTCCAAATTTCCGAATTATGTGTGGCAGTTTTCCAAGGTTCCTAACGAGGGGAAGGAACTCTTTTGTTTGTCCGAATTTTCATACCGGTTCATTCGAGTTTAGGGCAACTGGCCACAAAAGTTCAAGGGGAGAGGGTTATAAAGATTAACGTTTTGGGCCTATGAACTGAATTGGGAACTCCGAACGAATTTCGAGAAAACGTTCCATGCAAGCCAAGCGAGAATTTTACTTTAATTTGAAGAAATAAATTGCTCAGGATCCGAGGTACACTTGGATCGGGAGGGGTGGCGTCTTTACCTCCAACTTCCGTGATATTATATTCTGGGCCGCTGGAGTCTGTCAGTGTATCCAGGATTTTCCCCTTGAAGCGTCCACGCGGTACGTGAGCTTGGGGACGGGGCTTTCCCCCAAAATGTTAAAATGGACGTAGAGCTTTAAACATTAGTACCATGCTTTATATAATGATTCTGTACACAACCACAAATTTTCAGGAGGGCGGGGTGAATTCACCCCCCCCCCCTCCATGTTTATAAGAGCTCTTCGGGGTAACATCGAGGATACACTGACCAACTCTAGAGGTCCAGAATATAAAATTACCGAAGTTGGGGGTAGAGCCCTCCAAACCAATTGCACCTCGTATCCCTTTTACAGACTTCACCAAATTTCTGGAGGACGGAGAAGGGCATACATAGTCTGCCACTAAACACAACATGATGCATAGAAATTGCGAACAAATCCTTTACCTTGAACACTTGTCTGCGCTCTTAGAAACTTGGGGGAGGGTAAATTCACCCCACCCTCCTGAAAATTCGTGGTCGTGTACAGAATCATTATATAAAGCATGGTTCTAATGTTTACAGCTCTACGTCCATTTTAACATTTTGGGGGAAAGCCCCCCACCTCAAAGCTCAGGGACCTCGCGGTCGCTTCAAGGGGAACATCCTGGATGCACTGATAGACTCCAGCGGCCCAGAATATAATATTATGGAAGTTGGAGGTAGAGCCCCCAAACCAAGTGTACCTCGGATCTTCGGTAATTTATTTCTTCAAATGAAAGTACAATTTTCACTTGGCTTACATGGAACGTTTTCTCGCAATTCGTTTGGAGTTCCTAATTCAGTTCTCAATATAGGCCCAGAAACGGCAATCTTTATAGCTCCCACTCCCCTTGAACTTTTGTGACCAGTTGCCCTAAACTCGAATAAACCGGTGTGAAAATTCAGACAAACAAGAGTTCCTTCCCCTCGTTAGGCAGCTTGGAAAACTGCCACACATAATTTGGAAAAGTGGCCCTCTGGAAAAATTGTCACACATTCAAAGTGTTCTTCGGAGGAACAGCAATTTGTGCCGGGCCCCTTAATGAAAAGTGTGTGGCAGTTTTCTTGTGTGGCGGTTTTCCGGTAACATATATAAATTTTATATATGACACCCTAAGTTTCTTACTGGTTAGCCTACATGAAAGTAGCCGTTGGATTTTATTTCCATGGACTTTTTTCCTTGGCTTTTCTTTCCTTTGGCGCTTTCTTTCCCTGGATTATTTTTCCGTCGGATTTTTTTTCCTGGCTTTTTTTTCCGTGGATCTTTTTTCCTTGGATTTTTTTCCGGTAACCGACTAGATATTTAGTGACTTGTGAAAAGCTGAATCATACGTCTTTCTTCGAGAGAAACTCAACAGGTCTAAGACTAATTTTAGCATTCATTCAATGCAGTATTCAGTGTGCCGTCCCGGTGGCACAGTGGTCTAAGCGATGGCCTCTGATCATTCGTCCGAAAGGGGTCCGCGTTCGAATCCTGGTTGGTTAGGCATAGATGTTGTGTTTGTCTTACGGAACTGGCTCTCTCCCTTCCCTAGAACCAGTGACCCTAAATTAGCCAATTGAGTTGCTCACGGTGATCGTTAAACCTCCAATTCGAAAAAAAAAAATTCAATCCAGTATTCAGTATATAAAATATTAAGAACTACATTATATGCGAAGTAGTGATGCATTTCTCAACTCAAAACATGCGCTTAAAGTCCTCTTTTCTGAGAAAAGTGAAATTTAAGAAAATCGTATTGTAGAAATATTTTATTATTTTCTAAATACAATTTCGAAATACATTTAAGTCATTATCTTTTTTTAAAATCCATCACCTGCTACAAGGTTATCATACATATTTTAATCTTTTGTTAACTGAGTCACCACATAACGGTATCGTACAACTTTTGAAACACAAAAAATGAAAAAAAAAAAAGAAAGGAAAATGCTGTAAATTTATAAATGTTTTGGGTGCTTGTAATTATTTTTAATACTTGCTGGAACTCAGTATGCCATGTCAAATGGGTATATCTGTATTATATTCATGGATTGTAGTGACAGCCGATGTGTTAATATCCCGCTTTCATAATCGAACTGACATTGCATTTGAAAGATATGGGATCTAAAATAAATTTCTTAAGAACAAAAATATGAAGAACTCTAATGTAGCCAATGTCTCCATCTCTCAAAGTGATGTTACTCATGGGTATTTAGCTAGGTTTTCCAGCTAAACTTTAACTGTGACTAGGAGGATGTTTCTAAATAAGATAATACTATTTAACATATTCAGTTTAAGAAAATTAAGTTACACGAAACTTCTACACTGGGGTAATGTTGCTTTATTCCTTCTATTCTGAGGCAATGCTGAGTTAACGAGTGAAACGGGTGCTATGTACATGCAAAGTAATGTATCTCAAATTGATATACGCCTGTACGGAAACGCCTTTCTGTTTTAAAGAATAAAAATTAAAAAATAAGGCTATTTGATGACTAACCTTTTGGACGCAAAATAGGGACAACAGCTTGGTTATTGCCCAGCACCTGAAAACTTTGTTCCTGGGATAAGAACGCGCCAGCGATGTTCAAAACGTCAGTCCTCACGACAAGAATTAGCACATTCCACACGTGCAAACTGCTTTACGGAGTAGACAAGCGAGACGATTTTGATTCTGACAAACAACTTTGACAGTAGTAGGGGGTGTGTACCAGTTCCCCACGTCCAAGCTGGTTTGCTCGTAGAACGCGGTCAAACCTCTCGGTTTGTCAGCAATCAGTTTGTGAGGGGAGCGGAAACGTGAAGTAATGAATCAATTAGATTGACATAAAACCGACGATGCTAAAAACAATTTGTCAACATTCAGGAAAAAACCTTCAGATCAATCAGTCCCTCAGAGAATTTGTGTTCATGAACAATGCGACATATAATCTTGAGATGTATAAACGTCATAGCGGTAAAACCTTTCCTTTTTCCTAAATGCCGAAAAATTGCTTTTCTCTGTGCTTCACGTCATCTACCAAACACTTATTTTTGCCACGTTCAGGACTAGCGTCATGAGTTTTATGTCAGGACGCTATTGGAAACTCATCGTGGAAACTCACGGAATCTTATTTTAACTTTGCAGTATTTTTATATTTTAACTTTGCAGTATTGTTTCTAAGTACTTACTGAAAATTTTCAAGCATACAAAGAAAGTTTCGTATGCGAATGGTTCGGAAATGCATTGAACATCTTGTTAACGAAATTCCTCAAATACTGCATTTAAGAAATATTAGGTAGCAGCGAAAAACGGTAACAAACTGAAGTCACATAGAATTTGAGGTAGCACACTTTATGCAAATGCTTGCGTATTACGTTAGCATCATCGCGCATACTCGGCAAAAACTGTGCTTAACCCTTTAACGACCATGACTCTAAAAAATAGTATCACTCGAAGTACCATAACGCCCGAAACTGTCTGTTGTTTCACTTCTTTTTTTAGCAACAACCATAGTGACTGACTCCTGCTGATCCCTCATAGGTCGTGCAAATTTAAAAAAAAACAGGCAAGGGAAGGAAATCTGACTCACTCTATATGGCGTTTCGGGCAGCTCAGGTCGTTTGCATGTACAAGCGTTTTGGGCGTTATGGTCGTTAGAGGGTCCGTTTTTAATACGACCATTTCCCACAGCTTCTCCAATAGACATCGATTAAAGGTATGATGCGTAAAATGTGTGTGATTTGGAGGCTTTTGACGGAGGGCAGAATGTAGGTTCCCACAGAATAAGTCATTACATCTCGGAAATCGTCAACACGATGGAATTTTCGTGTGCTACACTAAAGAGAGCATTTGGGGAATACGAAAATTCTGGCAAAAAAAAAAAAAAAATTGCGGAGGTGTACCAGAATCAACAACTCGTGGTTTACGCTTTTTGAGCCGCATTGTTTGAAATTATGAGAGCAAACAATACCACAAATCACCACCGATTTGAGCAGTGTATCAAGTCGTCATGTACAATGGCGTGGAAAAATTAAGGACGAGACGGTTTTTCGAATGTAACGTCGTGCTGAAGTGCTCCACATCGACTCAAATCATACCATAAGATCTCCAAGATGTAAGAATATGGGACAAGTGAGCAAAACCGTCCAAACAAGGAATCCAAAGCATACAAAGGCACTTTATTGAAAAGCTAGCTTCGAGCACAACTGGATAGAAGACAGAAACGATAATGTGACAGGCGGTTGATAAGAAAAATCTAGTATTTAGTAGGGGATATGATCAACCCTTACTGCGTTGCAGAATTTACAACGTCTGTCCATGCTGAGGACGAGGTTGTCAAGAAGCTGTTGAGGCATCGCGGCCCATTTCTCTTGTAGCGCCAATCGCAGCTGCGGAATCGTAGCTGGCGGCTGGTAACGCGCTACCAAGCGTCTCCCGAGAAGGTCCCATACGTGTTCGATTGGATTTAGGTCCAGGGACCTTGCAGGCCAATCCATGCGTTGAATACCTTCACTCTCCAACAGCTCTGCGACAGCCACTGTACGATGAGGTGTAGCTTTGTCGTCCATGAAGAGGAACTCAGGACCCACGAGCACCTCTAAACAGACGCACGTGAGGCAGGAAAACCTCGGTACAATAGCGAACACCAGTGACTGAACCTCCTTGGACGATGTGGAAGTCAGTGCGGCTACCAAGCATGATACCGCGCCAAACGAGAACTCCGCCACCTCCAAACCGGTCTTTTTTTATTATGTTGGTGGTGTGATTGCGCGTTCCATGCTCTCTCCAGATGCGTAAACGTCCAGAATCGCTCGTCAGACTAAATCGGCTCTCATCCGTAAAGAGAAGTCGACCCCATTGCTGATGTGTCCAGTTCTTGTGTTTCTGGCACGACGGGGCACCACAGAAACCACCGTCTCCGATGAGCAAGCATTAATGGCACACACCGTACTGGTCGTCGTGCAAATGGACCACATTTGTGCAGCTACCTGGCTACGGTAAAACGCGATAATGGATGTCCAGTTTTCTGTTGCATGTGCCTTGCTATTTCTAACGCTGTCTGCCGTCTGTCTCTTCTCGCCTGTAGGACAATATACCGGTCGTCCGCCGCCGTGGTTGCTCGTGGACGACCACTGCTAAACTCTCGGACAGCTGTTCCTGTCGTTAGAAATACTCTCCAAGCGCGTGAAACGATGCTGTGAGCGATCCCGAACTCCTCGGCCACACTAGTCACACTTCGACCTTCTTCCAACTTACCAATGGTTATACGTCAATTCGTCGCGCGTCAATTCGTCGAGCGTCAATTCGTCGCGGACAAATTCGTCGACTACGTCAATTCGTCGCGTTTGCAGATTTTGGTTTCATAAAAAACGAATGCGGGAAAACGTACGATTTCGAACGTCTTTAGCCCTGATCAAATTTATAACGTTTGGACAATCAAACAGGATAAGAATATTACGCTTTTTCTTTGGCACTAAAAATATTAGACGGTTTTTGGAAGCGGTCAGGGCCCGGTTGGTCAGAGCTCCACACATAAAGAATTTTCGTGAAATCTACATTTTTTTCAAAATTGTCTTTATTCTTCAAATAAAAATAGCATTTCTATGTACATAATAGTAGAATTCTGCCAATAAATACAGTGGTATATACATCAACTGGAAAGTTCCAGTGAAACGTAAAACAAAATATTGTTAAAATCATAAAATTATTTCGCCACGAAGAGCGAAGGAGAGGCAGACAATAAAGCACGAGCGATGCAAATAAAAATGTATACTACAGTATTGCAGACAAGAAAAGACATGATGCTATACTATTCACAAATTCCAATTAAGCATTACTACCATACTCAAGATTAAATATGCACAAGGTACTAATTCACAGAAAAGACCATGGGTGAGAAGGAACTAACAGGTGCAACCGTATTTAGAAATATGACATATGTTGGTAGAAACAATTAAGCACAAATACTTATTATATGTACAGAATTATGCAGTGACAAGAGAGAAATACGCTAAACAGACCCAGGAGGGCAACTTTACAAAAAAAAAAACAGAAATCGAACAGTAATGCAATGCATAAGTGTCATATCATATGTACAGAACAATACAGTGACAAGGAAGAAAGCCGCTAAACATACCCAGAAGGGCAGCTTCTCATAAAACAGAAATGTAACAGTGATGCTACACTCAAAATTTACATCATATGTACAGAAGTATTCAGTGACAAGGGGGAGAATCGCTAAAATTGCTCAGAAGGGCATCTTCTTACATTAAATTATACACACAGGGACAATAAAATTTCAAAATACATTCAACATAATGCAGGGGACATTGCGTGTGCAGTAAACTGTGCAGAAAAAAGAATTATATACAGTTTTCAATTCAGAACCACCAAATCTGGTATACTATCTCATGGTACTCTAACTTAGACGGTTTTCGGTTTTTGGAACGGGTCAAGGCCCGGGGGTCGGAGCCCCCCCCCCCATACATACAAAATTTTCGTAAAATCTATTTTTCATATCAGAAAAATCAAATTTGGTATCATGAAACTCCAACTTAGACGCTAGACGGTTTTTGTGAGGGGTTGGAGCTCAGGGGGTCAGAGCCCCACTTCATAAAAATTTCGTAAAATCTACAGTTTTCAATTTAGACCCACCAGATTTGGTATACTATCTCGTGGTACTCTAACTTAGACGGTAGACCGTTTATGGAACGGGTCAAGGCCCGGGGGTCAGCCCCCCTACAAAATTTTCTTAAAAGCTACAGTTTTCAATTCAGAACCACCGAATCTGGTATATTATCTCATGGTGCTCTAACTTAGACGCTAGACGATTTTTGGAAGGGGTTGCTGCCCGGGGGTAAGGGCCCCCCTCATAAAAAAATTCGCAAATTCTACAGTTTTCAATTTAGAACCACCAAATTTGGTATACTATCTCATGGTACTGTATCTTAGACGGTAGACCGTTTTTAGAACAGGTCAATGCCCGAAAGGTCAGAGCCCCCCACATACAAAATTTTCTTAAAAACTACATTTCAAAATTGTCTTTATTCTTCAAATAAAAATAGCGTTTTCAATTCAGAACCACCAAATCTATTATACTGTCTCATAGTACTCTAACTTAGACGCTAGACGGTTTTTGGAAGGGGTTGGAGCCCGGGGGTAAGACCCCCCTCCGTCATAAAAATGCCGTAAAATCTACAGTATTCGTTTTAGAACCACCAAATTTGGTATACTATCTCATGATACTCTAACTTAGACGGCAGACCGTTTTTGAATGGGTCAAGGCTCGGGGTTAGAGCCCCCATAATTTTTTTGTAAAATCTACAGTTTTCAATTCAGAACCATTAAATATAGTACCATCAAACTCTAACTTAGGCGCTAGACGCTTTTTGGGAAGGGTTAGAGCCCGGGGGTGAAAGCCCCCCCCTCTCATAAAAATTTCTTAAATTCTACAGTTTTCAATTTAGAACCACCAAATCTGGTATACTATCTCATAGTACTCTAACTTACATGGTAGACGACTTTTTAAAGGGGTTGGAGCCCGGAAGTCGAGCCCCCCCCCTAATAAAAAAAATCGTAAAATCTACAGTTTTCAATTTAGAACCACCAAATTTGGTATACTATCTCATGGTACTCTAACTTAGACGGTAGACTGTTTTGGAAGGAGTTGCAGCCCGGGAGTAAGGCCTCCCCCTTCATAAAAAAGTCGCAAAATCTAGTTTTCAATTTAGAACCAAATTTGATATACGATCTCATAGTACTCTAACTTAGACGGTCGACGGTTTTTGGAACGGGTCAAAGCCCGGGGGTCAGAGCCCCCTCACACACACACACACACACATACAACATTTTCTTAAAAACTACAGTTTTCAATTCAGAACCACCAAATCTGGTATCATGAAACTCTAACTTAGACGCTAGACAGATTTTGGAAGGGGTTGGAACCCGAGGGGTGAGAGCCCTCCCTCCTCATAAAAATTTCGTAAAATCTACAATTTTCGATTTAGAACAACCAAATTTGGTATACTATCTCATGTTTATCTAACTTAGACGGTAGACGGTTTTGGGAAGGTGTCTGGGCCCGGGTCAAGGGAGCCCCATACAAAATCTTTGTAAAAAGTTCCGTTTTTTACTCTTAAGAATACCCTATCTACGTTCTAAGGCGCTCTTTGGCCCTTTGAGGGCCTTGCACCATAAACCATCAACCAACCAACTAACCAACCTAATATGCGTTTAATGGTATATTAAAAACACAAATCAATATAGTTTAGCTTTCACTACCAATGAACGGCTTATCAGGAAGAAATATAATGTAATGTAAATAGAGAGTTCCAGATATTCAAAATTCAAAACGGTAAGAAAAAGATGATCAATGCCAATGTGAAGTCATACGCAATCGACATCACATAGGTACATCGCATTTCTGTGTTGCGGGATTCACAGAAGCACACGCCACATGTACGGCAGTTCTATAGATGTCTCCTAGAAGGTAAGTATTCCCATTCCTTTTTCTTTCTTTTTTGTTTCGCAAAATTAAATTACCTAAATCAAAAAATTTAAAATAAGTTTACTGGAAAATTGCAGGAATATCTTTTTCATTCATTAACTTTCACCCGATGAATTTGGTGATTCCACAAATAGTAATATGTACCTTGCAAGTAACTGGTATCCCTGCTAGTACAAATGATATTAATGATTTATTTGCGTCCAGTTCAATCTAGTATGTCCATAAGAGCGTTTGGGGCCGTATGAAAAATACATTTCAACGTGTGCAGCTACGGCGGCTGAGTGATTTAGGGGCTGGCTTCTGACCACTGGTCAAGAAGAATTTTGTATGTGGGGGCACTTACTCACCGGGGCTTTGACCTATTCCAAAAACCGTCTACCGTCTAAGTTAGAGTACCATGAGATAGTATACCAAATTTGGTGGTTCTAAATTGAAGACTGTAGATTTTACAAAAAATTTTGTATGGAAGGGGGTGGCTCTGACCCCCGGGCCCCAAACGCTTCCAAAAACCGTCTACAGTCTAAGTTAGAGTTTCGTGAGATAGTATGAAAAATTTGGTGGTTCTAAATTGAAAAGTGTAGTTTTTACGAAAAATGTTTATGGGGGGGGGCTCTGACTTCGTGCCCGACCAGTTTCAAAAAACCTTCTACTGTCTAAGTTAGAGTACCATGATATAGTATACCAAATTTGGTGGTTCTATATTGAAAACTGTAGATTTTACAAAAATTTGTAGGGAGGGGGTGGCTCTAAACCCCGGGCCCCGACCCGTTCCAAAAACCCGCTACAGTCTAACTTAGAGTACCATGAGATAGTATACCAAATTTGGTGGTTCTAAATTGAAAACTGTAGATTTTACGAAAATTTTGTACGGGGGGTGGGGGAGCTCTGAACCCCGGACCCCGACCCGTTCCAAAAACCGCCTCCCGCTAAGTTAGAATTTCATGACACCAAATTTTGTGGTTCTGAATTGAAAAATGTAGATTTAAAAAAAAAATTGTATGGGGGGGAATTGTTACCCCCGGGCCTTGACCCGTTCTGAAAACCGTTTACCGTCTAAGTTAGAGTACCATGATATAGTATACCAAATTTGGTGGTTCTAAATTGAAAACTGTAGATTTCACGAAAAAATTTTATGGGGCGGGGGGCTCTAACCCCGGGCTCCGACCCTTCACAAAGAACCGTCTACAGTCTAAGTTAGAATACCATGAGATAGTATACCAAATTTGGTGGTGCTAAATGGAAAACGGTATATTTAACGAAAATTTTGTGGGGAAGGGGGAGGGGGCTCCGACCCACCACGCCACGACCCGTTCCAAAAACCGTCTCCCGCCTAAGTTAGAGTTTCACTGTACCAAATTTGGTGGTTCTAAATTGTAAACTGTAGATTTTAAGAACATTTTGTATTTGGGGGGCTCTCAACCCCCGCGCCTTGACCTATTCAAAAAACCGTCTACCGTCTAAGTTAGAGTACCGTGAGATAGTATACCAAATTTGGTGGTTCTAAATTGAAAACTGTAGATTTTACGAAAACTTTTGCATGGGGGGGTCTGACCCCCCTGGCTCCAACCGCTTCCAAAAACCGTCTACAGTCTAAGTTAGAGTTTCGTGAGATAGTATACGAAATTTGGTGGTTCTAAATTGAAAACTAGATTTTACGAAATTTGGTAGGGGGAGGGGGCTCTAACCCTCCGGGCTCTGAACCCCGGGCTCCGACCCCTTTCCCAAAACCGTCTACAGTCTAAGTTAGAATACCATGAGATAGTATACCAAATTTGGTGGTTCTAAATTAAAAACTGTAGATTTTACGATAATTTTGTACGGGAAGGGGGGTCTGACCTCCCGGGCCCCTATCCGTTCCAAAAATAGTCTTCCGCTAAGTTAGAGTTTCATGAAACCAAATGGTGGTTCTAAATTGAAAACTAGATTTTACGGCAGTTTTGTGGGAGGGGGGCTGACCCCCGTGCTCCAACCGCTTCCAAAAACCGTCTACAGTCTAAGTTAGAATACCACGAGATAGTATACCAGATTTGGTGGTTCTGAATTGAAAACTGTAGATTTTACGAAAATTTTGTAGGGGGGCTCTAACACCCGGGCCCGACCCGTTCCAAAAAAACGTCTACCGTCTAAGTTAGAATACCATGATATAGTATACTAAATTTGGTGGTTCTAAATTAAAAACTAGATTTTACGAAATTTTGTTTGGGGGGGGGGGCTCTGAACCCCGGGCTCCGACCCTTTCCAAAAACCGTCTACAGTCTAAGTTGGAATACCATGGATAATATATCAAATTTGGTGGTTCTAAATTGAAAACTGTATATTTTACGAAAGTTTTGTATGGAGGTGGGGGGCTCTGACCCCCGGCCCCGACCCTTTCCAAAAACCGTCTCCCGTCTATGTTAGAGTTTCATGACACCAAATTTGGTGGTTCTGAATTGAAAATTATAGATTTTACGAAAATTTTGTATGTGGAGGGCTCTTACCCCCGGGCCTTGACGCATTCCGAAAACCGTCTACCGTCTAATATGTTTAGTGCCAAAGAAAAAGCGTAATATTCCTATTTTGTCTGAGTGTCCAAAGTTCATAAATTTTATCAGGGAGGAAGACGCTCGAAATCGTACGTTTCTCTGCATTCGTTTTGTATGTAACCAAAATGTGTCAACGCGACGAATTGACGTAGTCGACGAATTTGTCCGCGACAAATTGAGGCTCGACGAATCGTCGCGGTCGACGAATTGACGCAGGCGGAGAATTGACGCGCGACGAATTGTCGTAGTCGACGAATTGACGCGCGACGAATTAACGGGACACCCTTACCAATGACGCGACCTCGGGTAAAGTCATCAAGATGTCGTCTACTGGATTGCCTGTTGGCCATATCCCACGGTGGTAGCAACTCTACGTCGTTCAAACCGATGTACACCGTGCGATAGCTTTTACCGAATTGCTGAGCGTACACCACCCGTGTGCTTTATACACTTCCGACACTCCCGCCACCACTTCATGCTGCATATATGCGCATGCCCTACCGTACCTGACCCAAGTCTATTTTCTGAGTGCTCTTTTGGTCCGTTTTGCTTGCTCGTTCCGCTGTTATGCTAATTTCTCCTCTTCGTCCTTAATTTTTGCACACCAGCACTGGCGTGCAAAAATTAAGGACGAGACGGTTTTTCGAATGTAACGTCTTACAGAAGTGCTTCACATCGACACAAATCATACCATAAGATTCCCAGGATGTACGAATATGGGACAAGTGAGCAAAATCGTCCAAACAAGGAATCCAAAGGATACAAAGGCACTTTATTGAATAGCTAGCTTCGAGCACAACTGGACAGAAGACAGAAACGTCCATGTGACAGGCGGCTGCCAAGAAAAATCCAGTCTTTAGTAGGGGATATAATCCCCCCTGACTGCGTTGCAGGATTTACAACGTCTATCCATGCTGAGTACGAGGTTGACAACGAGCTGTTGAGGCATCGCGACCCATTCCTCTTGTAGCGCCGATCGCAGCTGCAGAGATCGTTGCTGGCGGCTGGTGACGTACTGCCAAGCGTCTCCCGAGAAAGTCCCATACGTGTTCGTTTGGATTTAGGTCCAGGGACCTTGCGGGCCAATCCATGCGTTGAATATCTTCACACACCAACAGCTCTGCGACAGCCACTGTACGATGAGGTGTAGCGTTATCGTCCATGAAGAGGAACTCAGGACTCATAGCACCTCTAAACTGACGCACATGAGGCAGAAGATCCTCGGTTCCATAGCGGACACCAGTGACTGAAACTCCTTGGAAGATGTGCATGTCAGTACGGCTACCAAGCATGATATCACCCCAAACGAGAACTCCGCCACTTCCAAACCGGTCCCTTTCGATGATGTTGGAGGTGTGATTGCGTGTTCCCTGCTCTCTCCAGATGTGTATACGTCCAGAATTGCTCGTCAGACAAAATCGGCTCTCATCCGTAAAGAGAAGTCGACCCCATTGCTGATGTGTCCAGTTCTTGTGTTCCTGGCACCACAGAAACCGCCGTCTGCGATGGGCAGGCTTTAATGTTACACACCGTACTGGTCGTTGTGCAAATAGACCACCTTTGTACAGAATTCTGGCCACGGTAAAACGCGGTAACGGACGTCCAGTTGTCTGTTGCGTATGCCTTGCGATTTCCCCCGCTGTCTACCGTCTGTCTCTTCTCGCCTGTAGGAGAATATACCGGCCGTCCGCCGCCGTGGTTGCTCGTGGACTACGACTGCTAAACTCTCGGACAGCTGTTCCTGTCGTTTGAAATGCTCTCCAAGCTCGTGGAACGATTCTGTGAGCAATCCCGAACTCCTCGGCCACGCTAGTCACTCTTCCACCTTCTTCCAACTTCCCAATGACACGACCTCGGGTAAAGTCATCCAGATGTCGTCTACTGGATTGCCTGTTGGCCATATCACACGGTGGTAGCAACTCGACGTCGTTCAAACCGATGTACACCGTGCATTAGCTTTCACCGAATTGTTGAGCTTATACCGCCCGTGTGCTTTATACCCTTCCGACACTCCCCCCCCGTCATGCTGCATATATGCGTCTGCCCTACCGTACCGGACCTTAGTCTATCACCTGAGTGGTCTTTCGGTCCGTTCTGCCTGCTCGTTCCGCTGTTATGCTAATTTCTCCTCTTCGTCCTTAATTTTTGCAGGCCATTGTACCTACACTGTTACTCATAATTAAACAAACAACAACAAAAACTAGTTAACAACAATGTAATGAACATAAGGAATGAAAATGTATGTATGTTGTGCAGTATAGTGCCTCACACTTGTGAATGCAAAAGAGTTAGGATTTATGTAAATGCTCCGAAATCCTGTGAAAAAAAACAACCATGAAATAACGCATGACACGATATCACATAAATCAGAAAAAAAAAAAAACGATTCCATGCTCTTCAAATATATAAAGTAAGTGCAGAAATTAGGAAAGCAGCATAATGAAACGCATGCTTAGTACAGTGTATTTCATTGAACAATAAAGAATAGAAAAATCTGCCGAAGAAAAGCAAGAAATTAAGAGAAGCTTGTTAGAAAAATACTGATCTGAGTATAGAGAGAAAGGTAACAGAATGGGTACTGTTACCTTTCTACTTTCTTTCATGTGCTGCAACATTTTTTCAAACTATCTCTCGGTACTAATATTAGGAATAATTAATAAACCCATTGAGAAAATACCCCTGTGATACGTTTTGGAAAAACATTTGAAGGTGAATGACAAATTACTTGCAAGCGGGAGCAAGTATGTTGATACGAATATATGCTGCAGTTCATTACGAAATAACTTCCAGTGCAGCTGGGAATGTAGCTGTCAGTGCAGCTGGGAATGTAGCTGTCAGTGCAGCTGGAAGTGTAGCTGTCATGTCACTGATGGGTTAATACCCATCAGTGACATGCATAAAGAATTATCTAAAGTTGTTAAAAAGGCGATAACTGAATAAATTAAAATGACGGAATTTTCAAAGAGAACTGTATTTGCATTGGTAAGGATGTGGAACGACGTGGAGAAAAGAAAGAGGAAGTTTTATTCAGGAAGGAGGAGCGGGGAAAGACATGTGATTAGATGAAACCAGTTTCAACAATAGGAGGGAAAAAAATTCTGACCAGAAGGAAGACACCGAACTCTTTGGTGTAATGAGAACTTTTATTGAAAAACATATCTACTATACCCACAGCAGATTTTCTTTGCTGAGCATTAAAAAAAATATATTTTACACTATCTTACGCTATCTAGAAAATCAAGTGTGGAGTGCACGTAAACAAACCTGAAAAATATTTGAGGTATTTACAACAATGAAATCAGGAAAGGATCTATTGTCTGTTATACCAAGGCTGAACTGGATCCTATCAGGCTGTAACATTACCGTTGAAGACAATAGACTTTTGGTGATTGGCCAGTGGGCGTTAGGGACGATTTCAGCCGTTAGATGGCACTGCGTCCCAAGGTATAAACACCTCAGTATCTGCATTGTTTGAATTGCGGGATTGTGTATGTTAGTCGTTTTTTCTTGTTTCTTTTAAAAAACCCTTCTAGTTTTAAAACCAAACTGTTGTTTTCACAACAAAATCCAACCCATTTTTAAAATGGTTTACTGCTGTGTGCCGATGTGCACATCTTCTAAGAAGAAAAACGTGGGATTTTCATTCCATGAGTTTCCCTCAAATCAGAACCTAAAGCAACTGTTGCTGAAAGAAATATCTCGTCAGGATTTTACTAAAAATGACAAGTTACCTTCAACTGTTGTTTGTGGTAAGCATTTTCATTCTGATTATTACGTACCTAATTCAATTTTAGAAAAAAACCTCAGCTATATAAACTCATATTAAGTAAAATAGTAGGTAAATGTGTAAATTTGCGTTTTAAATTATTTTGTCGGAAAAATATTAGTACTTCGGAAAAGTGCGACGTACAGATTTTAGATAATGAAAATTAATGGCAAATGATGCAGAAATTTTCTGTTTCAAATGTCTTTTTAAGATTTTATCATAACATTTACCTGTACGTTTGATACGTTAGGCCTACGACACCGTCTCTTCACAGCATCGCATCGAACTTGCAGGTAAATGTTACGATAAAAATCTTTAAAAGACATTTAAAATACGAAATTTCTGCACCATTTGCCATTAATTTCCATACTCTAAAATCTGTACGCCGCACTTTTTCCAGGAACTAACATTTTTCCGACGAAATAATTTAAGACGCTAATCTACACATTTACCAAAATCTCGGCCCTAAATCGTTGAAGAATGAAGGAGGAATGAGATTTACACATGAATTACACCAGTTCCTACAGAAAAATTCTCTTGCCCAAGTACTACGAATTCAGAATACAAATATCCATCTGTTAATGTGAAAGTGAATATAAATAAAATCTCAAATGTAAATAATGATACGGAATCAGTTTGTTAATGCGAACAACGTCAAAAGATGGCGCTGCGTCCCAACTCATCTTTTCTGTCCTTGCTGTTTTTGCTTAATGTTACAGCCTGATAGGATCGAGTTCAGCCTTGGTTATACACGATGACGTAATCTTGAGAGAAACAATAAGGCGTTTCGAAACGGAAAGTGTTTTAAAAATATTTATCAATAATATATAGCTTTGCAATGCTAAAAGCGTTTTTAGAAACCTGGAAATACAGGACAAACATAGAATACCTGAAAGTTTATTTATCATTTTAAAATTGTCTATGCTAGCCATTGCTAAACCTTATTCGCAGTATGGCATGGAGCATTGTCATCTTGAAAGACGCCATCTCCTGCAGGAATTACAGTGGCCATAAAGGGATATACTTGGACAGCCACGATTTTAAGGTACGTGACAGCTGTCAGAGTTCTCTCTAAAGCAGTCGCTCCCATTCGGTGGTTCTCGAACTTCTAAGAGGTTTCCGAAGGTGTTCCAAGTGGTTCGCTGTAAAAATTTTGTAATGACGTTTCCGTAAAATTACAATAATAAAGATATTTTTTAAAGGCAAATAAGTAATGCATTAAAGGTTTAATTATTTTTTACAGATGTTTAGGACATGCGTTCTTACATACCCAGCATGCATGAGAGTGATCGGTGCTATATTACGTTTCAAAAACATCCGTGTGCGAGGCACATCCGCAGCGAGGGAAAGACTATTCTGTGGAATCACAAGGTCACGGAATAGTTCGCTCTACCTGACTCTGGCGTAGAAATAATTTGGTTAGTTTTTTAGATGACCTTGCAAAATGCGCACGTGCTGCTGTTGTTCACGGGTACTCTCAGAGCATCGAAAATCTGTGCAACGTTAAGCTAGCACTGGCGTTGTAGGAGCTTGTGAAAATATTTGAACTTCAAGATATCTTGTGACCTGGCGGCTTCCAAGCCCTGCACGTTGAAGAGTGCGTTGTATTGACCTTGCACATACAGTATTTGAGATACAACATTGATACATATTGGTATTTGATAATTACCTTCTACTTTCAAAATTTGGATTTTGCAGATTCTTTTTTTTTTTTTTTTTTGGCATCCCATAGCTCAAATTGTTATATAATGTCTCAGGCACCGCTGATAAATTATCTTGTAATGTTCTACCAACGGGTGGGGTAATCTTACATTTTAAGTGAGACGATAGTTTCCGCTCTGCAAGTTATTTTTTGCCGTCAGGAGATTAAGCACTGACCAATGTAATCCATATGATAAATTTTCATAGATATGTTGTATGTGTCCTTACATTGTGTCATGGTATACATTTTCAATTGAAAATGTACCTACACTTCTACAAGTTTCGTATCGAAATAATATTTCTACACTACAGTTCTTTATATACTGGTCACAAAAGGTTAGAGTCACTGCATGAAACAAAGGATGTATCTGTCTGATGCCTGGAGCCCAGATACAACCTGAGAAATAGACAAAGGAAAATATAGACATATAGACAAAAGATACATCCTGACATAAGATACAAATATAGACATAATATAGATACAAATACGGAATATATAAATCACTACATATATACATATACTGTATATACATACATATATATATCTATATATATATATATATATATGTTCCAAGACGTAAGTATCTGTTATCTCTAGCTTTTCTCCATCAATCGATAAATCTTCATTTCTTGTAGATATCAAGTGAGGGTCACATTGATGAAGAAATTAATCGGCGTATAAAACTTGCCTGGAGAGCTTTTTGAAGAAACAGCATAATTTTCAAGAGCAATATGCCATTATGTCTTAAAATAAAAGTGTTTGATCAATGCATCCTTCAAGTGCTTAGGTATGGTGCAGAAACGTGGACCTTAACTAAAAGAGACATACAAACGCTGCAGAGAACTCAAAGCAGCATGGAGAGGTGCATGCTTGGTGTAACCAGTAGAGATAAGAAGAAAAACTCGTGGATCCGAAAAATGACAAGATTGGAAGACATCATGAACAGAGTTAAATCCCTGAAATGGCAATGGGCTGGACATACTACTGCCAGAAGGACAGACCATCCATGGACAGGCGAAATTTTAGATTGCATTCCAAGGGACAGGAAAAGACCCAGAAAAAGACCACATGGGAGATGGGTGGATGAAATTCGAAAGTATGCGGAAGTAACATGGAGGAGACTGACACAAGACAGACCGTTGTGGAAGAAACTTGGGGAGACCTTCGTCCAGCAGTGGATTGATAATGGTGGACAATGATGATGATGAGGAGGAGGATATATATACTGCATATAAGTACAGTGTTCTAATCACTATATACACTGAGTGGCTACTTAATTATGACCACCTAACAGTTTTAAGCAAATGAGTTATGGATGCACGTTGTTGCCGCCAGAGAGCGAGGCTAGCATAAAAAGGGAAAGCTTAGTGTTTGCGACAGTAGTAGAAGTGATCTTTGGGTGACGAGATGGGTAAAAAATGCGATTTGACGGACTTTCAACGTGGGATGATTGTAGTAGCTCGGAGCCATGGAGCAAGTATCACCGAAACCACCGCATTCGTGAAATGTTCCAGAGCAGTTGTTGTTAATGTGTTTAAAGACTGGAATGTCAGCCAAAAAACTGGGTCTCTGTGTGTGCAACGCGTGGTCGTCATCGACTAGTGACTGCTCAAGCGGAACGGAGAGTGTCCAGACTCGTAACAGACAACAGAAGGGCAACAGTGCAGAAAATTACATACCATCTCAATCAAGGATCCCCTCAAATGATCTCTACATGCACTGTTCGCCGTACACTGCATCGCATAGAATATTGCAGCCGAAGGCCTGTTCGAACACCTTTGCTGTCTACAGTTAACAAGAGGAAAAGTCTCCAGTTCGCACAGGAGCACAAGGATTGGACAGTCGATAATTGGAAACAAATTGTGTGGTCCGATGAATCACGTTTTCAGTTGCACCATGCCAATGGCCGAGTCAGAATTTGGCGGAAACAGCACGAGAGCATGGACCCTAAATGCATTGCTACAAGCCTTCAAGCTGGTGGAGGCAACGTTATGGTTTGGGGAATGTCTTCCTGGCATGATTTATGCCTTTTAATTCGTTTTGATCAACGTCTGACTGGCACATCATATCTAAACATCGTTGCGGACCAAGTGCATCCTGTCATGTGGATGGTTTACTCCAATGGCGATGGCTACTTTCAACAAGATAATGCGTCCTGCCATAGTGCTCGTATTCTACAGGATTGGTTTCTGGAACATGCCGGTGAGTTTACTTTGCTTCGGTTACCCCCACAATCTCCAGATCTCAACCCTATAGAGAATTTGTGGGATGAAGTTGAACGAACCATCAAACAGGTGGATCCACAACCCTGCAATCTCACACTCCTGGAAAGTGCTATTCATCAAGCATGGTTTCAGATCCCACAAACCACCTATAAACATCTCGTGGAGTCCATACCACGAAGAATTGACGCAGTATCAAAGGCAAAAGGTGGCCCAACGTAGTACTGAGAGGAGTAGTCATAATAAAGTGGCCACTCAGTGTATATGTATGTTCTCAGAGGGGTGCTTACAAAAGATACAAATATTGACATATAGACAAAAGATACATCATGACATATATACAAATGAAAATATAGTGGTCACAAAAGGTTAGAGGTATTGCATGAAATAAACGATGTATCTGCATGCCTCAAGTAACACGCATTGAAATAACAACATCAGTGAGGCTACCTAACACAAGCGATAAATAGTGCCTTTGCAAAAGCAATTGAATTTGCAATTTCTGCATACAACAGTGTTACATTGCAATATAGAAAAAATGGTAGATTCGAAGAATGTCCATACCTCTGAATTTCAGTCCCCAGTAACATCAATTTGGTACTGAAGAACGTCTTGACACGTACGAGGTATATTTGCAACCACATTATTGATGGTGTCTGGGGCATTGCGTCAAATATCACACGTAACACGTTACGAAGGTCTGCCAGTGTACTGGCGTATGGAAAGTGGTTGTACAGACATCGCTGTATAGCGTCCTAAATTTTCTCAACGGGATTAAGGTCAGGACACCTCGGAGGATGCTATAACGATTCAGCCCCATGATCTTCCAGCTCCTGAAGCAGGCTTCTGGCACGGTGACTAGTTACATTGCCATTGAGAAAACGAAATGCATGTCCGATAGCAGCGTGAAACAGTGTCAGAATAGGCTCAATCATCTCGTTTCTGAACACTGAAGCATTCGCGTTGCCTTGACAAACATACAAAGAAGTATATGACGTAGAAGTCTTTTCGTACTTCTACGTTATTTTAAAACCATAACCATAAGATGAAATAGTTCCTAAATTAAACCTTAACGGCCAGACGAAACATGCAAACAACAGAAGTCAAACTTACAGAAAAGATACTTTATTCAGGATGTAGCACTTCCATAACAAATCATAACATCACATACTACTTCGCATTAAACTCTCCACACACCACACAGCTCTACACAGCTCTTAACACAATGCTCTACTTGAAACATTTCTCCAAGCAACACTCTCTTTAACAACGCTCGCCAAGCAACAGTTTAATCGTCGTTTTTATCTCTCGTTCTCATTTTATTTCAGGCATACGTCACGTTCATTCAACCTCAATTATGTTGCCAACAGTATTCGTTTGAGAGAAAAAGATATCACGTTAAGAGATTACCATAGGGAAAGAAACTAAAAAGGAAAATTAATTTAGAATATACGTCACAAGTACGAAAATGAAAACTCACGCTTCTCCAGACCAGAACTGACTGCCGCTGGGAAGGGAAAACGGACTGTACATAATATACTATATTTGTGTGTCGGATCTCCTCTACACGTATCCTCGTCTAGTATCAGGATAAAGAGCGAAATAGGATTGGTCTGTGAAAAGTACACGGTACCACTCTGTGTTCCATGACAAGTACTTTTGGTTCCAGGCACATCCTTGACGACGCTGAGTTGATATCAATGGTACATATCTCAGCGGCCTCTTTGCTCTGAGTCCGTATGCGTAAAGGCGGTTTCGTATCATTTTAGTGCGTACTGTTATACCAGAAGCAGTTGGAAGTGGTTGTGGCCGCTATCGTGGCGTAGTGGTCTAAGCACTGGTTTCTGACCATTTGTCTGCGTTGGGCTCCGGGTTCGAATCCCGGTTTGGCATGGATGTTGTGCTTCGTCTTACGGCACTGGTTCTTTACCTTTCCTGGAACTAGTGGCCCTAAATTAGGGATGGGTGGCTGTTTATAGCTCATTGAGTTGCTCACGGTGGTCGTTGAACCCCCAACAAAAAAAAATGATCGTTGGCTACTGGTCATACTAGGCCTTCTCCGATCAGTTACTTTCAGGCGGTGATCTTGTCTTCTGGTGATTATCCTGCTACGATCCCTCCTGTGTAGATCTGCAACATTTCCATGTCGTAGAAATCTTATGTGTAGCCGACATACTGCACTATGCGAAACTCCTAGAGTTGCAGACACGTCGATCTGCTGTAACCTTCTTATAACATGCCACCAGCCCTATTTCTGTTGTCAATGCTAAAACGTCTTCTGGACATTATTATACACTCATGGACAATGAAATTTGCACACGTAGCAGAAAACATGCTACAAACGCGGAACTTCGCAAATAGCTAGAGTGCGTGCTGGTACGCAAATGATCGACGTTTGGTGATAGTGCGCATGACCGCACACCCTATGGTGACGCTGCAAACACGAACCGGCAGCCTTATAAACCGCCGTGTAGTCTATGCCTCATGAAAGCGAAAAGCAACGGCCGACAGCCGCAAGCAGGAGTGCAGAGTAACAAGAATGCCGGATCGACGCCAGAGACGTCGATTTACGGAACTTACGGATTTTGAGAGAGGCTTGAACATCGGGCTGAAAACGGCAGGTTGGTCGGCACGCCGTATAGCCAGCCACGTGGATTGTTCTGACCATACCGTTCGACTGTGTTGGGAGCAGTAGATATGTGACGGCACTACCACACGGCTGAGTGGCTCCGGAAGAACCAGGAGGGCCACCCGTAGAGAGAATCAACGGATCTTGTCCCGGGCATGACCGGATCCCACGGGGACCCAGTCCACTATACAGGCAGATGTAGCGGCTCCTGTGTACCAACAAACCATTTCCCGAAGCATCACGGAAGCGAATCTTCAATCCCAGCGCCCCTTCCGTGTGCTGCCATTAACACTGGAAGATCGCCGGCTCCGTGTGCAGTGGTTGCAGGCCAGAGCGAAGTGGAACGCCACAGACTAAAAACGCGTGGTTGTTAGTGATGAGTGTCACTTCTTTTTGGGGACATATGATCATCGTGTCCGAGTGTGGAGGTCCGTGGGTCAACGGCACAAACCCGACCTTGGTATCGAGTGCCACACTTCCCCCACTGCAGGCATTATGGTCTGGGAAGCCAAAGCCTACGATAGCCGATCAGCTCTAGTAGTCGTTCGTGGATCATTGACGGGCCAGCGGTATGTGGATGAGATCCTACGGCCCCATGTGCTCTCATTCCTGGCCGGGATTCCAGGTGCGCTATACCAGCAGGATAATTCCCGCCTGCCCACGGCTCGGGTTGCC
The DNA here is from genome assembly GCA_039090855.1 of Macrothele yani. Classification (NCBI taxonomy): domain Eukaryota; kingdom Metazoa; phylum Arthropoda; class Arachnida; order Araneae; family Macrothelidae; genus Macrothele; species Macrothele yani. The sequence goes on along the minus strand of CM077010.1, from coordinate 74,383,271 downwards.
CAGGGCGGCCTACGCCATTTCCAGATGCTTCCTTGGCCTTCCCACTATCCGGACATGTCCCCAATCGAGCATGTGCGGCACCAGTTGAGACGCCGGCTACTGCCGTGCCGCACTATCTAGGATTTGTAGCATACCGGTGAACATATGTGAGCCGGTCTGCCGCAGGACAACAACAGGCGTCTGTTGGCCTCCATGCCAGCCCGTATCGCTGCACGATGCGGTTCGACGCTCTATTGAATATGACCGGACTGCGTGTCACAGATCCCTTTGTAATTGTCCTGCAGCTCTATTTTTGCCATCATTTGTATCATTTATCTGTACCATTACGTCCATAAATTTTCAGTTCAATCCGAAGATTCCTTCTTGGTGCGCAATTTTCTTTTTTTCGTGAGTGTACAATCGATTAATAAATCAACGTAAGCAGAAAGTTCATTAAAATTTCCAAAATTTGTTACCCAATGTAACTTTATGGAAAACAATGGAATCTGTCGTGTTAATCTTGCTATGCTGCAGCTACGCAAACTAAGCTCAGTTCTCTAGATACCAAATGCGTCCTATCAAATGAAGAACGCATTCAAGAAGAGGAGCTTCGGAGTCAACATAAAGTCTCCGACATCTTTCTATACTATGCTTAAGAGAAATATTGGAAAGTCTCCTATTTCAACGAGGCTGGTGTTTATGCTATCCCTGCACAATATCGAGAAACCTTTAAACGATACCACCTCGGAATGAGCAAGGGTTCGTTCAGAATTAGAAGCAATAAAAATAAAAGTGACAGAAAGGACGGTAAAATTGTAAGCGGGAGTCAATGCGATTAAGCGTTCCCGTTTTCCTCAATAGTGCAATAGGTAAAAACAAGCATAGTCTCGATTAGATTAAAAATAAAAATGCACTTTCTTTAGCGGAATGATTCAGCAAATACTATGTACAAATAAGAACTCACCTGATGAACAGTTAATCCATTTTTATATGCGCAAGACGGCACTACCTACATTAATAGTTGAAGAATAATAGCAGGACTGATGACTCAATATAATATAAGTGTAAGTACATTTTAACACATAGTATGGTGTGAGAAACTAAGCTCCATTTTCTGGGCTTGTTGAGACGATATTTGTCATTCTGTTCACTTCAAATACGCAGGACTTCCCCTCACATGGAGAACTACAGAATAGAAGTGTTTACAATCTGCTGCAAAAGTAGGTCACAGATGTTTTTCTCTGGGTGGTGATGCGCGCGCACGTATTAGTTTTTCAAAGAGTGAAACCAGTCGTGGGAAAGCGTTTTGTTTATGTTTCTCGAGTTATTTGTTACTTTGATGCATCAGTACATACGCGCGGAATGTTCCAACAAAAATAACCCCCGCCCTATCTAGAGAAGTCAAGTCCGCTGCTCCTGTGTGGGATGATATAAAGATTTTAAGTTCCGTCCCCACTCTTAAATCTATTGCTACTCGAGATATCTTGGTGATAATCACCAACAGTGAGAGGCTTGTAATGATAGCGTCTATTTTGATTTGCCTCAAATTTAGAACGATTTCTTTTAATAACAATTTAAAGTTCTCCTTTCCAAGATAGCGCGGGCGCAGACAACATGACGCCTCGTGTCTTTGAATGAATAACTACATATATTCGCATTTAATCGTCTAAATAAGAAAACAATTCTACTTTGAATACTAGAAATTATTCACGCCTGAAACACAAACATTTATATCCTTTGAAAGTTACCAAGATGGATATTTTACTTTCGTCGGATTTGCTTTGTCCGAAATAACGAAAAGGATTAAAAAGCAGTTTTTTAAGGCTATAGATTACAATGTACTGAAAACTGCATCATAGTATAGCTCGTTCGCTAACACCCACTGAAGCTGTTATGTTGTCCCAGAAAGAAATATTGGAAGACATGACAATCTCGCACAAATAAAGAGCTTTATTTATTTACTCTACAACAATTTTAAAAGCACTTGTCAAAAATGCAAATATTTTTTGCTAGTGGTTTCCTTTAATTTGAAATCTCGTTTCAAAATTCTGAATATTTAAGCGAGACAGTACTTGATGTTTGTATATCTACTCTCAGTTCTAGTGCATACCGTCAAAAGGTATGGTCAGAACAATCCACGTGGAAAAAAATTCACAAAACATTTTATTCGTAAAAGATATGAACATACATTAACACCTTTTCAGTGTTTGACGGATTTAAGAAATTCATTAATTATTGATAAAGTAATATGAAGCTGACAGAATAGTATTACTTAATGAAGAATAGAATGGATAGGTACTTTTCACAAGACTCGTTTATTTTGGTATATTACATTTTAATGTAACATCGATATTCTGATTTTGGAGAGGAGGGGGTTTAACAACAACCTTGAGCAATTAGATTGGCTACAAGCAGTCTTCCACCCCAAATTTAGGGTTACTGTTTACAGGGAAGGGAGAGAGCCATTGTCGTAAGACACAAAATACAGCCATGCCTTACCGGGATTCGAACACGGACACATCTCGGACGAATGGTCAAAAGCCAACGCTTAGACCACTGTGCCAACTGGTGGTAACATTATGTCTGAACTCACAACAGTTTTTATCCATGTAGCAGCAGTGACATCGGGTCTGAGGCAAACACGACAGATAAAGTCTTATTGTACTGAGTGTGATTGGTCAGAAATGACGGGATATCCTTCGAGCTAAATTTCAATTGGTTACCCCATGATACTAAGTTAGTATGTAACATGTTCTACTGGTAGTGGTTCAACTTTTCAGTGTATTCAAAGTATTGAGAAGAACTAATAGTTGACAATATGTTCAGCATCATGTTTCCGTAAATGCTAATTAATTAATAACATAAATAATAACACAAGGAACTGTACACCAAACTATATATAAGATAGTACAACTGTACTAGTTATCCGAATTTATTGGCGTATATAAAATCAAGGTTTCCAAGCTTTCGCACATCAACCAGATGGCTTTCTCAAGGAAGGTAGACAGCAAACTGCAAAATAGAACGTTTCAAGAATTTGAACGCGGTGAGTTGACTTGACAATAAACGAAGAGATGCGAACGTAATTATTCAATAAAAACACGAGACATCATGTTCGTATTGCACGCGGAATCCTTGGAGGAAAACAAAAGGCATTCATTATTTGAAGAATTGGTTCCAAATTCGTGGTAATTCTAGCGAGACGCTATCATTGCAGGCCTCATCGTTTGTAATGATCTCCAATGTTTCCCGAATGGCAGTGGATTTTGGAGTAGAGTAGGCAGCTAATTTCTTTATGTTATCCCACATAGGATAGGCGGACTTGAACTGGACTTCTCAGAATCTTGCCACAGCATCTTCAAATAAATGGATTTAGTCTCAAATTCTAGTTACTATAGTTTCCGAGGAAAAATCTATAAACAAACAAATGGCGCTCCGATGGGATCTTCACTTTCAGCAATTCTCGCGGAAGCCATCCTTCGCCCAATCGAGCAGCACATATTCACCAGCATTACCCCAAGACCTACCACTTGGCTCCGATATGCTGACGACGTATTTTTCATATGGCCTCATGGAAAGGAGACTCTCCCGCTCTTTTTGGATAAAATCAATGATATACACCCTACGATCAATTTCACTATGGAGTTAGAACACAATAATGCATTGCCTTATCTGGATGTTTTACTGAGTAAATCGCCTGAGAATCGCTTCCGTACACAAGTCTACTACAAACCCACTTCCGTTCCCAACCTGATGCTCCGTAGCTCATTCTGCCCGGCTGATTACAAGACAGCTTTATTCCGTTATCGAATCAGAAGAGCATTCGACATCTCCTCCGATGTTCCTTCTAGACTAAGCGAATTAAAAAGCGTTATGAATTTGGCAACCGAGGCAGGATACGATCCGAACATGGTACATAGATATATCGAAAGAAACAAAAAGAGGCATACCGATCTTTCTATGACGCGGCTACGCTATCTGGGCTCTATTCCGTACGTACCAAATCTTTCCTATAAGCTCAAGAACGTGCTCAGAAAGATGAACCTTGGTGTCGGCATAAGATCTCCGACACCTTTATATGCTATGCTTAAGCGAAATACTGACGAGCTCCCATTTTTCAACGAAGCAGGTGTTTATGCCGTCCCTCTACAATATCCGGATGGCTCCAAGCGATTCTACATTGGGATGACTAAACGTTCATTTAGAATTAGAGTCAACGAGCATAAGAGGGACATAAAGAACGGAAAATTAACCACGGCTCTGTCCAGAGAAGTCCAGTTCAAGTCCGCCGATCCTATGTGGGATAACATAAAGAAATTAGCTGCCTACTCTACTCCAAAATCCACTGCCATTCGGGAAACATTGGAGATCATTACAAACGATGAGGCCTGCAATGATAGCGTCTCGCTAGAATTACCACGAATTTGGAACCAATTCTTCAAATAATGAATGCCTTTTGTTTTCCTCCAAGGATTCCGCGTGCAATACGAACATGATGTCTCGTGTTTTTATTGAATAATTACGTTCGCATCTCTTCGTTTATTGTCAAGTCAACTCACCGCGTTCAAATTCTTGAAACGTTCTATTATCCAGTTTGCAGTTTGCTGTCTACCTTCCTTGAGAAAGCCATCTGGTTGATGTGCGAAAGCTTGGAAACCTTTATTTTATATACGCCAATAAATTCGGATAACTAGTACAGTTGTACTATCTTATGCTAATTAATTATTATGAAAGCAAACCGAAGCTCCTGTCATATTGTGTCATAAAAGATGCAAACGACTAATAAACTAACATTATCATCGATTTAATCGATGACAAATTTATCTACTTAAATCTAACATTTCATTGAAGTTAAATGTTACATTTCAGCAGTTAGTGCTCAAGGGACTGAATATTTAACTGCAGAAAACCATAACTGGAAAAACTTTAATTAGAAAACTCCTACAGTTAAAGTTAGAGATCGCTAAATCAATTCTGTTTATTTTCTGAAAAATACAAGTATATTGTCTATATATATATATATACACTGACGGAAAAATAATCCCAACACCAAGAAGGGGTTGTGTTAGATAAACGACAATTGGTAGGCGGTGAGAGTACATCTGGAAGATGACGTCTATGCAAATTTCGCGCTCGGCGCACGCGTGTGGCACTAGTAGTGCCCCTCGGAACATGCAAAGCAGGTTTGCTGTAAATACGCGCTGTAACGTTCGTGAGCGTTAGTTATCGTTTAGATTGGACGTAGGGTGTTGATGTTAGTCAAGAATGCCTTTAAGAAGAAGAAGACATTATCAACAGCTCACGGAGTTTGAACGAGGTCGTGTAATAGGGCTACGAGAAGGTGGATTTTCTTTCCGCAATATTGCAGAACGACTTGGCAGGGATGTAGCCACTGTACATGATTGTTGGCAGCGGTGGTCAAAGGAAGGTACGGCCTCAAGAAGACTGGGTTCCGGCCGGCCACGTGGCACTACTGAGAGGGAAGACCGCCGTGTACGGCGTATGGCCGTGGCACATCATACCGCGTCTGCGGCAGCAATTCGAGCTGCAGTTGCCACCACAGTGACACAACGAACTGTTACAAATCGGTTACTTGAAGGACAGCTCCGAGCCAGACGCCCTGTAGCGTGCATTCCACTTACTCCAAACCACTGCCGTTTGCGACGTCATTGGTGTCAAGCTAGAGCTCTTTGGAGGACGGAGTGGAGATCTGTTGTGTTTTCTGATGAAAGCCGGCTCTGCGTGGGTGCCAGTGATGGCCGTGTGTTGGTTAGAAGAAGGCCAGGTGAGCGCCTGCAACCAACCTGTCTGCGGCCGAGACACACTGGACCTACACCTAGAGTTATGGTCTGGGGAGCAATTTCCTATGACAGCAGGAGCAATCTCGTGGTTATCCCATGCACCCTGACGGCACAGTTGTACGTCGGTCTGGTGATTCAACCTGTTGTGCTGCCATTTATGAACAGCATTCCAGGTGGTGTTTTTTAACAGGATAACGCTCGCCCGCATACCGCTGTTGTAACCCAACATGCTCTACAGAGTGTCGACATGTTGCCGTGGCCTGTTAGATCACCAGATATTTCCCCAATCGAGCACGTATGGGACGGCATTGGACGACAACTCCAGTGTCACCCCGAACCAGCATTAACCGTCCTTGTAGTGACCAACCAAGTGCAACAGGCATGGAACTCCATCCCACAAACTGACATCCAGCACCTGTACGACACAATTCATGAACGTTTGCGTGCTTGCATTCAACATTCTGGCGGTTACACCGGTTATTAATGTACCAGCATTTCACATTTATAATGGCTCTTCTCGCGCTTACAATAAGCTGTGATCTTGAAACCTTAATCGATTAAATATGTTACCTATACAAATGTATTGCCGCCATTTCATTCCTCTTCAACTATTTTTTCGTGGTGTTGGGATTATTTTTTCCGTCAGTGTATATATATAGAAGAGACAGCTAAAGAAGATGTGACTTCCAAAGTGGTATATATAGAGCTATGCAAGACAGTACGAAAAAGTATCGCTGAAGACGTAAGGAAATCAACTGTGAAATAGTGAGGAAAGCAATTGAAAACAACCGAAGCCTAAAGATAGCAAAGGGACATCTCAGTAAGGGAAGAAAACAGATTATGACACTGAGAAAAGAAGATGGTTCTGTAACAAGAAATAGAGGCGAAATTGTGACCAGAGTGAAAGATTTCTACTCCAAATTATATGAAAGGGATAATACATGTACTCCAGACATCGTGAAAGGTACCAGTGCCAGAGTTCTACCAGTCCTCCCAGCAGAAGTTGCACATGCAATCAAGAACATGAAGCGGGGAAAAGCTCCAGGAGAAGATGGAATCACTGTAGACATCATACAAGAAACAAGTAGAGAAATCGAAGCAGTACTCGCCCAAATTTTCACTCGATGCCTTAATGAAGGGAAGATTCCTGAGGATTGAAACAACGCCACAATGATCCTGCTACATAAAAAAGGTGACATTGATGATCTCAGGAACTACAGACTTATCATCCTATGAGTGGTTTATAAAATCTTCACTAAAGTTCTTTCACACCGCTTGAAGGTAACACTGGATATGGCTCAACCGAGAGAACAAGCTGGATTCAGGAGTGGCTACAACACACTATATCATATCCACGTACTGATAGAACTAATTGAAAGTGCGAGGGAACATGAACTTCTATTGTGCATGGCTTTTATCGATTATGAAAAGGCCTTTGATTCGGAGAAACCATCAGCAGTTACAATGGCTTTAAAATCATGCGGTATTAAAGATGCATACATTAATATTATTAATAACATCTATGAAAATACAAGTGCAAAGATTCGGCTATTTGAAAATACAACACTTATAAAAATTGGTAAGGTGACACCATATCACGGAATATCTCGGGAGCTCTTTAATGCCACATTGGAAAATGTCTTTCAATCACTGAACTGGGAAAACAAAGGGATAAAGATTAATAGAGATTATCTAACTCACCTTAGTTTTGCTGATGACATAGTCATTTATGCAACTACCCCATCAAAGCTGCAGAGTATGATACAGGAACTTGCTGACAACTGTAAAGAAGTGCGATTAAAAATGAACTTTCAGAAGACAAAAGTGATGTCCAATGCTTTTACAAGAAATGAAGATTTATCGATTGATGGAGAAAAGCTGGAGATAACAGACACGTACGTTTATCTTGGACAGCAGATATCAAGTGAGGGTGACATTGATGAAGAAATTAATCGGCGTACAAAACTTGCCTGGAGAGCTTTTGGAAGAAACAGCATAATTTTCAAGAGCAATATGCCATTATGTCTTAAAAGAAAAATGTTTGATCAATGCATCCCTCCAGTGCTTACGTATGGTGCAGAGACGTGGACCTTAACTAAAAGAGACATACAAAGGCTGCAGACAACTCAAAGCAGCATGGAGAGTGCATGCTTGGTGTAACCAGGAGAGATAAGAACAGGAACTCGTGGATCCGAAAAATGACAAGAGTGGAAGACATCATGATCAGAGTTAAATCCCTGAAATGGCAATGGGCTGGACATACTGCCAAGAGGACAGACAATCGATGGACAGGCGAAATTTTAGAATGAATTCCAAGGGACAGGAAAAGACCTAGAAGAAGACCACATGTGAGATGGGTGGATGAATTTCGAAAGCATGCGGGAGTAACATGGAGGAGACTGGCACAAGGCAGACCGTTGTGGAAGAAGCTTGAGGAGACCTTCGTCCAGCACTGGATTGATAATGGATGATGATGATGATGATATATATATATATATATATAGGTGAGGTCAAAACTTTGTTATAGTCATATACGTTATGAAAATATCTAATGCAAGCATATGCGACATTTGAAATAATACTTTCCGCAGCGATTAGAAATACCAGAAACTCCTGTAAACCAGGAAATAAAAATATATGGAGTTATGAAATATTAAGACATAGGCAGTACGCAACAAGTTCCTGCAGTGTTTTCCAACTAGGTTGCGTCTGTCATTTATAAACAAACTTTATCAAATTTCCTTTTGGTTGCGGCATTCTCTTTAATGTTGTTTTCTAGCAATTGATCATTACGAAACGTTTAACGATTTTGCATTTTCTGTGGGTATTTTAGGAAAACCATTGCAAATATTGACAAATATCTAAGAATTTGCCTATATTACCATTCAAATCACTCTCGATTTAATCACAGTCCTCCCTAGCAGTTCTGATTAACACATTCGGTTTATTTTACGGGGTGCTACAACTGTGGTTCTAACAATATGTACAATTTCGAGATAACATTAAACGGAAACTTTCTCTGTTGTATTTAAGTTTACACTAAAGATCAGTACTCTCTTCTTCAAAAAAGAAATTTTGCTCCTCTTTAAATTCTTCCAAAATTTCATCAATCCTGTCAATCAGGTGGTGACTTGTTAGTGGTCCATTGGTTCCTCCGAACTCAATTGGCAGAACAGCCGGTGAGATGTGCTCCAGCAAAGTGCCTTTGTCTTTTTCATGAAAAATGATCTGCAAAATAAAGTTGGTTAAAACATGGGAATTTAAACACACGGATGATCTTAATATCGAAATTAAAGTAAGTCTGCTTACAAATTACGCAAAATGACAGCACATTTTAATATTGAACTCCAACTGCATTTTTATGTAAATGAACAGCCCAGAATGCTAAACAGGAGAGTACCAAACGAGATAATAATAACACTTTTGGGGTACTTATAGCTGTTACCGACAGACTTTGCATGTATCCAAAATGGTGATAAGTCGACTCCAGGATTACAGTCGGAAGCATGTCTATTGCAAAACGACCGGGAAGCACTCGTCCGAAGACAACTATCCTATCAAGATCGATATCACACCAAAATCTCTTCTAGAAACTCTTACCAAAAACTCTTGTAGAAACTCTTACCAAAAACTCTTCTAGAAACTCTTACGAAAAACTCTTGAAGAAACTCTTACCAAAAACTCTTCTAGATACTCTTACCAAAAACTCTTCTAGAAACTCTTACCAAAAACTCTTCTACAAACTCTTACCAAAAACTCTTCTACAAACTCTTACCAAAAACTCTTCTACAAACTCTTACCAAAAACTCTTCTACAAACTCTTACCAAAAACTCTTCTACAAACTCTTACCAAAAACTCTTCTAGAAACTCTTAACAAAAACTCTTCTAGAAACTCTTACCAAAAACTCTTCTAGAAACTCTTACCAAAAACTCTTCTAGAAACTCTTACCAAAAACTCTTCCACAAACTCTTACCAAAAACTCTTCCACAAACTCTTACCAAAAACTCTTACCAAAAACTCTTACCAAAAACTCTTACCAAAAACTCTTACCAAAAACTCTTACCAAAAACTCTTACCAAAAACTCTTACCAAAAACTCTTACCACAAACTCTTACCACAAACTCTTCCACAAACTCTTACCAAAAACTCTTACCAAAAACTCTTCTACAAACTCTTACCAAAAACTCTTCTAGAAACTCTTACCAAAAACTCTTCTAGAAACTCTTACCAAAAACTCTTCCACAAACTCTTACCAAAAACTCTTCCACAAAATCTTACCAAAAACTCTTCTACAAACTCTTACCAAAAACTCCTCTAGAAACTCTTACCAAAAACTCTTCTACAAACTCTTACGAAAAACTCTTCTAGAAACTCTTACCAAAAACTCTTGTAGAAACTCTTACCAAAACTCTTCTAGAAACTCTTACCAAAAACTCTTCTAGAAGCTCTTACCAAAAACTCTTCTACAAACTCTTACCAAAAACTCTTCTACAAACTCTTACCAAAACTCTTCTAGAAACTCTTACCAAAAACTCTTCTAGAAACTCTTACCAAAAACTCTTCTAGAAACTCTTACCAAAAACTATTCTACAAACTCTTACCAAAAACTATTCTAGAAACTCTTACCAAAAACTCTTCTAGAAACTCTTACCAAAACTCTTGTAGAAACTCTTACCAAAAACTCTTCTAGAAACTCTTACCAAAACTCTTGTAGAAACTCTTACCAAAAACTCTTGTAGAAACTCTTACCAAAAACTCTTCTAGGAACTCTTACCAAAAACTCGTCTAGAAACTCTTACCAAAACTCTCAGTATCCACGCGGTACATCAGTAATGCTCTAGGAACTTCCGTGGGGGTCACAGAAAGTAACCAAACTGTCCGTAATCAAATGCATCAGGGAAGTCTATAGCAGGGACGTCCACTGCTCTGAATACCACTGTCTGCGGACACATGACAGTCAACATTTGTTCGAATTTATGCATTTCTTTTCCTCGGCGGATCAACCATTCTGTGAGAAGGGATTTGCTTTGACGGCTATTCCGATTAGAGGGCATATAAACTCCAGCGTGTGTCGACATATCATCCGTAATACTGTAACATTTCTTTACGATGCGATATCCCAGAGTTTCCTCTTTATGGATGATAAGGCATGACCTTCTTATCATTACCTTCGTGCTCTCGTCGTTGGAGAGCACGAAGTTAATGGTATTTCCCGTTTACTCCTATCGCCAAATATCCCTCTCCCTGAATCCCATTGTGCACGTCTGTGATGCCTTGAGAGAAGTTTGGACAGCATCGCTCAGGTATCCACGACACGTTCTGAGTTTTTATTTGTCTGTGAGCTGCACTACTCCAAAACCAGCCGAATCATCTCATCCTCAGTACACCACGGACCTGTCGAGCGGCTGTGGACAATCGATTAAAGGTCAAAATGAGATGATTTATGAAGTTAAGGTAGACATCAAGTAATTTTGTTTCCTATACTTCCAATGGAAGCATTTCTGTACACATTTTCTTCAAAATTAATGCGTTCCCAAGGATGAAAATTTGAACATCGATTAAAATAGCTTAATTTTATAACTTGGAATACTTCATATGTTCTAAAACATAACCATAATTAGGCAATCCAACATTTGTTTATCTACTGACGTCATCAAAGTACAGGTAACGTCATCTTTTTTCTGATTTCAACACCACCAAAGGAAAAGTTATTGATTTTTAATATAATTATGGTTATGTTTTAGAAAATATTAAGTATTCCCAGTTATAATATGAAGTTATTTAAATCTATGTTAAAATTTTCATCCTTGGGAACACACTAATTGTGAAGGATATGTGTACAAAAGTTTTTCCATTGGAAGTATAGGAAGCAAAATTACTTGAAATCCACTTGTAACGTACCAGGAGATGTGACGTACCTGCCCGAAGGACGCACACGACATAAAGGCAGATAGGAATCATAATAAAACGTCCGCGTAGCTCAATTGGTAGAGCAACTTATTCCGGAATGAGGGGACCCGGGTTCGAATCCTGGCGCGGATAAAAATGACGGAGAAATTTACTTCGTTATACACTTTAAGCGTCGCTTTTTTTCTCATTCTTTCTGAGTCAACAAAGTAGATGCTCCTCGTTTTTTTGTTGTTGTTGTTTGTTTTCGTTATTTTTATTTGCTGCGTTAACGTTGACTGTAAGCAAAACAATGGGCTATAAGCAGGCCCCTGTTCAAAATTTAAGGCCACTTGTTCCAAGGAACGGAGAAAGCCCGTGCCGTAAGGCAAACACAACATGCATGCCTCACCGGGATTCGAAACTGAATTCATCTCGAACGTATGGTCAGAAGCTAGCTCTTAGACCACTATGTTACAGGAACAGCACACATTGTTGTTCTATCATATTAAAAATGAACCAGGTTGTTGTTTTTCCATACAGATGCGCTATCTCGTTTGTAAGCTTCAGGTCAAATGCGAAAGGAATGCACCTCTTTGACCTATCCAAGTGGTGTTACAGGATGCCGAATCTTCTCTATTCAGAAAAAACCTGAAGATTCGCAAGGAACCCATTTGTTTTTGAACAGGTAAAATGCCATATTGCTCTGCAATTGACAGTAAGTTGACGAATGCCAGCTATATAATTCTACACTTCTTGGGTGACCATTTCCTGTCTGTTTTGTGTTTTGCCCCATATGTTGTCCATAATGAAACGCACTCGGTTATTGTATAACTAAAGGCATTCGCTTGCTCGCTTTCCCTTTTTTTTCTGTAATATTCCCAACGGGTTCGAGCATTTCGTACAACACGACGTTTTCTTGTTTTGAGAAGTTTCCATGAACGTTACCTTTCCTTCCATATTCTTCCGTATATCAAAATTTTCAACTTTAGCGTACATCTTTCCAGATAGTTTATCCTATTGCAGATGTAATAGCAGAAGGGAGAGAAATGGGCCACGGACAGTGTTCTTTACGCTTTCCAACCGTAGGTTGAAGAAGCGTATATGCTCCAGCTTTTTCCGTCCGTCTGTCCGTCCGTCCGCCTGTCGGCATGATAACTCACGTAAAAATGGTTCGATTTAGATGAAATTTTAGTATGTGGTAGGGGACCACTAGGGGACGAACCCTATTGAAAATGGGTGAAGTGAGATCAAAGGTCACGCCATAAGAGCAGGATCCATTTAATTGCCCTTATGCGTCATAACTTGCGTAAATATGGTTCGATTTCAATGAAATTTTAGTATGTGGTAGAGGACAACCTGGGAACAAACCTTATTAAAAATAAATGAAATGTGGTCAAAGGTCAGGACATAGGAGCGGGATCTATTCCATTGCCTTTATGCATCATAACTTGCGGAAAAATGGTTCGATTTCAATGAAATTTAAGTATGTGGTAAGGAGCTACCTGGGAACGAACCCTATTGAAAATTGGCAAATTGGGGTCAAAGGTCAGGCAGGGCATAAGAGCGGGATTTATTCCATTGCCCATATGCGTCATAACTTGCGTAAAAATGGTTCGATTTCGATGAAATTTCGGTATGTCGTAAGGAATCACCTGGGGACGAACCCTATTGAAAATGGGTGGAATGGGGTCAAAGGTCAGGGCATAAAAGTGGAATCCATTTCATTGCCTTTATGTGTCATAACATGCGTAAATATGGTTCGATTTCGATGAAATTTTAGTACGTGGTAGGGAACCACCTGGGCACGAACCCTATTGAAAATGAGCGAAATGGGGTCAGAGATCAGGCAGGACATAAGAGCGGGATTTGTTCCATTGCCCTTATGCGTCATAACTTGCGTAAAAATGGTTCTATTTCGATGAAATTTTAGTACGTGGTAGGGAGCCACTGGGGACGAACCCTATTGAAAATGGGCGAAATGGGGTCAAAGGTCAGGACACTGGAGTGGGATCCATTCCATTGCCCTTGTGCATTATAACTTATGTTTCGATTGCGATAATATACCTCCGGAAAAACATGATAACGTTTTATCGCAATCGAAACATCTAAAAATGTTTCGATTGCGATAAAACGTTTTCATGTTTTTCCGGAGGTATGCTGAACCGGTTCTGTTGAACATCAACGAAATGGTGTCAAAGGTCATTGCACAAAAGCTAGATTTATTCCACAGCCATTATTCTCATAACTTGCGTAAAACTGCTTCTATTACGACAAAACTTTAGTATGTTATTCTTGAGGTATACTGAACCGGTTCTGTTAAATATCATCGAAATGGGGTCAAAGGTCAGGACACAGGAGCGAGATTTATTCCACAGCCATTATCCTCATAACTTGAGTAATAATTTCTGGTATGTTGGAAAGCGTATCATAATCAATGCATTGCATGATTTCACTAACTTGTTTCAATATAGCGAACGCTCTTATGGGAAAAGTAATAGATGTAGTACGGAAATCAATGCGTCATTCATTGTTAATATTATTCAGAACCCAAAGGTTTCGCTACAAAGCGAGAGATATACGAACTGTCTCTGATTTTTTCTTCAAAACTCTCAAAAGGAAAAATGATTTTATTCCTGAGATATCAAGTATAGTGCGAATCTATATATATATATTATAAAAGTTAAAGTATGTTTGCATATTTGTATGACTGTTCTGCATACGTTCCTAAACGGTTTGATGAATTTGACCAAAATTGGCGTACATACCCTTCATCACCCAGATTAAAATACAGGTGGGACGATTTTTAGAAATTCCATCCCTAAGGGGGTCAAAAGGGATCAAACGTGTTTTTACGGGGCCCTCTATAGACTGGGTGAAAGTCGGCTGCTGGGATATTACTCAGTGTGTCAGATAAACGGTCGTCAGGGGACGCCTCACTTCCCGTAAGCTTCCGCGTTTCAGGCGTACGGGAAGAGTACGTTTTTTGAAAATTCCTAAGAGAAAAAAAAAAAAAACACCGGCGGGACATGCGATCAGTGGCGGAAGATGCGGAAACCCCATCCCCACCGATGTATGCTAAAAAAAGCCGAGAAATCGATGAAAAATGTCGATTTCCGAGAGAATGTAAACAATGACCGACGTCCGATTTTGGAAAATTCATTAAAAAAACCCCAACATTTCCCCAATGCGGGGCTTCAGGAAGTGCATTGTTGTACATGTTTGCTATTTCGAACTTTTAGGGCGAGTTAGAGTGCGCAGTTCCATCCCTAAGGGGGTCAAAAAAGGTCAAACGTGTTTCTACGGGGCCCTCTATAGAATGTGTGAAAGTCGACTGCTGGGGTATTACTCCGCGTGTCAGAGCAACGGTCTTCAGGTGACGCCTCACTTCTCGCACTCTTCCTGGGTTCAGGCATACAAGGAAGAGTCCGAATGGTAACGCATTATCCTCAACGGCTTTCTAAGCGATTTGCTAGAGTGTCTTATCTGCAGTCTAGAAAGCTGAATGTGGAGTGCAGGAAGTGCATTGTTGTACATATTTGATATTTCGAGTTTCTAGGGCTCAAAACGGCCATTGTAAATTGTGATAAGGTGTTGTTAGAACGGGAGGTGCAAATATAGTACTGCTTTGTGATTCAGCGTGGTGAATAATTTAGAACTTATCTTTTTATCAAGTGTGGTGAAATGCCTCCAAAAAAAAAAAAAAAAAAAAGGAGACCCATTAGACTAATTCAGCCGTAAGCGAAAACAATCAAAGTAAAACTATTTCGAGGGCAACACCAGGTGTAAAATTATCCAGGCCAACGCCGGGTACCTTCACTAGTAACATATTAAAAAAGATATGAAGAACATGATGGTTACGCACAGTAAATGGATGAACATTTAGGGGAACGTTATTTGTGTTTGACACTAATTGAAGGGAAGCGTAAAGTTTTCCGTTCAGTAGAGCAACATTCCCAATTATATCTGAATAAAGTTTAATATATAATGTCGAATGATTTAGGTCAAAAATTCTTTTGAAATGAAATAATTATTTTAGAACTCTTGAGAGCGGCAGAGGAACGTTACAACCAGACTTTGTATTACGCAAAAGATACCGGCGAAAAAGGTCTCAAAAGAGAAATGTTTCCAGTAGGAAAAGTTACATTATAAAAATGGGCTACAGCTTATCATGCGCCTAAAATATAGGACACGAAAAAAATAGAGAGCATACCAAAAGGAAAAAAAGATACATTCCACTTGTTGTGATGAAAAGAGTAACGTAGATAAATTTATAGGCCCAGATGTAGCGTCGTAGTCATAAATCTTTAAAAGACGATGAGGAATAAAACCCTCATAGGTGCATTAACGGCACGATAATAGGAGGGCAAATTCCATAAAGCAATCGAAAAAAAAAGTCAAAGGACTAAATCGGTTGCAGTCGCAATACTGATATGCAATATAAGAAGGACGAGCAAAGCTATCCGGTGAAAAGAAGCAAGCGTTATAAAAGAAACAAATTAGTAAAATCATGCAATGCATTGATTATAATACGCTTTCCAACATACCAGAAATCATTACTCAAGTTATGAGGATACTGGCGGTGGAATAAATCTCGGTCGTGTGCCCTGAGCTTTGATCCCATTTCGATTATAATCAACAGAACCGGTTCAGTATGCCTCAGAAATAACATGATAAAGTGTTGTCGCAATCGAAGCATTTTTACGTAAGTTATGAGGTATAAGGGCTACGGAATAGATCCCGCTACTGTGTCCTAACTTTTGACCCCATTTCGCCCATTTTCAACAGGATTCGTCCCCAGGCAGGCCTCTACAACATATTAACATTTCATCAAAATCGAACCTTTTTTACGTTAGTTATGACGCATAACAGCAGTGAAATGGATTCCGCTGCTATGTCCTGACCTTTGACCCCATTTCGTTCACTTTCATTAGGGTTCCTTCCCAGGTGTTTCCCTACTACATACTAAACTTTCATCGAAATCGATCGATTTTTACGCGAGTTATTGTTCTGACGGACATACGCACACAACGCGTGACGTAATGAGGCAGATGGGAATCGCGACCATCTGCTCGAAAGAGTATGACGTCATAAAACTTTAATAGGATCCGCACACAACGCGTGACTTAATGAGATAGATGGCGTGACCGCGCGCCAACATCTCTATCGTGAGATTGTGACGTCATAAGATTTCTAAGCATGGGTAACATTAATGGGACGACGTCATGACACTAAAAACGTGGTAATTCGGTGTGGTTATTTAACCCACTAAACGAATTTTTCTTAAGTCGAGAGCTAAATCGATTTCTAGTTCCAGAAAACGGTAGGTTAACGACTTTCATCAAAATCCTTAGAGCCGTTTTCAAAATAAAATTTACTTACATTCAAGAGTTGATCCTTTAATAGTATGGGATAAGGACGATGGAATGAATCCCGATCCTATGTCCTGACCTTTGACCCCATTGCGTCCATTTTCAATAGGGTTCGTCCCCAGATAGTCCCCTACTACATAATAAAGTTTCATCGAAATTGAAACATTTTTACGCAAGTTATGACGCATAAGAGCAATGGAATGCATCCCGCTCTCATGACCTGACCTTTGACCCCACTTTACCCATTTTCAATAGGGTTTCTTTCCAGGTGGTCTCATACCACATACAATAAATTTCATCGACATCGAACCATTTTTACGCAAGTTATGACGCCTAATGGCAATGGAACGGATCCCTCTCCTATGTCGTGACCTTTGACCCCATTTCGTCCATTTTCAATAGGGTGCGTCCCCAGTGGTCCCCTAACGCATAATACAATTTAATCAAAATCGAACCATTTGTACGCGAGGTATCGTGCCGAAAGGCAGACGGACGGACAGACGGAGAGCATATACGCTTCTTCAATATACGGTTGGAAAGCGTAAAAAAGGCAACAGAAAAAAAGTAAGGAGAGCTTCAAAATACAAAAACACAGGCAATTTTCTAGTAGAAGGAGTAAATTATTATTTAAATACAAATTAAATATTTTTATTACAAATATTTTTATAAACACTAATTTATTAGACTCGGGTATGACTTCGTTATGCTGTACGAGATACATGTACAAGCATCATAAAAAATATTCCTGATCTTCCACGTGATGTTCAAAGAACTCATTCATTCAGTAATCATGTATAATTTAGGCAATTGTATGCCCCGTTACTGCAAGACTTTTACTAAACATCAAATAACCTCGGGAATTATTTTTTTCTCTCTCAAGCGAATCTCCTTATACCTAGCCACACAATAGCACCTGAATAAGGCAAAGGCTTGATTCAAACTCAAAACTCCATGGTGTACTAAGTTCGAGATGCAGCTGAAGTGCGTCATACATACGTAACTCCGGATGCAGCTGAAATGCACAGTACATACGTAGCTTCAGATGCAGCTGAAGTGCGTCATACATACGCAACTCCAGATGCAGCTGAAGTGCGTCATACATACACAACTCCGGAACCAGCTGAAGCGCACCGTGCATACGTAACTCCAGATGCAGCTGCAGTGCGTCATACATACGTAAGTCCGGATGCAGCTTGAGCTGCTCAGGAGAATAATACATACGTAACTCCGGATGCAGCTCAAGTGGGTCATACATAAGTACAGTGGTGGCGAAAATTATGGACACTTTTTGAAATTTTCATGCTTTGCAAATTTGCAGGCTTATAGGAAATGTTATTTTGCACCAAATGCAAATGCTTGTAAAGAACATTTAATGTTCAATTCAATACAAAAAACAGAATGCAAATATATGCTGCACAAAAAACGTTATGCAGGGAATACTACAATCATGCTGAACATACTGTAATGCACTTACGATTTCAATGTAGCATCAGTATTTAGCAGGTAGCCTTTATTCTTTAAAACATCACAGCGACATCTCATTGAGCCAATAAGTGTTTGAGTGTTTCAAGCTCTGCCTTCGTTATTGCGTGGTGCCAGGAAGCAAATTATAGCCTCAATTAATTGCCTTTTATTTGATGGACGCCTCATTCCTATATCAAGGGTTTTCAAACTGTGCTACCAATTTTCTATTGGGTTCCGGTCAGGGCTGTTTCCTGGCCAAGCCAACAATGGAATGGAATTTGTTGCGAACCACTGATTGCATACTTTTGCTGTGTGGCAGGGAGCTGAATCCTGCTGAAAAAGAAATGGTGCATTGTTGGGAAAGATATCCCTGATGGAAGGTAGCAGTTTTGGTTCTAGGATGGTTTATTTGCATTTTCTTGCGTTCAGCATGCCGTCGATTACATGAGAGCCACCAACACCATTTCCTACCATAAATATCTAAATCATAACGCTTGTTGGGTGCTTTACATTGTCCTCCATGCAGTCAGGATGTAGCTCTTCTCCTACTCTACGTCTCACGTATTTTCGGCCATCAATATCAAATAAGGATATGTTACTTTCGTCAATCCAAATAACTTGCTTCCACTGATCGTCTGTCCATCCAATGTGTTCTTTTGCCCATTGTAGTAGATTCTCGCGCTGCTGTAGATTCATATATGGCTTTTTTCTCGGAGTCCTACCTCTTAGTCCCATACCTCATAGTTTGCTCCTTATCATTCTTGAACTGACAGAAACACCAGTTGAACATACTTCAGCTCCGATAGCCTCAGATGTCTGTCCTTCAGACACAGTCCTTTTATTCTTCTGTCATCAACAGCTTTTGTGTACTTTTTTCGGCCTTTTCCTGGTTTGTTTTTCAGTGACTTTGTTTCCTGATAACGTAAACAGCACTTTCGTACACAAGACGTTGTCACTGATATACCTACGTGCCTTGCAATTTCAGCATAAGAAAGACCCGATTTACGTAATTAAACAATCCTGGTCCTTTTCGTGGGTGACTAATCAACTCTTTTCTTTGATACTGTTGCTGCACTTAATATCTACACGTTAAATTCAAAGAAATACTAAAAATAATCACACGATCTGCAATTACGCTTCACTTACACCGCTAACAGTCTTTCTTCTACAGAAAAAACAGCAAAACTGGCCTTCCTCAACTTCTCACAAGATGTATTGCAGTTACTACCATTTGATTGGTCCCCAGAATGAGGACTGTGATTGGCAGTAGAGGTTGCACTTACAATGCGATTCTTAACTGAATCACACGTGTATTTTTTTTAGACTCAAGAATGCATAACTTTTCTTGTACTGCATATATTTGCATTCTGTTTTTGTATTGAATTCAGCATAAAAGTTTCTTTACATTTGCATGTAAACATTTGCATTTGGTGCAAAATAACATTAACTCCAAGCCTGCAAGGTTGCGAAACATGAAAATTTCAAAAAGGGTCCACGATTTTTGCCACCACTGTAACTCCGGATGCAGCTCAAGTGAGTCATACATACATACATCCGAAAGAGTCCGTACCATCAGACTTTTAATGCTGTGAGTTGAAAAAGTTTGTAACTCGCTTTTATCGTTCATATCTTTTCAGCTGCAGCATATATTTCTTTCTGAGAGAGAATAGTGCGTACAAACACACAGGCGCGCTCTAGTCTGTCCTTTTATTTTCCCAACCCTTTTGCTTTTGAGAAAAAACAACAACCAAAAGAAGATTTGCTGCCTTGCGCAATGGTATAATATCCGGTTTTTTATTGTTCTTCCTACATTGGCCCGGATTCGACTCCCACATGAGGCATAGGGGGCATATTTGTCTTAACGTTCTAAGGCGTGATCTAATATTAGAGCTAGAGTCAACAGCTCTTTGTTAAATTGGACAATGGGTATTATTCATATTATGCCATATCCCCACATACAGCATAACGTGCTAATGTCTCGCATATGACTTTTGCCTAGCAACCAGTCAGACGACAAACGTCTCTTTGTGATATTAGCTTCATTTTACTGCGTAATAAAACTCCGTAAATCTATTTGTTCCTATTTAATTCTCTTTAAACTTGATGATACTTTCTCAACTGTGTCGATGTGTTTCAAATAACGATCAGTTATAGAGTTTTTAATTCATGAAAATGTACCTTCCAAAGACATTCTCGCTAGATCAGTGGACATTTGTGGTTCTGGAACTTTGGGCATAAGCACTGTTCGTCGTTGGGTAAGAATGTTTTTTGTTTTTGTTTTGATTGGTGGTTTACTGACCCCCATGAGCAACTCTGTGGGCTATAAGTAGTCTCCCGTCCCTAATTTAGGGCCACTAGTTCCACGGAAGGGAGAGAGCCAGCGTCGTAAGACAAACACAACATCCATGCCTCACCGGGATTCGAACCCGAACCCACTCGGAAGAATGATCAGGAGCCATCTGCCGCAATCGATATCAGTTAAGTCCGAAGATGGATGAAAGGGTTTCAAGTGGGAGAAAGTTCAGTGTTGGACAAACAACGGAGTAAAAGACCCACAACTGCAGTGGTAGATGTCAACAGGGAACGAGTGACAGACCACATCACAGCTGATCGTCGTGTCACCATCCAGGAGTTATGTGATGCAATTCATTTTGGTCATGGTGCTATGGAAATATAAATTACTGATCTGGGCTACAGAAAAAATGTGTTCAAAGTGTATCCCAAGAAACCTGACCCATGAGCAATGTGAGCAAACGGTGGAGATGTGTCGGAACCTCTAGGACTGTTATGAGTGGGAGGGTGAGGTGTTTTTTTTTTCTAATATTGTGACAGGAGATGAAACCTGGGTGTTTGTTCATGATACAGAAACAAAACGTGCGTCACTGGAAAAGCACCGCACATCTTCACCTCGACAGAAAAAAGGTGAAAACAACTCGTTCCGCAGGGAAAGTGATGGTGACAATTTTCTGAGACAAACGTGGTGTCATTTTGACTGCTTTCCTTGAATGAGGTGCAGCAATAAACAGTGCTCACTAAGTTCAGACATTGAAGAAGCTAAAGTAAGCTATCAGAAGGAAAAGACGTAACATTCCACTTCATAGTGTTGTTTTACACCATGATAACGCACCTCCCCACATCTCAATGGAGACTTCACTGGCTATTGCCAAAATGGGGTGGACGGTTATACCCCAACATACCTACAGTCCTGATTTAGCTTCCTCAGACTTTTTCCTGTTTGCCCCTTTGAAAACCACCTTTCGCGGGGAACGTTTGAACGATGTGAGTGACGTTAAACTGGCTGTGAACTCAAAGGTGCAACGACAGCTTCAGGAATTTCTCCGAAATGGATTTTACCAGTGGGTTCAAAGATGGGGGAAATGTATTGAAAGTAATGGACAATACTTTAAATAGGCTAGCATTATTACAAATACGTCCAAGTATTTCGCCACCAAGTTTCACATTTTTGCTGTTACAAATTAAAATTTTATGAGGGACGAGACATTAATTTCAAGGTAACCTTTGTAAATAGCGAATTTAATAAGCGGAGGAATTTTCAGATAAACTTGATGCCAAATATGGTGACTTGCTTCTGCTCAATTGAATCCGTTGGTTTGAATGCTGGAAAATGTTCAGTGAGATTTTTGAAACTTCGGAAAAACTTCATCTCCTTTTATTGGAAGAAATAAAACAAACGTGTTTCTGATTCAACAGAAAACCTCAGTGATGTCACTTTTCTTAGTTCACTAGCTTTCCTAACTGATATCACTAAGCATTTGGATGCACAAAATATTACTCTGCAATGGAAAGACCAAAATATCGGCAATCTTGGCAGTCGTACAGGTGGTTTTTGCAGCAAGCTTCCATTGTTAAAATCAAATCAATCAAGAAACAATTTGACTCACTTCGAATTTTGCAAAGAATTTTTCGATAAAGTCAAAATACTTGGTAAAACTATAGATTTTAAAGTAAGCTAGACACTCGTATTAAGAATTTTGCTGAGAAGTAGAAACATTTTGACGAACTCAAACCAAGCATATTGCGTTCAGCAAGCTACTGATCGATCAGAGACTGAACCAGTGTTTGATCGAGTGTTCAACCTGTTTTCACTCAGAAAGAAGCATTTATTTATGCAAGAGCGCATTTTCTAACATGAAATACCTAAAGTAGAACCACAGAAAAAATAAGAATGACTACTATTAAACAAAATATTTAACCTTCAACGACCGCATCAGAGTGGGCATGCTACAAATTTTAGTGCAGTTTGATTATGCACAGGGCTCTCATTAACTGTAAGTTTTAATTCGAATTTTAAATTTTTACATTAATTTAAAGCGCTCACATTTTTCATAACTTTAGCATGGCATCTTTATATTTACACAATCTTATATACATTATATTGACAAAAGTCATCGGACACCCTTTCAGAAGCTAATGAACGGATCCGCTGCGTTGTTAAGATGCGGGGCACAGCTGCAAACAGTGTAAAAAAAGCCTGCAGCTGACCGCGATCATATTGCCCTGTGAGGTTGAGGTAAAATATCGCGGCGGGAGAGAACGGACTTTGAGAAAGGAAAGATTGTTGGGTGGTATAATAGTGGGTTGCCTATAAGAGAAGCCGAGAGGCGTTTAAACATACCCAAGTCAACTGTTTCGGATGTACTGAATACGTGGAAGACACATGGCGTGCCTGAAACAGCAAAACGCACTGGCAGACCAAAGAAAGTCAATGATGGAGGACGTCGAAGCCTCAGAAGAGTCGTTACAGCTGATCAAAGGAGTACTAAACAAGATGTCAGTGTAAAGGTGAGTAAAAATGCTGGGACCACGGTATGTACACGTACCATTCGCAGAGAACTTCATTTCGTGTGTTACCGTGGTCGTTTGGCTGCTAATAAGCCTTTCATCTCCACTCGGAATGCTACTCGTCGTTTAGCATGGCGTAAAGAACAATGGAAACGGATCCTATGGACTGATGAATCCAGATACAAGATCCAACAGTCTGATGGCCGTGTGTGGGTATGGCTGCAGCCGGGGTAAAGCTATTTACCGCAGTTTACTCTTCCTACGGACAAGTTTGGAGCTGGCTGTGTGCTCGTGTGGGGGTATTTTTCGTTTTATGGTCTCGGCTTAGTGGTTATCGTGAACAAACCTGTTAACCAGCACGTCTATCTCGATATTATGGACAGTTATGTCGTACCAACTCTGTGGCAATACTATGGAAACGAGAGTTGTTGGTACCAGCAGGATAATGCACCGAGCCATAAAGCAAGGACCTTTATGGCAGGGTTTGACGATAATTCCGTATCGTGTGTGGACTGGCCAGCACAGAGCCATGATTTTAATTCTATGATGCACTTTGGGATGAATTAGAGCGCCGCATAAGAAGTTTGGAACCAAGGCCTACTACTGAGCAGCAGTTAGTGGCAGCATTATGTACTGAATGAAAGTCGATACCTATCGCTGTGTTATAAAACCTTACTGAAAGCATGTCTCGAAGGGTCAGTGAATGCATTAAGGCCAAAGGTGGACCGACACCGTACTAATATATGTCAATAAATGCTATGTTACCTTTCTCTTCTAGGTTTCCGGTGAATTTTGTTAATATGGTGTATAATCATTCTTTAATAAAAAAAACGTAAAAAAAAGTAAAAAAAAACGAAGAAAGTCGTTCGATCCTGATAAAACTCCGCAAGCAAGTCTCTCAGGGTCGAATATCCAAATGATTAAAAAATAACCAGCAAAGAGTAAATAGTAGCCCGCCACAGCTCATGAGAACCAAGCATCGAGGAGGGTGTATCAAGAGCAAAGCTCTCGTGCATTGACTAAACTGTTGTGACAGCGGAATCAGGTTGCGTTAACCTCCACGGACTGTGAGGATGCCTCGACGTTGGATCCGTGCACAACACGAGCAGTTGGTCGAGTTTGAGAGAGGACGCATAATTGGACTGTGAGAGACCAGTTGGTCAAGTTGTCTTATCACCAGGCATTTGGATCGGAGCAACAAAGCAATCGGACGATGTTTGCGCCAATGGGTCGGGGAAGGAACGACCCAGCGTTACGCGAACAGTGGACGGCCGAGGGCACCGACATAACGCGAGGCTCAAACGATTGTGAGGGCCGCACGAACAGATTAGAAATCGTCGCTCTCGACCATCCGTGGCTATGCTACGTCATCTACAGGTACGTAAGTAGCCATGCGGACCGCCCACAGGAGACTTTTACACGGACACTACATTCGACTACTCACCAGCGAGTATCTCCGGCACCGGTTGAAGTAGTGTCGAGTCCATTCAACGTGGGATAGTGTCCAGTGGCTTCGTGTTGCATTCAATGCTGCGTCACAATTTGCGATTTTCGCCGATGACCAGCGCATACGAGTCTGAAGATTAGCTGGCTAGAGCATGGATCCTGCCTTTACCGTGGAAAACTGTCTGGGTAGCCATTTCTTACGATAGCCGGACACCCTTGGTAGTCTTCGCTAACACCCTCACAGCTGAAACCTTATGTCGTCGACATTCTACGACCTCTTGTGTGACAATTCCTGTCGCAGCAATACCGAGCTATTTTCCAACATAATATTGCCCTGCCACACACGACACCTTTCTCCCAGGACTTTCTCTGTAGTGTCGATACTCTTCCATGACCATCCCGATTGCCCGACATCTCACCGATCGAACATATTTGGGATATATTGGGACGCCATCTACGCCCATCCAAGAATGTCAGTGAACTGACCCGCAATTTGGACACCATCTGGCATGCTATACCCAAGGAGATTAGAATAATATATCTGGAGATGCTCTTGTTAATGGAGCAGTACCAGTTTGCATGAAGCCTATAAGCGCAAGCGACGGTCGTCAAAGTGTGGGAAAGCTGATAGTTTTCAAGGCTATTGCAATGCATTTTGTGCTAGCCAAATCGTCTTCTTTCGTAGCAAATATTTCCAATTTCGCATCGTAGCTTGTAGCCAATGTGTACAAAAATGCTGAATTTATAAAAGCGTAAATTATTTTGAGGCTCTCACTTTTATTTTAAACTGAAATACACGAACATTAGTGCGAATTCAAAACAAAACATAACGTTAAAATTGAAATTTTCACTCGTGTATGAAGCATAATTCATTCCGGTTTGATATTAACATGATTTATGCAACCCAAAACCACGCAATTCCAAGATACACACATTTGAAATTGCACAGGTATTATGTAAACAACGTCAAATTCCCACAGTTTGCGACTTCACGGTTAAGACACTCAGGGCATCTCCATAAGTATTATCCCAACCTCCTCGGCTATACCTCAGGACAGTATGTATGACCTGTATGCGTGTATGCCAATCAGGGTAACCGCTTGTATCAGAACCAGAGGTGGACCTACAACGTACAGGAGTTGTCCAAAATAATGGAAACACCTCGAAACAATAGGTGTTACGCACTTAATATGGTGTGGGAGCACCCTTGTTACTTTAAATTGTTTGAATCCTCCTTGGAAGGGACGCATAGAAGTCCTGGATGGTGGTAAGTGGGATGTTGTACCATTCTTCCTGCAGAAACTGCTCCAATTCCTTGAGAGACGCCGGAGGAAGATAACAGGATTGCACTCTGTTTTCCAACACAGACAACAGAGGCTCAATTATGTGCAAGTCCGGTGATTATGCAGGCCAGGGAAGGTGTGTAACTTCGTCTTCATGTTCCTCAAACCGCGACTGAACAGTTCGACTTCTGTGAATCGGAGCATTATCATCTTGAAAGGTGCAATCCCCCTGCAGGAAACAATGTCTACGCCTATGAATGCACATGGTCGGCTAAAAGGGTGACATAGTCACCACTAGTGATCCGCCTGTGTAAGGTGATAATGGGACCTGCTGCAAACCAAGAGATCCATAGCCCAAACCATTACGGATCCGCCCCAATGCTTCACTCTAGGAAGGAGACAGTCTGGGTTGCAGGCTTCTGCGGGGGTTCTCCCCACGTAAACTCATCCTGGGGTGGGGAATAGTGAGTAACTTGATTCATAGGAAAACAAGACATGTTTCCATTGATCCGCAGTCCACGTTTTATGTTCCTAGCACCACTGTAGTGTCCGTTTCATATTCACCTGTAACACCAGGGATTTTACAATCTTAGCTGTGCCGTAAATATTGTGCTTATGTAATTCCGTTCGCACGGTATGGGTCGACACTGGGTTTTGGATATGTGCATTAACCCGAGCAGTCACTTTTGTAGCCGTGGTCTTCCTCCTTGCGGCCACAATCATCTTTTATGTCTTCCTGTCTCTCGCAGTGAGTTTGGTTTTCATTCCACTGTTGTGTCTCGCAGATGATGCTGTGCCATGAACTTTGTATGCTCTCATGCCCTTCGACACAGTAGCTCTCGATAACCCCAATACCTGTGCCTCTGTGGTTATCGACGCACCAACCAGACGGGCTCCTACAGGCTGCCCTCTTTGGAACTCCACCAGGTCACTCATTGTGACTTCATCTGGAACGACATTATGTAAAAACCGATTTACACAGACCCTTGAGCCTATAAACAACACTTTTTTACAAAACAAATTGTAGCTACATGTTTGTTTTACTCAAAAAGTAGCACATACCAAAGGCACTGTTTTCAACGAGGTGTTTCCATTATTTTGGACAACCCCTATACTGTCTTGTTCTATTCCTGCAGCAGTATTATGCAAATAAATGACCCAACTGTTGAGGAATTGCAATAATTTTCTTTCCTTTACATGAACATTGCACATAGCGATTTTCATCCCAATTGGATGATCCCTCCTGTGATCTTCGTCTTTTTCTTTTTTTTTTTTTTTTTTTTGCAGAGTGTATTTCAAAAATGGGGACCGTCATCTAATTCTTTTAAAATCCTCGTGTCTAGACTCCGGAGAAGTTTGATAACAGTGTTCATTGAACATAAACAAGCTTCAGTAAACATTGAACACAAACTACGCATGCTCCAGTCTGGAACCCATGAAACCTTTAAATAAACGTGTTACTTAAATTTTAAAGATTTGGATTTTTGTTGAACATCCTTTAAAGATATTTAAAATGTAACAAGCCTATTCACAAAGCATGAGACAGCTGTTTTGGTTCACTCTACTATTGTTTTCACGAGGTGTCAAAGCTTACTCTGGAGTTGATCTTTTCTGACAGAAATGGTTTCACAACTGCATAAGCCCACATGAACGGCAGTGGCAAGTTGAGAACATGTATTTGCGCATACTTCAGTGGGATGCATTTCTGCAAAATAAAGAGAAAACAGACGTTTTCTAACAAGTATCAATATGTATTTATTCAATAACAGCAAATGTAATTCGTAATCAAAAGTGAATGTTTAATAAAATGGATGTCAATAATTAAAGTTCAGAGTTCCAAGAGCGCTCCACGTATGACTATAGCCTGAAATGATTTCAATTTTGATGTGACGACTCGTTATGTAACAAGATTTTGTTTGCTAGAGAAACAAAGATTATTTCCAAAACTCACCTCTATAGAGATAACTGGCGTTTTGACACAGTAGAGAAAAATGCTAAATTGCAAAAAGCTTACAGTATGGAGGGCAAATCTTGTGGTTACACAACAACGTACATGCTATTCTCAATTTTCTGCAACATGCTGAAGTCGCAAAATAGCATGCTCGACCACAGGTCAAAGGCTTTTACAGGAAATATGAATAATGCGCGTAATGCTTGCCTTGAAGTCTACCGAGTTTGCTATGAATCCACGATAAACGATGTCCTTTAGATGTTCATAAAGCCAAAAGTCAAACGTGTTGAGATCCGGTTAACACGCTAACGAAGTTATAGGAAACTGCCGGCTGATTATTTTTCTGTTAGTAAAATATGCCAAAAACAACTTTTTTCTTCCTCTCCTAAACAACCCTTGCCATGGATAAACTATGTTACCGCAGGGATAACATCATATTTTTTTCCTAAAGTCCTTATTTAAGAAAACGATTGTGATGCAGATGCTACTTGATAGGCATTGCTGTGTGAGGAAAAGTACCAACCTGCGTAAAAACTATTGAACCAGAGCACTGCCGCTGTTGAAGAGTTGGAATCCTACTTCGCTAAAAGAGATCTCTGGCCATTGACAACGCACGGTAAGAGTGCCAGGAGGACCGTATTCCTTGAAATAGAAGGATCGAACGGGGAACAACCACACATAATGGTGAATTTTGCATAATGGAGAGGAATTTCGCGCGCGTTGTGTGTGTGTGTGTGTGAGGGGGGGGGGGGGTCCTTTCCCAAATTCTGCGGCTGTAGTTATTAAAAGCAGCATACAGCTGAAAGTGGGTTTCATTTATCCAGAAAATGTTCCATGGCAATTCGTTGTTCAATTCAACCTGAGCAAAAAACCGCAGTACTCATGCTTATCGTGCACTCATGCAGGAGAAATAAACTGCTGAACATGGGGAAATCTTGTAAGAATAACAGCGCAGTATTCATCTTAGAATTTTCTGGACTGTGCTCGAGGACTTGTCCAAAGACCGAGCAATATACCATCAGCTACTACTTCCCGAGGTATAGTGCGTCGCATAAATATAGAGACAGAACAAACTCTCGAATAAAAAAGAAACAACAACGAGCTGAAATATTCACATCATATTTATAACAAAAATAGCATAAGACACGCAGCTGCATAATAGTTTGACGGAAACATACCAATTCCAACGCAAAGTAAAAGAAAAACAAATACGCTGTCTCAAAAATATAAAGACTTACTAGTTATGAACACTTCCGGTACGAATAATGGAGCTGTTTTTCCGAATAACAATCAAAACCCGATTGGGCATGCTGTCCACCAAATGATGTAAGTGTTCTGAATGGAGTGCGTAAACAGCTTCATTCAATCTGCTCTTTCAATGCCACCACACTTGAGAACTGCCGTCCATTCGCATACACATCACGAGCTAGGATACCCCAGAGGTTCTCGATGGAGTTCAGATCTGGACTGAGTGCTGATCAATCCATTACGGTCACATGATGAGTGTTAAACCATCTTTTCGTTGATGCAGTCAGATGTATAGAGGCATTGTCTTGCTGGAACAAATAATCGACACCCGCTAGAGTTTCGGCAAACGGTAGAAAGTGACTGCTGAGTATGTCCTGATATGTTTCAGAGTTTTGCCTGCTTTGCAGAAAAGCGATATCCATTGTCCCAATAAACGCATAAGCTCCCCAGACCATCACAGATCCCCCTCCTTTCTGTCTGCTTAAGAAGGTGCGTGGCTCACGTCGTAAATCATGCCAATAGCAATTCCAACCGTCAGGGCCGTCCAGTTTACATTTTTTCTCATCGGAAAAAATAGTTGTGATCCACACGTGCGTCCAGTCCATGTGACTGCTTGCCCATAACAATCTAGCTTCCTCTTAGCACCGCGTGAGGTGTGGCAGACGGCGCATTTTACGGAGCACAATGTTGCGACTTTCCTTGATTCGTCGATGAACTGTGTCCTTTGAGACGGTGACACCAACAGTCCAAGAAACTTGACGTAGTGATAACCTTTGGGATGAAACTAAACGCATGATGGCATGATCATCTCGTTTGGTTGTTATTCGAGGCCTTCCAATCCGTTTTCTGGCAGTTAACGCACCGTGTTTTGATAAAGTCTTATAAATGACTGCCCTACTTCTCCCCATGGCTTTACAAATTTTCGCTACAGGCAATCCATTTGCTCTCAGTCTCCAAATCTTCTGCACCTCCTCACCATAAAGTTGACTGTTTGGTGGCATTGCTGCAAATGAATGTCTGACGGCAGGTCCGCTGTCTTTTGTAGGCTGGACCGAATTACGGTCCATTCGCATGCGTTCAGCATGCTAATTTGTACATCTCATTTGCGTGCGGCTACTTTACATAGTAGTCTTTATATTTATGAGACACCTAAAGTTACACTATTTCACTTTGTGGTGTTCCTTTCACACAATCCGGTCATCTCGACTGATCGAAACGTTTGAAACACTTCAGGTTCCTACCGATATTCGAAACACTTAAGGTTCCTACGGATATTCGCATTGCGTTCACGGCAAAAGTCTACTGTCTCTGTATTTATGCGACACATCTTATTTTACACCCTGTTCTGCCTCATCCACTGTCTGCTGGCCGACTGCCTGCCGTCTTCTGCCAGGCTTGACGTCTAACGAACCTGCCACTTTAACGTCGGGGTCATTTTACGTAAACCAATTGTAGTCACTAGCCCAGTTTTTATAAGCCCTTTAACGTTCTTAACTTGGGCAGTGCTTTGAGGTACAGCTGTTATTCTTGTACAACATTGCTACAGCAATTTTCAGACATCTGACAGCATTGCTACACATATTTATTTTGTATTTTAGCATTTTTGTTCTCAAAATTTCAGACATCTTAACAGACTTTTGCTACTTTAATCGCAATTTGTCGGTTCACATACAACTCGTTCGGCCGTTATCGGTATGTTTCCTCACAGCGTTTGTCATAATTCCTTGTTCGCAATGTCTTGAATGCAGGAAGAGCATCAAAAACACTGCTTCCTCCTACGCATGCGCACCCATGGCGTATTACAGCTCAGTTTTTGGCTGAGGCGACAGAAGAAAATTTCTGCTTTGCGTGCCATGGCTTGAGAATGTCTTGCAAGGATTCTGTTGGAAGCTGTGTCTCCCTACAACGCATTTAAGAAAACTATTTTGCTTCTTTCATTATCCTTTCATAGAGTAATGTGTTCAAATAAATTGTTATCTTGTTTGTTATCGTAAACAAGCTGTTTGGTGTGCGAAAATAAAAAAAAAATATATCTTCGTAGTCCATTTTAATATTTTCATTCTGAATTGGCCCAATGTATTTCGAATACGCTTCTTGGCGCTTTGATAACGCATCTTTTTGTTCTTGTTAGAGCAAACAAAAGGTGTTTGTGTCTTGTTTTAAGGAGATCCTGTAAGGTGTATATTTTCCATGTTAAATTTCTAATTTTTAGGTACCAGTTTTTCAAGAAAAAATAAATGTACGAAAGTCTTTTTGTCGATACTTCCTACATTCATGAGAACTCTGAACCTAATTGTATGCATAAAAAGGTGTTTTTTTATTTATTTTTATTTCCCCCTTGTAATTCCATTTTTTTCCCCTAAAAATAGGCACAATCTAATATTTTAATCAATGATTTCAGAAAAATAGCTGGTTCACATTATTCCACATACATTCATTATTATGTGCAAACAATATATCAATCATTAGTAGTTGCAGGGAAACATGTATCTAAAGTGTAAAAATATCGGTTTGAGGAAACAACATTTAAAGCTGCATGTGTTTACCGGCAATGTGTAAAGGACCAGTAGAGTTTGTTCTTTTAACACACTTCTTATTGTTATAGCTTGACAAATTATTCATCAATTTTTTCCAGCACTGTGTCCACTTTTTTAAGTTAAAAAAACAAGTTATTTTTTTTAAATTGCTTAAAGATTTTCTTTTAATTGCTTGATTTTTTTAAATCCCCTTAACTGAAGAAATATTTGTGAAATATGAACGTTTCAAAAATGTCTCGGATTGTGACGATTCTTTCTTTGTTTTCATTGTGTCTGTGCGCTGATTTTTATTTATTTCCTATATAATGACCAAACAGTTTTTCTGATAGAACAATTACTACAAACATCACTTCTACATGAAAATTTCTGTTAATAAAAAACTAGAAATATTCTTGAAATTTTTTTAATTTTTTTTTTTGATTGGAGGTTTAACGACCACCGTGAGCAACTCAATGGGCTATAAGCAGTCGCCCGTCCCTAATTTAGGGTCACTGGTTCCAGGGAAGGGAGAGAGCCAGGGCCGTAAGACAAACACAACACCCATGCCAGACCGGGATTCGAACCCGGACCCTTTACGAACGAATGATCATAGGCCAACGCCTTAGACCACTGCGCCACCGGGGCGGCCTTGAAAAATTAACTGTTTTTCCAAACGCGAAGACTGCTTCCCTCCAGGCTTGTGGCTAGTAACTTTCTCAACTGTTTCCTGGACATGTACATGATTTCACTTCCTCCTGGATATATGGGCGGACGATTGTACAGATTTCATGTATGAAAAAGACAGGTTCCCGTTCTTTGCACATTGAAGTATTTGTGAGAGCGAACACATTGAAGTAACAGACCTTCAATGTGTTATAATAATAATAATATAACACATTGAAAATAATAAGGTGTTCGGCCTCCAAAACAGCCTCGATTTGATGTGGTATGAATTCAGCGAAGTTCTGATATCGTTATGTAAGTAGGTTCAGCTAAGCGGACGTAATGACATCAGTCAATTATCGAATGCTCGCTGGAGGAAGACCTCATCCCACAGGTGTACAATTGGGTTCAAATCGGGTGACAATGAGGGCCATATTAACACTTTGAAATCACTGACGAGCTCCTGGAACCCTTGTGTGACAAACCGAGCTTTGGGGCACCACAAATTATCCTGCTGGAAGAAATTCGCTCCATCAGGGAGCATAATGCACATGTACGGATTCGCCTGGTTCCCGTTCATTTTAAGATTCCTGGTGGCACTGAAATGCTACCTCAGTGGTAATAAAAGACCCAATGTCCGCCACGAAAGCAGACCCAAGATCATGACACCCTCTCCACAAGTTGATACAGCTAACGCTTAATAGTTGGGATCCACCGATGCGTGCTGTAGACACAATGTCCTGAGAATTTCTTCTGTTTATTAACTCCAGTTTTCAGGTGTTTCAGTATTTGTGCTGCCCTTTGTCCACTGAAGACGACTATGTCGGTTTTTAGGAGAGACTAGTGGTAGGAAGGAGACGTCAGTTGTTGTTGCCCGTTCGGGTCAATGTACAGAGTTTGTGTATGTTGAAGTACTCTTTCCGATACCGCCGTTTTACTGCGTGGTTACTTCATCTACTTCGTCAGCTACCTCCTACAATCTTCGCCAGCTGCCGTTTTGATCGAATATCCACCAGTTGTTCCAATCCAAACGGAGACCGCTGCAGATTGTTTTGTTGTTTGCGTACCACTCAAAGTACGTCCTCGATTCAGTTCTCCTTCCATAACAAAGAAGGTTTGCCTTTCTATGATTCCTGCACTTGCCCTCCTAGAACCAATCATCATGTTTCTATCAAAGGGTCTCAATCCAGAGTCTTTCCTAAACTCTGTTGTTCTTACATAGCTAAGATCTGCTGTTTTTGTGATGATTGATCCTACCTTCCTAGAGTCCACCATCATGGCCTTTTCAAAGTTTCTCAGTTATTAGTCTTTCCTCGATACTGTTCTTCTTGCGTATCTGAGAAGGTTTGCCTTGTCTGTGATGCTTGTACAGCCTACTATCATGCCTCTTTCAAAGCCGTTTGAATGACAAGTGTTTCCCAAATTACCACAACCTACGCTTCATACATGTCGGACTCTTTTTCAGTGAGCTGTTTGTATACCGTATCAGGGTTATACACTACTGTTTGTGTAAATTGCAACACCACGAATGAACTGCTGGAGTTAGTTTGAAGTTACAGGACATGTACAACAGGTTGGGACTTGCAAATGATTGAAATGTCAGTGAAAATGCGCATGCGATTACGGAGCAGCACCCTCTGAACTGCCCAGTTTTGAGTACGAAAAGGTGGCTCAAACGAGATGCTGCCACCAGTGAAGAACCGACATAAAATCGAGGGGGTGTTTCTTGAGCCTTACTATGCGCCGTTGCCGAAAAAGGTTGTATTGAGAAGACCTGACGAACTTTGAGCTAGGAAGAATTGTTGGGATGAGAGAAAATGGAGTTTCCAATTGGGAAATTATCACTCGAGCGGGACGAAGCACTAGTAGAGTGGTGCAAATGAACGTAGCGCCATTGGACAGATGAGGCTCGGACACACAGAAATTTGGCAAAGGAATGCAAAATGGTACGACCGCGCGGGATGACAGACCCCTCTACAGCATGGCAGTGACCTGTCGCGGCGCAGCGATGCACACGGTGTTAGCTGTAGCAGTGACTGTCACGGGTAGGGCTTGGTCCTCCAGCAGAGTTCGACGTCGTCTGCTTAATAGAGCACTGGTGGCTAGAAGTCCATTGCTACACATTCCTTTGACACTCAACCACATAAGTCTCGGGCAGTAATGGTGTCCCGAACACAAACATTGGGGGTGCTGATATGCAACATGTCGTATTTTGTGAGGAGTCACGCTTTAACGTGATGCACCGCGATGGTCACATACGTGTTCGAAGACATCGTGGTGAACCGCACCTTGCAGCGTCATAGCAGCTCAACGACAAACGTCATGGTTCAAAGCGCCATTGAGTTCAATTCGCTAACTCGCCTGATACGAATTGAGGGAACTCTCAACAGCCATGTATACATCAGGGATGCTTTAGAGGCAGAGGTGTCATCCTTCCTTCAGATTTATCTTTGCAGAAGGTCCATGCTCGGCCACATGAGGCTTCGAATGTCCAAGATCTTTTCCATAAACGGTAGATACCGCTTCTTCCCTGGCCGGAACCTGATATGACCAAGATGGAACATGTCTGGATCATGGTAGCTAAGTGACTGGCAAGTGAAGCGGTTCCACCAGTCTCCAGAAATGAACAATGGTCTCGGATAGAAGCAGCCTGGCAGGCTATTTCCCAAGACGATATCAAAAACATCTTCCACTCAACACCACGCCGTACACACCATCTTCCACTCAACACCACGCCGTACACACCATCTTCCACTCAACACCACACCACGCCGTGTGGAGGCTTATTACTCGAGATGGTTTCACACGATACTGAGTTTAGAAGCGAAAAAAATCTTTATAGCTCTAGAAATGTAATTAATCAGTGATCTGCTGTGACATGAGGAATGTGTGATATAAATTTCATTTGAATAGCTCGATTTTTTCTTGGTGTTGCAATTTTTACAAACAGTAGTGTAGTTGTGCACGTGAGTAAAGACGGCACGTGTCTGAGTGTTATTGGGAGTTCCTAATAATTTACTACCTCACCGTACTCTGCCCCCGAAAGAGTAGCGATATATCTATCTTGTACCATTCCCTGAAATAACTATTTCTATCCGATCTCTTCAGCTCGCTTCAAAGGAGTAGGATTCTGTGTGTCGCCCACTCCTGTCGTGGGGATCCCGCCAATTACCCGGTCTTGAGTAGTAAATATATAGATTAGCCCTATGATGTGGGATTCATGTTCAGGAGGCTACCCCGGTGGCGCAGTGGTCTAAGCGATGGCTTCTGATAGTTCGTCCGAGATGGGTCCGGGTTGGAATCCCGTTGAAGCATGGGTGTTGTGTTTGTCTTACGGCGCTGGCTCTCTCCCTTCCTTGGAACCAGTGGCCCTAAATTATGGACGGGTGACTGCTTATAGTCCACTGAGTTGCTCCCGGTGGTCGGTAAACCTCCAATAAAAAAAATGTTCAGTAGTCTTAAAAGTGTTTTACTTAATTGTAAAATTCTCAGGCTAATTTCGCAATGTGTACAGACGTTTTAGCGACGGCATCATTTTTTCAATCAGTTTTTTTAATAATTATCAGGCTTCCGGAAAATTCTGAAATGATTTAGATTTCGAGACTAAGCAACTGATGTAATGAGCGACCCAAGTGTTGATCAGCGAACTTCAGGGAAATATTTAATTAGCTTTTGATCTAAAGGAGGATTGAAGGATTTATGAGGGCGAATCAAAAACTTAATTACATTGTTGAATAAAAAAAAAATAAAGAGCTATGCTCAGGGGACGTATGTTAGTTTAAAGGTACAGCATTTATTCCTTTTTGGACATAGTCGCCTAAGGACTATAAGCATTTATCTGAACGTATGCTAACATTTCCGTACCTGTACAGAAAAATGTCTTCTCCAGTTTAGTGCAACCAGCTAAGGGCCGCAATTTTCACAGCCTCATCGGTTTGGAATCGTTCTTCACTAAGGTCTTGTTTCATTTCACTGAACAAATGGTAGTCGCACGGGATATAAGTCCGGGCTGTACGGTGGATATTGGCAAACCTCCCACTTGAATGACTGAAGGAACTCCTATGTTTTCCGTGCTGCGTAGGGTGTGGCGTCATCAAACGGCAGAATGACACCTTCACTGAACACTGTCCTTAATTGCCTTTCGCAAATTTCGTAGGATTCGGCAATATGAGTCAGCACTGACAGTCGACCCTTTTGACAGAAATTCTACGTAAATACACCTTCGCCGTCAAAGAAAGCAGTCGTAATTACCTTCCCGCAGACGGCTGGATATTGCACTTCTTTCTTGATGGAGAGGTGACGTGCTTCCATTCCATGTACAATCGTTCGGTTTCATGGGTGAAATGCTGAAACCACGACTTGTCACCTGTGATGATTCGACGCAAAAAAATTGTGACCCCTAGCAGAATACCGTTGCAGAAGAACCAAAAACGACAGGAAACGTTGGCTTCTGCGCTGGTCGGTGAGTTAACGTAGCACCCATCTCATACATAATTTTCGAAATCCAAGCTGCTCGTGAATGATGGAATGCACAGTCGCGTACGAAATGTCTAACGTGCTGGCAATTTCCATGATTTTGATACCCCTATTATATCCTATAATGTCGTCAACGACGGTAACACGATCCAGAGTGCTCGATATTGATGGTCTGCCTTCGTGGTATTCGTCCGTGAAATCCATGCGACCCTTTTCAAATTATGACCGGGCGAGGCATCGCATTTTCCTCGTATACACAGCACAGCTTTTACGATGAATGTCAGTGCAATTTAGGCACTTAAGCCACAAAAATGGAATGGTTCCTTGCACTTCCAACTTGGAGTAAGAATCCACTTGACGCACCATTACGAACTGCCTTCTGCACACGCCTTACGCAGTTACTGAACCAAAACACCTCCCGTCGGCAGCTGTGACGTATTGTCTACTTCGCTCCCAAGCACACACAGTCTGACTGCAATCCAACTCCAGATGACGCTCAGTGAAACTTCCTTTTTGATTCACCTACATATATCAAATGGCTTGTTTTTCTATACCAATAAATACTCTCTACCTTAAAAAAGAATACATGCATAAATTTGTTTAAATCGTACATACAAAATTCGCATACGCACATAATTAATCTGTAATCACAAACGCATAAATTTCGTTTCCTTGTGGAGGAATGAAGGGGTTCTAGACACCGTCAATAATACTTCTATATCTGCTGTATTGTCCATCACAGGAAAAATGCCCAAGTTATTAAGAATTTTGCTGAATCATAGAAACGTTTGCTACCTTGGACTTACCGAGCGAAAAATTACAGTGTTGTACAGCAAAACTGTAGGCACAATCAGGATGCATAGTTCTATCTTTCGGACGACTATCTGGTATTTTCCACGTAATTTCATTTTAGAAATCATTCTCTTCCTTTATGGATTTTTGTTAAGTCCCAGAAATTTAAATTCAACGTACGTATAATAATTGTGCAATAAATCCTAAACGGCGCAGGGAATTTCCAGCCCAGTGTGGTTTTGAAAAATTAACTAGTAGAGAAGCGACTATCCTTTTATCTAGTTTTCTAAAAAGGTGATCTAATTAATTAGTCGCATTTCGTTCTGCTAAATATTTGATGACGTAGCTTTTCAATAAACCATCGAAAAAATTTAAGTTCAGGAAATAAATTCACACAAGTTGGGATTAAAAGGTGCTCTAACATACATTACGAATACAGTAGAATCTCCATAATCCGAACTAATTGGGACCACGGCTGGTTTGGAGTATCGATTTGTTCGGATTATCGAACATCTATTTCTATAGTGTAAAAATACATTACGAATACCGTAGAACCTCAATAATCCGAACTAATTGGGACCACGGGTGGTTCGGAGTATCGATATGTTCGGATTATCGAACATCTATTTCTGTAGTGTAAAAATACATTATGAATACAGCAGAACCTCCATAATCCGAACTAATTGGGACCACGGGTGGTTCGGAGTATCGATTTGTTCGGATTATCGAACGTCTATTCCTATAGTGTAAAATATTATACAAACGTTAATGATAGTACCTACAGGGTTTAAGAAATACAATTACAAAGTACATAGCAATAAAATGAACAGTTTAGTTTACTTTTATTACCTAAGAAAAAAAACCCATTTCAGTACATAGACTGAAGTTATAATAAAGATACATACCCTATGTTAAACTCAAAATGATATTTACAGTACTAAGCAATAATTATTCTTCGTGTATACATAAGCTAGTTAAGATTCAGAATTGTGTCGAAACACGATCTCAAAAAACTAACACAGCGATCAATCGACGTTGGTCACAAAGTTAAAAATGTTTTTAGTTAAAACACATACGTAGAAATTAAAATATATTTTCAAGATCTTTCGAACAATCGTATTGCCCATCATCAGGAAAATCAGTTGAAATAATACTATTTACAGTAACTACACAGTACTTTTTAAGTAAAAAAGTACAAACAGTGCCAAAAAACATAATAAATACACAGTTGACGTGGATTAGGAACATGAAATAGAAGTTATCGCTCTTTCCTAATACATGGAGAGAGCGATAACTTCTATTTGCTGCTCTATATTTACAGTATGTACTATTTCATAAAAGAAAATTTAACGAAAAAGTCACCAATCTTATTTTGCACCGCTGTTGAATGACGTTTTTTTGCTAAGTCTTTATAACAATAAAAGTTGAGATGCACAACACTCAATTTGTTTTTCGTACCATGACACTGCAGTATCAAAAGCGTGAAAAGTATCTGTATGGAATGGTCCAGAGTCTTCATCGTTGTTGTCGTCGTCGTCACTACTGTTTTCGATGCCGTCATCGGCCTCGGAAACGTTGTGTATGATCTCGTCTTCATTATAAATTTGGAATTCTTGTTCATTAACATCGCTGTCCAGCCATTCGTTAGCATCCTCTACATTACATTCCTCAAAGCTAGGGATAGATTGACACAGAGCTGCAACTTCTTCAGCCACGTTCTCAATTTATCTACTGTTGGCACCGTGTTCATCGTCGTCTTCAATAACTTCCTCAGGCCATAGCTTGTTTCATCCTTTTTAGCACGTCTTTTGTAAAAAAAAAATGTGCTTATGTTACCAGTTTGTCCGTCCGTCTATCGATCCGCCTGTACCCATGATATTACTTTCGCATTGGGAAGATCGAAATATACGAATGATGATCCTTCATTTAGTTTTTTATTTTACGATGTACAATTTCGCCGATAGAGGGCGTAAATGCAGATGATGTCAAATTCCAAAATATTTTCTATCCCACATATTTGCTTCTAAACATCCGATTGAAAAAATTTATTTTATCTTTCGATTCCATTTATGTTGAAGGGTATTTTAGATACAGTTACTTTTTCAAATTACGCATAGATTTCCCGCTAGGGGGCGTAAAAGTAAATTACATTTTCCCCGCTAACTCTTCTTCTAAAACTCCCATTTGAAAACTTTTTTCTTCAGCGGATACACCTCCTGATGGAAAATCGTTTGCATGTAATTTCAAATTTTTGGTAAAGAATACTTTGGCCACCAGGGGCGTAAGCGTTATTTTCTGCTTCTGATGTATTTGCCATAAAATCTGAGCTTCTAAAATATCGATTGAAAAATATCTTTCGGGAACTAATGCCCCTCACATTGATAAACCTTTTCGGAATATTTTCTTCTTAAAATGTTCCACAGTATCTCCGCCAGGTGGCGTAGATGTATATCTTATTTTTGTCAATATCTCTACTTCAAGGAGTCCGATTTGAAAAATTCCTTCCTTGTTAGATAATGTTTCTAATGTGACATGTTTTGCATATAATTTAAAAATTATTAACTTATTCATAGGATTTCCGCTAGGGGGCGTAGAGGTAAATTGCGTTCCCCCCTATATCTCTGCTTCTAAATTTCCGATTTGAAAACTGTTTTCAGCACCGTGTACAGCTCCTGATGGGAAACCGTTTGCACAAAATTTCTAAATTTTGTAAAAAATGGTTTGGCCACCAGGTGGCGTAAATCTTTATTTCCGCTTCTGATGTATTTGTAGCAAAATATGAGGTTCTAAATTCTCGATTGAAAAAAAACGTCAGTAGTAGACCGATACTACTCATGTCGACAAACCTTTTAGAAACATTTTCTTCTTAAAATAATGCATGGTTTCTACGCGAGGGGTTGTAAATGTTCATCTTATTTTTGTCAATATCTCTTCTTCTAGGAGTCCGATTTGAAAAAATCATTCTTTGTTGGATAGTGTTTCCGATGCAAAATGTTTTTCCTATAAATTTAAAATTTTCAAGTATATCATAAACTTTCAGCTAGGGGGCACAAGGGTAAATTGCGCTTTCTGCGTTATTCCTTCTTCTAAAACTCCGATTTGAAAAATTCTTCCTGTACCGCACCTAATGGAAAATATTTTTCACATAATTTCTAATGTTTGGTAAAGAATGATTTGGCCATCAGGTGGCATAAGTGTTAATTTCTGTTTCTGATGTATTTGTAGTAAAATCTGGGATCTTGAAAACTCGACTAAATTTTTTTCTTTGGACCGATACCGCTCATATGGATAAACCTTTTGGGAATATTTTCTTCTTAAAGTAATGCATGGTTTTCCCACCAGGGGACGTAAAGTCACATCTTATTTTTGTCGATATCTCTGTTTCTAAGAGCCCGATTTGAAAAATTAATTTTTTGTTGGAGAGCGTTTTTGGTGCGAAATGTTTCTTATATAAGTTCATATTTTTTCATAACGCACAAGTCTGCAACCAGAGGGCGTAAGCTCACTATTCCGTTTACAGCAATATCTGAGGGATTAAAAACCCGATTGAAAAATTTCTTTCTTCAGTCAGATACTATTGTTTTCCATACCGATTCCATTGACTTTGAATAGCTTTGATAAATTTAATTTGCATCAGAACGGATTCAAAAGACGTGCTTTATTACACCCGAAAATTCGGTGTCATCTTTCTTGTTTAAATTGTTCTCGGAAGATTTTTCCCATGAATCTACCAGCATGTAGCAACAGTCTTTCCCATTATCGATTTCGGTTATAACACTTGTTCCCGCCCCGTAATACATAGCGCGGTAGCGGTGATTCTCCTTACTTGCTGCAAGGTAACGTATGTCTGTATGTTGTAAGTACGTCAATGTAAACATTTGGATCTTTCGGATGATTGGACATTCGGATTATTGGGGTTCGTATTATGGAGGTTTTACTGCATTTGGA
Source organism: Macrothele yani (assembly GCA_039090855.1). NCBI lineage: Eukaryota > Metazoa > Arthropoda > Arachnida > Araneae > Macrothelidae > Macrothele > Macrothele yani. The sequence continues at coordinate 74,341,641 of CM077010.1, read as the reverse complement.
TACATTGAAGTGCCAGAAAAAACTGGTACACCAGTCTAATACTTGGTAGATCCCCCACGGGAGCGCAGGACTGCAGAAATACGACGGGGCATGGACTCCACTAGCTTCTGGAAATATGCTGTAGGCAATGAAAACCATACTTCCTGCGGAGCGTTCCAGAAATCGGGTATATTTTGAGGTCTCGGATTCCTGTGTTCGGTAGCGCGTTGCGTGGCGTCCCAAATGTGTTCTATCACATTCAGATCTGGGGACTTGGGTGTGATTGGCAGCACCCCAAACTCAGATGAATTCTCTTCTAACCATACTGCGGCGTTCCGACACTTGTGTGGAGTTTCATTGTCCTGTTGGAGCAGGCCCAACCGATCACCATGAATGCAGGACATGAACGGGTGTACCTCGTCAGAAAGGATGCGCACATAGCGTTGGCCGGTCACAGACGTTTGTAGACGTACCACAGGTCCCAGTGAAGTCCAGCCAATCACACCCCATTCCATTACGGACCCCCCACCAATCCGGTACAGTTCCCTGTTGACAGGCGGGATTCATGGCTTCATGGGGTTTGCGCCTCACACGAATCCTTCCATCTGTCCGATACAGTTAGAAACGTGACTCGTAAGACCAGGCTACTTGTTTCCTGTCATCAAGTGTCCAGTGGCGGTGTTGCCGTGCCCAAGCGAGGCGCATAGCTCTGTGTCTTGCACCCATCAAGGGGACTCGAGTTGGGCGTCTGCTCCCAAAAGCCCATATCGTGCAAGGTAAGGTAGCAAAGTCCGGAGGCTGATGCTTGTTGAGGCTCCAGCATTGAATTCCGATGATACTTGCGAGAATGTTGCACGCCTATCGCGTGAAATGATTCTTGACAACCGACGATGGTCATGTTCACCCAATGTCTTTTTACGGCCACACTGGTATCGTAGGTTGGAGGTTTTGCCGGAATTCTTGTAGTCGCGGTACACCCTTGCAATGGTCGTCCATGAAACTCCAAACTTCGTTTCTACCTCCGAAATACTATGGCCCATCTCATGAGCACTAAGTATGACACCGCGTTGAAAATCGCTTAAATCGTTTTTACTTTTTATTCTCATGGCGAAGACATCTCTGAAAGCTGTCAAGGATGTCTATCGCTTTATATACGCAATGGCGGACGCAACCGAGTACGCGCACAGGTGACGTTGCTATGTATTTTGCATAAGCTCGTCTGTACCAGTTTTCCTGGCACTTCAGTGTATTGAATCCTCCCAGAATTCAAAGACAATTAGATAAAAGCAGGTTTGATGAGTTCAATTAAAATTCGGAATACAGTAACACTTCACAACTTATTAGTGTTTTCTCATCAGCTGCGCTTATTTTGTTCTGCACTGAAGATGAAAAATCGATATCTACTTTCATGAATTTCAGTTTGAAAGCACGATGCTTCATGAAATTGCTTGTGGCATTAAATGAAGAAAGAAATTAAGTACTTACGAAAAGACTATGAGTCCAAACTCTTACTTTCGGCATACAAACAAGTAAATCTGACAACATGCTCACATTACATTCCACAATCAGGATTATTCCCTTTATCTGTGTGATTGGATCCCGTACTGCATAATAAAAAACTACGATTGTTGTTAATAGTAGCTCTTCAAATGTAGAAATATTCGTACCCCAAAATCCTAAAATAAACAATGACTGCAATATTAAGAGAAATTCAGTTTAAAGAAAAGACTGAAATTATTAAAGTAATATGATTGCAATAAAAATTACTAAAATATATGATTGTAAAACACTTGCTGCTGTACAAAAAGCAACACAAACTCAAGACAGAAAACGAGGTATCAGTGAAAACTTTCATGATTGAACGTACTTGAACATGAAATAAACATTTGATATACAGCTCACACAGCACATAAGCAGAATAATAGTACGACAATTTACATGATATTTACATTACTTCCCTAAACGCATTTAGTTGTGTACCTGGAAAAGTGTATCACGCAATACAAATTTTCTGGATAAAATTTTTAATGAGAAACAAAAAGGACTGGGGGAAATTATATATACTACTCAGTACAATATCATATAAATTTTAATGATGTACATACACGAACGCAGCTAAAATCATACTAAACTGCTGGCCACCCAAAATGCAACACCAAACAAGAAGCATCCGATCTGCCTGAAATTCGCAGCATGCGTCGCTCGCGAGAAGTCATTCAAACGATTAGCATTGCAGGGCATATGCAAATCATGTGAGCCCGGCATGTCACCGAGAAGCACTATAACAAGGGTGCACAGAAGGCGGGGTGTAAGTAGTGGAAGTGTGTTGTGCTGCCGGACCTGTGCTTGGGAAGCTTCCTGATGCCTCGTCGCAGAATACGGCAGTCATTCCAGCATGTTTCGGCGTTCAGCAGAGGACGAATAGTGCCTTATCGCGAAAGCGGCTTATCGTACCGAGACATCGGCGCAGGTGTGGGACGACATGCAGCCACATTGACGCCAGTATGGATTTGGAGGGTGAAGGAAGAACGGATGGACCGACGTGAGCGATTGCCACAGCCGCGGCACACCACTGAACGAGAGGACCGGCATGTTGTGCAGCGGGCATTGACGACTCGCACCGCTACATCAGGAACGTTAGCGCAGGAATTAGGGTGTGTTGCGCAACAACCTGTGTCAGCACGTATCGTTCGATGTCGTCTGCAGGAGCGGAGACTGGTCGCACGGTTCCCTATGCTCCGATTACAATTGATATTACACCACAGGCAAGTGCAGCGGCAGTGGGCCGTTGAACGCCCCACCTAGACTACGGAATGGCACGACATTGTCTTCTCCGACAAATCCCGCTTCTGCCTGCAACACCACGATGGTCGGATCCGCGTGTGGCGGTACCGCGGTGAGAGACTGTATGACGCTTGCATTATGCATCGCCATACCGGTCCGTCGCCTGGCGTTATGGTTTGGGGCGCAATTGGATATGACACCCGCACCCCTCTGGTACGCGTCGCCGGTACATTCAACAGCCACCGCTACATCTCCGACGTTTTGAAGCCTGTAGTCCTCCCTTACCTGCAGGACCTGCCGCTGCCCACGTTTCAACAGGACAATGCGCGCCCGCACGTGGTACGCATTGTGCAACAATTCTTCACGGCCCACCAGTTGTCACTGCTGCCATATCTCTCCTGTTCTCCCGATATGTCGCCTATCGAACACGTCTGGTTGCTGATCGGCAACCGAGTGGCTCGGCAAGCACCACCCGCGGCTGCGCCTGATGAACTGTGGCAACGTTTGGAAGCAGCCTGGACCAACATACCCCAGACCTACGTCCAAAGCCTGTTTTCTTCGATGCCGCGACGTGTAGCGGCCGTCATTGCCAGCCATGGGAGCCACACGAACTATTGATGTCTACGTGTTCCCCAAGTCGCACGGGCCTGTAAGCCAAATCGCTTCATCTTTGTACCTGTTGTTATGTGTCCAATAAATCTGGCTTTGCTACCTCTTATCCTTCTTGGTGTTGCATTTAGGGTGGCCAGCAATGTATATCGATTTCTGTCATTTTAAAATTCAAAATATTATATTAATTGAAAGTGAAAAAAACAGTACTAATTGCGTGTTGTTTTTTCGTACGTTTTCAACAAAACGAATTTATGGTATTTCGTTTCGAATCGAATGGGACAATTCGCCAAGTGACTTTACTCAAGTAAAGCATCGAAACTTCTGCAGATGAATTGCATTAAATAATAATCAGATAATTTAATTACGTTAAATAACAAAACGAATGCTGTTTAGTGAATATTTGCAAAAACACCTAACATTTTCAGTCTTCACAGTAAGTGTACTGCGAAAACACAAGTGTGTCCGCGATGCGCATCGAACCTATGTCCCCTCGTTCCGGAGTAAGTTCCTCTCCCAACTGAGTTACGCGGATGGAATGTTCCGCTGCAGATTTGTCGTCCTGACACATGTTTTCACTTCTGTAGTACGTCACATCATCTCCCTCTTAAATTTTTTTCTGTCTTTGAAGCGAAGTAGGAATTTTTCATAAATTCTAAACAATGTGTGGAACAAACATCCCACATTTTTCGAAGAACCCAACGGCCAGTGGATCCATTTTCCACAATCGGACGCCAATGTAAAAACATAAGTTTGTCCGTGATGGACATCGAAACCATGTTCCCTTACTCCGGAGTACGTCGCTCTCCCAACTGAGCTACGCAGACAAAATGTATCGATGCAGATTTGCCTTATTGGCATGTTTTCACTTCTGTAGTACGTCACAGTGCTTAAGTGTTTTTTCCTTGAAGAGGACAAATTTTACTTCATAAAAACAAGTAACCTTCTTACTTACACTCTCTGCTGCAATGCTGAAATACGGCAGAGGATTACGTTAATTTCTTAGTGTTTCTCATAGGCTCAACGTCATACAAATATGCATACTATTCTCCAAAACTTAAGCATGAGGTAGATTTGCAGCAATCGAAATCAGAAGAGGCTGTTTGGCAGCTAAAAGTGGTATATATTGTAATAGCAACAGTAAAATGAAGGCCCAACAAAATGTTAGAAAGGAGGTACAACCTCATCTGTTGTGACAATGTTCCATCAGGACTGCATGAACAGACTACAGGGCGATGTCTTCAGCAGAAAATAAGTGCACAATACATGCTTCGTACCAGTGTGTGATGTTTAGTCTAACTAGCTTTTGGAGCTTTTGGGTTAAATTGCTCCATACGACCTGGAAACCCCAGATAAATGGTGAACGTATTGCTCCTCGGGTATCCTTTTGTACAACACGTCTCCACAGAGGTTTCGGTGCATGTTCGATTGTAGTTTGATCTAGGGAATACAGCGACTACACCATCCGACGGAATTTCTCACTATTCGATACTTAATCAACAGCTGCTCTGATAAAAGAGGGGCGTTATCGTCCATAAAATAGAATCTGCACCCACGGCACCACGAAACAGAAGAATCTGTCGAAGAGTCACATTATTGAAGTATCACTTAACGGCGACGTTCCCTTTATCCATTACCTGCTGTTCGGTACGCCCATTGACCATGATACCTGTTCACATCCTAACACCGCGACCGGCATACCTCTCTCTCTTTCAACGATGCTCCTGGCATCACATATGTTCCCACCTTCGCTCCAGATCAGTTGTCATTTGGAATCTGGAGAAAGATCAAAGCAGCTCCCATTTGTGAACATCAGCTTGGCTATTTAATCAGAGCACAAGTCAGCGTGAGACAAAACCACAGGTAGCAAGCTTTACCCTGGAATATGGGAATATGGTAGACAGCGTAAGTGTTTCCGTACAAATAGTGCTGCTGCATAAATCGGTCACCTGTGCTTTTCAGCATACAATTTGTCAAATGGCCAGCAGTAGCTTTCCGATTCAGTTTTGCCGTTACGACCAGTTACCGCCCTTCTGATTGGCTTGTACAGATGAGACGAACTATGAAAAAATATCTGGCAGCAGTGCCGTGTCTCCTGAACTTTGATCAATTCCGCGTCAATATACTGTGTGCTACTCCAAATTTTTTGGCGACGTCGATCACAGTCGGGCCATTTCCGAGCTTGAAGATGATTCGGCCTTGGGTAAAATCATTCGCATGATGTCTGCGAGATGTTATATTTATGTTGACGAGACGATGGTTCACGTGTCTCCAAATTTCTCTGTACTTCATAGTAAATAGGGTAACGATAGATTTGAGTTTCGTGTGATTTCTGCACTCCTAAGAGTCACACAGGACAAAACATTTTGGCATTTCAGAAGAGGAACTATGTGCAAAACTTTCCATATTTTTTTATATTTGGACGACGCACACTTCTTTGCTAAATTTCGCAAATATATGCAGCAAAACCTGAATACATATTTTACATGGGGGAGGAAAATAAAGACGATCAATACCAAAAACCGTGTTAACAGCATAACATTAAAATAAAGCAAAAGTAAAAACAGATTAAAGAAATACATTTTTCTTTAGCATGAACAAATAAGTATACACAAAGCCTGTTTTAAAGCTAGTTCTACTTGCAAAAAGAAAAAAAAAGTCGATAGAGTACTCAGGTATTCTTTGTAGATAATTTATACTATGCATATTTCGCATGCCAAGATCTTTGTGGATGTGACATATAATGAGTGACTCAACAGTATGAATCTATGTACGTACAGCATATTGTATTTATTCCGGTCCCTCACGTCCACACCGAGCCATAGTCCGGTCGGTACATACTAAGTGAAATAATTCATAACGACAATCAGTAATAAGGTTTACTAATTCTTGACATCGAGCGGTACTTAGATTGTGGACTAGTGAGTGTTGTAGTAAAACCAATCAAAGAAGACGTGTGAGTCATTAAATTAAATGTCTACTAAACTATGGCTGCGTAAATGGTAAGTATTTCGACTGTTTAGTTTTGCAAACCAAGAGTTATATATTCAGATTTAGACAAACGTAAGAAGCAACCATGACATCAATGAAATGTGATATATCAAGGAAAGTCGATCTACGTATGTGCAAACTAAGACCTGACCACAAGATAGAGAGAAAAGTTGGATCGCAAGTGCGTTAGTGAGGGATATTGGTAACTTTTGGGCTAGGACACGTACATGTTATTCCCCGTCGTGTTATAAATCATTTCAAATCTCTCGTCATTAGCAGGTTAAACCTCCCTTGGAAAGTCGAGTGGAAGTCAAACTTAGCTATGATGCATAGCATCAAAATGCATTTTTGTAATGGCTTTTATCCCATTTAGCATTAGGTTTTCGTAATTTGCGCATATTGCAATGAGGTATTGTTGCGTCGATGTAAAGCGTGATGCCATAATGGTCGGCGATAGTTTAATAAAATCTGTATTGTTTAGGAGTAAAGGGATTAACTATTATTGCGTCACTTCTTGGGAAAGCACCAGCACGATTAGGTTTCAACATTGAGTTTGACAATGATGCACAGTTACCCATTTTCGTTATATTGAAATATTTTACTTCAGATCTACTTTACTACTGACATCAAAACGTCTTCAATTGACTGTCGAAACTTCATGATTCTTGGCCAGACAAAGGCCAAAAATTTTAAGTTTCTGTTTTGATGGTCCATGATGAATTCTTTTTTATTAATCATCTACCTTGAAATTGCGCGCATGAAAAAACAATTTCATTTTAATCAACGCAGTTTGTGCGACGTTTTCTGGGCTGACATTTTCTATCTCTTCACCTTTCTCTGCGATTCTGCTTCGTCCGCAATCGTCATCGATGGTATCGACTCCACATATCACATGCTCGCTGCATACCGACGGCCAATCATGAAATTCAGCAGCTTCTTTCGCTAAGCCAAATCGGATTCAGTATTGCTTAAAGTCTTCAGCACCGTTCTGTACTTTATCCACAGTTATCTCAGATTCTAATTCTCCTCAACGTCCACACCACAATCACATTTTCGAATACACTTAACAACAGGTGATTAAAAGACTTGCTGCCACTATCCAACCAGTAGCTTCTAATATATGAATCTTCATTTCTAGAACTGCTAGAACTTTATTCCTTACACACACACACACACACATCAGCAGAAAAAGATTAGAGCGGTGTCACACGATTGGTGGTCGAATAACGAATGTTCGACACCCGATTTGTCGACATAACGATCAGTCGACCGTAACGACTAGTCGACAGTAATGACTGGTATAACGAAGTAAATTTCTCCGTCATTTTTATCCACGTCGGGGCTCGAACCCGGATCCCCTCATTCCGGAATAAGTCACTCTACCAATTAAGCTACGCGAACGTTCGTTCTGACTGCTATCTGCCTTTATGTCGTGTGCTTCCTGCTGGCAGGTACGTCACATCTACTCCCCCCCCCCGAAAGAGTGCCGGGGGCATGGCCCACGGGACAGCCGTGACCATGAATTGTTGCAGGCAGCCATCCGCTGTAGAACGTGCACTTGAGAACTCCCAGTCAATCTGGTGTGTGGAATGCAACGTCACACATTTATTTTTCGAAGCGCTGGAGAAGGGATTCTCTTATTTTCCTTATCTCGCGGTGTGGAAAGAACATCACACCATTGCGAGATTTTGAACGGCCGGGTCATCCGGGAAGTTCGGGCGCCACTATAACGACGTAGAAGTCTTGTCTTACTTCTACGTTGTTTTAACACATCAACATACTAAGAAATAGTTCCTAAATGAAAGAAGCCTTAACGGCCAGACGAAACATGTAAATAACAGAAGTCAACTTACGGAAAGATGCTTTATTCAGGCTGTAGTACACACATCTTAACATAGCATATTGTAGTGAACGCTCCACACACCACACCATATCACAACACTCCTATCAATAATCAGTTTACAACCCAACGCTCTCTTTTACAACACTCTCCCTTACAACGCTCCTCTTACTTCGCTCTCTCTTACAACGCTATCGTACAACGCTCTCAAGCAATAGATCAGTCGTCGTTTTTATCTCTTGCTCTTATCAAGATCAGGCATACGTCACTTGCATTCAACCTCAATTGTGTTGCCAAACGTATTCGTTTGAGGAAAAGATATTTCGTTAAGCGTGAAGAATACTGAGAATAAACTCAAGATTTACATAGGGAAAGAAACTAATAAAGGAAAGTTAATCTAGAATATACGTCACACTGGTCGACAGCACGATTGGTCGAGATAACCATTGGTTCAGAGGATTATGGTTTACATTCGCAGCGGTACCTCTCAGAACGTACTGACCTCTCAAAACGTAAAGTTCCTTTTTGGAAATAATATCTTTTAGAATATAGTCCTCAGAACGCACAGCATTATAACCTATTATTTCCAAATAGGCCTCAGGGACATCTTTTGTACTCTAAGTGAAATCTATATATAGGGCCTTCTTAACGATATTATTTACCAAAGGACCCTGCGGCACTTTAGGTTTAGGCACCTTGGGGAAACTGCCACACATAATTCGGAAACTCGGAAAATTGCCACACATTCAAAGCGTTTCTCGGACGAACGGCGATTTGTACTAGTCCCCTTAATGAAAACCATGTGGCAATTTTCCGGTGGGGAAATTTACGGTCAAACTGTTTGCAGTTACTCAATTTTTTTCAAGTTCCGTTGACCATTTTATGTCGACCAATGTCGACTAATCGTTATATCGAGCAGTCGTTACTGTCACCAGTCGCTATGTCGATCAAACGTGCTGTCGACCAATCGTTACTGTCGACTAATCATTACTGTCGACCAATCGTTATGTCAACTACTCATTTCTGTCGATTAATCGTTATGCCGACCAATCGTTATGTCGACCAATCGTTACTGTCGGCCAATCGTGTGTCGGCCAATCGTGTGTCAGCTAATCGTGTGTCGGCCAGTCGTTACTTACCCGATTAGAGAATTAGAGATGGGGGTAATGGACTGTTGACATGGACAACCACCGCAGAGTTGAACATTTACAAGCCGAGCGCAGGCGATAACAGGCGGACACCTGGGGTTTGCAACAGTGCATAGCAATTAACGAACATGGATAAACGTGGTGATCTGAGGGACTTTGATCGTGGACGCATTGTCTGCGCAAGACAGATGATTTATATATATCAAATACGTGGAGATAATGTAAATGGACGATATCATCACTCTTTCCACGTTATTTTTTTTAAACAACGCATAGCGACTGAAAAATTGTATTCCGGCACCGCTGGGATCGAACCCCAGAACTCTCGATAACTAGTCGAGTGCGTTCGAATTTACGCTACAGCGCCAACAATTCTCAGCGCCATGCGTGGTCTATCAGTCAGCACCCGACTACACGAATACGTATTGATGGTCTCAGCAACCGAGCTGTTGCGTTGGGTGCCACCAGATGACGACATCTCGGTTGCTGAGACCATCAATACGTATTCGTGTAGTCGGGTGCTGACTGATAGACCACGCATGGCGCTGAGAATTGTTGGCGCTGTAGCGTAAATTCGAACGCACTCGACTAGTTATCGAGAGTTCTGGGGTTCGATCCCAGCGGTGCCGGAATACAATTTTTCAGTCGCTATGCGTTGTTTTAAAAAAATAACGTGGAAAGAGTGATGATATCGTCCATTTACATTATCTCCACGTATTTGATATATATTAACCATTTCTATCGCCCTTTGAATTTATCGGCTACGGTTAAAATAGCTGTTGCGTTGGGTGCCACCAGATGACGACATCTCGGTTGCTGAGACCATCAATACGTATTCGTGTAGTCGGGTGCTGACTGATAGACCACGCATGGCGCTGAGAATTGTTGGCGCTGTAGCGTAAATTCGAACGCACTCGACTAGTTATCGAGAGTTCTGGGGTTCGATCCCAGCGGTGCCGGAATACAATTTTTCAGTCGCTATGCGTTGTTTAAAAAAATAACGTGGAAAGAGTGATGATATCGTCCATTTACAGATGATTTATTCTAGCGCCCAACTGAAAAGAACCCTAGTCTTTCCGAAGGCAACCATATCAAGGGTGTACCACGAGTAAACAATCAACGGACGCATGAGCGCCTAGAGATCATGCGTTCGTCGACCAGACGCCATTGGTCAGGTGGGTCGATGTAGATTATCCAGTCTCGTACATACCGACCGATGGTAACAACAGCCAATCAGGTATTTCAGTTGCTTTTTTCACCAATCCAAATTGGATCCAGTATTTTTAAAGTCATCAGCGCCGTTCTATTCTTCATCCACAGTAACCATAGATTCCCTTTGTTTGATGTCAACACACGTAATTACATTTTTGAAGACACTTAACAACAGCTGATTAAGATATTTGCTACCACTGTGAAAACAGAGGCTTCTTATATATGAATCATCACTTCTAGAACTTCTAGAGCTTTATCTGTCACACACACACACACACACACACACGGTCGAGTCATATTAATGACCACCAGCTAATATCCAGAGTAACCGCCGTTTGCAGCGCGGACAGCAGCTAGACGGGCTGGGAGTAACTCAATAAAGTGCTGGAAAGTGCTTACAGTTACATGGAGCCATGCTGACTGCAGTGCATCTGACAGCTGCTGGAGGATCCATAGAGAGAACAACACGAGCCAGGTGGTCCCACAGATGCTCAACTGGGTTTAAGTCTGGATCATTAAGGGGACAGAGAAGTACTTTGAAGTCTTAATCGTGCCCTTCCAACCACTCTAGGACATTTCTAGCTGTGTGACACGTCGCATTGTTGTGCTGGAAGATCATTGTTGATCTGGCATGTGCACTTTACTAGAGACAGACCTAACGTTTGTAGTCCCGGATCGTTCCTTCAACCACGAAAGGGATGGATATCGACTTTCCTTTGGACCCAGTATATGAAATTCGAAAGCATATCGGAGTGACATGGAGGAGGCAGGTTCAAGACAGAAAATTGCGGAAGAAACTTGGGAGACCTTTATCCAGCAGTGGATTGATAATGGTTGACAATGATGATGTTGGTATATATATCTACGCAGCACCACGTGGCATTGATGTGAGAGGTGAACGTCGCCAACAATAAATACGTACAATTGAAGTGAGAGGTGAACGCCGGCGATAAATAGGCGGCAAACTGGGTTTCCCAAAAATGTATCGCAATCGCAATCGACGAACATTGGTAAACGTGATGATCTGAACGACTTTGATCTCAGACACATCGTCGGCACATTCTATCAGCCAAGTGGTAAGAACCTTAGGGTTTCCGTGGGCAACCATATCAAAGGTGTATCGCTAGTACATCATAAACGGACGTATGAGTGCCCAAAGAGCATGTGTTCACCGACCACACGCCATTGATAACCAGGGTCGACGTAGATTATCCCTCTTCGAACAGACTGTTCGCTGGTCAACCACGCGGAAATCACATCCAGCTTAAATGTTGGATGACCAAGCAACGTCAGCGGTCGAAAGGTACAGTTCACGGTGCATACCCTGGGCTACGGGAGTCAATGCCCTACTCGTGTGCCACTAATAACTGCTCGTCAATCGGAAATTACGCCACGCCTAGTGAAGGGAACATCAAAACTGGACACAAAAGGGTGGCGTAGTAAGAATAATCCCGTTTCGTTTTCAGCTGTACCGAGCTGACGGGAGGGTGCGCGTGTCTCGTTGACAGCATGCGGACATGGCCCCGTCGTGCCAGGTCGGCTCTGGTGGTTCATGTACAGTAAATACCCTCAATGGATAAAACATTAGGAATACTTACTTAATAGAGGGTTGGTCCTCCTCTAGCGCGAATAACAACACCCTGTACAAGCCGAGGCATCGGATTCACCAGATGACAAAGTGTTTCCGAAGATAATGCCAGCCAAATATCTTTTGCAGCATTGTCCGTAACTCCGCCCAAGGCGTCAGTCCAGGATGCTTGGATCTGATGTTCCTCACCACCACATCCCATACATCTTCCCTAGGGTTTACATCTGGAGAACGTGAGGTCACTGGATGGCTCCAAACTCGTACGAGTGTTCCTCGAGCAATGACTCATGGTTGCGTTCCAGTGGGGCGACGTATTGCCCTGCTCAGACAACAATCGGCCGTACCTTGCGCGAAGACCATAAAAGCGTGTATTTGAACAGTCAGCACATGCTGGTAGAGCGTTGTGGTTGAGAAACTCTCCACAGACACTCTAATGTGTCCCTTCGAATGGCTCCCGAAACCTCACAGATCCTTGAATATAGCCGACCTGGCACGACGGGATCACGGCCTCATGCTGTCGACGCGACCTCTCGTCAGCTCGGTACAGCTGAAAGCGGGATTCATCTGACCACATGACGCGGCGCCACTCTGTTGATGTCTAATTTTGTTGTTCTTGACACAAGAAGAGTAGCAATTTCCGATGACGAGCAGCCAACACTGGCACACGAGTAGAACGTCGGCTCCCGTATCCCAAGGTATACAACGTGTGACCTACCTTTCGCTCAGTGACGATGCTTGCGCCTCCGACATTTTACCTCGATTTGATTTGCGCCGCTGTTGCAGAGCGGTCGGTCTGTACTAGCACTGGACAGCTTAAATAGGGCCCTGTTACCAAATGAGTGTGTTCGAGCACCGCTTGTTCTCTGGGATCTGGTACACCCGTCGATGCCATACTCGCGGTTCACCCTTCATGAGGCTGTTCTCGGAAACCCTAAGGTTTGTCACTAGGGCTATAAATTGATCCACCTGTCTTGCGCCGACAATGCATCCACGATTGAAGTCACTCACTTCACCATATTTACCCATGCTCGTCTATTGAGATACACTCAATGCCATCCGCCTATTTTTTATCACCTGCCTTCGGTTTGGGACTGTTCCATTCCGCGCGGGGGATGTCCATGTCAACTTTCCATCACCTCTATCTCTTATACTGCTTTGTCTACTGAGTATATATACCGATGCAAATATTATCGAGTGAATAGATCCTGTCTCAATTTGAACGCGAAAACTATTGTGAATGTGAAACGATAAATGTGTCTAGAAACAACGTAATGTGCTAAGGCAGTTCAGCAAACCGAAATTTTTCAATAAATAAATGATTTGCGTTCGCATTGTTGCAAGGGACATCCAGGAAGCACCAGAAAATACCGTTTGAAAAGAAATAAAATTATTGAGTAGAAACCGTACACCAATTATACTCAAAATAGTACAACTGTACTATTGATCCGAATTTCTTAGCGTAGAATAGAAATAAAATTTTCCAAGCTTTTGCACATCAACCAGATGGCTTTTTCAAAGAAGGCGTTCAAATTGTTGAAGCGTTCCATTATCCAGTTTGCAGTTAGCTGTCTACCTTCGTTGAAAAAGCCATCTGGTCGATGTGCGAAAGCTTGGAAAGTTTTATTTCTATTCTGGGCCAAATAAGTCGGATCGTTAGTATAGTTATACTATATGAAGAAATTAACTCGTGCACCAAAAGCTATTAAATCGAAAACAAATGCCTTCTCCTGCACGATACACTTTAATGATAATTTTTTTTTATCATTAAAGTGTATCGTACAGGAGAAGGCATTTGTTTTCGATGTAGTAGTTACTATACCGTGCAAATTAATTAGGACAAGCTATGTTATTCTCAGAATTCTAATGTGATCACCAGTTGATGTCGGAAAACCACGTAAGCCGGTGGCGCAGTGGTCTAAGGCGTTGGCATCTGATCATTCTTCCCTAAGGGGTCCGGGTTCGAATCGCCCGGTCAGGCATGGATGTTGTGTTTGTCTTACGGCACTGGCTCTCTCCCTTCCCTGGAACCAGTGACCCTAAATTAGGGACGGGCGACTGCTTATAGCCCATTTGAGTTGCTCACGGTGGTCGTTAAACCTCCAATCAAAAAAAAAAAAAAAAACACGTGAACCGGTTTTATCAGCTGTGAGGTGATGTGACTGTTAGAACTTGATAGTAAGAATGTGTTTTGACAGGTTTTAAACAGAAAATAGGCGCTTTAGTTGTGAGCTTTCGTGTGTGACAGGTGGATGTTATTTTTTGCTCTCTATGAGTACGTGTTGCTTTCATGTATTGAAAAATGGATATTTCCCCAAGGAAGCGTGCAGAAATAATTGCTCTGAAGGATCACACTTCAATGACAGTGAGATATATCGCTCTGCAGTTGGTGTAAGCAAACCAAGTGTATCAAGACTGCTTACGCGATACAATGCATCTGGATCATCGTCTCCAAAAAGGAGAGGTAAATGTTGAAGAAAACGAAAAACAACTCAACGAACCGATAAATATCTAATCAGAAATAGTAAAATGAATAAAACAAAACAAGCACCAACCTTCAAAGAGATTTATTGGCTAGTGGTTGTGATGTTAGTGATTCAACTGCACGCCGTAGGCTTCTGGAAGTTGGCGGGAAGGCAAGAAGACCAACGAAAAAATAATATTTGAATGCGAAAATGAAGATAAAACATTTAGCATGGGCCAAAAAATATAAATCATGGACTGCTGACGAGTGGAAAAAGGTAATTTTCAGTGATGAAACTCATTTATTTGTGCAGGGCTACCAAGCAAATGTCGTTAGACGAAGCAACTGTGAACCCTTAAGACCTGAGCATGTCAAACAAACTGTAAAACACCCTCTGAAACAGTTGTTTTGGGGGGTTTTCACATCAAATGGCACTGGAAACTTAGTTCCTGTTCAAGGTATGATGAATTCAGCCAAGTACGTAGAAATATTACAACATAGGATTGTTCCATTTTTGCAAACTTTTGACGGGACATTTCAACATGACTTGGCCTCATGTCCCAATTCGAAATTGATCAAGAATTGTTTGCTGGAAAATCAAATTCATTTGCTTGATTGGCCTGGAAATTCACCAGACTTAAATCCAATTGTGGAATATTTTGAAGAGACGTTTAGGTAAAATGGACTGTACAACCAAAGAACGCATGATAGCGAATGCTATAAAAGTGTGGTTCCACGATTATGAAGTCAAAATTATGTGCATTGAATTAGTGGAGTCAATGCCAAAACGAATTCAAGAGGTCATTTCTGCTAAAGGAGGACATACTTCATACTAATACAGGTATTTATCAGAGTACATCAAGGCATAGTTTTGGAAAAAAGGGTGATTTTTTACTTTGTACCAATTTATTTGCACAGTATAGTATACTAAACCTTTTGAGAAAAAACATATTAATAACTAATTTTTAATGTGCGATGAATTTTACATAAATTCATCAACTTTTCAATATATTTCTCGTGGATGTTTTTGTCTTTTCGTGTCGCGAGTTTCTTGACACTCTCCTCACAGAGGTCAGCCACCGCTCAACCGTTGTATTATCGTCGTCATTGAACCGCTGGCCGGCAAGAAATCATTTCAAGTGGAGAAACAAATGAAAGTCACAAGGCGCAAAATCTGGGCTTTGTGGAGGGTGAACCAACTGCTCCCTTTTAAATTTGGTGAGCAGGTTTTGCGCCACATTCGGGGCGTGAGGCCTTTTGTTGTCACGGAGAGGAACAACTTCATTGCCCAGCTTGCTGCATCGTTTGTTTTGAATTGCACGACACAACTTTCTGGGTGTCTCTCAATAAAAAGCCGTGTCTACTGTCGTGTTTTTATGCCGGAATTCCACCACAAAAATTCGTTTTCTGTTTCAAAAGACAGTGCACATGACCTTCTTCGTTAACATCGTCTGCTTGAATTTTTTGAAGAGATCCAAGTCTTATCTACGGTCACTATACGGCTTAAAAGATCATCACTTACCTCATCGTACCGCTCCTAAAATTCCAAAGCAGATCCCACACGATTCGTTTTGTGCTCTTCCATCAACATCTTTGGCACCCCCGCGCACACACTTTTCGGTACCGAAGCCTTTCTTTAAAGATTTCGTGCAGTAATGATTTCGAAACTTCAGCGAAATGTTCTGAAAGATCAGAAATTGTGAAGCGTTGGTTTCCCCTAATGTTTTCATCCACTCTCTCTAAATCTTCTGTGACCGGAGAATGCTTACCACGACGCAATTCTTCACGAACGCTCTGTCGTCTTTCATTAAACATGCGAAACAACTTCCGCACCATTCCTGCACTCATTGCATTTAGTACGTAAATTTCTCAAATCTGTCGATGAATCTCAATCGGCCTGATATTTCTAGTATCCAGAAACCTTATCACAGACCGTACTTTTTTGTTGGCAGGCCATCCCATTTACTTAAACATTATTAACGCACAGCACAAACCACAACCTAACAAAATGGTGACAGGGCGTGGCTACTAGATGAGGCAACACAAATGCGCATGTGCGATTCTGAAATGAATATTTGAGCGGCAGTGATTTGTTAATACTTAATTAATTATTTTTTGTATTGGAGGTTTAACAACCACCGTGTGCAACTCAATGGGCTATAAGCAGTCGCCCGTCCCTAATTTAGGTCCACTGGGCCAGCGGTGGCGTAGTGGTAAACGTTCGTGGCTGCCACGGAGAAGACCTCGGGTTGGATCCCAGTCAAGTACGAACGCTCGAACCACTAAATACCCACCGTGTGTCGGATGGGCACGTTAGGCTGTCGGGCCCCGGGTACTGGCCCCCACCGGTAATATAAATAAGGGCGTCTTCCTCAACCTTTCTACCTTGCTTCCGTGTCACTTTCTTATCGGGCACTCTATCCCAAATCTCCTAGCTTCCTGTTTATAAGGATGTTTAAGGCCTGGGGTCAGACACTCCCTTCCTAAAATTTCCTACATATGATCCATGGTCTATAATTTCGGTCCTCTGGTTCCAGGAAAGGGAGAGAGCTAGCGCCGTATAAGAAACACAACATCCATGCCTCACCGGGATTCAAACCCGGACTCCTTCCGGACGAATGATCAGAAACCATCGCTTAGACCACTGCGTCACCGGGGCAGCACTTTATTTTTGGATGTCCCCCGTACTACTTTTTCCCTCTTCATGTTGTTTTCGTTTTCCGGATCTCAAAAAGAACAGCTGTTTCTACATATTCGCCGCCCCTGTGGCGCAGGGGTCTAAGCGAAGGCCTCTGATCACTCGTCCAAAAGGGGTCCGGGTTCAAATCCCGGTGAGGCATGGATGTTGTGTTTGTCTTACGGCACTGGCTCTCTCTCCCTTCCCTGGAACCAGTGACCCTAAATAAGGGAAGGGCGACTGCTTACAGCCCATTGAGTTGCTCACGGTGGTCGTTAAACCTCCAATCAATCAAATCTACATTTTTTTTTTTTTTTTTTTTGATTGGAGGTTAAACGACCACCGTGAGCAACTCAGTGGGCGATAAGAAGCCGCCCGTCTTTAATTTATGGCAATTGGTTCCAGGGAAGGGAGAAAGCCAGTGCCGTAAGGTAAACGCAACATTCATGCTGCACTGGGATTCGAACCCGGACCTCTTTCGGACGAATAATCACAAGCCATCTCTTTGACCACTGCTCCACGGGGGTGGCCCTTTTCTTTGTAGAATAACGTTAAATTTAATTTCATATTTAAAAAGAATTCAAATCTTGTCTTGTGTGAAGTAACGATCTTTGAGTTTTGTGGAGACAGATCAGTAGATAATAAGATTCTGATCAGACAGCTTCAACTGCTGTAATTCAGAAATAGAATCTCTGAAATAGATAGTCCGATGTCAATTAAACAGGCGCATTTCTCTTAAAATTTTAGAATACGTCTAAACCTCTTGATTTAAAACTTTATTTTCGCGCACATGCAGCAAAACTACACTGCCGGAAAGTGAAAAATGAACACCAAGAAGTAATTGGCAGACGATCATGAAATTTACATATGTAAATAGGTCGAGTTTACGTAGGTGTGATGTTAATTTCGGGACCAAGCTATGAGCGCTTACGCCACAGCACGGAATAATATGCAAATTATCGTCGGTGGTATTTAATTAGTACGGCACAGTGAATGTAATCCGTCGTCGGCGTACGGACACGTGTGAAGACCCTGAAAAAGCTGCAATGCCTGGACATAGAAGACGTGTACGGTTTCAGCAGCTATCGAACTTTGAGCGAGGTCGTCTAGTCGGACTCCGCGAGGCCGGGTGGTCGTATCGTCGTATTGCGGAGCGAATTGGACGGGAAGTATCGGTGGGGGCACGATGGTGGTGTAGATGGTCCGAGGAACATTCCCACACGAGAAGACGTGGAATCGAGAGTCACAGACGGACTGATGAGCGGACCGATCGACGCATAAGAAGAGCGGCGTTGTCAAGCAGAACATCTACTGCGACGCAAATCCGAGCTGCCGTTGCACCTGAGGTGACTGTGCGAACAATCCGCCACCGTCTACTGGATGTAGGACTACGTGCACGTGTGCCTCTGGCATGTGTACCTCGGACTCCAGCCCACCGTCAGGAACGGCTACAGTGGTGTCGCCAACGTCTGCACTGGAGAACGCAATGGCGATCTGTCGTGTTCAGCGATGAAAGCAGATTCTGCTTGGGAGCCTCCGATGGCCGCATGCGTGTTCGCAGACGCACAGGGGAACGTTCCACCCTTCTTGCATCCGCCAGTGACACACAGGGCCTACACCTGGTCTCCTGGTGTGGGGAGCGATCAGCTATCACTACCGTACACAACTAGCGTTTGTACCGGGTACGTTAAACAGCACCACCTACATCAACAACATCATTCAGCCCATTGTTGTGCCATTTGTGAGGTCAGTCCATCGTGGTGTTTTCCAGCAAGATAACGCACGCCGACACACGGCACGTGCAACGCAACATGCACTTCAGCGTGTGAGACAACTTCCATGGCCTGCACGTTCACCGGATTTGTCCCCCATTGAGCACGTGTGGAATTTTATGGGACAACGACTTATCCGGTCTCCACGGCCAGCCACGACCATCCCCGATTTACACGTCCAGGTTGAGGACGTTTGGAACTCAATACCCCAAACTTACGTCCAATATCTGTACGACAGACTCCATGCCAGAATTGCACAGTGTGACGCAGTTCATGGCGGTTCAACCTCGTACTAACCATGTTACATGGAAATGCTATTTTTCAGTTTACCAGCAAATACAGCTGTATTTTGCCATAATGTTTTGATCACGTTATCCTCTGTATTCCGTTATTATGATGTACAAATTTCGTTGGTATCAGACGTCTCCTTCTTGGTGTTGGTTTTTCAGTTTCCGCCATTATTCTTGCCGGCTTTCTCTGGGGTTTTTTTTTCTCTATACTTTTTTTTTCACTTTTGTTCAAGAATGATCTGCTTGAAACCAATAAAAGCATTGGATGCATAGTTTACTCTTCTAAAGGTGACATTTAGATTTTACCTAATCTACGAATAAAGATAAGCCTTCCCTTTGAATCGCGCTGAGGAAGGACTCCTAGCGTTGTCCGCTGGATTAAATCCTTCAAAACATTTGGCTGCAGTTGCAGTGTTGAGTTGTGGTTTTCTACTCGGTTTGCCACGGAAGTTTGAAGCAAATCAAAACTTTTCTGGACATCAAATTTTCTGTTTCTCAGAAATGTTAAGAGAAAGGCATCACTTGAGGTACAGGTGACTTTCTGATCTGTTAAAGAGAAGTAATGAATCTGTACATGATAAAGTACACGAAAACACTCTAATTACTTTTAAAAGTTCATTAACAAATGAAAGAAAAATATATTCTGGAAACAAAGGCTAAATTTGCAGCGCATTTACGATACGAATTATAAATGTATATTGTTTGAATGAAAAGTATTAGTATTAATATCCGAAAAAATGCAATTATTGAAACACATATTTTAAAGTCATAGTAAGAAGAAATATTTAAAGGTAATTTTAGTGACGAATCTTACTAAATCTACACAGTCGAGTCACATTATTGTGACCACTTCCTATTTTTGACATCAACAGCACTTAGCCAATGAAACAAAGCGCGTGTCATGAGCTGGCTTGGAGAGAAAGTGTGCTCTAGGCATTCTCAAAACATATATCACTCGCTGCTGTCATGGATAAAAGAAGCGCTCTATCAGATTTGCAAAAAAGGGATGATTATCGGCTTTCGGGACAAGGGTGGAAGTATTTCTGAAACAGCGCAGTTTGTGAATTGTTCGCGTGCTGCTGTGGTTAAAGTGTATCGTGATTGGAGAAATTGCACCATTGCAAATAAGCAACGTAGAAACGGCGGAGCATCACCTGCCATTGATGTGAGAGGTGAACGCCGGCTGTGAAGGTGCGTGAGGGCCGATGAACACGCTACAGTGGATCAACTCACTTGCCAAATGAACCAGCTGGCTACCGGAAGTGTGTCTAAAACGGCAGTTCAGCGAACTCTGCTCCGTATGGAGCTCTCATGCAGACTGATGATCACTGCATGTATGCTAACGAAAGTGCATCGGCAGAAAAGGTTTACATTTGCATGGCAGTATCGAAATTGGACTTTCGCTGATTGGCTTCTCCGATGAGTCACGTTTTCATCTTAATCGAATGAATGGGTGTTTGAGTGTAAGACGAGAAACATCGGATAACAAACATTTTTCAATTATTTTTGGAAGAACACAAGCTGCTGGGGGCAGCGTTATGGTCTGGGAAATGTTTTCGTGGCATCATTCCCTGGGTCCGCTCATACCTATGGAAGGCATTATGGATCGAATTCGTTATGAATCCATCCTTACAGACCACGTGCACCCATACATGCTGATTGTCTCCCAGGGGCGGATGGGATCACCCAGAACGACAATGCGACGTGTCACACAGCTAGAAATATCCGACAGTAGTTGGAATGGCACGATGAAGACTTCAAAGTACTTTCGTGATCCTCTAATTCCCCAGACTTAAACCCAATTGAGCATCTGTGGGACCACCTCGATCATGTTGTTTGCTCTATGGATCCTCCACCACGTACCCTCCAGCAGCTGTCAGATGCACTGCAGTAAACATGAATCCACATACCTGTGAACATCTTCCAGCAGCTTACTGAGTAACTCCCAGCCCGTCTAGCTGCCGTCCGCGCTGCACACGGCGTGTAACGTATACTCTAGATTCACTTTCGTTTTGATTTTTACTATCTCTGTTTATTTTATTTTACTATGTAAATTATCTTCTTACTGAACGAGATGTTATTTCTCCCGCTGAATGAGATCTGGCAATGAGTGTAAGTCATGACGTGGTGGTAGCCAGTATGAATAGGTGCGTTCAACGATACCTAAGAGAGCTGTTGTTTATGTGCGAGAGAGCTTTTTGTTGATGTGCTTAGGGAGAGCTTCGTTTATGTGAGTAGAGCTACGTTCTATGTGATTAGGTTTTTTCTTCATTATTGTGATACGATTAATGTGACTAGTGTGTGTTGGATGATTCCAGAAGTTTTCCTAATAAAAGCTTTATAAGTAAGTACGTTTTTCTCAATTCATAGTACTTTCAGACTCTGTATGGCTGTTAGGTTTATTTCATTAGTTGTTATTATTAACAAACAGCATTAAGACTTTATTCATCTTAATTACTACTACAACATTACTAACAGTTAAAAGCTTGTTCATTATTATTACTACACTACTAACAGGCAAGTTTATTCATGATATAATTAACAAACAACCAGCATTAGAAGAAGCTTAGAAGTTGTATTCATTATAGGCTGTCACTTTGGATTTTTTCTGGTAATCACAATAATGTGACTCGATTGTGTATTTGAACTATCCATGCAGTGTTGTAATAGGTGATGTCTGTAACCAAAATTTATTTTTTAAATTTCTTTAAAGTCGCTGAGAAATGGAAGTAAAGAAATGCTTTTATTGGTAAAATGTACAGGAAAGCGGCATACATTTGGCGCACAAAACAATGCATTGATACGTTTAATTTCTAGAGACGAAATCATGTAAATTCCATTAAAACTTCGGATAAAATGATGTGAATCATCGATTTAAACGTTTAACATCCCTTTGCTTACAACGGTGTTGCAGCATCGATACACATTTATCTCTTCTCTAAAGAAATGCAGGGGAGGCATTTGAAAATTGACATCAAAAGGAATTTCAGACGCTACTGAGAGTTTCACTGAAAGCTCTACTATTAGTTTAGACCGACATCATGATGCCCTGTAACTTCACCCACCTCTCTATAAAACAGTTGCTTTATCCTATTGTACACACCTAAGTACAGAATTCCTGCGAGTAGCATTATACCATTTTGTTGTTATCCTTCAACCTTTTATATCCAAATACGAAAGTAATAGCGTATAGTGCAGTCGTAAACTAGGAGTTTGAACAGTGTGTATAAAATGTATGTTTCTTACTGTAAATATTTGTGTAAGTAAGAATAAAGTGGCAGGAAACTTGCTAGAAATATTGAATGTGTCAGATATTGATTCATTGAAGGCTTAACGACCAACGTGAAAAGTCGCCCGTTGTTAATTTAAGGCCACTCACTGGCGCCAGGGATGGGACAGAGTCAGTGTGCCGTGAGGCAAACAGAACATTCATACCTCACCGAGATTCGAACCCGGATCCATCTCGTAAGAATATTCATAAACTATCGGTTATAGACCACTAAGGCCTAGGGGCAGCGTTATTGCCATTGTAGATAGATCTAGGGACTTTGTGTCGCATATTTCTGCTACGGAGCGTAAATTCACCTTTTTGTTTAATATACACTGCTGGCCACCCAAAATGCAACACCAAGAACGACACGACACAGCAAAGCCAGATTTACTGGACACATAACAACAGATACAAAGATGAAACGATTGAGCTTACAGGCCCATGCGACTTGCGGAACACGCAGACATCAATAGTTCGTGTAGCCCCCATAGCCGGCAATAACGGCCGCTACACGCCGCGACATCGAACGAAAGAGGCTTTGGATGTGGGCTTGGGGTATGTCAGTCCAGGCTGCTTCAACATGTTGCCACAGTTCATCAGGCGTAGCCACGGGCGGTGTTTGCCGGGGCACTCGGTTGTCGATCAGCGACCAGACGTGTTCGATGGTCGAAATATAGTGAGAACAGGCAGGCCACGGCAGCAGTGACACCTGGTGGGCCGTGAAGAATTGTTGTACGATGCGTACCACGTGCGGGCGCGCATTGTCCTGTTGAAACGTGGTCAGTGGCAGGTCCTGCAGGTAAGGGAGGACTACAGGCTTCAAAACGTCGGAGATGTAGCGGTGGCTGTTGAATGTACCGGCGACGCGTACCACAGGAGTGCGGGTTTTAATTTCCAATTGCGTACCAAACCCTAACTCCAGGCGACGGACCGGTATGGGGATGCATAATGTAGGCGTCATACAGTCTCTCGCCGCGGTGCCGCCACAAGCGGATCCGACTATCGTGTTGTTGCAGGCAGAAGCGGGATTCGTCGGAGAAGACAATATCGTGCCATTCTGTAGTCCAGGTGCGGCGTTCAACGGCCCACTGCAGCCGCACTTGCCGGTGGTGTAACGTCAATGGTAATCGGAGCAATGGGCGCCGTGCGAGAAGTCCCAGCTCCTGCAGACGACGTCGAACAGTACGTGCTGACACAGGTTGTTGCGCAACACACTTTAATTCCTGCGCTAACATTTGTGATTTGGCGGTGCGAGCCATGAATGCCCGACGCACAACATGCCGGTCCTCTCGTTTGGTGGTGTGCCGCGGCTGCGGCAGTCCCTTACGTCGGTCCGTCCGTCTCTCCTTCACCCACCAAATCCATACTCGCCTCCCTGTGGCTGGATGTCATCCCACACGGACGCCGATGTCCCGGTACGATAAACAGCTGGTGATAAGCCACTATTCGTCCTCTGTCGAACTCCGAAATGTGCTGGAATGTCTGCCGTATTCTGCGACGAGGCATCAGGAAGCTTCCCACGCACAGGTCCGGCAGAACAACATACTTCCACTACTTACACCCCGCTTTCTGTGCATCCTTCTTATAGTGCTTCTCGGTGGCGTCCCGGGCGCACATGATTTGCATATACCCTGCAATGCTAATCGTTTGCATGTCCTTTCGCGGGCGATGCATGCTGCGAAGTTCAGGCCAATCGGATGCTTCCTTCTTGGTGTTACATTTTGGGTGGCCAGCAATGTATATTCATAATATTCGTAGCCTTATGTACGCTTCTAAAACTCGTTTGAGAGGCAAAACGAATGCAGAAATAAAAAAACGTTACGAGTTTGAAACGATAAGACTTGGCTTAAGTATGTTTTCTATTTACGCGATCTGAGGAAAACTTTTCCCGCCTTAAGTGATTTAAATTCACCTCTGGTTTAAAGAAAATTACCCATGTCATTAGAATTCACGCTATCTAATAATAATTGCTTTGACCTTTTTCAGCATCATTACTGGAATTACGTGTGATGTGCTTTAATGCAAGAATAACAGAACCTTCGGTTTCAACAAAATTGCATGGTAAACTACATTTGTGATATTACACTGCTCGCCGCCCAAAATGCCACTCAAAGAAGGAAGCATCCGATTGGCCAGAAATTCGCAGCATGCGTAGCGCGTGAGAGGACATGCAAACGATTAACATTGCAGGGCAAATACAAATCATGTGCGCCCATCACGCCACCAAGGAGCACTATAAGAAGGATGCACAGAAGGCGGGGTGTAAGTAGTGGAAGTGCGTTGGGCTGCCGGACCTGTGCGTGGGAAGCTTTCTGATGCCTCGTCGCAGAATACGGCAATCATTCCAGCACGTTTCGGAGTTCGACAGAGGACGAATAGTGGCTTCTCGCGACAGCGGTTTATCGTACCGAGACATCGGCGCCCGTGTGGGACGACATCCAGCCACAGTGAGGCGAGTATGGATTCGGTGGGTGCAGGAGGAACGGACGGACCGAAGTGAGTGACTGCCGCAGCCGCGGAACACAACCAAACGAGAGGACCGGCCTGTTGTGCTGCGGGCATTGACGGCTCGCACCGCCACATCACGAATGTTAGCGCAGGAATTAAGGTGTGTTGCGGAACATCCTGTGTCAGAACGGGGACTTGTCGAACCGCGCCCATTCCACCGATTACCATTGACGTTACACCACCGGCGAGTGCGGCGGCAGTGGGCCGTTGAACGCCGCGTCTGGACTACGGAATGGCACGACATTGTCTTCTCCGACGAATCCCTCTACTGCCTGCAACACCACGATTGTTGGATCCGCATGTGGCGGCACCGCGGCGAGAGACTGTATGACGCCTGCATTATACATCGCCATACCGGTCCGTCGCCTGGCGTTATGGTTTGGGGCGAATTGGATATGACACCCGCACCCTCTGGTGCGCATCACCGGTGCACTGAACAGACACCGCTACATCTCCTACGTTTTGGAACTTGTAGTCCTCCCTTACCTGCAGGACCTGTCAGCGGCCACGTTTCAACAGGACCATGCGCGGCCGCACGTGGCACGCATTGTGCAACAATTCTTCACGGCCCACCAGTTGTCACTGCTGCCGTGGCTCGCCTGTTCTCTCGATATGTCTCCCATCGAACACGTCTGATCGGCAACCAAGTGGCCCGGCAAGCACCACCCGCGGCTATGCCTGATAAACTGTGGCAACGTGTGAAAGCAGACTGGACCGACATACCCCAAGCCCACATCCAAAGCCTCTTTCGTTCGATGCCGCGGCGTGGAGCGGCCGTTATTGCCAGCCATGGGGACAACACGAAATATTAATGTCTGCGTGTTCCGCAAGTCGCACGGGCCTGTAAGCTCAATCGTTTCATCTTTGTATCTGTTATGTGTCCAGTAAATCTGGCTTTCCTATCTCGTGTCCTTCTTGGGGTTGCATTTTGGGTGGCCAGCAGTGTAGTTACTTCGTAAAAGGTAAACCTACGTTTATATTTTTCCTTTGATTATACATTGACATATATTATGTTTCTGCATTTGTAATTTATATCAATTAAAAAAAGTCAGTAGTCTCGCCATTACAAGCCAAAATTCAAATTCTTTAATTTATTACCTTTGCAGGTGGATTTTGCAGATATAAATTCTCCAAAGGCGTGAACTTAATAAAAAAAAATCGTTAGTGATATCCTGCAATCATTAATACAGAAAAAAAGGATCATTAACATTTTATGCATCAGTCATGAAAATAGAAACACAAAAGTTAGATAAGTGTTTTTTTTTCGCCATATATCAGGACATTTGAGGGCACTTTCTGTGTGTATTAAAATGTATGTTGAATACTAAATGCAGCATACCTTTTTAATATGATATTTCATGAATAAGGATATATTTCAAATTCAAGATTCAAACAGTCAAATTGCTACAAATCTTAACTTTGGTGTCCCCTAATCTTCTTATCAGAAAATAACAGCCAGTCCAACTTGCGCATTTTGTATGACTTTGAGATCAGGTTTAGCCTTAAAATTAGAAACTCGTAAATCGTTCACGAACATTCTCACCCTTTTGAGAAAAAGTGTGTATCCTATTATGCTTCTCACATCAAATGCTCTTGTACACCCTAAGCCGATTAAATACTAAAAATATTGATAGAAACTCTTTCTTCGTCCTTCTTCAGGAAAAGTAAGCACTCTTGTTTCTTCATTTTATTCTTCAAGTTACTTTGTTATGGAACAGTTCGCTGCTTTATCAAATTTGGACATTTTTTTTGTCTGGATTGAAAAATTCTCTCCACAAGAACAACTGGAATTGAAAAAATTGCATTTTTTTATACGGAAAATGCACTCGGTAGACGAAGGTTTTTCCATGTACAGTAAAACCTGTGTAAGTTGACCACTCATGGTTCCAAACTATTGTGGCCAACTTAGACCGGTGGCCAACTTAGGAAATTCGGAATTAAAGTGAATGTTATATGTGCCGTACATTAACATAGAAAATGAATTCATAGCAATCGTTTTAAGTACTGCATGAAACTCTGTTTATACAGTTCATATAAAAACAGTACCGCTTGATTCTAAACTGGAAAGATATTCATTGAACGGTGAATACACTACAGTATGCATTTATTATTTAGTACAGTATAAGTAGTGCTCACATCTAAAAATATGTGAAAGGACACTTACATGACTTGTCAATTTTCAATTAATGTATCCTTATTACGTATAACGTTCATAGCAAACATTATCTATTCTTTTGAAAATAGCCAATCATGGTTTTCTGCTGACGTTTCTTAAATTTTGTTTGGGCCCAGTGTTTTTCAATTTCTGTATAAACTCCTATGGGTTTTTCTAGTAAAGCAGGATGTTTTGCAGATGCATAGTGTTATTAATTTGACACTCATTTTCTTTTGGGGGCCATCAAACCACTGAACTACCTTACAGCATAAACTAAGAACAACTTGGCCTGTTGCCTGGAGAGAAAGAGTCCAACACCCAAGCAATAACTTATTCTAGAAAATTCCCCAGACTTTAGAAGCACACCACCTGCACAAAGGTAAGCCTTTATAGAACAACCCAATCACTGCTAAGTTCTGATGGCGATTTGTATGCACTCCGCTTAAGAAAATCTCAACGCTAACTGTTTTAAACACACCCCTATTTACTGCAAAGAAGGACACTCAATGGGGTCTCAATGTTCCTGACAGGGAGATTAAATGCTACACACACGCACGCATCGGTTTGGTACCATCTCCCACTGTGCCCTAAGGGGTTGGCCCGACGTTGCTGATTACACTAATTCTTTCACACATTCTGTTGCTACTCAACCAAAAAAAAAGAAAAAATAAAGAAAGATTTTGGAGCTGGTGGTCAACTTAGAGTGGTTTTGGGGTGCAGTTTTAGTATAATACAGACAAATTTGAAATTTAAAAGATTTGGGTGGCCAACTTCCAAGTTAGACAGGTGGCCAAGTTACAGAGGTTTTGCTCTGTGTTACTACATAGGATATTTGCCGTTCCTTGAAAATGCGGCCAACTTAATCAGGTGGCCAACTTACGAAGGGGGCCAACTTTACAGGTTTTACCCTGTTTTATATTTTCCGCAATAACATTTTTGGAGCGTGAAAGTGTACTAAAGGCGTTTACAAGTCTTTTGAAAAAAAAATACACATAACGTTTATGTATTATTTCTACGTCCGTGCCTGTGGACACTATGCCTCTGCACCTATTAATCTTGTTAAAAATAATTATTTTGCATGGAAAACTCTTGAACGTGTGAACGACGATCTCTGAATTTTTGTACCCTTTCAAAACTTCACCGCTAGACAGCGTAAATGCAGATGCATTTTAAAAATGGAATCGATACAATTATTTTTTCGTTCAGTACCATTTGCTCAGATTACCATTTCGGTAACAGTTTCTTTTCCGGTAACGCACTATTTTCCTGCTACAGAATGGAAATATATGTATATATATTTTCCAGATAACTCAGCTTCTAGGTTTTTTTTTTTATTGGAGGTTTAACGACCACCATGAGCAACTCAATGGGCTATGAGCAGTCGCCCGTCCCTAATTTAGGGTCACTGGTACCAGCGAAGGGAGAGAGCCAGTGCCGTAAGACAAACACAACATCCATACCTCACCGGGATTCGAACCCGGACCTCGTTCGGACGAATGATCAGAGGCCATCGCTTAGACCACTGCGCCACCGGGGCGGCTCCTAGGGGTTGAATATCTAGAATTCATTTTTGCGTTGGATAGCGTTTATGTGGAAAGTATTTTTCATATAATTGTTGATATTTCGTAAACAACAATTTTGCCTCTAAAAGGCTTAATTGAATTTTTCTTTTTGAAACAAAATCTGCAGTCTTATCTGTGCTTCTAAATGCGCAATTGAAAAACTAATTTTTTTTTTGGTCAGACACTACTCACAGAGCAAACGTTTTGTCATGTTTGCTGTTTAAAACAGTACACAGATTTTTCGCTATGGAAAGTATAGGTATTTCTTATTTCCCCCAATATGCCCACTTCTAAAAGTGCGATTTCTAGAATTCTTTTTCCGGCATGTCGCGATTATAATGAAGAAAACGTTGCTTATGACTTCTACATTTTCGTGACGCAGTATTTCCGCTACGAAGCGTAAATGCACCTTTATATTTATTGTACATCACTGTGAAAATTGCAATACCGTAAAAGACTGCTGCTATTACTGTAGCTTGAAACATACAGAATATGTACAACATTTTGTACTAACATTATCCAGGTTCACACATAATAAAGACGTATTGCAAAGTACGGTATCAACGACTTACTTTTTATGAGAGCTCTGAGTTCCCGCAGACATTCTTCTTTTAATTCTGGTGTTTCATTTAGCACTTCCTTGGCAATGTTCTGGATCTTTTCTGCGGACAATACGTCACTGAACGACAAAATATTTTCAGAAATATCCAAATTGTTGTTTGACGTCATTTTTGAGATTCTGAAATTGTACATTTGATTTCGAGCATTAAAATTCAAGAATTTTAGCAGTGGAGTGTAATTAATCAAACTTCAACTTCGCAAGATAGCTACAGTCACGTCTGAAGAAATATGTGTCTCCTTTAAAGAGCAAAAAGCCTTGATCACATGTCAATCGTAACTAGATGAGTATGCAAACTTAGTATCACAAGTAGCACAAAAGTAGCCCAAGTAGCACAAAAACGTTTTAACAATAGTTCGGAATAACGTTGAAACAACGGCACATATTACGCTTCAAAATCGTTAATATGTCTCGTCGGATCAATGGTTTTTTAACCGTTGTTATTGTTAGTGATTTAATATTCTATAATGTTCAGTCAATAACGCTTTGCGCATTGATCTCAAATAACGACTAACGAAAGAACTAGAATTTTGCAACTCACTGAACGAAAGACTGAAATGAGAGTACTTACCACCATTCATTAGGTAATCCAAATTTATTCATGTTAAGTTGATTCACAACACCATAATCGTTCTCTGATAACTGCAGGTTGATTTAACACACACCATCATCATCATCATCATTGTCAACCATTATCAATCCACTGCTGGACGAAGGTCTCCCCAAGTTTCCTCCACAACGGTCTGTCTTGTGCCAGTCTCCTCCATGTCACCCCTGCATACTTTCGAATTTCATCCACCCATCTCCCATGTGGTCTTCTGGGTCTTTTCCTGTCCCTTGGAATCCAATCTAAAATTTCGGCTGTCCATCGATGATCTGTCCTTCTGGCAGTATGTCCAGCCCATTGCCATTTCAGGGATTTAACTCTGATCATGATGTCTTCCACTCTTGTCATTTTTCGGATCCACGAGTTCCTCTTCTTATCTCTCCTGGTTACACCAAGCATGCACCTCTCCACGCTTCTTTGAGTTGTCTGCAGCCTTTGTATGTCTCTTTTAGTTAAGGTCCACGTCTCCGCACCATACGTAAGCACTGGAAGGATGCATTGATCAAACACTTTTCTTTTAAGACATAATGGCATATTGCTCTTGAAAATTATGCTGTTTCTTCCAAAAGCTCTCCAGGCAAGTTTTGTACGCCGATTAATTTCTTCATCAATGCGACCCTCACTTGATATCTGCTGTCCAAGATAAACGTACGTGTCTGTTATCTCCAGCTTTTCTCCATCAATCGATAAATCTTCATTTCTTGTAAAAGCATTGAACATCACTTTTGTCTTCTGAAAGTTCATTTTTAATCCCACTTCTTTACTCTTGTCAGCAAGTTCCTGGATCATACTCTGCAGCTCTGATGGGGTAGTTGCAAAAATGACTACGTCATCAGCAAAACGAAGGTGGGTTAGATAATCTCCATTAATCTTTATCCCCTTGTTTTCCCAGCTCAGTGACTGAAAAACACCCTCCAATGTGGCATTAAAGAGCTTCGGAGATATGGTGTCACCTTGTCTCACTCCCTTCCCAATTTTTACGTGTGTTGTATTTTCAAATAGCCTAATCTTTGCACTTGCATTTTCATAGATGTTATTAATAATATTAATGTATGCATCTTCACACACACCATATAAGTTGATATTGTTTTTACAACGAGACAAGCACGCATTCCGTCATTTTAACCCTTTCGTTGCCGACGAGAGGGAGAACAACAGCAGCTTCATTTCGCCTGTAGTAGTAAGCGAGAGAGTTTTGCCCAGTGCGGCAGCGCCTCTTGAACTGCGACAGACACATCTTGGTAATCCATCTAACAGTAATAAAATTGTATCAGCGTTTTTCGACGTTTAAATACCGTTATTTAAATGTTATGTTCCTTGGTCTATTACTGTGAGAAATGGTTTTAACAACCGTTTATCAACGTTGGAATTTTGACTCTACAACGTAATTTCCTTTCTGTATTATGTTTAGAAAACGTTACAACAACCGTTTTTCAACGTTGGAATTTTGAATCTACAAAGTAATTTCCTTAGAAAGCGTTACAACAAAAATTAATCAACGTATAGATTTTCTTTTTTAAACGTTGGTGACCTTTCTGTATTACGTTTAGAAAACGTTATAACAACGGTTAATCAACGTCTAGATTTTCTCTTTCAAACGTTGTTGTCCCTTGTGTATTACGTCAAAACGACGTAAAACGTTGTGATAACGTAAAAGCGTTATCACAACGTTTTATCGAAAGTTCTATTCCGTTTTTAAGACTTTTTTTTTTTTTGCCATACGAAGTACAAACGTTGCAATAACGTTAGAACAACGTTTTATCAAAGTTCATATTTAGTTTTTTTTAATCTTTTGTTTTGAATATTACTTTGAAAACAAACCTTTATGCAACGTTTCCATAATGTCGCAAAAACGTTTTAGCAACGTTTGTACTTCGTAAGTAGGACGTACGGTAATGCTCATCTTAAAAAGGTCATGATAATTTGTTGTGTACGAAGTCTTGTTACCTAGTCTACAAAAGTTAGAGAGTAAATAAATGTTCTTAGCTAACCTACTCGTGTGTGTTTCAAAAACCATTTATCATATTTTTAGCTCAGTTGGCACAGGCGGTTTGTCCTGACTGCTGCATTGGATTTAAAAACGCTTTGACAAATGTTTACTCAAAAATTTGTAGTTCAGCAAATAATGGTCTTTGTTAAAAATGTGTTTGGAAAGGGTCGGGGCCCCAGGTCAAGGATCCCCCCCCCCCCCCAACAAAATTTTCGTAAAATCTACAGTTTTCAATTTAGATCCACCAAATTTGGTATACTATCTCATGGTACCCTAAGTTAGAACGTAGACTGTTTTTGAAAGGGGTCGGAGCCCTGAGCCTGTCATATTCCCGGGTTAAGGGGCCCCCAAACAAAATTTCCCTAAAATCTACAGTTTTCAATTTAGAACCACCAAATTTGGTATACTATCTCATGGTACCTAAAGACCGTAGACGGGTTTTGGAAGGGTTCGGAGCGCGAGTTCAAGGGGCCCTCACACGAAATTTCCGTAAAATCTGCAGTTTTTAATTTAGAACCACCACGTTTGGTATACTATCTCATGGTACTCTAACTCAGATCGTAGACTAATTTAGTAAGCAATAACCTAAATGAATTAAAATAAATATACTGGAAAATTACAAGAATATCTTTTTCATTCATTAACTTTTGCCCGCTGAACATGGCGAATCCACGAATAGTAATATTTACCCGGGAAATACCGGGTACTCCTCCTATAGTAATGTTATAAGTTTGGAGATCAGTTTATATACCCAAAATATATCTACTTAAATTTTTGATCATTTCTACAACGATAATTGTATGCATATAAACCTTGAAATGCATTATTAAAAGCAAGAAAATCAAATTTGCCAACATGACCAAAATGCAACGTTCAGAAAACGTAATGAATGTGACAAAATCGCAAGGTGACGGATGTAACATTTAACAAACGTTTATCGAACGTATTCTTTGCAAGAAACCGAAAATGAAATTTTGCAACCAAAATGCGACGTTGCCAAAACGTTATGTGCTTCTTGGGAGATTGTTAATCTTAGGCAGATGTGTACTTGAAACGTCATCGTAGACAGAAAAGTATTAGATTCACTGTTATTGGGTGATAAGCACCTAATAAAGCAAGTGCTGCCAGTGTGGCCGAATGGTGTGAGTCTCTTGAATTTGACCATTCTTTCAAGCTAGACACGTTTTCGAATCCGTAATGAAGTGTGTTTTATGCGGTGTCCCTTCCACGAATCAGCTTATGTGCTAAATTAGAAGCTAACGACTGCTTATATGCTTAGAGTTGCTAAATCGAGAAATAAAAAAAAAGGTAGAAACAGAAAAGGCAATGGAGACTGAGAAATGTATTTCACGGCCAAACATCATGATTTATTTAGATTTTTTTCTAGGGTCGGGCGATTGTAGAAGGCATGCAGACGATTGCAATAGACAATTATATTTCAAATTCAGTGGGTTTTTATGAAATATATCAAACACCGAAGTTTCATTTGATTATTGCTTACACATATCATTCAAATTTGCAAAGAACATTGAACCCCATGTTGTCTGTATAATTTTTTTTATGTACTCTACATTTGCAGGAATAATTTTTGGTGTCAGCTCAGGCAAGGACACAAATTTTGTTTCAGATGGTTTTCACGTTTATAACGTTTTCCGGAATAAAAACATCGTGCACCCAAATGATTCATGTATACATTATATTATAAATTAGGGATTTAGCAAAACAAATAACTAAAAATGCGAAGTAGAAATGCAGGAATATGGTCAATCCAGAAAGTACAGAAAAAATTGAGCTTTGGAGTTATTAAGCTGAGCCAAAGAAAAATACAAGAACATATTGGGGGTCGTTTGCTTTGCAAAATAGAGAGAAAACTTTTGGGGATGAAGGAGATTGATATTTTCGGATTTTTTTATAACAATGAGTAATTATAAATCTGGGGGAACTGATAAAAAAATTATATTACGAAGGTTAAAATATAAGGACCCGCTAACGTGCCAATATTAAGGGAAAGGCATGTAAAATATCCCTTCTATCTGTACCAAAATCTAGAATTTTGAATTTTGGCTTGTGACATTTACCTTAAGAATGTTGTTTTTTGAAACTATTGGCAATAATGAAATATTAAACTTTATCGAGATGTGTTTCACCTAACTTGAATGTACAGGTCTTAAAGAAAGTCTGAAAAGTTAGAGACAAATAAATAAGAGAATATTTTTTAAATGAGGCAAAACTTATAATAGAAGTTAAAATGAATTGTTAATAATAAACAGAATTTTGAAAATAAGTAAGCACAAGCGGGCAACTTCCTAACCGATTAACTAAATGTGTTTTACACTTATTTATGCATAATTTTGAGTTGTTTATTTCATAAGCGAAAAGGTGAAGCGTCTAAACTATGTATGTAAATAAGTGTGAATAGATCAAGTTAATAGGATTGAATTAATTATATAAATTAGATGTTCGTAAAAGTGCTAAATAGCTTAAGAGGATTAATTGTTATGATATTTTTAAAATCAGATAAATTGTTAACTGATAGACCAAGAAAGCAAATAAAGTGTCAGAGTAATGAGTCGCGGTAAATGCGAACCTAAATTCCTAGGCAGCAAATAAAGACCACTGAAAAATACAGGAATTAGAAGTGGGTGCAGGGCATCGGAAAGAGAAAAGGGGAATTGAAAGCATTTTGAACTCCCGAAAGTTACGTTCCGACTGCAGCATTTGGGCTCTGAGTAAGAGTCCTCTCTTTCGGCGGTGTAAGCTGCAAAACGACGGCAAAAGGTGCAAACAAAACGGCTACTGAGACCGCGCATTAAGACCTAAACAAAACATTTGAGAATATAACAGGACTACAGAGCAAACTTCTAATTAATAAAAATTTCGCTAAAAGGGGTTACATATCACAATGTTCTGAATTCGGCAAAGGCGTGCTAACAAGTTGCACTTTGCATTAAATCAACTTCTATCGTTCCATCGGCAGTTATTGCCTTAAATGAGGAATTTCCTTCGAACCAAATATATGTTACTCGTAGACGGATTAAGCACAAGCCTGAACTAGGTTCCTAATCAGTTCAGGCATCTGCAGTTATATGGTCCCTGTACTTTTACTGATCATCGTGGCTTGATACTGCCAATCATAGTCCAGTAATGAATACTAATGGGCAAATCATATGTGGTGTCCATTATGAAAAAAATACCCAGAAGCAACTCAAATCTTCCTAATAAAAAAAAAAGTACAAAAGACTGGATGGTTACAAATGCGGTAGTCACAAGGACTTATGGCCCATAAAAAATGCACCTATTATGTTTTCGTTTCTGAGATCAGAAACGTCTTGTGCAAGCGAAAGGGATGGATACTTGTGCTAGAAGCTACTTTAGTAGCAGAAATTAGTCGTGAGGGAAAAGACAACGCATAGTATGGCATAAAACTAATGATATTCAACATGAAATTATGACAAAAAATATTAAGTAGGCCGCTGCTAAAAGACATGAAGGAAACAAAAAAACACACAATATGTCAGCATTAAGGAAAAACGGACTGAGGAAGCACTCAGGAGTACTGACGAAAAACACCAGAAGCACCAAACATGACATGTATACATCTACAAATATGACGTTATCATTGTTTGCGAGAAGAAACAAAAGAATTCCCTCATTGGAGAAAAGGGGGATCATCATTAAGACGAGTTTTATTCTCTTCTGTTTCATAAGCGTTTGCACTAACAGTGAAGGAACCAAATTACGTTCCATGTTCTTACAAATGATGTAATTGAAAATAAAGGACAAAAAGGGAAAGAGCGAGAAAGGTGGTGCCAATTTCTCTTGCAAAATAGGCACTTTTTGCGTGATTATCATACCGAATAAGTTGAAAGTACCTATAGGTACATTGCTGTCTGAAACTCAAGTACAAGGTACAGTCTTAGACCTCAATCGTAACAAGTTATTATACCGCTGTAAAGGATATCGATAGTAATAGCAACAGTATAATGAAACGTACCACATTAAATATCAGGAGAAACATGTAACAGAAATTGGAATAAACCAAAATGTTATCTAAGAGACACAGGCTCACCTCTCGTCCTGTGTTACTTTTCCATCAGCACTGTATAAACATACTAGAGGTATGCACGAGACTTAATTTGAAAATCCCGGGCCCGTTTCAGATTTTCATCAAACACCACCCGTTTCAGACTCTCATCAAGTTTCAGACTTTCATCAGACTTTTCCAACCATTTCAAACTTTCCCACCCATTTCAGACTTTCGTCAGACTCTCCCCTCCCTTTTCAGACTTTCATCAAATTTCAGACATTCATCAGACTTTCCCACCCGTTTCAGACTTTCATCAGACTTTCCCACTCGTTTCAGACTTTTATCAAGTGTCAGACAGTCATCAGACTTTCCCACCGATTTCAGTCTTTCATCAGACCTTCCCACTAGTTTCAGACTTTCATCAGACTTTCCCGTTTCAGACTATTCGTTTCAGACTTTCCCGTTTCAGACTATTCGTTTCAGACTTTCATCAAGTTTCAGACTTTCCCAACCGTTTCAAACTTTTCCATCCATTTTAGACTTTCGTCAGACTCTCCCCACCCATTTCAGACTTTCTCACCCTTTCAGACTTTCATCAAATTTCAGACATTCATCAGACTTTACTTTCCCACCCATTTCAGACTTTCCCACTCGTTTCAGACTTTCATCAAGTTTCAGACATTCATCAGACTTCCCATCCGTTTCAGACTTTCATTAAACTTTCTCACCCGTTTCACACTTTCATCAAGTTTTGGACTTTCAAACTTTTCCACCCGTTTAAAACTTTCAGCAGACTTCTCCACCCGCTTCAGACTTTCATCAGGCTTTCCCAGCCGTTTCAGACTTTCATCAGATTTTTTCACCCGTTTCAAGATTTCATCAGTTTTTCAGATTTTCATCAGACTTTCCCAACCGTTTCAACTTTCATCAAGTTTCAGACTTTCTCATCAAGCATTCTCTTCCACTTATTGCAAAAACACAAGACTTTCTCATCAAGCGTTATCTTCCACTTATTGCAAATAACGGAAAACTTTCTCACTCGTTTCAGACCTTCTCATCAAGCGTTCTCTTCCACTTATTGAAATAACGCAAGTTTTTGTCACCAGTTTCAGACTTTCATCGACTTTCCCACCCGTTTCAGATTTGTATCAGACTTTCATCACGTTTCAGATTTTGATTAGACTTTCCCACCCATTTCAGACTTTCATTAGACTTTCTCACTCGTTTCAGACTCATCAAGTTTGAGACTTTCAACAGACTTTCCCACCCGTTTCAGAATTTTACTAAATCTTCACCACCCTTTTCAGACTTTCATTAGACTTTCTCATCAAGCGTTTTATTCCACTTATTGCGAATAACGCAAAGCATCCGCTAGATCAGAGGTCTTCAATCTATGGCGCACGGAACACTTTTTTAATGACCCGGGAGACGTTCACAAAGGAAATTCTAAAAATGGAAAGAAATTCATTTTCGAAATGGAGAAATGAACATCCAGGTACCTTGGGTACATGGACTTTGAATTCCCAAACCTGCTATGATCTATGCTGAGACAAATTGTATAACTGAAACTTTTAAAGAGTACTAAGGAATGTACGCATATCAAGTTACCTACTTTGGACATGTTATTCTTGCTTTTGATTGGAGGTTTAACGACCACCGTGAGCAACTCAGTGGGCTATAAGCAGTCACCCGTCCCTAATTTAGGGCCACTGGTTCCAGGAAAGGGAAAGAGCCAATGCCGTAAGACAAACACAAAATCCGTGCCTCACCGGGATTCGAACTGGGACACAACGCGAACGAATAGTCAGAAGCTATCGCTTAGACCACTGCGCCACCGGGGCGGCGTGGAAAATTTTGTTACATAATTATCACGGTTATAGGTATCATGTTAACTGCAGCGTTTCTTTTTCTTCCGAAGTTCTTTAGGTTTTAAAACCTCTCTAAAATAAGAGATACTCATAATAAACACACGCACTTTTCAATTTTCTTTTTCATGTGTTCCTTAAGTACTATTCCATTTTGTCATGTTGTGCGCCATTCATAAAAGGCTGAAGACTTCCTCTCTAAAGAAACAAAGCTGCTTTATTGAACTGACTCACCTTAGTAGTGAAAACAATGTAACACAGAGAGACTTGCCATTTCACGTCGGAACTACATCCGCAGATGAGATGTAAACCTAAAAACATATTTCTGTTACATATGTGCGAACGTTTCTTCTCTTCTACAGTTCAGTATAAAGAAGTTAACCATGGTTTTATAAATATATAAACAAATATTTCGAACTTCCTTATCATCTCTGTTGTAACGACGAAAGGTTTTGGCTTCATGTAGCTGAAGACATTGTTCATATAAACATTTCTCGGAAAAGAAAAAATGCCACAAGTTTTAATCGCCATAGCCAACGAAGAGAAAAATGAATTTGATTTCAACTTTTAAAAAAATAAACCGTCGCATTTTAGAATTCCATCTTATAGCCCGACTTGCCGGTTTCAGCTGTAATTATTCAATGCATCCAGTGGTGAACTGGGTATGTTGTTTTATTCAGTGAATTTCGCCATCTTTTTATTTAACAAGTCATTCTAAGTTTTGAGAGCAGAAATGATCTTTTTTACTGCAGAAACAAGATACTAAATCTTTCAGTACAGGCCCAATCCATCCCAAGCCAGGAAAATTTCATTTAATTGATGAAACAAAAGTACGGGCCCGTGGAGACCGCTAAAACAGACTATATGTTCTCATAAAGTATATGCACCGCGTACATGAACATGTTTGGCACCGGTGTGTTCTGCTTAGCACCAAGAGGTTTCATACCTGTTGTAGTGCACTCTCCCACTCTAGCTGCAGTGTCCTGGAAAATGCTAGAATGGTTTATCGTGGAGGAGTCCTTTGAACAGCACGTTTTGCAACAGGGCCCCATGCATGTTGGATCGGATTGATATAAGGAAGCTCGCTGGCCCTTCCATCCGACGGATATTCTCACTTGACAATAGTTCATCGACGAATGGGGTGCTGTGGACAAGGACGTTAGTAAAAATTGGTGTGCCCGCTGGACTTACACAGACTAGTAACACTTAAATAGGACCACCGCTTTTTGAATTGGAAGCCAACTAAGAAACGTAAGTTTTGAACTCCCTGTGTAGAGCGCCTTTTTTGCATCAGATTTATGTCAAATCCTATGTTGTTTTATGCAGTACAGATTTCATAGAAGTGCTCCGGCTGCTCGTATACCCCATCATCGTAACCCTCATCATCATTACTGCTCTCAAAGTCCCTTTTCATGACGTCTATATCTCGGTATACGACAAATTATGGGCTTGTTTACTCCTTCGTGCCACTGCCTAGCTGGTAGTTGTTCATTCCGTCGAAGCCGTTCTTCGGATTGTATATGCTCAAATCCAAAAAGGCTTTCAAGGTCAAGGGATCAAATTAGTGAATTGTACTTTCCCAAAACTATTATCTCCCTTTTCCTTTCATTCCCATTGCTTCTCATTTACCAAAGTTTAGTTACGTATACAACACCTCTCATTACTCAATATTTCTCGATCACTTGCGTAATTAACCAAAAATATTTACTTATTTGTTTACACATGTTTACCACCTAATTTTGACCTCAACTCTTGGCCAATCAATTAATCAGTGGGGGGGGGGTAATCTCGCATTAATACTTCCTCATGTATCGGTTATCGAAATCGGAGAACCTAGGAATTCAAAACATAGTGATAAAATTCATGTCAAACATTTTGATTTTTC
Organism: Macrothele yani; assembly: GCA_039090855.1. Taxonomy (NCBI): domain Eukaryota; kingdom Metazoa; phylum Arthropoda; class Arachnida; order Araneae; family Macrothelidae; genus Macrothele; species Macrothele yani. The sequence continues at coordinate 74,301,801 of CM077010.1, read as the reverse complement.
CAGCTCTGTGTAACATTAACAATTCGTTCATCGACATCTATCGACATTTACGCATGGAACTGTTGCTATTCTATCATTGATCTTTTTTTAGCCTTTCTTTTTTTTTTTTTTTTTTTGATTGGAGGTTTAACGACCACCGTGAGCAACTCAATGGGCTATAAGCAGTCGTCCGTCCCTAATTTAGGGTCACTGGTTCCAGGGAAGGGAAAGAGCCAGTGCCGTAAGACAAACACAACATCCATGCCTCACCGGGATTCGAACCCGGACCCCGTTCGGACGAATGATCAGAGGCTAACGCTTTTAGGCTTTCTGATTTTAGTTTGAAATCTAGTTATCAGGTGTCATTCTATTAAACAAACCAGATTCATTCACGTTTTACCCATGTTTTAATTCATACCCTAATATGTTTTCAAACGTTTTTTGTCTGCCTTCAACAGCTGACATTTCAGCGGTTTCAGCTATATCTCCGTCGCGTGTAATAAATGACAATCGGTGCCTATTTTTGAATTTTTGAAGCTAACAATTAGTATAGCTGAATTCTTGAATTTGGTATACTTTTTTAAACTGTTTCGGTTTTTCAAGAACATCTTCATTGGTTAACAACTTCATGCTTGGTATGTACCAGGTTAATTCATAGATCAAGATAATTTTCTAAATTTCGTGCTTACTACTCATACTTTAAAAATGTTTTTAATAGAGTGCAGTTGTTTTTCGGATCTCCTCCATTTATGTTAATCGATTTATATGTCTTCTATGATCTACTAAATGATTTGTCAAAAACGTTGGAAAAGTGACTTGCTAATTCCTGAATGCTACATTCACGATCACGAGTTTGGAAAATATATCAAAATTTTCTAATGAATATCTAACAATGTTTTTCCCATTTCAGAATGCTTCAAAGTAAAACAAAAACTGATGAATGGAAGAAAGCCATACAAAAGCAGTCCCTGCGAGAAACTGTGACTACCGAATGCGTTAGATAACTAGGGGTTTTAGAACTCAAGATGGGAAATATGTGACAAAAAGTCACATTTTCTGAGGGAGTATGGCCTCCATGGAAATGTAAGACACGGCAGTTAATCTATCATCATTTGGTCAATTCGTAAAGGGGCAGGATAAATAATCACTACTACTCGGTTTAATAAACTTCGAAATTTAACGGACACGTTCATACACACACCAATTGTCTCACTTCGGTCATGTCCAATAAATTACAGAAGTGTCTGGTCTTGATTTTTAGCAGCCGACCCCACTTCACTAACGACATCATTCCTTTTTTTTTTTTTTTTTTTTTTAGAGTGTGGGAATGGCGTTGGCTGTTTTCCATTCCGCCAACTTCATTCAGGAGAAGCCATCTAACATGTTTGGGGGCACATTTACGAAAATAAGGTGGACGATTATGAGTGTCCGTTGCAAGTCAGTATTTTGAGAGGCGGTTTAAAGAAGTATTCTCAAATCAGAAATACCAAAATATCTCTAAAATGTTCTGACGGATGGAAGTCAGTAAGGTGGCGATTTAAAGGGGTGAAATGTCGGACCCCCAGGTGGTGCAGTGGTCTAAGGATGGCTTATGATCATTCGTCCCAAATGGGTCTGTGTTCGAATCCCGGTGAGGCATGGATGTTCTGTTTATCTTACGGCGCTGGCTCTTCCCCTTCACTGGAACCAATGGCCCGAAATTAGGGACGGGTGACAGATTTATAGCCCACTGAGTTGCTCACTGTGATCGTTAAACATCTAATCAAAACAAAATCCATTTAGTAGATTAGTGTAACATTTGTAAACCGTGAACAGAGCGCTGAAGGGGGCAGGTGGGTTAAGGAGGAAGCGGTTTATCAATGTTCATATGCATTTTGTAGTTAAGAACGACATGTTTTTAGGTTTTGACAAAGGAAAGAACGCTTAACTCAAGGAAATATGACATTTAAATTTTATGATCAATCAGCACCTGAAAGAATATAAAAATCTCGTCAAAAGACAAAAATTAATGGTTTATTAATGATATCAATTAAACCTAAATTGCATTTGCGTTTGTGAGTGAAATAACTTTTTCAACACTTAAGGGCTACTAAGATGAGTCCATTCATTTTCGACATATTTTAGCGACTTTGGTTTCAAAGAAAAATTTCGTGCAGATATTTAGGTAGAAAATTAAAAAAAACAACAAAAAAAATCATATAAGATGTTTTTTATTGTGAAAAAGTTTAGGAAATACAATTTTGTAGGCAAGTGACGTATGAAAAGGTGAGACTTTTTTAGCAAATAATGAAATCAATAATTTTACGTCCGGAGAGAGACAAAAATCTCATATTTAAGTAGAGATATTTTTGTGGAACCTTTATATATGCAGATATTTTATTTTATACAGAAGAATGGGAGAGGAACATTAATATCGTAAGAAAATATCCAGCTTCAGGGAAACCATCAATAAATTCAACATGACGTGGATTCATAAATATTCTCCCTGTTTTTATTAATATATCTGCACAATAATCTTTTGTTAGAGATGGTAAGTTATAAAAACATAAACTTTTTATTTCCCAGTTTGAAGATCATTTACAGGCAAATTTAGAAACTGTGACTTTCATATTCTGAATCAGCATGTCTGTTAGTGATACTGAAGTAATAATACTTTCGTGCAAGACCTCGTCTTTCTTTAAAATAAATAAGCAAAACCCCATTACTTTTAAGTTCTTTATCCTGAATTAAAATCATCATGAAGATCCTGAACTCGATTTTCCTGACTTCTTTTATTTAGGAAAAGTATCTTAACACATTGTTCCTACACATATATGTTCTAAGTTTTTAAATTGCCTATACTATATTTCCAAATTTGATTTCTTATAATCGGAGAAAAGTCATATCTTTAAATTATGGAATACTTACTGAGTTCCGGAACTTTCCGAAGACATGTTTACCAGCAAACACAAGTTTAGCGAATGGAGGAAAAGGTGAATCAGACGTAAGTCCTTATAATGGCTACGTGCTTAAATAAAAATATTATCTTTTTCCTCCAACACAACTAGCCCAGATTAAATCAGAACACGAACAAGATCAGGTAAGTAAACAACTGGAACTCTACTTCATATTCAAAAATAAATTTACTTTCCTCTTAGTCTCTCTACCGCGTCGAAAGGTAAGAGATAAGAAATGAAGTGCACGTTTATAACTATTGTTTCATGACCTTTTCCTTAATTATAAAATTTCAACGATCTCACTTCTCTTTTGTTTTCGTTGTAAAGGATGTTCTGACTCAACGGAATGAAACGTAATGTCTATGGAATCATGAGTGGAATACGGGATTACGCCATACAATAGAATTATTGAAGATGACAATCCGTTTTTTGTTGTAAATGTGACAAGGATGGTAAGTCAGATAATATCCGAAACCTTGAAAATTTCCTACCTAGTCCTGGAGCGGAAATCGAATCCGCGTCTTCCAGATAGCGGCAGAGTACGCTAAATACTACATCACCTAGAACGACTAGTTGTCAAGTTTCCGATTAATTTGAATGCAACCATCACAGGATTGGCTAGTCGAAGCAACCGGCATTCACGCTTAGGGAATCTGGAGGTTAAGAATTTTATCCCGTAATTGCCCGGAGGAGCAGATAAATCATTAATTTTCAAGTTTAAATTTTCAAGTTAAACGAAATTTTCAAGTTTTCGGATATTATCTGACTTACCATCCTTGCCATATTTACCCGAAAAAACGGATTGTCATCTTCAAAACTTAACAGTTTTCTTTATTAAAACGCTCTTTTTTATTAGTATTCTCAAGAAAAAATCGTGAAATTTCACGTAGAAACATTATGTATGAATAATTTCTTTTTATTTTACGTACATACATATCACTACGATATTCTGTGTTATTCAGAGGTTGGCTCCTAGCAGAAAGAACTGACTGTTGCTGTATCAAAACGTCTCCATTTACAGCGATCGAGGTACACAAATCGAGCATCATTAACAAGACTTTTGTACTCTGTTTTTGTACTCATAATCTTTTTCTCAAGCAGACATTCCTCAATCTGGTCCTCCCATGATTTTCTTGGCCTTCCTCTACCTTTCTTTCCTGCCACTTAGGATGAAAAAATTCTCTTAGTAAGTATCTCATCACTCATTCTTTCAACATGTCCAAACCACCTAAGAATATTCGTCTCCACCTTAGTAACAACACTTTGCTTTGCATTACACAACTGCAACACATCTTCACTCCTCACATGATCAGAACGTGTCTTCCCACAAAGTAAGTAAGGAATCTCTCCAGCACACAAACGACTTCTATGTCTCTTCCGTAGTACCCAGGTTTCACTGCCATACATCAGAGTAAGAACAATTACACTGCCATGCACAGCCATTCGGGACTTTCTTGATAACATATCATTCCAGTAAAATCCACCTAAAGCAGCTATGGCTTTCAATGAAGAGTTCATTTGCCTACTAATATCGCCATTTAAGTTTTTCTTTCCGCCACAAATGCTTCCCAAATGTTCTTTAATGTTGATTTTCTTAATACAGTACTTTCCTGAGAAATTTTAAAAGTCGCTTTCGCTTCATTTCAACGTGCCTTTTTCGTCCTACATATGAAAAAGTCCTCTGAAAATATGAAAAGGTCACATATTCCTCTGAAAAGGTCCTCTGAAAATATGAATGGGTCCTCTGAAAATATTAAAAGGTCCTCTGAAAAGGTCACATATTCCTCTGAAAAGATCCTCTGCAAAGGTCAAAGGTCCTCTGAAAGGTCCAAGGTCCTCTGAAAGGTCAAATGTCCTCTGAAAGGTCAAGGTCCTCTGAAAGGTCAAAGGTCCTCTGAAAGGTCAAAGGTCCTCTGAAAGGTCAAATGTCCTCTGAAAGGTCAAGGTCCTCTGAAAGGTCAAAGGTCCTCTGAAAGGTCAAAGGTCCTCTGAAAAGGTCACACATGAAAAGGTCCTCTGGACACTGTCCTCCGGGTTACTACGCATCTCTCTTATTAAGTCTCAACACCAGATTATTTCCTGAGTAATTAAATATAAAGCGCGGTCAAAGTTTTCACTTCTTCATTGTCTGATTGCGGATCATTTATGAACACATAAATATATGAATAAATAAATAAATAAAATATGCTGGTAAAGTTACACACGAAGTTCAAGCAATCTTCTAGTTAACGATAATTTTTGTTAACCTCGCTTTCTTTTAAAACATCTTTAAATAACCAGTTGTTGTGTAATAAATTCACGGGAACAAACTATCTAGTTAACATTCTTTGAGATCTATCATTCAAATATTTTTTTATTTCTTGTGCTTAAATGCGTTTAAAATATGCTGAATAAAAGCTTTTATAAAATCTGATCTTCTTTAATAGATTCATAATGCCGTCTATACACGGTAGAGTCACATTATTGTGACCGCCACCTAATATCCAGAGTAACCGCCGTGTGGAGCGCGGAGACAGCTAGACGTGCTGGGAGTAACACAGTAAGGTGCTGGAAGGTGTTCGCAGGTACGTGGAGCATTGCTGCCTGCAGTGCATCTGACAGCTACTGGAGAGGGCGTGGTGGAGGATCGATAGAGAGAACAACACGATCCAGGTGGTCCCACAATGCTCAATTGGGTTTACGTCTGGGGACGTAGGAGGCTAGGGAAGTACTTTGAAGTCTTCATCCTGCTCTGCCAACCACTCTTGGATATTTCTAGCTGTGTGACACCTCGCATTGTCTTACTGGAAAATCCCATACACTCCAGGGAAGACAATCAACATGTATATCTGTAAATCGTCTGCAAGGATGGATTCATAAGGAATTCGGTCCATAGTACCTTTCACAGGTATCAGTGGACCCAGAGAATACCAAGAAAACATTCCCCAGACCATAACGCTGCCGCCACCAGATTGTGTTCTTCCAGCAATAATTAAAGAGTGTTTGTTCTGCGATGTATCTCCCCTTATACGCCAACGTACATTCGTTCGATGAAGCAGAAAGCGTGACTCATCGGAGAAGGCAATCCTTTGCCAATCAACTGAGGTCCAATTCCGATACTGCCATGCAAATGTAAGCCTTTTCTACCGATGTACCTTCGTTAGCATTGGTGCAGTGAATATCCGTTTGCATCGGAGCCCCGTACGCAGCAGGGTTCGCTGAGCTCTCGTTTTAGACATACTTCCGGTAGCCCCCTGGTTCATTTAGCCAGTGAGTTGCTCCACTGTAGCGTGTCGATCGGCCCTCACGCACCTTCGAAGCTAACGCTCACCTCTCACATCAATTGCGCGTGGTGCTCCGCAGTTCCCAACTTCCTTATTCGCAATGGCGCCATTTCTCCAATAGCGATACACTTTAAAAAAAGCAGCACGCAAACTATTCACAAACTGCGCTGTTTCAGAAATAATATCCCCCTTGTCTCAAAAGTAGATAATCATCCCTTTTTTTTAAATCTTGTAAATCGGTGCTTCTATCCATGACAGCAACAAGTGATGTGTTTTCAGAATGCCTACAGCATCCTTTATATACCCTCCAAGCCAGTTCACATCATGTTCCTTCTTTCATTGGCTACGCGCTGTTGAAGTCAGAAGTAGGAAGTGGTCACAATAATGTGACTGGGCTGTGTATATAGACCGAAAAGACAAAATATTACCAACTCTTTAATATGTTGTTGGTCCTAGATGTGATACCAAAACAGGTCTAACAGGGTGAGTCCTGAACGCTACAAGACTTTTAAAAATGTCTGGTGGTATTTGGTAACAACGCTTTACCAAGAGATCCTTTAACTCTTGTAAGTTAGTGTGTTTGAGCTTCCGCACATCGGACTTACTCTTACAACACAAACCACAGGTATTCCATTGGATTGATGCCTGCGGAATTTGGAGTCCAGGGCAATACCTGGAAGTCTTCGTCATGTGCTGCGAGCCATTCTAGAACAATTAAGGCAGGGTGGCATTGAGCTTTTTTCATCTAAAAGAAGGCACTGCTCAAGAGGAATACCCTGGTTTTAAAAAGAAGTACCTGGTCTTCAATGATGTTTATGTAGGTGTTAAGCGTCATTGTTTCCTCCACATGACCGACTGGACCAAGAGTTTCCCTGCAGAAGATTGCTCCACTTGCTGTTTTTTGTCCTATAGTTCATCCTGGTGCCAACACGAACCCATGAAAACGTTGAATACGTACCCAGTCTTCCACATGGTGCAACAAGAAACCATATGCATCCGACCAGGCTACCTTCTTTCAATCATTCAAGGCCAACTTTTGATGCTCTCGTGCCCATTGTAGGTTCTTTCGACGGCAAACCGAGGTCAGCATGGTCACTTCCAGCAGTATGCGGCTACTCACCTCATTTTCATCGTGGTTTAATGTATTGAGTTTTATGACACATCACTCCCGTCAACAGCATCCAAATTTCCTTTGATTTCCGCCACAGTACCCCTTCTGTTCGTTGGTATCCTACGGGATAGCCTTCGCTCGCATCTAGCATCGATGAGCAGTGGTGAGCTCACACCTTGCCGAAAGTTCGTGGTTTTTCCCTTCTCGGACCACTTTTTGAAGGTACTAAGCACGGATGACCGTCCCCATATCACAAGCTTTGTCATCTCGGAAATACTTTGAGCCTGTCGTCTGGGAATTACAATTTGGCTTTTGTCAAACTCGCTAAGTCCGCGCCCTTTCCCATCCGAAGAACAAGGACAAGGCTTACCAACAGAGCTCATTATCAGGTTTTATTTATAGATTCTTGACCCTCACCCGTGCCGTCGTTTATCTTCATTTTTGCGATATGCATAAAGACGCGCTAGTAATACTATTTCGGCTCTTCGTTATTTATACGCTATATCGACAAAAGTCCCCGGACACCCCTTCAAAAGCAAATGAACGGACCCACTGTGTTGTTAAAATGCGCGGTACAGCTGCAATTTTTGTTAAAAACAAGCCTGCAGCTGACCGCGATGATATCGCAGTGTGAGGTTGAGTGAAAATGTCCCGGAGGGAGAGAACTGATTTTGAGAAATGAAAGATTGTTGGGTGTTATATTACTGTGGCTGTACGTAAGAGAAACCGAGAGGCGTTTAAACATACCCAATTGTGTTTTGGTAGTATTGAATAAGTGGAAGACATATGGCGTGCGTGAAGCAGCCAAACGTACCGGCAGACCAAAGAAAATCAGTGATAGAGGACGTCGAAGCCTCAGGAAAGTCGTTACAGCTAATCGACGGAGTACTGCACAAGACCTCAGTGTACAGGTGAGTAAAGATGCTGAAATCTCGGTATGCACACGTAGCATTCGGACAGAACTCATTCCATGGGTCACCGTGGTTGTGTGGCTGCTCATAAGCCTTTAATCTCCATTCGGAATGCTACTTGTCATTTAGCATGATGTAAAGAACATTTATCGTGGACCTTAGATCAATGGAAACCGGTCCAATGGACTGATGAATCTAGACACAGGATCCATCAGTCTGATGGCCGTTTTTTTAAATGTATGGTCCCGGCCTATTGGCTATCGTTCACAAACCTGTTAACCATCACGTCTACTTCGATATTCTGGACATTTATGCCCTATTAAATTTGTGGCAATCCTATGGAACAGAGTCTTTTTGGTACCAGCAGGATAATGCACCTAGCCGTAAAGCAAGGACTATTACGGCGTGGTTTGACGATAATTCCGTATCGTGTGTGGACTGGCCAGCACAGAACCCTGATCTTAATCTAATAGAGCACATATGGGATGAATTAGAGCGCCGCATAAGAAGATTGAAACCAAGGTTGACTACTAAGCAACAGTTAGCCGCAGTATTATATACTTAATGGAAGCGCATACCTATCGCTGTGTTCCAAAACCTTGTCGAAAGCATGTCTCGAAGGGTCAGTGCATGCGTTAAGGCGAAAGGTGGACCAACACCGTACTAATGTATGTCAATATATGCCATGTTGTTTTTCTCTTCTAGGTGTCCGGTGACTTGTCAATATAGTGTATATATTTGCACTGTGTTCAATGAAAGCAAGAGATACAGAAAAGGATTTCCTGAATTCATTTTATTGGGCTTTAGTGACCACTGTCAGCAACTCATTGGGATATAAGAAGTCACCTGTCCCTAATTTAGGTTCACTGGTTCTAGCGAAGGGAGAGAGCCAGTGCTGTAAAAGGCAAACGCAACATTTATGCCTCACCGGAATTCGAACCCACTCCCACCTCGAAGGAGTGTTCATAAGCCAGCGCTTAAACCGCTGCGTCCCCGGGGTGGCCCTGATATTTTTACTAGTCTGTGCAAAAAGAAAACTCCAATCAGGTATATAGATTTAATGATATTATGATAAATATAACAAGTTAGTAAAATCATGCAATGCATTGATTATAATACGCTTTCCAACATACCAGAAATCATTACTCAAGTTATGAGGATAATGGCTGTGGAATAAATCTCGGTTCTGTGACCTGACCTTAGATCCCATTTCGATTATATTTAACACAATCGGTCCAGTATACCTCCGAAATAACATGATAAAATTTTGTCGCAATGGAAGCATTTTTACGTACGTTGAGATGCATAAGGCCTATTGAATAGATTCCGCTCCTGTGTCGTAACCTTTGATCCCATTTCGCCCATTTTCAATAGGATTCGTTCCCAGGCAGATCCCTACAACATACTAACATTTCATCCAAATCGAAGAATTTTTACATAAGATATAACGCATAATGTCGATGGAAGTGATTCCGCTCCTAGACCTGACCTTTGACCCCATTTTGCCCATTTTCAATAGGGTTTGTCCTCAAGTGGTCCCCTAGCACATACTAAAATTTCATCGAAATCGAACCTTTTTTATGTTAGTTATGACGCATAAGAGCGGTGGAATGGATCCCGCTCCTATGTCCTAACCTTTGAGTCCATTTCGTTCACTTTCAATAGGGTTCCTTCCCAGTGATCGCCTTCCACATACTAAAGGTTCAGCGAAATCGGACGACTTCTACGCGAGTTATCGTGCGGACGGACATACGCACACAACGGGTGACGTAATGAGGCAGATGGGAATCGCGACCATCGGCTCGCAAGAGTGTGACGTCATAAAACTTTAATAGGATCCACACACAATGCGTGACGTAATGAGACAGATGGTGTGACCGCGCGCCAACACTCAAGCGCGAGATTGTGACGTCATAAGATCGTCCCCAGGTTTTCCCCTACCATATAATAAAATGTCATCGAAATCGAACCAATTTTGCGCACGTTATGACGCATAAAGGCAATGGAATGCATTCCGCTCCTATGTCCTGACCGTTGACCCCACTTCACCCATTTTCAAGAGGGTTCATTCCCAGGTGGTCCCTTGCAATATACTAAAATTGCATCGACATCGAACCATATTTACGCACGTTAGGGCGCATAAAGGCAATCCAATGCATTCCGCTCCTATGTCCTGACCTTTGACCCACTTCATCCATTTTTAATAGGGTTCATGCCCAGGTGGTCCCCTGCAATATACTAAACTTTCATCGGCATCGAACAATTTTTACACAAGTTATGACGCATAAGGTTAATGGAATGGATCCCGCTCCTATGCCGTGACCTTTCACCCCATTTCGTCCATTTTCAACAGGGTTCGTCCCTATGTGGTACCCTACCACATACTTAAATTTCATCGAAATCGAACCATTTTTACGCGAGTTATCGTGCCGACAGACGGACGGACAAAGCTGGAGCATATACGCTTCTTCAACCTACGGTTGGAAAGCGGAAAAAACGAACGCTATTGAGTGGAATAGTTCTGCCTGTCAGAATTTCGAACAAGTGTGAATCATATTTCTCTTCAAAAATATTTTTGCAAAATGTATTTTCTGAATCCTTTTTGCAGATGCCAGAAATTGTTCCTATTGAGATCCGGATAGCATTATACTATATACTCTACATCTATTATTTCGAAGGATGTACTACAAGCACATGGTATGTGCCGTGAGATCCTGAGCAACTATTGGAAAAAACAAGACATCCAGTGAAACGGAGAATAACACTGTTGAGAGTAATAGAATATAGAGTGGAACTCCGTAAAAACATTTTCAAAGGACCAACAAAAATTTACGTTAAGTTGACAAAACGTATAAATGAAGCATGGAAGTTTTCCTTAGTTTAATTAAGGTAATAAGTTGTGTGCATATTTTTTTTATATTCCAGTATAATAAAAAATTAAGTTACACCTTTTTAACAGCTATTTATCTTTACATTTGTTGATTCCAGTCACATAGCAGGATTAGAGTGCCTGAAAACACAGTAAGTAGTACACACTATATTCACAAAAGTCAGCGGACACCACTTCAAAAGCAAATGAACGGATCTGCTGCGTTGTTAAGATGCGCGGTACAGCTGCAAACGGTATAAAAATAAGCCTGCAGCTGACCGCGAGCATATAGCACTGTGAGGTTGAGTGAAAATGTCGCGGCGGGGGCGAACTGACTTTGAGGAAGGAAAGATTGTTGGGTGTTTTATTAGTGGGTTGTCCATAAGAATAACCGAGAGGCGTTTAAACATACCCAAGTCAACTGTTTTGGATGTACTGAATAAGAGGAAGACACATGGCGTGCCTGAAGCACACCAAAGAAAATCAGTGATAGAGGACGTCGAAGCCTCGGAGAGTCGTTACAGCTAATCGACGGAGTACTGCACAAGACATCAGTGTACAGGTGAGTAAAAATCCTCGAACCTTGGTATCTACACTTACCTTTCGCAGAGAACTTAATTCCATGGGATACCGTGGTCGTGCGGCTGCGCATAAACCTTTCATCTCCACTCGGAATACTACTCGTCGTTTAGCATGGTGTAAAGAACATTTGTCATGGACCGTAGAACAAGGAAAACGGGTTCTATAAACTGATAAATCCAAATACAAGCTCCATCAGTCTAATGGCCATGTGTGGGTACGGCGGCAGCCGGCGGGACGCTAGTGACCACAGTGAAATGTTCCTGCGGTCAAGTTTGGACCTGGCAGTGTTCTCTTGTGGGGGTGTCTTTCGTGGTATGGTCCCGGCCCATTGATTATCGTGGACATACCTGTTACCCATCACGTCAACCTCGATATTCTGGACAGTTATGCACTATTAACTCTGTGGCAAACCTATGGAACCGAGCCTCGTTGGTACCAGCAGGATATGCACTGAGCCATAAAGCAAGGACTGTTACGGCGTGGTTTGACGATAATTCCGTATCGTGTGTGGTCTGGCCAGCGCAGAGACCTGATTTTAATCTCATAGTACACCTATGGGATGAATTAAAGCGCCGCATAAGAAGATTGAAACCAAGGTTTACTACTAAGCAACAGCTAGCGGCAGCATTATGTACCTAATATTTCCTGGGTCCTTTTTTCGACCTCAGTACAACAATTATTTTACGTGACATCGGTTCAATAAGATGCCTGAAACAGTTGGAAGGGACGACCAACCAGGCTGTGGGTAACGTGGCCTTCAATGCAGGCATGGAGGTGATTAATGTGTCCAGATGCCTGATAGGCCGTCCCACAATGGCCCACAAGGGCTCTCTCTGCGTGATTGATATCGGTGGAGTTGAGAGTCCAATTAATATGCTGGATGCCTGAACTGTGTTTCTCAAACCATTTCTGCACATCATTGGACTTGTGACTTGGCACATTGTCATCTTGAAAGAAACCGTTGCCATTCAGAAAAAAGATGCAGTATTGCTCGGTGTACAGAGTCAGCAAACAATTCACGATAGAGGGCACCAGTAGTTATAGGTTGCTCCACATACACCAGGAGTCTAAGTTTCTGCTAGGAAGACATACCCCACACCGTACAATCGCCTTCGCCGGCCTGCACTGTGACGACCATGCACTGTGGATCAATTCCTCATGTCGTTTGTGCCAAATACGTACAAGAGCATCCACCGAGTGGAGTAAAATAATAGTTTGAAAAAGCGGGATACTTGTTCTCCGAGCTGGCCTTTTTAAAGGCCGATAAATCTTTACGTTTATCAATCACGCGTCGAATTTTACAACTAACTGCTCCATTCATACTGTAACATCACAGACACTCGATCACAACACAAGACATTTATTACGTTACTATTTTACACAAAAACATAAACTGGAATACACTCAGCGGTACAAACTGAACTTGTTGTCTTAGCCAAAGCTCGGCATGTCCTACTGCTTCAATATCTCTCACGCTACTCCCCTACATCACTCACCACACGCTCAAGTCATTAAGTGTCAATGTATCGTTCCCCAATTTTGTGCGTGGAAGTTCGTATTTTACAATCCCTCCTCACTCCAGAGGATCTTTTTCCAGTGGTAACAAGTTCTTGTCAATTTACAATACAATAGTCATAGTTCACATAATGAGTCATAATCCATTTACAAAGAGAAATATATGAGTTTATTTAACAATTATCTTTACGTGCTTTCCAACAATTTCTTTGTATTACATACCACAACCAAAAAAAAAATGTTTTCACTAGCAGACACATGATCAAAGTGGATCATCTAAATTTGGAATTCTGCTCAGGCCATTTGCATGTTTGTGCATAGTTCCCGATCGATTAATTATAACAAAATCATATGCTTGTAAAGCAAGGGCCCATCTCATCAGACGAGCATTTGAACTTGCGTTGGTGCGTAACCAAACGAGAGGGGTATGATCAGTTCGTATGAGGAACTTTTGGCCATCCAGGTAGCATTTCAGTTTCTGTACCGCAAATATAATGGCGGCACATTCGTTTTCACTGGTACTGTATGTCTTCTCTGTTGTCGAAAGTTTTCTGCTTAGATAGAGTACAGGATGTACAGTGCCATCTTTTTGTTCTTGCGAGAGGACGACTCCCATTCCTTGATCTGAAGCATCAGTTTGTAGAATAAATCTACGTTCATAAGTAGGGGCATACAGAACAGGAAAACTAGATAAAGATTTTTTTAGTTCCACAAAAGCTTTCTCACATTGTTCTGACCATATAATTTCTTCTTTACCAGTTTTACCCTTCAAGATGTCTGTCAAGGAAGCTGCTATCGAAGAAAACATTGGAATATATCTGCTGTAATATCCCGCCAGGCCTAAGGAAGATCTTACTTGCGTCTTGTTCTTTGGCGTAGGAAAATTTTGTATGGCGTGAACCTTTCGTTCCGCTGGTTTCCGATATCCTTGTCCAACAATATGACCCAAATACAAGAAGTGATCTTGAGCAAACTTACATTTGGAAGGTTTTATGGTCAAGGAAGCCCTCTGCAACCTCTGTAGCACTTCTTCAAGATGTATCAAATGATCCCCACAGTTTCCGGAAAAAATGGCAACATCATCTAGATATGGAACGGCAAATTCTTCGCAGCCTCTCAAAAGTTCCGACATCATTTTGCTAAAGAAATAAGGTGCGTTCTTAAGGCCAAATGACATCTTTAAGGGCCGATACGTTCCAAACGTAGTCACAAACGCTGCCAATCTTTGAGCTCTAGCACTTAATGGAATTTGCCAGTACCCTTTTGTTAAATCTAATACTGTAATATACTTCGCTCCAGAAACCTTTTCGACTCTTTCTTCTATGTTGGGAAATGGATAGAACTGGGTCCTTGTCGCTTCATTCAATCGCCTGTAATCAATACATGGGCGTGGATCTCTTCCGTGTACTTCTACCAAAATCATGGGTGATGTATAGTCTGATTCACCAACTTCTATAATCTTGTACTGCATCATTTTATCTATCTCGGCTTTAAGAATATTTATCTGCCTGGGAGACATTCTATAAGGCTTAACTCTTACAGTAGCATTACTAGCTAGCTCGATATCATGTTCGACCAAATGAGTCTTTCCTGGAATATTAGAAAACATTTTTAAGTAATGATATAATAGTTCTTTCAGATCCTGAATTTGTTGGCCACTTAGGCGCTCTCGAAGTTTACTGTTCTCCTCGATATCAGAGAAGTTAAATATATTTGGATTTTTTTCAACTTGCGGAAATTTAATCTCTAAATCCATTCCACCATTTTCACAACCGGGCAATAAGTTCACAAATTCTGGTCGTTTATGGTATGGTTTCAGCATGTTAATGTGATATACTTGATGCTTTACATTTTTACCTTCAAAGCTTACTACATAATTAGTCTCTGAATTTTTTTTTTCAATTTTCCCTGGTCCTTTCCCCTGTTCCGCTAACTTATTTGGCCTGCAGGTAACCAATACTAAATCTCCTTCTTGAAATTCACGTTTTACCGCATTTCTGTCATACCAATATTTTCTTTTCAATTAAGCCACTTCCATGTTTTTAATGGCGAGTTCTTGACATCTTTTCATCCTATTTATTAACTCCAATACATATTCAATGACATAGTTTTCTTCTTCAGGATGACCCATTCATTTTTCATACAATAGTGTCATTGGCGTACTCAAATTTTTTCCATGCACCAATTCAGCAGGCGTAAACCCTGTGCTTTCATGTGTCACAATTCTCAAATCAAACAGCGCCGCCGGTAACTGTTTCTCCCAATCCGGAGCAGACTCAAGACATAAAACTCTCAACATCCTTTTAATAGTTCGATGGAATCGTTCTACCGGATTACTTTGGGGATGATATACAGAACTATGAGTAACTTTTATTCCAAACCGCTCCAGAAATTCTAGTGTCAAAATGCTTACAAAACTGGCTCCTTGATCAGTTTGAATTTCTTTCGGAAATCCCATGCCGCTAAAAATGTGTAACAAGGCGTCAACTACGGACTTGGATCCTATGTGTGGGACTGGTACCGCATCTGGATATTTGGATGACAAACACATAGCTGTAATTATGTATCTATTTCCGCTTGAAGTCTCGGGCAAAGGCCTACAGGCATCAACGTTGATGTTTGTAAAAATTTCAGGAATAATTGGAACTATTTTCAAAGGTGCTTTCTTTTTGTCCCCAGCTTTTCCAGCACGTTGGCATGAATCACAAGATTTTACAAATTCTTCAATGTCTTTATAACAGTTAGGCCAATAAAAATGCTTCGCTAGTCTGTCGTTCGTTTTTGTCACTCCTAAATGCCCCGAAGTTCCCTCATGACACATGTTTTTTATTTGTTCTCTATATTGTTCTGGAACAACATTAAGATCTCCCTCTTCGCAAATCTTGTTGATCTTCTTCTTCACCAACATTCCATTTCTTAGTACAGCATAACCATTTGCCTTTTTAAAATCTGTTTTCTCTATTTCTTTGAGAATTTTTCTCAATTCCAAACTTTGCCGTTGATCTTCCATGAAACATTTTGAATCCAATTTTACCAACTCTAACATGGCTTTATCTTCATCATGCCACAGTGGCAGAATAATTTCTTCTAATTCACCTGATTCTTCGGAACCCACAGCCTCTCCTTCAAGGGCTTGTTTTTCTTTCTTTCCTGAATCATTCTTTACTGAATTTCTCTCTTCGTTGTTTCGTTTCTTTTTTTCTTGATAAAGAGTAACCACAACATTTACCTGTTCTGAATTAAGTGGCTACTCCATATCAATTTTTTTTAACAAAGCGGCAGTCTCTTATTTCCAAGTAAATATCCACCTTGATCTAGCGACTTCCTAATCACTGCAGCCTTAGTTACAATATGACCTAATTCACATTCTAGTTCAACTTCTGCCAATGGTAAACAAACCATTCAGTAAACTCAGTAAACTCACCTGGCGACACATACTCTTGACAAATGATATCAACTGATGAACCCGTATCCCCGAGAATAGGCATGGTAACTCTATTTTTCCTTCAAAGGTATAGGGTGTCAAGAGATACCCTTCAGTTTCCTCTCCGATTCTATTTACGCTTCCTGAGTTCTGTGATTTCTGCTTTGGACACTGAGGTCGAATGTGATCATAAGATCCACACTCGTAACATTGAAGCTTCCGTCTGCGATCATACTTTTCTTCATTCTGAGATACATTCCGATTTGACCACCTTTGTCCTACATCTGACTTTACATAATTTTTGGTATAAAATCCATTTTTCATAAAACTTCCCCGATCATAGTTATCTCTAGTTTTTTCTCACTGCCTTGCATTTTCTTTGAAGCACAAAATTGATTCGACGAATTTTTCTTGGTTTCTCCTCTTACACTTTCATAATTGTCCACCATATCAGCCAAATCTGAAGGTGAGACAATATTTGACCATTTATCAATAAAATGCTCCTTTATTTCTATAGGCACTCTCCGCTTCAATTGATCTGTGATCATTAATTATTTTAGCCCTTCAAAATCACCTATTTTAAGTCCTGAAATCCATTCATTAAAATAATTTTCTAACTCGAAGGCGAAATCTCTCCAGGTCTTCTCTGATGTACGCATGTGTTGTATAAATTTCAATCTAAATTTCTCTGGACTTAACTTATATCTTTTATGAAGTAACCTTTTAACATATTCATAGTTTTTAGCATTTTCCACATTTTCTCTGGCAATCAATTGTGATATTTCGTAGGTGTGGCGTAAAGGAAGTCTTGACCTTTATGCTAACGTAAAATATCCACATACTAATAAATTGTTCCTAAATGAAACAAACCTTAACGGCCAGACAAAACATATAAACAGAAGTCAACTTACGGAAAATGTCCTTTATTCACGATGAAAAGCACTACACTCTCCACATATTTATCACACCACTACTCCTTTTAGCATTCTTCATTTCATAATACAACGTTCTCATACAACTCTCTCGACGGTACAACGCTCGTAGTAATCGTTCTCAATAATCGCTCTTATCAACACCTCTCATACAACAGATTAGTCGTCGCTTTTTATCTCTTGTTCTTATCTTATTACATGCATACGTCACGTGCATTCAACCTCAATTGTGTTGCCAAATGTATTCGTTCGAAGGAAAAGATATTTCGTTAAGCGTGAAGAATACTGAGAATAAACTCAAGATTTACATAGGGAAAGAAACTAAAAAAGGAAAGTTAATCTAGAATATACGTCACATCATCTCCCTCGTAATTCTTTTTTTCTTTTTTTTGCCTAAAACCTATCAATTTTGTAGAGGTATCCTTTCAAACAATCTGATCATGCATTCAACCTGTCAGATAAGAACCTACAAAATAGATGAAGAGATTTGTTGACCTGTTGCTGTAACTGACTTCTCAGTACATATAGTCTGTAGATATCAATAGTTCAATAAACATTCACAGAAAACTTTCTGTACGATTTCAAATCTACATTTTATACTTTGTGATAAATACTTTGTCAATACGTGTGGAGAACACTCATCAATATATATATATATAAGTAGCATAGTAGTCAAAAAAATGCGTATGGCAGAAAAAAAAACTACAACATTTTTAACGTGATTAATTACACATTGGTCCACTCCTGATAACTTCTCAGGGAAGACAAAACATTCAAACTAAGTTACGTGAATATTGTAATACAGTGTAAATTTAGTTTGGTGAAAAAAACTGCACTTGCAGAAAAAATTCAACACCAACTCAACAAGTGTCAAGCAGAAAAAAAGGTTAGACATGGAACAACAACAACACAAAACCTTTGATTGCTTGGCGGCCAGGGCCGACTTCGAACTACTCCCATGCATTCGCACATCGAAATAAATTTGAGATGGGATAGGGGAAACCCTGGAAAACCCTATCCTGGGAGTGAAATCTTTATAAATTATCAACAAAAGCAATGCTGATTTTCGTGTTATGCCGCAAAGACAACATGCACAGAATGAAATGACAAGCATTTTGTATTAAAACAAATATAAATGTGGCGCCACACCAAAAAAAAACAAACAAAGAAACATTACATATTGACAAGATAATGCAGGCGATATTTTGTTTTCAAAGTTTGTCAAAAAAAGTTCTGTTATTTTGGTTTGTCTGGAGGACAGAAAAGTTCAAATAGATAGTCTTTATAGGTAACAAAGTTCTGTGATACAAGAAAGTTCACATAGTCTTCACAGAGCAAAGCTCTATATTGTAAAAGTTCCTTTGCGCTTGAAAGTCAGTTTTAAAAAAACTTTTAACAGTACCTGTTGCTCGCAAAGAATACCCGTGTGCGGACACGCTTATGTTGTTGTCGGGGCGACAACGGCACTCTCGAGGCTTCACGCTTTGCAGGCTGAGGTTGCAAGTCACTGGATCGCCGTAATGTGTCAGGAATTCCCGCGGACAAGGCAAGCTGACCAGAAGAGGCAGGGTCATCAGGCTGTCGCAAGGAAGTCTCAGGCTGGATCAAGGAGGTCTCAGGCTGGATCAAGGAGGTCTCAGGCTGGACTGGCGGTTGCAGGTTCCCCAGGCTGGATCAAGGAGACGAACCCGGAATCTGAGAAGGATGAAGATCCGGTCGCTTCCTTGGTGGTCGAAGAAACGGTGTGTAACTAGAAGGGCGCTTCCGTGAACGACGAGGGACGGTGAGGGAAGGTATAGGCTCCGTCCGTCTCGAGCGAAGATTCCAAGGACGAAAACCTGGCGGATGCAAATGCTGGACTCTATGTCTGGATTGTAGCCCAACACTAGAAGTTGCACTAGGAGAGTGTGGAAGAGGAGGGGGAAATTCAGGTGGCGGACGCTTTGTAGTTTGAAATGGCACAGATGGCAAAAGAGGACGTTTTTGCCCTACGGCAGATGGATCAAATGTTCCTGAAGTAGGCAGCTGCTCAGCAGAAACAGAAGGAAATATTTTTGTTCTTGGAGACTGAAGAACCTCAACAATATTGACTGATGATTCAGATTCAGCAAGAGGTACGACTCTTGTAGGCGCAGGAGAGATGGAACTGTCTGATGAAGAAATGTCAGTTCTTGTACGTTTTAAGTTTTTTGATTGAAAACCAAAGGGAGGCACTATACGTGAAGAAGCAAATGGAGCGATTGGAGTATGAGAAGCAGATGAAAAAGAACCTCGTTGCAAACGACAAGAATATCCAGAAGAACTGGAAGCACTAGAACTCTCGTCTTTTGAAAAGGCAGGAGACTGAGGAGTTGAAATAATGACAGCACCCCGAGTGAATGGAATAATGTCAGAATGTGAATCGTTAAGAGTAGAAGCAAAGACCCGATCAGACGAAGGTAGAGAATCGGACAGGACAGGGGTAGGGTCAATAATTTATCATCATTTACACATACTTGTGAAGTCCCACCCTCTGTCTGAGGATTCCTACTAGATTTAGGGTTAATAATTGCATCAGTGCTTCTAATAACTCCATTTTCTACATTGCCGCACATGGGCAGAATGTAGGGAGCCATCTAGCTTCTTTAATATGACATTATTATTGTACACTTCCACCAATTCAAAAAGGCCTTCATATAAAGGTGCAAATTTTTTAACGAATGTGTGTGCAACGGAGGATTGGAAATGAGTTTCCAATAAGACCAGATCTCCAACTGCGAGATATGGTTCCCTCCGTTTCGCATTATAGTGCCTAGCTTGGCTTAATTGAGCTCGACTGATAGCAGTCCATGCCTTTTGCGCAAGTAGTTTTACAGAATCAGGTGTTGGTATTTGGTTGATCTCATCGATAATGCCAGTGAAATTCTCAAAAGGGGTGCGGATTTTGCGCCCTAAAAAAGTTCAGCGGGCGTTAGCCGCGTTGATTCATGAAATGATGAGCGAAGGGCAAAACAAAACATTTCAACATGTTCGTCCCAACGCTCATGATTATTACCAATGAAGGTTGAGATCATCTTTAGCAATGTTCTATTCACACGCTCTGCCGGATTGGCTTGAGGGTGATATGGACTTATGAACTTATGTTTCATTTGAAGCCTCGCACACATTCGCTCAAATAACTCCGAAATAAACTGAACCCCGTGGTCCGAGACTACGGTACGGGGACAGCCAAATCGAGTGAAAACATTATGTATTAGAATATCACATATTATATCAGCCGTAGCTGCTTTAATGGGGAATGCTTCCACCCATTTAAAAAATTTATCTGTAACAACTAAAATATAACGAGATTTAGTTTTAGTTGATAATGGATAAGGGCCCAATAAATCTATAGAAATAGTTTCAAAAACATAATTATTTGAACTAAAAATAAGGTGACCGGCCGGTCATTTATTATCATAATTGTACTTTTGGCAGTACTCACATGAGCGAATGTATGCCAGTATACTATTGTACATGCCCGGCAGGTAGGCTACGTCTCGGAGCTTACTACGAGTTTGTCGTATGCCTAAGTGGCCGGCAAGAGGAATATCATGAAATTCATATAATAAAGCCATACGAAGAGACTGAGGTATCGCAGGGCGGTACTCAGCTCTGGAGTTTGCAAATTTTTTATAATACAAAATACCATCGATAATCTCATAATTTCGACTACGACCCGCTAAAGAAGGTTCACTTGGAACAGAAGAACCAGCGAGTAAGAATATATAAATTTCCCCAAAATCTGGATCATTCGGCAGTTCAGAAATTATTTGCTCCCTTGAAGTTATTTCCGAAAGAAGAAATAGGGAGGGAGGTTCAGTATCCGCCTGTGCACCAGAACTGACCGGATAGCGAGACAGTGCGTCAGGCAGTTGGTTTGACTTGCCAGGGCGATACTGAATTTGAACATTATATTCCTGAAGTCGAAGTGCCCATTTTAACAATCTTCGAGACAGATTCTTTGCTGTGGTTAAATATTGTTATGCCGAATGATCCGTAATAACATTGACAGTTAAATGATTTAGGTAGCATTTAAATTTGGTGACAGCAAATGAAATAGCTAAACATTCTCGTTCAGTAACAGAGTAATTACGTTCTGTTTTATTAAGAATTCGAGAGGCATATGCAATAGGATGCCCTCGTTGAGATAGAACAGCTCCTACACCACCTACCTGATGCATCGGTAAAAATATTTAACATTTCTGTATGGTTAGGGAAGGCTAACACAGGTGGCGAAACCAAGGCATGTTTAAGAGTATTAAAGGCAGTCTCTGCCTCTGTGGACCAAGCAAAGTGTCTATATTTTCGTTTCAAAGCGAATAAAGGTTCGCATAGAGTAGCGTACCCCGGAACGAACTGTTGGTAACACCCGGTCATGCCTAAAAATCGCGACAATTCTTTCGCCGACTTAGGCCTCGGAAAGTACGAAATTGGCTTTATCTTTGAGTCATCGGTTAGAAGATCTTTAGGGGTAATTTTCAGTCCGAGATATAAGAGTTCGTTTCGGTCAATTTGACATTTGCTAGGCTTTAACGTCAAACCTGCATTATGTAGCAGTTGGAAAACTTGGTCCAACAGAGACAAATGCTGTTCAAAAGTTTCAGAAGGGACGATAATATCGTCCAGATAAACATGGACATTAGGTCCGAGCACATGACGTAAGACTGAATCCATTAAGCGCTGAAACGTTGCAGGAGCATATGTAAAACCAAAGGGCATGTGTAAAAACTCATATGCTCCAAACGGGGTAATAAATCCAGTTTTGTTTAACGGAATCTGGGTGGACAGCCACCTGCCAATAGCCACTAGCTAAATCCAATGTTGATAGCCAGTTTGTTGACGATAAGTCCTGGAGAATATCACTAATTATAGGCAATGGGTAATTGATAGCTTTGGTTACCGCATTGAGTTTTCGGTAATCTATTACGAAGCGATACTCTCCAGATTGTGTTTTTGGAACACGAAAAGCAGGTGCTGCCCAAGGACTAAGTGATTCTTTAATTATCCCTGAATGGAGCATGTCCTGTATTTGTCTTTGGAATTCAGCTTTCTTCTGGTTCGGACATGGATAAGGCTTACATGCAATGGGTTTAGCTCCTTCTGTATCAATAGTATGATACACCACCTGTGTAAACCCTGGTTTATCAGAGAATAACCCTGGTCTGCTGCGTAAAACCTGACCAAGTTCGCTTTTATGTTCAGGCAATAATTTGTCACTTGCAAGAACTGCAGAAAAATCAATTGGCTCTTCTGGGGTAGGATGACTAATCTCAGGCATTAAGATTAGGCCATGGTCGAAATCAAGTGTGAGCTTAAACATTTTAATGAAATCCACCCCCAGAAGGCAATCCACGGGTAACTCTTGGATTAAAAAGAAAGTATAAGAAACTTGAACTTTGCCAATCTTGACAGGTAAATGAACTGATCCAGAGTTTGCAAAAAGATTATTGTCGGCACCTCGGAGACATTTGCTGGGAGGGCTCGACACAAGCATTTGGAAAGCTAGCAGCACAGAAATAAAAATTTAATGCCGAGATGTCAGATCCAGAATCAATTTTAGTCGACACCACCACTTTGCCCAAGGTCACAAGAATATCAGGCAAAAGCGGAGCTTGAATAGTTAAGAAGAGAGATTTGAAGTCTTCAGAGAAACGAGGAGATAGACTCGACCCATCTACCTCCTGTTGAAGTTTAAATTGTCATGAAACTTATTAGAATGTCTAGATTGATTTTGGAAATGTGGCGAACCAGCAGGACGTGCTGAATTGTAACGTGCAGGAGAGGCAGCATTATTATCATTAGACTTGCCTTGCCCCCCAGCACGGTGTTTTGGATATGTTTGGTCCACCGGGTAATAACTATCCCGGGGACGAGAAACTTGGGTGTCCTGATTTCCATAACGGCCAGGATGTCGCACCTCTGGTACCCGACGATGCGGTGGCACGTATCTAGACTGCTGATGGGTGTTTCTAGGCTGATTGAAAAATTGTCTTTGATGAATGTTCTGGTTTGGCTGCTGATACCTGTTGTTTTGAATACGAGGTTCATGGTGCTGCGTAGGTTGGTGGCACTCGTGAACCTGTGAAGATTGTCTTTTGCTGTGGCGGTCTTCATAGACTCGAACGAGTTTTAAGCACTCGTGAATGGAGACGGGACGTCGAACTTCCAGATAATCCTGCAGGAAGGGATCCAGATGCTGTGACAACGTGTCACAAATCACAGACTCGACTGTAGCGGGATCCCATAATTTGTAAAGTCGGACTGTTTCCAGGGCGAACGATACTGGGTTATCTGAAGCTCGCTGTCGCCGGGAAAACAGTTGTTTTGCAAAGCCAACCTTATTGGTGCCAAAAGGAAAAACATCCAAAAAGTCAGCTCGAAAGTGCTGATAGGGAGCCCTCTGGGTTCATTCGACGCCAATGTCTGTAACAGACGTTTCCGTGTCTTGCAAACAGGTGCCAGCAATAGGTATCTGACAGTCTTCAGGAACATTATAAAGGTCAAAATGAGCGTCCAGATCCTCCAAAAACCTAAGCGAACCGCCGTTTCCCCTAAATATAATAGAACCCGCATGGGGCACGTAATGAGTAAGAATTTTGCTCCTTCTCATGGGTGGTGGTGGAGTAAATATTTGTTGAGGCACTGCGGTCGAAGTACGCGGTACATAAGCTTCGTACCTCGCGTATTCGCTGTCTGGTAAGTCAGAACCGCAAGCCTTGTATAGAGCGCTTGGTGAGTTATGAGGAACTCTATAACGCTGAGTACATATATTGGGCACCAATATATCCACATACTAATAAATTGTTCCTAAATGAAACAAACCTTAACGGCCAGACAAAACATATAAACAGAAGTCAACTTACGGAAAATGTCCTTTATTCACGATGGAAAGCACTAGACTCTTCACATATTTATCACACCACTACTCTTTTTAGTATTCTTCATTTCATAATACAACGTTCTCATGCAACTCTCTCGACGGTACAACGCTCGTAGTAATCGCTCTCAATAATCGCTCTTATCAACACCTCTCATACAACAGATCAGTCGTCGCTTTTTATTTCTTGTTCTTATCTTATTACATGCATACGTCACGTGCATTAAACCTCAATTGTGTTGCCAAACGTATTCGTTTGAAAAAAAATATTTCGTTAAGCGTAAAGAATACTGAGAATAAACTCAAGATTTACATAGGGAAAGAAACTAAAAAAGGAAAATTAATCTAGATAATACGTCACATAGGGCAAAAGTCCTATCAAATTCGCGACCCAATCTTCCCTTTTTATTTCTGCTTGTTGTGCTTGCCTTTCAAATAAAACTAAGTAAATACTTATATCACTGTCTTTTGGGTCAAATGTTTTCATCAAATGACGAAGTTCTAATCTCGGTTTATGAGCATTTCCATTTTGCTTCAAACTTCCTCCCTGCGGCTGACGTCCAGCTCCTATTCTGAGTTTTTCAAGCTCAAATTCCATTTGTCTTTCTGTTTGTCTACGGTTTTCAAGCTCCAATTCCATTTGTCTTTCTGTTTCTCTACGCTCTTTGATACCTGCCAAAAATTCTTTCACGAAATCCTCTTCATAACCTTCAAAGTTGACGATTTTATTTTTTAATTCCAGAATTTTGATATTCGGCGTAACTTCTATACCCAATTCTTCCGCCAACTGCAGAAGTTCTTCTTTGCGAGCTCTTCCTAAGAAAGCCATTTCAACAAGTTCTACGTGTACCTAATGTTTATTTATTATCGTATATGTGTATACGTTTACAGAAATTGTTTACTACACTATCCTACATTTACCTATACTCTAGGCTCAAACAGTTGATCTGAATGTACTATTTCTTGACAGAAATTATTTCCTTCTATTATCGTATATGAGTATACATTTACAGAAATTGTTTAAAACAATATTCTACATTTACCTATACTCTAGGCTCAAACAGTTGATCTCAATGTACTATTTCTTGACAGAAATTATTTCCTTCTATTCAATTCCGTGCCCGGAAACTTCTAAAAAACTTGCTTTGATATTTCATTCCTTTGGATAATTCTCTAAGAACAACAACATAAAACAGTACTTGCATAAACATCTAACGTTAGTGTAAATCCGATTGGGAACTTGTTTGTTTTCTCACGAACTAATTTCGAAAAACAAGAGTCACCATCCTTTGTTCTTCCCATAACAAAGAGGAAAAAAATATCCCTGTTGCGTCGGTTCGTTCTCACGCTTGAAGATTTTTCAATTCATCGATTCCCACGGTTATAAAAACGCCGCAAAGCTCGGATCTCACCGGTGCCACCACTTCTTTCTTTGGTCTGTAACATCACAGACACTCGATCACAACACAAAACATTTATTACGTTACTATTTTACACAAAAACATAAACTGGAATACACTCAGCGGTACAAACTGAACTTGTTGTCTTATCCAAAGCTCGGCATGTCCTACTCCTTCAATATCTCTCACGCTACTCCCCTACATCACTCACCACACGTTCAAATCATTAAGTGTCAATGTATCATTCCGCACTTTTGTGCGTGGAAGTTCGTGTTTTACAACATCACACTAAACATATATACGCTACGTCGGTCGACTAATCGCAACTTCTCTTGATCACGTGGTCAACGGATTGAATCCACTTTTGATAGGGTTGATCATAATTCAGTCATCACTCGGAGTATGCCTTACACAACATTACAACTAATTCATTTGCAATTGAATTTTTTGCGCCACATATATATATCAGAAACGAATAGCTCAAAAATGCTTTTTCCTCTCCAAACAAAAGTATTCACATGGAAGTCGTGTCTCACGAAAGCCAAGGCAGAACAATTGCTTTCTACGTGTTACCTTAGCAGTACGACCATAGGTCTGTTACTAATGATACTGCTCAGATACCACAAGAGAAGCTCATATACCACCCGAGAGACTCGTAGTGTTTGTGTTCTTGCAGTGTTGGCGTTTTGTATCTGTTTTCAGTTACTACAAGTGCACTATTCCTATCTTGCACTATCCGTGAACTTCCTGGCAATCATTTCCGAAATTTCCAACTTAATGGTAAGCGAATTACTTTAGTAACTTAATGTTTTGTACTTACTACCGTGGCTTTTTTACATCGCCATTTTTACAAATAGCAGCTTTCCGTGCAAAGCAGCAGTGTGACGTGCTACGACAAACGAGTTGCGCGTTGGCAGTGTGCTTATCATCCAGCAGTAACGTCAGTACAGTCGTCGATGGTTTTTCTACTACTATGGTTGCAATGGAGAGAGAGTATTTCTCGTTTCCGGATGGCTCTACTCATGCTCGAAGTTCAAGATCATGCTTGTGCATTTTTCCGATCACGAAGGGATAGTTCATCAAGAATTCAATGAACAGTAACAGAATGTCAACCATCAGTGTCTTTTTAGAGGTGTTGAAAAGGTTACGGAATTCTGTTCGAAGGCAAAAACTTCCTGGCTACGAAATCAATTTCCAAAGTGGATTATCCACCGTATTCACCTGACTTAGCGACTTGTTATTACTTGCTCTTCAAAAAATGATAACAGCCGTGGAAAGACGAAGATTTTTCAGATATTTCTGACGTCCATCGCAACATGACAAAGGAACTCAGGAGTATTCCATAAACAGAGTTCCAGGTATGTTTCCAGCAATGGCAGAATCGTCTAATAAATGCATAGCCGAATGAGGAGTTACTTCGAAGATGACAGTAGCCGCTAGTACACAAGTACGCACACATTTTTTCTACAGATGCATTCCGGGAATTAAATAATAACACCTCGTACATGCCTTGTCCTAAGTTTCAAGTCGGAAAATTGCCCGAAATTACTTTTCCCATCGAATCTACCTAATCTCCGAAGTAAAGAAATTTTCCAAAAATAAATGATACCAATGAATGAAATACGGGATTACACCATTGTACAATACAAATTTGGAAGGCGTGAATCCGTTTATTGGTGTAAATTTGGCGTGGATTTAAGGACAGATATATCCGAAAATTTGAAAATTTCGTCGTCCTGGAGCGGAAACCGAACTCGCGACTCTCGTATAGCGCCCAAGTATGCTAACCACTACAAACCCCAAAACAACCAAGTTTCAACTTTCCAAGTAATGTAATCCTCACTAAACGCCACGTTTGACTGTTGTGAGTGTTCGAAGTTGCTGTGACTGCTCAGCATGTATGGCTGGCATTACCTCCGAAATCTCTCTGGAATCTGATGGAGTCGATGCTTCGGCGTGCACAGATTGTCATTCGTGCTAGAGTAAGGAGAACACGCTTTTAGTTAGGTAACTGTAATGATTTGTCTATTAAGTGTATATGCGTGTCTGTCCAGGCCATTGTCTTTTCAGGTATTTTACTTTGACCATAATATCATCACCTTTCCCGTCTTTCCTGATCCATGAGTTCCTCTTTCTGACCTACATGGTTATGCAATGCATCCGCCTCTCCATTCTTCTGTCAATAGTCTGTAGCCTTTGGGTATCCGTTTCAGTTAAGAGCAATGTCTCTTATGCATACGTTTCGACTGGAGGGATGCATGGATCAGATAATTTTCTGTTTCTTTACTTTATGTCTCATGCCCGACTTCAATGAAATCCGACAATGAGGGATTCATAAAGCATTGTTAAAGTCTTTTTCTTTCCTGAATCACTTTTAAACACATATTTGCTCATTTTCATACCATTTAGTTAATCTAAAGATTTATCTCAACAGGCTAAATTTATTTAAGCTACTGCTATGAAATTTGCGCACCTAGAAGGGAACATGCTACAAGCGCATAACTTTGCAAATAGCTAGAGTGCGTGGTGGTATGCAAGTGATCCATCCACCTTTGGTGCGAGTGCGCATGAGGTGGCGCAGCAAGCACGAACCGAAAGCCTTATAAACCGTCGTGTAGTCGATGCCCCATAAAAGCGAAAACCACCGGTAGACGCAAGCAAGATTATAGAGTGACAAGCATGTCGGATAGATGCCAGAAACGTCGTCGGTTTACGCAAATTGCGGACACTGAGAAATACCTGATCATCGGGATGAAAACAGCAGGGTGGGCGGCGCGCCATATAGCCCGCAAAGTGGATCGTTGTGACCATACCGTCCGACTGTGTTGGGAGAAGTGGACGCGTGACTGCACTGCCACACGGCGCAGCGGCGTCAGACGGTCCATGAGGAACACCTGTAGAGCGGATCGACGGATCCTTCGCCAGGCACGAACGGATCTCACGGCGACCTGGCAATCTGTAGATGCAGATGTAGTGGCTCCTGTGTTCCCACGAACCATTTCCCGACACCTCGCGGAAGCGAATCTGCGATACCATTGTCAATTACGTGTGCTGCCATTAACACCGGAAAATTGCCTGCTCCGTGTGCAGTGGTGCCAGGCCGGAGTGATGTAGAACGCCCCAGACTGGCGACGTGTGGTGTTTAGCGATGTGTGCTGCTTTGTTTGGGGGACAGACGATCATCGTGTTCGGGTGTGCAGGTCATCGGGTCAACGGCACAATCTCAACCTCGCTATCGAGTGCCACACTCCACCCACTGCAGAAATTATTGTCTGGGGAGCCATTTCTTACTATAGCCGATCATCTCTAGTAGTGGTACGTGGATCATGGACGTGCCACGATATGTGAATGAGATCCTACGGCCCAATGTGCGGCCGGGATTCCAGGTGCGCTATACCAGCAGGATAATGCCCGCCCTCACACGGATCTGGTTGCCCAGGATTTCCTACATCAAGGCCAGACACTTCCATGGCCTGCCCGCTCCCCGGACATGTCATCTATCGAGTATTTGTATGACCAGTTGAGACGCCGGATGCCGCCGTGCCGCACTATCTGGGATTTGGACACCGTCCAACACGTGTCGGCCAGTCTGCCTCAGGACAACATCAGGCGTCTGTTGGACTCCATGCCGGACCGTATTGCAGCATGTATCGCTGCACGAGGCGGTGCGACGCGCTGTCGAAGTTGGCCGGACTGTGTGCCACAGATTCCTCTGTAATTGGCCTGCAGCTCTGTTTCTGCCATCATGTGTATCATTCATCTGTATCATTACGTCCATAAGATTTTAGTTCAATCATATGCTTCCTTCTTGGTGAGCAAATTTCATTGCCCGTGAGTATATTTTGCAGATTAGATAGATAAGGAACATTATGAATGAGTTCCTGGGTTAAAATACAAAAGAACACAAAGTTAAAATATTTCTCAGAAATACACAATTCAAATTAAATTTCATATGAATCCAAGAGATAAAAATCTCACAGTATGTACTTATAAATGATAGCAATATTCTTTCATATCTTTGGTACAGATCTGTCAAATCATCTTTGCGGGGGAAAGCCTGCGTGGGATAAATGCACCCGGAGCAGGTTATATAACATTTAATTAGAATCACCCTATCTGGGAGCGCTATGAAGAAACCCATAACGAAGTACTTCTTTAAAAATGAGAGAAAAGGAAAGAGCAAAACAAATAACAATCAAAGAAAGAGAAAGTACCAAAACATTATAACCACAGGAAGAGAAACATTTTCCAACACATGAAAAATGAAAATTTGACTCTGGATCCTACAATGAATTTGTGACTTATTCAGTATTATTTTATTCCAATATTTTATTAAGAATATTATGAACTTTTCTACCAGCTAATGGTTTTCAGGCTACCCATTTTTTAAAAGTTTTATTTGCTTCATATTTCCCATTTTCAAATTTCAGATCTGTTCAAAAATCGCCTTTTATTGATAATTGTATTTGTTCCGAATTTCGATATTTCTAATTAAATGACATAATGTTTCTATTTTTCCAAGACTATATTTTGTAATTGCTATTAGATAATGAATTGCATTATTTTTTTTAAATTACTATATTTTAAAGGTGCATGGTATAAGATTTGTTCACTGTCAAAACGCTCCTTTAAAATTATGTTATTCTTTAACCATATCCAAATGCTTTTTAGCAAAATCACATTCAGATACTTTTCTTTTAAGGAATAATGATAATTGTTCTTGAAATTTTAGCGTTTCTTCTAAAAGCTCTCCAGCTAAGTTCTATTCGTCTATTAATTTCTTCTTGAGTGTGGCCCTTGCTTGATATGCCTTATATGTATATATGTATACACTGGCGTGCAAAAATTAAGGACCAGACGGTTTTTCGAATGCACCGTCGTGCAGAAGTACTTCACATCGACTCAACTCATACCATGAGATCCCCAAGATGTAAGAATATGGGAAAAGTGAGGAAAACCGTCCAAACAAGGAATCCAAACGATACAAAGGCACTTAATTGAAAAGGCAGCTTCAAGCACAACTGGACAGAAGACAGAAACGTCCAAGTGACAGGCGGCTGCCAAGAAAAATCCAGTCTTTAGTAGGGGATATGATCACCCCTGACTGCGTTGCAGGATTTACAACTTCTGTCCATGCTGAGGACGAGGTTATCAAGGAGCTGTTGAGGCATCGCGTCCCATTCCTCTTGTAGCACCAATCGCAGTTGCGGAATCGTTGCTGGCGGCTAGTGCGGTGCTTCCAAGCGTCTCCCGAGAAAGTCCCACACGTGTTCGATTGCATTTACGTCAGGAGACCTTGCGGGCCAATTCATGCGTTGAATATCTTCACTCTCCAACAGCTCTGCGACAGCCACTGTATGATGAGGTGTAGCGTTGTCGTCTATGAAGAGGAACTCAGGACCCACATCACCTCTAAACAAACGCACGTGAGGCAGAGAACCTCGGTACAATAGCTGACACCAGTGACTGTACCTCCTTGGAAGATGTGGAGGTCAGTACGGCTACCAAGCATGATACCGTCCCATACGAGAACTCCGCCACCTCCAAACCGGTCTCTTTCGATGATGTTGGAGGTATGATTGCGTGTTCCCTGCTCTCTCCAGATGTGTATATGTCCAGAATCGCTCGTCAGACTAAATCGGCTCTCATCCGTAAAGAGAACTCGACCCCATTGCTGATGTGTCCAGTTCTTGTGTTCCCGGCACCCCACAAACGGCCGTCTCCGATGAGCAGGCGTTAATGGCACTCACCGTACTGGTCGTCGTGCAAGTAGACCACCTTTTTCTGCCTCGTGGCCGCCGTAAAACACGATAACGGACGTCCAGTTGTCTGTTGAATATGCCTTGTGATTTCTCCCGCTGTCTGCCGTCTGTCTCTTCCCGCCTGTAGAACAATATACCGGTCGTCCACCGCCGTGGTTGCTCGTGGACGACCACTGCTAAACTATCGGACAACTGTTGCTGTCGTTTGAAATGCTGCTCTCCAAGCTCGTGAAACGATGCTGTGAGCGATCCCGAACTCCTCGGCCACACTAGTCACATTTCGACCTTCTTCCAACTTCCCAATGACGCGACCTCGGGTAAAGTCACTCAGATGTCGTCTACTGGATTGCCTTTTGGCCATATCACACGGTAGCAGCAACTCGCGTCGTTCAAACCGATGTTCACAGTACAATAGCTTTCACCGAATTGCTAAGCGTTCACCGCCCGTGTGCTTTATACCCTTCCGACACTCCCCCTCCCCCTACGTCATGCTGCATATATGCACATGACCTACAGTATCGGACCCTAGTCTATCTCCTGAGTGGTCTTTTGGTCCGTTCTGCCTGCTCTTTCCATTGTTATGCTAATTTCTCTTCTTCGGCCCTAATTTTTGCACACCAGTGTAAGTATATCATCATCATTGTTAACCATTATCAATGCAATGCTGGACGAAGGTCTCTCCAAGCCTCCTCCACAACGGTCTGTCTTGTGCCAGTCTCCTTCATTTTACCCCCGCATTCTTTCGAATTTCATCCACCCATCTTCCATGAGGTCACTTCTGGGTCTTTTCCTGTCTCTTGGAATCCAATCTAAAATTTCGATTGTCCATCGATGGTCTGTTCTTCTGGCAGTATGTCCAGCCCATTGCTCGTTCGTGACAGACGTAGTGTTGGTGGCTCCAATATTTTATGCATTTTAGTGTGGAATACCTCGTCCCTCACTCACCTGTTGCGTGGCTCGGCTGTCTAAAAGTACTGTTTACGTTTTGAGCTACTTTTCTAGCGTTCTCATCCTCATACTAGTTCATATTCATCGGTTTTCTGATCGTTTGCTCGTTTGTTTACGTTTGGAAGCTGCCAACATGGCGGCTTCCGGTATTTCCTTATCATCTATGGGCGTGGCGGATGCACGTCACGTCACACTTCCCACGTCCATGGAAGTTAACATACTCTCGTCCTCAGATGTGCCTGCTCAGATGCCTTCCCAGCTATCTAGTACTCCTGCACCGGTGCCTTCACTGGACTTGGCTGCGCTTTCTTCTTCACCTCCTGCATCTGCCTCGGTGCCCTCCCTGGGTACTACTGATTCTCCTGCCTTGCCTTCGGCCTGTGCTTCCCTTCCCTCACAGCCTTCTGTGCCTGCCGGATCCGAACAGACTTCTCTTCCGATGATGACATTTGCCTCTAAAGTGCAACGAGGCGCTACTTCTACGTCCGATTCCTCTCAACCAGATGGTCTTTTGCAAGCAACACTTATTATTCAGGTATCCAACCACAAGGTGAAGGCAACGATAGATGACAATTCGCAGATTGGCCGTGAGTTCCATAACCTCCTGGATAGAGGTGTGCTCTTTCATGCTTTAATACATACTCCATTGCCACGCTACATGGAAGCCCTCTCTGGACATGTGTCGTCTGCGTCCATTGCAGGAATTTCCCGTACTCCTCGGGGTATTTCGGTACAGTTCAATCACAAGGAATATGCTGACTTTTTCTTGCAAACGGACTTTCGATTGGGACAAACCATCTCATCCCGTCCCCTCTTTCCAAGCGACCGGTGAACATCACGTTCTATCCTGTTCCACAGGAAGTGCCTGATACTGCACTTCCTCTCCTTGTCAGTCATATTTGTAAAATAGTTGGCAAGGTTCGTCGCCTCTCTGACGCTCCACGCGGAACTCGATTTGCACATGCTACCGGACCTCGCCGTCAGTTATTGGTCGTCTTTCCCATCGAGAAAGCCTTGGCGGATTGCCCTACAGAAGCTGCTGTTGAAATTGGCCCACGAACGTACAGTTTCAAGATTTTCACTGCTCACTATTGTACACACTGTTTAACACAGAATCACACCACTGCCTCCTGTGACCGCGTTCAACGTGGACATTCGTCAAATTCGCATCCCACTGCTGACCACATTGGCCTTTCTACTATCCCCACTACCGGTAGTTTGCCTGACGCGAATTCTTCGTTTCTCCGTCAGACGGACATTTCCGTCACGGACAATGCTGCCTTTCCTTCTCTCCCGACCCGTACGTTTGTGCATCCACCTTCAAGATTGACAGAGTTGTCTTCGACTACAGATGTGTCTACAGCGGAGTGTTCCGATCCGGGTGTGCTGAGTGGTGGTTTGGCAGATCGGCCGTCTGGCTCTTCTCCTAGCCTCTCGGATATCGGATCTCCATTTACAACCTTGTCTACCATACCCTTGTTGCAACATCTTCCTGAAGCCTCGGCTGTTGTACCAGTCTCCACTAAGGCAGCTCAGCTACGTACTGCTTCTTCGACAACGTTCGCTTCCTCGTCTCCTGACTTGGGAGGTGAACCTGATCCACTAATGGATACATCCGCCTCAGCTTCTTCTTCGAAGCGGATTGGAACTTCCAAAGGCGCTGTAAAACAGAAAAAGTTAAAACAACTTTCTGTGCCACATTCTGAGGATTCATCTAGTGTTCCCGAGGTTTCCGGTTCCGGTGTTTCTCCACCTGATGATTCTTCAAACAGTATGCTTCTCCGCTCAGGTCCTGTCAATCCTCTCTCTGATGCTGAGGTTCTACAGGCCGTTGATACGTTTCCTCCAGTTTCTGGACCACTGTCCAGACAGCAACTTTTACGTCCTTTTCAACCTGCACGTACGATTGTTGGTTCAGAAGAATTCCTTCACTCACCTGATCTGGACCTGTATGCAGCGGCAACACAATTCGAATCTTATGTGTCACTTTTTAAATCTCTGTGTGCCACCGATCCTCGGTATCAGCCTTTTTTGAGACGTTACACGCGCCGTCTCGCCTCCTTGAAGGAGCTCGTTGAGAAGCATATATGTGATACCTTCTATCCTTTTACCGATGACCTTTAGCTCTCTTCCTTACACCGATTACTTTTTGTTCTCTCAATGCTAGAGGATTTGCGAACCCGTACGGAGATTCCCTGGTTTTGCAGACTTAGTGCATGTTGATTCTGATGTTTTCATTGTGTGTTTTTACTGTGATTCACAAGTAATGTATTGTAAATTTGCTTTATTTGTGTGTTTGGCTGTGTTTCACAAGTAATGTATTTTAAATTTGCGTTAATTGCGTGTTTTTGCTGTGTTTCCACAACTAATCGGTCTCGTTCCTTGTGTGATCTCCTCATTATCTTATCTGTTGTTTCCTGAATTTGTGCCTGTTTTTTAAATTACCTATAATTGTGAGTGTTTGCTGTGTTAGTGCTTTCCTCTATCGCGGATTATTATAGTGGTACATTTGTTACCTTTATTATTTTTATAAAGTTGCTGAGGTACTCAATGTTGTTTTGCGCTCTAACCACATTTCAGTTCCGTTCGGTTGTTTTATCATAGCATAGTACATTTCATGCATTTGTGCACATGTGTTATAGTGTTTGACATGCCGTTAGGCCATTCATTGTTCGTGTGCATATTCATTTCCTTTCTGTGTAACGTTGTACTGCATCCTGGATATACTGACTTTCTACACTGTTGTTTTCTGTACTGCAGCTTTTAATGAATCTCCTATGTGTGTATTTCGTTATAGCAATAAACTGGGTACCACTATGGTACCCACAGTTACCAATACCAATACCATTACCATTTCAAGGATTTTACTCTGATCATGATGTCTTCCACTTTTGCCATTTTTCTGATCCACGAGTTCCTCTGCTTATATCTCCTGGTTACACCAAGCATGCACCTCTCCATGCTGCTTTGAGTTGTCTGCAGCCTTCGTATGTCTGTTTTAGTTAAGGTCC
Source organism: Macrothele yani (assembly GCA_039090855.1). Classification (NCBI taxonomy): domain Eukaryota; kingdom Metazoa; phylum Arthropoda; class Arachnida; order Araneae; family Macrothelidae; genus Macrothele; species Macrothele yani. Next base: position 74,266,260 of record CM077010.1, on the reverse strand, counting down.
ACGTCTCTGCACCATATGTAAGCACTGGAAGGATGCTTTGATCAAACACTTTTCTTTTAAGTCATAATGCCATATTGCTCTTGAAAATTATGCTGTTCCTTCCAAAAGCTCTCCAGACAAGTTTTATATGCCGATCAATTTCTTCATCAATGTGACCCTCATTTGGTATCTGCTGTCCTGTTATCTCCAGCTTTTCTCCAACAATCGATAATTTTTCATTTATCGTAAAAGCATTCTACATCACTTTTGTCTGCTGAAAGTTCATTTGTAATCCCAATTCTTTACTCTTGCCAGCAAGTTCCTGGATCATACTCTGCAGCTGTGATGGGGTAGTTGTAAAAACGTCTACGGCATCAGCAAAACGAAGGTGAGTTAGATAATCACCATTAATTTTTATCCCTTTGTTTTTCCAGTTCAGTGATTGAAAGACATTTTCCAATGTGGCATTAAAGAGCTTGGGAGATACGGTGTCACTTTGCCTCACTCCCTTTCCAAGTTTTATGTGTGCTGTATTCTCAAACAGCCGAACTATATATATTCTTAATAACTAATTAATTAATTATGCACTTAAAGCACTGCTGAAATACTTTGTACATATTGCAACTAACTGTTTAAGGTATATAACTTTCACAAAGTTTTCTTTAGTTAATTATTATCTTTAACTTATTCTCGTTTTCGTGTTGACATAAGTTGTAGAGTAGGGGTTTTAGACTCAAGTTTTCTTTCAAAAATCTGTTCGTTATAAATTAACATTTCCTTTTTTAATTGCAATGTAAAATTTGGATTTCTTTTGCATTGTTTTTCAGGTTTAAATTCTCTCTCAAACGAACTTGGAATTTCGTTATGGCTGAAAATCATTTCTAATTATTATGTCACTCTCACAGCTTGAGTTCTCTTTAATCTTCTTCTCTCTGTTTAATAGTAACAGATGAAGAGTATGGGCCGGGCCAGGAAGGTTAATGGATGCAAGCGAAATTGTTAACTAGTGCTAGGTCATGCAACTCTAAGGAGGACATGACTTATATATATATTTTTTAAACTATTTTAGGTGGGAATGTTACTTGCATCTATGGCCTTGCAGAAACCCATTTCCAACTAGGTCTTTGTGGAAGTGAGAAAATGCAGAGTTTTTGCTGGTCCTTGATAAAGCCAAGGCTCAGTATTCTCGACACCTTCTACATTCAGTTGTTTTATATTATTTTTTTATCTTTTTTCCTTTTGATCACACAGGTAGATACATAACCTTTTCTATGTTGTACTAGGTGTGAGTCAAAATTATATATGTATTTTTTTGCTTAGGTATCTTCTTTATAGAATATATATATATATATATATATATATATATATATATCAAGCTTTATATATATATATACACCGTTGGCCACCCAAAATGCAACACCGAGAAGGAAGCATCCGATTGGTCTGAAATACGTGGCATGCGTCGCCCGCGAGAGGACATCCAAACTATTAGCATTGCAGGGCATATGCAAATCATGAGCGCCCGGCACGCAACCGAGAATCACTATAAGAAGGGTGCACAGAAGACGCCTCGTCGCAGAATACGGCAGTCATTCCAGCACGTTTCGGAGTTCGACAGAGGACGAATTGTGGCTTATTGCGACAGATGTTTATCTTACAGAGACATCGGCGCCCGTGTGGGATGACATCCAGCCACAGTGAGTCGAGTATGGATTCGGTGGGTGGAGGAGGGACGGACGGACCGGCGTGAGCGATTGCCGCAGCCGCGGCACACCACCGAACGAGAGGACCGTCATGTTGTGCTGCGGGCATTGACGACTCGCACCGCCACATCACGAACGTTCGACGGCAATGGGACGTTGAACGCCACACTTGGACTACGGAATGGTACGACATTGTCTTCTCCGACGAATTCCGCTTCTGCCTGCAACACCACGATGTTCGGATCCGCGTGTGGTGGCACCGCGGCGAGAGACTGTATGACGCCTGCATTATGCATCGCCAAACCAGTCCGCCGCCTAGCGTTATGGTTTGGGGCGCAATTGGATATGACACCCGCACCCCTCTGGTACGCATCGCCGGTACATTCAACAGCCACCGCTACATCTCCGACGTTTTGAAGCCTGTAGTTCTCCCTTACATGCAGGACCTGCCAGCGGCCACGTTTCAACAGGACAATGCGCGCCCGCACGTAGCACGCTTCGTGCAAAAATTCTTCACGGCCCACCAGGTGTCACTGCTGCCGTGGCCCGCCTGTTCTCTCGATATGTCGCCCATCGAACACGTCTGGTCGCGGATCGGCAACCGAGTGGCCCGGCAAGCACCACCCGCGGCTACGCCTGATGAACTGTGGCAACGTGTGGAAGCAGCCTGGACCGACATACCCCAAGCCCACATCCAAAGCCTCTTTCGTTCGATGCCGCGGCATGTAGCGGCCGTTATTGCCAGCCATGGGGGCCACACGAACTATTGATGTCTGCGTATTCCGCAAGTCGCATGGGACTGTAAGCTCAATCGTTTCATCTTTGTATCTGTTGTTATGTGTCCAGTAAATATGGTTTTGCTATCTCGAGTCCTTCTTGGTGTTGCATTTTGGATGGCCATCAGGACAACATCTGCGGAAGAAAGGGTCCGAGTGGTACACAAAGTAAGTTTATGTATAAAAAAGGGACGATGGCCAATCAAATGAAAGCGATTGGAGCTACCCTAGCGGCAGAAGTAAGGAGTTAGGAAACATAACTCGCGAACAACTCGTGATAGAAACAAAATTCCAATGTTAAAGTTGTAGCGCATAGTCTAATTAGTAGGAAACAACATATGGTACGCACGAATTATATATATGGACGGGTCAAAATGATGTTAATTCGAAATCGCTAAAGCGGGTGAAACAGACACAAAAATAATGACACGAGAAAGAAGCTGTGCAGGCTTATTTATCATACTGAAAAATGCTTACAGGAGATATGCCTACTTACAGGCACAACGCACATCTGGGCGAAGTTAATTTACAGCCGGTTCAAAGTGGCCACCATCGGCTACAATGAACAGTACATGCAAATATGTAAAACTTGTTTTAGAGGTATTTCAAAACCTAGAACTAATTGGGTGTATTAACGGCCATTTTCGTATTCAACAGCCCAAAGAACATAAAGGTGGCTTGGTTTAATCTCAGATACACACAAAAAGTCAAAATTTGTTGTCCAGTGTATTTTACTTTAGTTTCTATCGCTTTTTCAGTTCAGTTGTACGTAATTCATTTGTACGGTTATACGTAAAATTTTCAATTTCAAATTATCAGAAATACACGTTTCTTGGATTCCGTGGTATACCTGGTATGTTACAACTTTGGAGAATACGTCACCTGGTATGTTACAATTTTGTAATAATTATGACAGCGTTTTCTTTCAGCCATGAAATGATGGTGCAACAAAAGTTTGTTAAATAAAGTTCACAAGTTCTCTTCTTTATTTTGAATTCAAGAAATTTGAAACAAACGACTGTTAGTGAATGTTTTAGTTGGCATTAATGCCAAATCAACTAGCGGACAAACAGTTTTTATCGGGTCTGAGCATAAGTTCTACCCGTTTTTGTAAGCTACAAAGAAAGGAGGAGAACACAACAAATAACGTAGCTAGGATTTCATATAATTGACATCATTCTGTATGACCTTTTGCCATCTGTCTATGAGTAGGTGAATCCCACGCAGGGAAATCTCCTGTGTTTTAGAGTCAAAACAGTCATATAATGCCGTTTTCACATCTTCCACATAATCGAAGGTTTGGAGAGCAAAGGCGTTCTGTAACGATCGAAAAATGTATTAGTCCGTAGTTGCCTGGTCGAGGGAATACGCCGACTGAGGTAACACTTCCAACCAACGTCCAGTAATTTTTGATCAGTAATTGATTAAAGCAGAATGAGGTCTGGCGCTATCGTGGTGAAAGATCACGCCTTTGCGATTGACGAGTGTTGGTCGCTTCCTTATCGGTTGTTCTCGCAATCTGTCCAGCTGTTGGTAGCAGAGGCCAGCATTTATCGTTCGATTAGGTGCCAACACCTCCCATGGATATCCTTACCTGGATACCGCACCAAACACTCAACAAAAACCTTTTGGGATACAGTCCTTTTGAGGTCGATGGAACATGATCCGAACCTTGGCACACAGTCCGTCGACGATTTACATTACGGTGCAGTACCCATTTCTCATCACCCGTTACAATTCGTCCCAAAAAAGTTTCATTTCTGTGACGAGAAAGCAAAGAAACACAGGTACGGATTCTCTTCTCTCGTTGTTTTACAGAAAGCTGGTGCGGAATCCAGTTACCGAAGTTGGTAATGAACCCAAGCGTATGCATCCGTCTTTCGACTGTTGTTCTGTGTACCGACAACGTATCCGCTAATTCCTGAACTATTAGATGTGGGTCATTTGTTATGGCTTGATCCACATCCTCGTCAGAAACCACGGATGGACGTCCAGGACGTGGTTGACCTTTACAGCTTCTGTCTCCGTCCCGGAATTTCCGAAATCCACGGCGACATATGCTATCATCAACTGCATCATCCCCATATACTTGATAGATGTTGCGGCAAGCCGCGGCTGCAGTATTCCCTTTATCGAACTCGTGGAGTAAAATATATCTAATATGCTCCTTATCGCATGACATGTTACACCGTGCGTGATTCCCGTTACGAATGTCTCATCGGAAAAACCTAGCGCCTCCACGCTTTATTGGCAGAAAATTCGGCATCGCAGCGTCATCTGTGACGTAACTACTCAGATTGCAATTTGCATCTACTACAAAAACGGGTAAAACTTTTGTACACACCCAATAAAAGAGCGATGCTTCTAAGAAGAGAATGTGCAATCCGGGTAGTGAATATTAAACAAAATCGTATTCGGATTTGTTACCTAGTACTTCAAAGGTAAGTGTTTTTTTTTTCATACACTGAAAATCGTGAATTCGTACAATATATCTTAACCCAGATTTTACGATGAAATTGGAACGCAAAAATTAATACAAAAGTCAAAACCACATGCTTAAGGTAGCAAACAAAGTATTCATGTATGTATGTACAATGTAAAGCAAAGTGGGAAAGTGGGAAAATGAGAGTGTTTCCGTCGCTAATTGTCCGACCACTTCAAAATGACCAAGAAACCTGAAAATCGGTATGCTGATTGGTTTTAACGCCCGGATACCTGGAAAAGTCCGTAACCCAAGAAACCTCTAAAGATCCGAAAATTGGCATGCTGATACGTTTTAAGGTCCGGATACATAGAAGAGTCCGACCCCCCCCCAATGAAAAATAAAAAAATGTCGGTTTTCGAACATTGTCTGCTTGAATTTTTTTACGAATTGCGTAACTACTTGTAAATCACCTTGAGATATGTAAAGTGACATGTTGATAGGTATTAAGGTCCGGATACGTAAAAAAGTCCGAAAATAAAATAAAAATAAAAATGGTGCTTCGGAAGCTTGTCTGCTCGAAAAGTTTTTAACTCCTCTACACCTAGAAAAGTCTGAAAACCGAAATATTCGATAGGGTGGCTTTGAAATATTGTCTGCTTGATATTTTCTACCTCTTCTACACCTACAAAAGTTTGAAAACCAAAAACATTCAAAAGGGTAGGTTAGCTTTATTATTCAAAATGCTGTAGGTTTGAAGATAATTATGCTAGAAGAGTCGGAATGCTGTAAAATTTCAAAGAAATTTTGATTTAAAATTCAGGGGGCGCCAAAGCATGCTACCATTTAACGTGACGCCGTATACATTTACGTCATGAACCTGTTGTAAATAGTAAAACCGTCACGGACCTTAAATTGCTTTCTTTTCCTTTAATTACTTTTCCCTTTCTTTCATTTTATGTCCAAAAATGATTTTATAGGTTTACCGTTCGCGTGACTTCTAGCGTGTGTATGCATGTAGGTATATCTGACATTATCAATTATCGTAATAAAAAAATATGTGGATTGTTTTTCTTTGTTTTTATTTATTAGGAACCACTCAAAATTTTACAAGTGCGTTTAACACATTTAAATTTCTTTTATGCTCTTTGAAGGTCATCCCCTAGAAAAACGCATAACCGAAGTTTCACTGTACATTGTTGCGCATAATTTTATTGCTTTTGTTATTATTTCCATACAAAAAATAGCAGTAACAGCTTATAATGTTTCACAACAAAGGAATCAATAAAATCGTCCTGTGTTTTGGCAAAGTATTTTTTCGTCATTGCTTAGTATTGCGCAACAAATATAGAAATCTGTATAAATATAGTCAAAGATCTGTTAATTCGAGCCAGTTGTGCGAAATGTAATTGTTTTCTATGAAGCTTTGCTCTTATGGCTTTTAACGATGTATTAGAACTTACTTCAATTAAGCAATATCTTTGTTTTCATTTTCAATAAGCTTAGATCGGCTTAGATCGTAATAATTCAGATCAGCAGCTTTTCGGTACGAAATTTAAGATAATGTCCTAATCTGCAAACTACATGGCAACAAACCAAAATATTTTTTTCGTTATTCCTGCAACCCAAAATCTGGAAGAAACCAGCATACTGTAAGTTATTAGCGAAATCAAGTTTGGTAAAGATATTGTAAATGTGGAGAACAACAAAATCCGTAAGTAGATCAGCGAAAATAAACAGTCACTTCAGCTCAAGAATATAGCTGTGCAATGCTTCTTTCCCTCGGAGAGCGAAATAATTTAGAGAGAAATAGCTATATACTTAGAATCCATTACAATATCTGCTGTAAAGCAGCGTTGATTCCAAGAATGAACACATTTGTCATATTACTTAAAACTGCACGAAAGTATTTATTTGGAAAACCTTTTTTTTGTTTCGGAATTTAACAACCAACGTTAGCAACTCTATGGGCTATAAGCAGTCGTCCATTCTAGATCTAGGGAAGGAAGATATTGTCTACTACTAAATCTAGGGAAGGAAGAAATTAAGTGCTTAAGCGTTTGATTTTCATTGGTAGGTTTTTTCAAGGCAGAGGTTAAACGCAAAATGTATAATTTATAAGCTCAGACTTGTCTTGTTCATTCTTAATTACAACGATCAAGCTAGTTTTACGGCAACGGAAAAGAAAAAATCGCATTTCTTTACATTCAAATTCTTTAACAATGTTTCTGAGAAAAAGCGAAAGTTAATTTCGCAGAAAAATGATAACTACTATTATTAATACAGTGTTATTCATATCCTACTTTTGTTCGTACACTACTTAATACGAAGACAATCACGTTTTTTCAACGTTTTCAATTGCAACTCCATAGGAGAAAATGCGATTAAGACGAGTTAACTTGAAATGATCTGAAAGCAAAACTGTGGCAACAGTTTATTTGATTATAGGTTAAATTTGGAGATCAATTTCTATTGATGACTGAATTATTTTAAAAAACACTGTCTCTTAAAGCTTGCACATTTGAAGAAATTACACTTATTTCGTTGTCTTGTCAGGTTAAATTTGATCAACTTCTATTGATAACTGAATTATTTTAAAAACACTTACTCTCTCTTAAAGCTTGCACATTTGAAGAAATTACACTTATTTCGTTGTCTTGTCCTGTGAAATCTTGAAGTCGTGAGATGCAGCATAGGTTTAGTAAATCTTTCCATGGACATGTTATGAGGGTGGTTTCCATTTGAAGGTATATTTTGTTTACGTAGTAAACTTTATCAAAGTATGAAATAGATTGATGACCGGGGGAAAAATTTTGAATCTTCAGTACAGTAAAAGAAATACATACATACACACTTCCCTTCAGGACAATTCTTCACATATTTCCGTTTTCTTGGAAATTTCTCACTCTAAAAAGCATTTCTAGAAAATCATGGAGTTCCCTGATTTAAATTATTTCTGTCAACAGCCGTGCTGCTACCGCCAAAATTTCCGTGCACGAGCCAACATATCACTTTAAGTGAGTTTCATCAGAAGTGATAAAAGATTAAGGTGACATATTATTAGACAGCGTTACCACACTTGATTATGAATTATCAGTCGTTGAAAATTTCCATATCACAGAGAGAAAATATTTTTTAAAAATAATATGGTTATATAGGTATCGAAATACTCCTTTTTTTTATTAAGTTTAGCGACAACCATGAGAAACTGAATGTGCTATAAGCAGTCGCCCGTCCCTCGTTTTGCCACTGCCTCCAGGGAAGGGAGAGAGCCAGTGGCGTGAGACAAACACAACATCCATGCCTCAACGGGATTGGAAGCCGGACCCATCTCGGACGAATCGGCATAAGCCATAGCTCAAGGCCACTATTTAATTTTAAAGTTAGCAAAAATTCATGTTATTTTAAACACTTTATTTCTGCAGAGAACTTTGTTTGGTTTCTTTTGTGTGAGAACACAAAGCCACCTTGATGGTCGACTGTGCAGAGTAGATACCGATTTTAATCACCCGTTATCTACTATGATGTAAGCATTCAACTGATGAAACTAAATTTACTGTCCCCATCACTATTTGCTTTTCTCAATTTTTAAAATAGAATTTTTCAAGAATCCTTCATAACATAGAAGTAGTCTGGGTTTCTACATTGGTCAGAGAAGGTTTATGTAAAGAAAAGGAATTCGGCATCCCTTTGTGTGAAAATGTATTTTAATTCATCCTTGCTTCAAATGTAAAGTTCGTTTTCTATATTTCATCTTGATCGACATAGAGTATCCATGGGAGGATAGCATTACTCGACTCTCCTTGCTCATGGGTAATACGAAGACTTAGCCACTATTATCTCCCTGGAATGACGTTACGTAGACTGATTGGAAGAATGACAAAAAGGCCAGCGAGGACCAGCAAATAGAAGAAAAAATTCCTTTGGAAAACACTCTCAGATCGGCTAAAAGAAATATGGCATCTATCTTCGCTGACATATGTAGAAACTATAACAAACCTTCTTTCCAAAGAAATATATTTTCTTTTTAATCTTAGATAAGGATATCATATCGCCAATGAGTCGCGGTTCTAAATTCAAACCTTGGGTGCCCTTTCAAAGAAAATCTTGAATGTAAGAGACTAGAATTTTTTCAGATTTGGAAGGTAATCAGCTGATGATGCAATTTCAAACAAGAAAATGGTGCGCTTCATTAGAAGTTACTTAATCCCTGCACAGCAATATTTCCAGCAGTTACTGGCGTGATATTTAGAGAACATTAAAAACTGTTCATGATAATCAGATATTAAGTAAATTATAATTTACTGAAAATGTTTTTTGAAAGAATTTGTTTTTAATGAAGTACAATTTATTTCTGAAATAAACCTAATTTTTTTTGTCGGATTTCATGTATACAGAAGTTTTAAGTTACAAAGAAGAGTTGTTCGCAATTCCTGCATTCCTTATGTGCTATAAAAACGTTGTATTAATTCGTTTATCTTAAACGGATATCTCCAATTTAGAAAAGTCACAAAATGTATAAAGGTTTTAACTTTTTGCAAATTTTTCTTAAAGATATGCATATTTTTTTCTTGATTGGTGGTTTAACGACCCCGGTGAGCAACTAAGTGGAACTATATAGCAGTTTCCCCGTCCCTAATTTGGGGTTACTGGTTCCAGGGAAGGCAGCTAGCGCCGTATGACAAACAAAATATCCATGCACCACCCGTATTCGAACCATGACCCATCTCGGACGAATGGTCAGAAGCCATCGTTTAAACCATAGAGCCAGACATAGGCTGGATATGCCAACGCACAGCTTTTACGTACGCATTTGTTGTCTATGGTTTCGCAACGATATTTTTAAATTTTCTTATTTACCTTACGGCTAATAGATGTATTTAGTTGGTTAGGATATGTACCCCAACTTATATTAGCGAAGGTATGTAACCCTGTCTTATATTCATATTTAGGAAGGGGTCAACGATCACAATTAGCAACTGAGCAGCCTCCAATCCTAATTTGGAGCTATTAGCTCCAGGGAAGGGGTAGAGCCAATATCGTAAGACTAGTATACCATACGTGCTTCATTTGACTTGAAGCCCCTGCACATTTAGACTGTGGCGCACTCAGTGATGTTGGCCAAACGTCCGCGGGTCCTCCCCATAAGATACCACTTGAGCTTCCGTTTTTTATTATTAGGTACTTATTTTTAAATAAGTAGCATATGTTTTTAAACATGTACATTGAAAACACACTTTAATACGGCAGAGATATTTTTTGCAGCTTCCCATTAATTTGGAAGACTATTTTCTCATGGGTAATTTTTATTTCAATCTTCAATATTTTAGGCCACCCCGTAACGAAGTCCTGCGTACGACAGTGCTCTTTTTTTTTTCTTTTTTCTTTTTTTCTTTCTTTTTTTTTCTTTCTTTTTTCTCTTTCTTTCTCTTTTTCTTTCTTTTTTCTTCTTTCTTTTTTCTCTCTCTTTCTCTTGTTTTTATCGGAGGTTTAACGACCACCGTCAGCTATTCAATAGGCTATAAGCAGTCGCCCTTCCCTAATTTTGGGCCACTGGTTCCAGGGAAGGGAGAGGGCCAGTGCCGTAAGACAAACACAACACCAATTACCTTACGGGGTTCGAACCGTGACCACTTTCAGGGGAATGATCAGAAGCTATCGCTTATACCACTGCGCGACGTGGGCGGTGCATCCCTGCACTGCTCTGACGAATGATTAGAAGACAGCGCTTAGACCACCGTCCCAACGGAGCGGCCGATTTTCAGTTCAGTTGTAATGGATGTGAACTGTTCCTAGTGTTCTTGTTTTTTTCAAAGAAATACTGAAAATACATTAATATTTGTTGAACAATATTAATGCCAAAAAGATATACAGTCGTGGCCAAAAGTCCTGCCTGACCAGTAGACCGAAAGTCAATTTTTAATGTTCGAAGTCAACTTATACAGCGTAATAGTAAAGTCAGGAAAACATATTATACAGCATTTTAAAGGAAATTTCATGCTGAATTCAAATATTTTTCTTGTAATAGAAGTGAAGTTACAAGCAAAAGTACAGCGTCTAGTCATAAAAAGCAAAAAATAGTGGAATTTGTGAAATTAGGGTACAAGCATTTAACGTAAAATTACTGTACAGTACATTATTGAAACTTGCAGGTCACTTGAAATAACGTACCAACAAGCAAAATACACTTTAATATTTAATTGCATAACCACGGTTTCTTAGTAACAAAGTACACCTTCTTGGCATGGAACTAATGAGCTTCTCTAGTTGTCCATTGGTAATAAGACGGTGCTGTACGTCCCTAACAGACTCAATTAATGCGGTTTTAGATGTGGATCCTTGTTGACGGATCTTTTGCTTCAATCTCCACCCACAGATTCTCAATGGGATTAACATCCGGTGACTGTGTCGGCCACTGAAGTTTTATTATAACTTTTCGATTGAACCACTCGTCAAACAACTTTGACCGATGACATGGCGCGTAATCATCCTGAAAGATAAAATTCCGCAAACCCATGTCTTGTGCAGATCGTAGCAGTTTGGACTCCAAATATTCACAATTTCGATCCATTCAGTGTGCCATCAACAATGTGCAGACGGCCAACACCACTGGCTGAAATACAGGACTATAACATCCCCGAATCTGGGTGCTCGATTGTTGGCTGGGTGCAGCATGCCTTATATCTTTCGCCAGCCCGACGACGTACATAATAATTTCCATTATTAGCGGAAAATAGTAACAGTTATTTGATCACTGAAAATAACATTTTTCAATTCATCAACAGTTCAATTCTTGTGCACTTTGCCCAAGCAATTATTTTGAGCAGTTGTTGTTCGTTGTTCAGGGTTTTCGCGCAGTCAGTCCATTTTCTTGTAGCCTACGACGAACTGTATAAGTGCAGATGCAATAATGCCTACTTCATTCTCCCACTCCTTTCTTAAATCAGTGGCTGTTTTAAACCTTGATTTTAAGAAACGACGAATCAACATGCGATCATCACGTTCAGTACACAGACTTGGTGAACCTGTTCTTTAACTGTTTCTCACACATCCAGTTTCTGAAAATCTTTTAATGGTGCGCAAGACAGTGGAATGATCACAGCCACATTTAACAGCAATTTTACGACTACTGTATCCAAGTTCATGCAAAATAGTAATTTTTGCCCTGGTTTGGTTTGAAGAGGCCGGACCAATTTTCGGGTCTTTGACATTCCGAAATTCCAATATCACCAGGATATCTGCATAAACTTCCATCAACTGACTACAAGCAGCTGCGTTCTAAGTCGGCAGACGATTCTGCATCCTTCTATATCTCACTAGCGGACGTCGGAGAAAGCTAAGGTGGATTAGAGGGACATGAACGCTTTTTCAGAACTGGATTTGTGTTTCCTCACTTAAACATGTTTGCTTATAACTTCACTTCTGTTACTGGTAATAACGTTCTGTAAAAATATTTGAATTCAGCATAAAATTCCCATGTCCTTTAAAATTCTGTATAATATGTATTCCTGACTTTACCATTACGCTGTAAAAATTGACTTGAAACATCAAAAATTAACTTTCGGTCTACTGTCGCAGGACGTTTGGCCACGATTGTAGATGCAATTGCAGAAATCTGGAGTTAACGGTGGGTTTAATATAAGATATTCGTTTTATCCAGATGATTTTGACTTCTCCCGAACATGATTTCATTATTTTCAGGGTGTTGTGTGTGTGTGAGAGAGAGAGAGAGAGAGAGCGATTTACTGCCGCTATAACTCTAAAACTATGCTGCTCAGAATAATTAGTGCAGCATGTGACTTTAGCAACATTATGCAAGCCAATCTTGTGTTATCTTCCCGAAACGTGGACAATCGAGTGCCATTATGCATATCCTTATGGAAATTAGTGTCTGTGAGATCACAGATCGGGATGAAAACGAAAGTTTCCCGGGAGCTTTCTTATTCTGTCGCGTTTATCGCAACATTTAGTTCCTTGAAATATTTGTTTCGAACGATGTCCTAACAGCATGATTTACCGGAACCAACGGCGTGGAGAGCTATTAGCAGGCTGAAAGCGGGTCAGGCAAAGCGGATGGTAGCAGAAGCCATTGGGGAGTCACGAAATGCCATTTTCCGACTGTAAATATGATTCCATGATATGGGAAGTGTTCGAAGAACGCAATATCAAGGTCGTTCACGAGCAACTACAGCAAGGGACGACTGTTGTCTATTGTTATCAGCCCATCGCAACAGGCGTTAAATTGCTACTCAGCTCCAGCAAGAGCTTCTCGTGTCAACAGGACGCAGGTTGTCAACACAAACCATCTGCAGTCGCCTTCACCAAAGTGGCTTTTACGCACATAGACGAATGGTATATGTCCCTTTAATCACACCACATCGTACGGCTCGTAGAAACTGAGCTTAGGAACATGGTGGTTGGGGACAAGACAAGTATAATCAAGTCATATTCTCTGACGAGTCGAGATTCAGTCTAAAGACTGATAATTGACGAGTCCCTATTTTACGAGAACTTGTCAATTATCAGACTTCTTATTACTTTTTCTGGGTTATTTCGTGTGCAGGGTTCTCTCCAAATAAGAATCCGACACACGAAATAATCCAGCTATTGTGCAAGAAGCATCACAGTTCGGCGGGCGTGGATTGATAGTATAGGAAGGCATAAGTATCGGTGAACGTGCGGATCTGTATGTCATCCGAAACGGCTAACTGACGGCCTAGAGATATAAGAAAGATATTCTCAGACTTATTGTCATGCCGTATGCCGTAGCCGTCGATGATTCGTTCCTTTTCATGGATGATAACGTTCGACTTCATAAAGCTCGGCGAGTGAAAAACATGCTCCAACAGGAGGGAATCGAGCATATGAAACGACCAGCATGCTTCTCTCACTTAAATTTAATTGCGCATGCCTGGGACGCTCTTGACAGATGCATTGCAGCCCGGTGGGCCTCTCCGTTGACTTTTCGTAAACTGGAAATTGCCCTCATTTTGAAGTGGCGAAGATATATTCAATGAAAAAAAGATATAGTCGATAACGAGATAAAAGATATATACGATAACCTCATCCATTTCATGCCATACAGAAGGGCATAGGCCTTAAGACGTTCAAGGGCATCACACACCTTACTAGATGTCAGTTACCACCTACAAATGTCATTTTTACTTGTTATACAGATATGCATATTGTTGTATACAATATCGCATCATGTGCATTACATGAAAATATTGCATAAAAACTCGCTAATATGCTTTTTCTTACCCATATTACTGAATATCCTTCAGTACCTTCGTTTTCCTGATGACGTAGTCATTTTTGCAACTACCCCATCAGAGCTGCAGAGTATGATCCAGGAACTTGCTGACATGAGTAAAGAAGTGGGATTTAAAATGAACTTTCAGAAGACAAAAGTGATGTACAACACTTTTACAAGAAATGAAGATTTGCCAATTTATGGAGAAAAGCTGGAGATAAGAGATACGTACCTTTATCTTGGACAGCAGATATCAAGTGAGGGTCACATTGATGAAGAAATTAATCGGCCCATAAAACCTGCCTGGAGAGCTTTGGGAAGAAACATAATAATTTTCAAGACCAATATGCCATTATGTCTCAAAAGAAAAGTGTTTCATCAATGCATCCTTCCAATGCTTACGTATGGTGCAGAGACGAGGACCTTAACTAAAAGAGACATACAAAAGCTGCAGACAATTCAAAGAAGGGCCGCCCCGGTGGCGCAGTGGTCTAAGCGATGGCCTCTAATCATTCGTCCGAACGGGGTCTGGGTTCAAATCCCGGTGAGGCATGGATGTTGTGTTTGTCTTACGGCACTGGCTCTCTCCCTTCCCTGGAACCAGTGACCCTAAATTAGGGACGGGCGACTGCCTATAGCCCATTGAGTTGCTCACGGTGGTCGTTAAACCTCCAATCAAAAAAAAAAAAAATTTCAAAGAAGCATGGAGAGGTACAGGCTTGGTGTAACCAGGAGAGATATGAAGAGGAACTCGTGGATCCGAAAAATGACAAGAGTGTGAAAACATCATGATCAGAGTAAAATCCCTGAAATGGCAATGGGCTAGGCATACTGCCAGAAGAACAGACCATCGATGGACAGTCGACATTTGAGATTGGATTCCAAGGGACAGGAAAAGACCCAGAAGAAGACCACATGGGAGATGGGTGGATGCCATTTGAAAGTATGCGGGAGTAACATGTAGGAGACTGGTACAAGACAGGCTGTTGTGGAAGAGACTTGGAGAGACCTTAGTTCAGCGGTGGATTGATATTAATGGTTGACAATAATGATGATGACATAAAAATAACATTTTTTATCAACAACGTGAGCCGCACATGATTTTTCTTAAAATATCTCTTGCTCCCCTAATTCTTTTGAGCTGTGTACAGTCGCTGTTAAAAAATAAATTTAATATTTAGGGGTTTTGTGAAATCCTGATGTGCTGATTACATATAGATTTTGGCACAAATCAGCGAAATGGAAGAGACCGTCCCCTACGGCATTTTTTTCAATTGTTTTTTGTGACTCAAAATCTATGACACCTATCGACATGACACTTATTACCGAGAAGGTTTATCAAAACACGCATGGGCTGATAAGATATTGGTTGAAATCGAGAAAAGAAGAAAATTCTTTTCCTGGTAGAGTTTTTGGTTCCATTTTCAATTTCTTGACGCAGCTGAAAACCCAAGACAACTCTTCACTCAGCCCCGGTTATGCTACTGGTTCTTTCCCTTCCCTGGAACCAGTGGCTCTAAATTAGGGAAATGTGAGTTTTTCACTGCTATCGTTAAACTTCCAATAAAAAAAACAAAAAACAAAAACTTTTCACATAGAATTCAATAGCTTAAAGTTTTGTCAAGAGGCGACATGCTGGCAACTGTTGTCGCGTAGCTCCGAGGTACTGTACCCAAAAGATGAGATGACCTGGGCAGCAAGCTGCTTCCTGAAGAAGAAAAAAAAATCGCAAAAATTAAAAAAAAATAAATGAATTGACGCCAGCACAACTTTCTATTGCAGAGGGTGAGTCGAAAGCTTTGCAACATTTGCATAAGCGCATGTGCCGAGGTGGGTGTGTCACGTGTTTAAATTAGTTGAAGTCGTGCACTGCAGTTAGTAGAAGGGGATATAAAGTGGTAGTCGTTGCTGTGAACAACATTGCATGATGTCGTTCTCTGTGTGGTTAGGGCGCCAAAAAGATGAACAGGCACAACTTCCTAATTAGGGAACTTTTGGTTTACGAGTTTGAACTCGGCCGTAACGCTGCTCAAGCAACATGAAACATTTGTCATGCAAAGGAGGAAGGTTCCGTGGACCACAGCATCGCAACCAGATGGCTCAAGAAATTCCGCTTAGGTGAAAGAAACCTCGCCGATCATCCAAGGTTAGGTAAGCCGCGAACTGTGGATTCGGAGGCCATGCACTAAACCGGTGAGGCAAATCTGACAACAAGCACTCAGAGGTTATGAATTGAGCTGAGAATATCACAGACCAGCGTGGTTCGTTACCATGAGGACCTCGGCAAGGTCTACAGGAGCTGCCGCGTTGTTCCTCACGAGCTGATGCTAGCTGAAGAAAACCGCTGAGTGGAAGTGGGCGCGAAGGTCCCACAAAACCCGCGCGATATACGTTTCATAAAGAGAACTGTTACGTGCGATGAAAAGTGGGTCCATTTCCCTAATCCTAACACACAACATCACTGGTTGAGCCCGGGTTAGCTTCCTGAACCTGTTCCCAAACGTGGGCACTTCGAGCACATGGTGATACTCTGCGTCTGGTGGAATTTCGAGGAGTACTCCATTAAGAATCGATTCCAGACGGTCGGACTATAAACACCAACCATTATTCTGAACAGCTGGACCGGATGTATGCCGTTTTGGAGGAGAAGCACTCGGAACTGGTAAGCAGAAAGCGCGCTCTCCTACAGCAAGGCAACGTTCGGCCTCATACCGCGTGAACGACCCGGGCAAAATACCAGGAATTTGAGAGCATCAAACTAATGCCTCACCCAGCATGTAGTCCGGACCTTGCCCCATCGGATTATTACTTTTCCGGTCCATGGCCCACTTCCTTCGCGGACGGCACTTTAACAACCCTGATGAGGTGGAAGTTGGGGTGAAGGAGTTCTTAAAAGCTGGCACTGCCAAAGAATTGAAGAAGTGTCAGACAGATGGCTAAACACGGTGCAACACGATGGTTTATACTCTGAATGCAAGTCGACTTTCGTCGTAACGGTAAGTATGAAGACATGCAGTGATCAGATATTGCAAAACTTTCCACTCAATCATTATCAAATCCAACCCGGCGAGCAGAGGAGAAAATGGGGCAGGACAAACAGGGCGGTTCTCCAGAGGAAGCTCAAGGGAGGGTGCAAAACCCAGTAAGCACAATCTGATTGATAAGGTTGTGCGCAAGATTGAAGTGGTACAAAAATTAATTTTTGTACCACTTCTGGTATAGTTTCTTCGTGCCATATTTTGTCAGTTTTCCGCGTACATAATGTTTTTATAATATTTGGCCAGATTCAGAACTTCTCGCCCGCAAGTAGAAAGCGATTCCGTTGAAGAAATTGCTCTTCAGAAATAAATGATAGTCAAGTAGATGTTAGGAACAGATGGATGCCAAATTAATTTGGTATCCATCTGCTCGTAATATCTATTTGACAAGCCTGTCCTATGCCAGTCTATTCTCTTTCAATGTCTTTGGTTGAAAGTGTTCACAACATTCTCCAGAATGATTGTTTTCTTTGTTTTTGATTTTTGTTTCTTTTTTCCCGTGAGCAACAAGCTGTCGCCCGTCACTAATTTTGGGCCACTGGTTCCAGGGAAAAGAGAAAGCCAGTGCCATAAGACAAACACAACATCCATGCCTCATCGGTATTCGAACCCGAACCCATCTTTGACGAATGATCAGAAGCCATCACGT
Source organism: Macrothele yani (assembly GCA_039090855.1). Lineage (NCBI taxonomy): Eukaryota > Metazoa > Arthropoda > Arachnida > Araneae > Macrothelidae > Macrothele > Macrothele yani. Next base: position 74,248,440 of record CM077010.1, on the reverse strand, counting down.
AGACCACTAAACCACTGGAACGGTCACAATGATTTGAAAATGTATTACGTTGGTCAACACATGGTTTCAGAAATGCTGACCCCCAAACAACAAGAAACACGAATTACCACTGCCCTTGGCCTAATCACAAGACAACAATACCCCCCCCCCCCCCCCGCTTGTTATAATTACATTATGTGTATTTCGTTTATAACAAAACTCTTGTGGTTCAGTTGTGTGTTTAAAACAGCTGAACTGAAAACATTTTTAAGGAAGTGAGAAAGAAAAAGACAAAATATACAGAAGGGGGCCCACAGGAAAATGTCCCGGTGTCCCGGTGGGCCAATCCGGTCCTGACCTCAGGGATGTAATCTGAAGGGAACATCTGAAAAAATGGACAACAAATATGTGGTTTCTTTGAAAAACACTGTTTAATGCATGATGTAGTAACTTGTGATGCAAACCTTCGTCAGGTTTTAAAAGGGCTTTACTAAAATATAAACTAAAATATTACACAAGTTAAAAAACACACAAATGACCGAGATCTTTCGACCTGACATTCAGGTCATCTTCAGGTTTTGCTGAAAAAACTGTTGTCATAGATGGTCATCCTACATTATATTAATATATACCAAGGCAAGAATGACGTATCGCGACACTGCACATGCGCATCAAAAGATACAAAATACATCACCAAGAATCAAATATTACGTGGTCTACACTAAAAATACTATTCACAATGTAAGGTAGTTAGAGTTTTGTTTAAATTGTAAGTCTGCTGTTCATTCTATAATTATTATTACACGATTTCCATGAGGTAGGTATCACGAAGAAATCCATATTTTTGAATGTGGTTTCTTCTTCATGACAATGCGCCTGCACATCCATCCGTAACGGTCAAACAGCATCTCGCAAAGCACAATGGGACGTTACTGAAGCATTCCTCATGTTCTCCTGATTTGGCACCACTAGATACTTACCAGCTTCCGCTGTTTTAATCTGCCCTAAAAAAGGACGACTATTCCAAGTGCTGAGGACATCATCGAAAAGGCAACAAACGCGCTGAAAGAGGTTTCAAAGAATGGATTTTAGGAATGTTTCAAACGCCTTTATGGAGGTTGGCAAAAGTATGTAGTTGTCCAAGGAAACTATTTCGGGGAAAATGCTACGACAATGTTATTGCTTTCTGTATTTTAAAATGAATTTCAGGGAGCTCTCTGTACCTACCTGTACTAAATCTATTTAAAACACTCACATTTATCATCAATCACTCATTTAGCATATTTCAAAAACAAAGGAACTTAAAGATCCATAATCGTATCTGCAAATTAGTGACTATACTCCTTTGTTTAATAAAAGAGGGCAATGGTGTTGATAATGTAAAATGAATATTGAACTGCATTATTTCTTTTATAGCGTTTTCAGGTAAATGCCTACAACCAAACAGGAAAGAAGTGAATATTTCGGCTTCATTTAACGGTCATTTCCAGAACGAGTTAACGGTTACATCTGTTTTCAGATTTTACCATTCGTAGATTTAAATCCGTAAATTTAATTGGGAATTTAAAAACTACATTTCTTGACTTCACGACTTTTTAGAATAAATAATTCAGTTACGCATTAGCAGAGGCAAAAACAATTTCACTCTTTCTATTTTTTTAATTCCAATAAAAAATGTTTAAGACAAAGGAAGAATAAATAGGTTTTATTTCAACTTTTAGAAACATGGATTGACCTGAAATCACAAAGACAAAAAACAATACGAGATGTGCAGCTGTGTAATACGCATTTTACATACATTTTCTATTCTTACGAAACTTTAACCTTTGGCAATACTTTTAATTTTTAGTGGCTTAGCGTGAATGTGTAGCTGATTTAGAGAACAACTTCTGAAAGATCGTTTTCAAGTTCATGCATCCAAGGCAGAGGGCAGCACACGCCAAAGTCTTTGCTCTTTTTCGTTAAACACAGGGATGTAAAAGGGCCTTAGTGCGGCTTGGCGGCGCTAAAAAATCCTAACTTTGAAATTGAACTATTGATCATAATATGAGCTGGAACAAGCATATTAAGGAAACCCTGGCTAAAGCTCTTAAATTAAGAGGATGTTTTTAACCCATAATTAAAAACAAAAGGCTTAGCAAAAAAACTAAAACCTTGCAATGAAAAGCATGCTTCAGCCCGGTGATTACCTATGGCTGTCCTATCTGGGGTAACTGCAGAAAGCAGCAAAAAAATAATATTACCTCGTTTCAAAGTATAACTCTTCGTATGATGGTAGGACTCGATGGTAAAACATCCAATAATGCTATCCGTAGTATGCTAAATATCAACTCTATACATTATACTATGTATGATTTAGCGCAAAGGTATTACGAGAAAGCCAAGAAACATCCCAATCCTCTTGTCAGGGAGGCCCTTATTTATGTTGTCAATGATACTGACAAATTTAAAATACCGAGGCTATTTTAAATAAAATTCCTGAGAAGAATCCAGTTCACAGTTATACTTCCAAAAAAATTAGAAGTAACTGGTACTAAATTGAAGGTATTCTTCACACATGGGAAGAAAGCAAGAATTGAATATCAGGAGTTTTTGGAGGGGAAAAAACGGCCCTTTTAAAGGCCGAGCAAAATGTTGCATAAAAGATTTATCTTTTTTGTACTGAATATCTCTCCCCTTAACTAACAAGGGATGTTTGTCTTGTCTTTTATATTGATTTTTTTTTCTTACGCCTTAGTTCTGACTTAAAAAAAAAAAAAGAAAAAAAAAAAAAGGGACTTTTCCGCTGTTGCACACAAATGTGCAACAAGCAGATAAGTAGCGAGAGAAAAAAATTGATTGGCCCTTATACTACCGGCTCCTTAAATAAGGAATAAATAAAATAATAATAGTAACCCTGATTGTGGCTGTTTTTATATTTTTGTTTTTCTGTTGTTTACTCAAATTGAGTAACTTAAACCTCCATCGGTGTAATCTTGTGCTCACACCACCTCAGCTAAGGTTACTCTGACATGTCAGGCCAGAATCAACAACAGTAAACCTGAGAAAAAAGATTTAAACCATTGGGGAAAAATCTTTTCTCTCATTGGCTGAGAAAGTAACAAAGCAAATAGCGGACCCGAGAGGAACACTGAACAAACGGCCAGTTTTCTTTTATCCGGTGTTGAACGTCGATTTTCCTCTGAGAAACTTATTTTGTGTGTGATGTTTATTTTTCCAGGTTCCCCCTTTCCTGTGTCCTTCCTGTCTTTTCCCCCTGTACTCATCTGCGGCAGCGGTGTACCAGGCATTTTTCTGCGGAGAGAAATATCGCTCGGAACGGCTTGTTGTTGCAGGTAAGTATGTAGGGCAGCTTATAACTTCACTACTTAACGGAAAACCGTTTACTCCTTGTTCTCTAATATTTCCATACTTTTCTTTCGTGCTATTCTATCAGGGCAATTGGCTCCTAACTCTCTTAGATTCTCTTTCACCTGCCAAATGGCGCATAGCGCTTTGGGTTCGGGTCTCGCAACCTAATCAAGGAATCTTTGAATTGAATTGGCGGCGCTAAGGCACTTTTTTCTAGCCTTAACTGCGTTACGGCACTTTTCATGTTTAAAATGGGACAAAGGCAGAAATGGCAATTGCTGTGTTTTGTACGTAAACATATTCGTATATCAAACTAATGATTGTGTTGCAGTCTGTTCACGCTCTATGGAGTTTCATGAATCACAAGAGTTTTAGTGTTAAGAGAATGATAACTTCTTTGTTACGACCGCAATCTTCAAAATAACGTTATATGAGGTAGTTCTCCGTATGTTAAAACTTTTCTAACAAGAAATAAATCAACACAAAGAAAATTAAACAGTATATAGCATAACTGACAAGTGTTTCATGGTTGCAGTGGAATTTTTTTGTTGAAGTCGTCACTTAGCACATCTCCTGGTTCTACGGGTAACGCGAAAGGACGCCCCAGTAGACAAGTGGTCAGAAGCTTTGGCTTCTGGCTAATCCGTGGAGCTGGTTCCGGACCCGAGACCAGGATGAACTAGGCCCGGTGCTGTCCTCTTCTTGGAACCAGTGGCCCCAAATCAGTGACGGGAGACTGCCTATGGCACTGGATACTCATGGCGGTCATTAAACGTCACCTCAAGATATCCTTGGGGGTGGGGTGTATGGACTATAAGCAGTCAGCAGTCACCTGTCCTCAATTTAAAGCCACTGTCTCCGGGGAAAGGAAAGAACCAGTGCCGTAAGGCAAACAGAACATCCATGCCTCGCCCGGATTCGAACCCGGACCCAATCGGACGAATGGTCAGAGGCCATCGCTTGGACCACTGCGTCACCGGGGCGTCAGATATCCACTACTGCCTTCCTTAATTCACAGGACAGGTTGATAGGCCAAATCAATCAAAAAACACTGAATATTTTAAATATAAATGAACGATGGCAACGCTCTTTCCACGTTATTTTTTAAACAACGCATAGCGACTGAAAAATACAATTTTTCAGTCGCTATGCGTTGTTTAAAAAATAACGTGGAAAGAGCGATGACATTGTCCATTTACATGATCTCCACGTATTTGATATATATTAACCATTTCTATCGCCCTTTGATTTTATCAGCTATAATTAAATAGCTGTCGCAATAAATGCCACCAGATGACGACATCTCAGTTGCTGAGACCATCAATACGTATTCGTGTAGTCAGATGCTGACTGATAAACCACGCATGGCGCTGAGAATTGTTGGCACCGTAGCGTAAATTTGAACGCACTCGACTAGTTATCGAGAGTTCTGGGGTTTGATCCCAGCGGTGCCGGAATACAATTTTTCAGTCGCTATGCGTTGTTTAAAAAATAACGTGGAAAGAGCGATGACATCGTCCATTTACATGATCTCCACGTATTTGATATATATTAACTATTTTAAATATTATGAACACTTAATTTGTAAAATCCTTCAGAATCACGTTCACCGCAAAGGCACTTTCATTCTTACAGAATAAAAAATTATATATACATATTTTGGGTATATGACTCACACGTAACATTCATTTTTTGGTTTTAAAGTGCCTAAACTCAGCAGTTAACACAAAAATGAACAAAATCGTGTTGAATAAAATTCAATTAAAAATTTTAAATGATTAAAACAAGTCAAACTTTAAAAAAATTTCGAAAGTCTTCCTTCCTGGTTGTTTTTGACTAATCTATTCACCGCTAAGACACTTCTTCATTTAGAACTACATCCCTGGTTAAACATCAGTAAAGTGCCATAAAGCTGGTGCAAAATATAAAAAGCGAGTGACGTATACACTGGTATAAACACTATAAACGCTTCATAGCTTGTATAAAATCAGTGCGAAAACATTTCCTACTAATCTTTTAGATTAGACCTTGGTCGCTTCGGGTAACTTATTTACCGATAGATGGCGACATGTCAGTAGTGAGTGGAAAGGATTCCCAGAGGTCGTTAGAGCTGTGCTTAGAGATCGAATGGAGGAAATAATTTCAGTAACCTGTCTTCAGCCAAAGGCAGATCCAGATGCTTACCTAAAGCGAGGGGTTGTTTCGGTCTAAAAAAAGTTGGATAGAAACACTTTGTGCATGGGTCTCTGTAGACGCGTAACTGCGCATTTCTGTGCCTTGGGCAAACTAAAAAATATTGCGCATCCCATCTTTTTTCTGTCTTATACCCGTATATTATCATCATCATCATCTCCACTGCTGGATGAAGGTCTCCCCAAGTTTCTTCCACAACAGCCTGTCTTGAGCCAGTCGTCGCCATGCCACTCCAACATGTTTTCGAATTTCATCCAACCATTTCCCACATGGAGATGGATGGAGAACAGCTTGCACACGCCGAGGCATCGACTCCACCAGACGCCGGAGGTTTTCCGAAGGTAATGCCAGCCATGCCTGTTGCTGTATTGTCTACAACTCGGTCCGAGACGTTGGTACAGGATCCATGAATCTGCTGTACCGCTCTATGGCATCCCAGAGAGCTTCTACGGGGTTCAAATCCGTGACCTTGGTGGCCACTGGTTGTCTCCAAACTAAGATGAGTGTTCCTTGAGCCATGCCTGGGTGGCTCCTGCCCGGTGAGACGGCGCATTATCTGCTGAAACAGAACATCAACCCCAGGATACACGAAGGCCATGAAAGCTTGTAGGTGATCATCCATCACATACTTTTAGGGCGCCGCGGTTGAGGATCTCTTCAGATACTATGGGACCTAATGTGTCCCATGAGAAGGTTCCCCAAACCATCACTGAACCACCACCGCCTTCAACAGAGCTGACCTGGCACGACGGGGCCAAGGCCTCATGCTTTCGGCACCACACCCGCCCGTCAGCTCTCTACAGCTGAAAACGGGTTTCATATAACAACACATCGATGGTATACTAAAGGTACACCCTTGATTGATACGGTTGCTCTTGGGAACACTAGGGTTCTTATCACTTGGGCGATGGAATGAACCATCTGTCTTGAGTCTTGCACAGACGACACGTCCACGATGAAAATATATAATTAGTAATAATGCCGGGCAGTGTATGTGCTATATACATATAAATAATATGTTTGCACAGCTTTCGCAACTGCTGGGGACAGTCTGTACCTTAGATACCACATCAAACGGACCGAATGTAGCTGACAGTCGTGGCTTGTAGTTGCGGTAATGATCGAATAGCCCCAAAAGAATCCTCAACAATGCGAACAATATCCTTACCTAGCAGCATTCTAAAGAAAAATGAGGCCGTTGTTGTCGACAGAGGCCGTGGTTGCTTTTCAGTTGGACGGATTGCACAACCGTGACTTCATTGTTTTCTGAGTGTGAACAACCAACATCCCTTGAACATTTATTTGGAGGAAGAAATTCGAATTTTAAGTGCAACAAAGTCTAGTTTACAAGTTTCAATTCCAGTGTTAATCAGACTGCAGGCAGAGATTTTTTGACTTCAGGGCAACCGTCCCGTCTGCCTTCTCCTAGTTACACCACCACTGTGTGTATGTGTGTGTATCAGCGTCGCATGGCTTTTTAAAACTTTATATCAAAAACAATGTGTAAAATGTTTGAATCAAAAAAAAAAAATTGGGAAAGACAACTGAAAAATCAGAACTGGAGTTCAATTGCCTGCTTTGCGAGGAAACGAACACCGTACTTTGTAAGTATCTGGAGAGAATCTTTCAAAATAAGTTTCAGCTCTTATCTGAAATATTTGCTTATTCGTTCTGTTTGATAGGTGTTTGCATTTATATCTCCTTGAAAGTAATTTCCATTTACTTCTCTTTGAAAGTAATTTCCATTTACTTCTCTTTGAAAGAAACTTCCATTTTTTTTATTGGAGGTTTAACGACCACCGTGAGCAACTCAATGGGCTATACGAAGTCGCCCTACCTAATTTAGGGTCACTGGTTCCAGGGAAGGGAGAGAGCCAGTGGCGTAAGACAAACACAACAACCGTGCCTCACTGGATTTGAACCCGGACCCCTTTCGGGAGAATGATCAGAGGCCATCGCTTAGACAAAGGAATAAACATAAATCATCACTTAGGCGAAAGGAACTTCCATTTACTTCTCTTTGAAAGGAACTTCCATTTACTTCTCTTTGAAAGGAACTTCCATTTACTTCTCTTTGAAAGGAACTTCCATTTACTTCTCTTTGAAAGGAACTTCCATTTACTTCTCTTTGAAAGGAACTTCCATTTACTTCTCTTTGAAAGGAACTTCCATTTACTTTACTTCATTTTTGCGGCATTCATTGTGTTACTGGCGATTTTCTTTCGGAAGTTTGTGAAAATATTGAATTGAATAAACTACACGCACTGCTTTTCATGATCAGTTAAAACCTCTTTTCCATCCTCTCTCAGCTTCCTCTGTTTCCAAAATTCAAATTTTTTATTCCCCCCCCTCTCTCTTCACAGCAAAATTACATTATGAAAACCTTTCCGAAAATCGGCATTTATTACTATAACTTTACAAAAATAAATACATTAATTGTTTACGATATTGGCCAATTAAAAAGGAAAAGTCAGTTTTAGGCAGGAAAATCGCCCCAGTCGCCCGTTCCACACACTGCATCCGATAATATCTTTAGCAGAGACACAAGGTTAATGCGAGGGACCGCCATTTCCAGGAGGTGAAGGACTTTAGTGATTTGATTTGTATCAATATCCAAATTTTAGTCTGTATTATCTTCATAAGAACGAAATTCATAAAATTTCTAATAAGCTAAACAATTTGTACAGGACCGAATTAAAGCTAAATGATGTTTTAAGCGTCACAACAATGGTGCCCCCCTTGGCCCTTCTGTTGCTTACAGATATGACATATACACTATCTACCAACAAGTAATTGGACCCCCTGCAATCGACGATATCTGTGTTCCTGATACACGTCACGTCCGCCGCCGTTAAATATCACGTGGGAAACAACAAGGCAACCAGTCGCATGCAAGATGCCACGCAGTTCGGAGCTCTTTGATTTTGAGAAAGGTGTATTCGTCGGGTACCACAGAAATGCCCGATCCATACGTGACATATCTAGCGAGCTGAAGTACCCAAAATCGACAGTGGCCTACGTGATTGGCAACTGGAAGATGAGAGGCGACTGTCGGAATGTGCCCCGACCTGGCAGACACACAAAACTGGGAGTTAGAGACCGACGGGTGCTGGCCAGAGAAATTCGGAAGAACCGCGCCAAATCGATGGGCCACATCCGGGAGGAGTTTCAACAGGCATCCGGGAGTGTTCTTTCGATGAATACCATCCGTAAGAAAGCCCATCTGCTCGGTTATCATGGACGTGCTGCCGCCCACAAGCCTTTGATCACCAAGTCAAATAGCTCTGCTCGGCTAACGTGGTGCAAAGAACGTCGATAGTGGACCGTTGAACAGTGGAAACAGGTTCTCTGAAGCGACGAATCAAGGTTCACCCTCTACCGTTCGGATAGCAGGGTCAGGGTTTGGCGTCTGCCTGGAGAACTCCTCCTGCCGGAATATATTGTGCCAACTGTGAAGTTCGGCGGCGGTGGAATTATGCTGTGGGGGTGTTTCTCCTGGTATGGCACGGGACCCTTGGTCACAATTCCTAGTAGGCTGAACGCCGAGACCTACTGCATCATTTTGGATGACTATGCGCTTCCTAAGTTGTGGCAATTTTATGGGATGGACCCATGTTAGTTTCAGGATGACAATGCCACCTGTCATGTTGCGAGGTCCACCATGGCTTGGTATGATGACAATGGGGTTAATCAAATGGACTGGCTTGCGCAGAGCCCGGACCTTAACCCTATAGAGCACCTCTGGGACGAGTTGTAGCGTCGACTTAAGGGGTGCCCCACCGTCCGAAATCGTGGAAGGAACTGACCTGTCTTCTCCAAGCCGAGTGGAAGAAAATACCGCTGGCTGTTGTACAACGCCTGGTTGAGAGTATGCCCCGGAGGGTCGCAGCTGTAATCGTCGCTCGTGGAGGCTCCACCAATTATTGAAAGTGAATAAACTTCGTTTTCCTTTGCTATCACAGATGCCCAATTACTTGCTGGTAGACATTGTAAATGCTGAAGGTGAAAAAAAAGATACACTACTGTTTTTAAAAATTGCAACACCAAAAAGGAACCATGCGATTCGAATGAAATTTATACTACACATTACTGATATGACTGCACATAAGTGATTTAATTTTTAGGACAATACAACAATTTTTACTCACACATTTGTAAAACTCAATATTTTGTGAAGCCTCCGTGAGCTGCAGTAAGAGCTTCTACACGGCGCGGCATTGAATCGAAAAAGGGTTGAATGGTACCCTGGGCAATTGCTCGCCAGGCGGCTTCTATGGGGGTCTACAGATCACTGGTACTGAGTGCTGGAGGACTTTGATGGGCCAGTTGCCGAGTGACCATATCCCAGACGTGTTCAATAAGCGACATGTGTGGCGAACGTGAAGGACAGGGAAGAAGCACTAACTGCTGTGCTGAGAAGAATACATGAACATTCCTGGCAACATGAGGTCGGGCATTGTCCTGTTGAAATATAGCACCAGGAGTGCTCCGAAGGAAGGGTGTGATATTTGCCAGTACAACTTCGCTGATGTAGCGGTCGCTGTTGAGATTGCCCTCTAGTCGTGGCAGCCGAGATCGCGAATGACACCCAACGGCACCCGACACCCTCACACTTGGCGTTCGGCCCGTATGACGCTCGACGATTCATGGTGGAAGAAGGCGCTCACCGCAATACCGTATAATGCGTATGCGGCCATCATGGTGGTCCAAGTTGAATCGCAACTCGTCCGAAAACACTACATGTTGCCAATCAGCATCCCATTGTCTGTATTGAATACATGATTCCAGCCTGAGGCGTCAATGGTTCAGCGTCAAAGGAATACGCCACAAAGGGATGCGTGCAACCATTCCTCTGTGCATCAGACGGCGTCGAATTGTGGCGGCAGACAATGCCACACCTGTTGCCGTGGTCCACTGTTGTGCTAACACTTACGAAGATGCGGAAAGGTTCATGAGGATGAGGTGTCGGTCATCCCTCGGTGTCGTCACATTTCTCGGTCCACTACCGGATTGTCGATGCACTTGATCCTCCTCGGTCCACTGTCGCCGCACACGCATCACTGCCTTTGTCCCGGCCCAGTCGCAATGTCGCGAGGTACGAAAATGCACCTTCACGCAGACCAATCATTTGGGCCCTTTGTTGTCACCGAGGCATTATTGAGTCATGGAGACCCTTTCACAAATAGCTGTCTGCGATGAACTACTGGTGTGTATCCTAAACAGCCATCTCTTTATACCCCTCACTCGACGGTTAGGAGGGAGCTGTCGGACCCAGACATGCGCAATGACTCTGCATTTCTGATCATTTGCATTTCTTACCCTGCTCTGCATATCCTGTAAGTTTCACGTGATTGCCATCGTTCCTTCATCGTGTTGCAATTTTCACAAACAGCAGTTTATTTAAATTTCAGTTTTTCCCAGGACAGACACCACAACTCCTTTAAATAAAAACTGTTTTTTTTTATTGAACACTAAATATCAGTAAGCAACATAAGCAACTTATTTAGTTATAACCGGAGCAACAGAAAAAAGCAAAATTTCAAAATTGTTTTATGCATTTCTTAATAAAATTGTTAAAGGGAAAAAATGCAAATCCAATTTTGTTTTCTAAACAATCTTTACTCTTCTACTCCAAAATGATAACGCAAAATAAGATCTCTCCACTGACATTACTTAATTTCGAGAGCATGCTTTTCAATATTGAAAACCCTCTTCTACAGAAATTCTACAGAAAATGTTGGTACACAATTTTTAAAAGAGATATTATAAAAGAGAAAACATCATTACATGTATGAAACACAACTTTTTTGGGTAATCGACGTATCCGAGCGCGGATTCGCCTATTACTAACGGAGGCTATGACGCACTGTTGGGCGGAAACAGACCACCGATGGCGATGTTGTGCTGCGGGCGATATTTTCTTGAGGCGATTTAAGCCCCATTATTCCAACAGTACGATCCCTGACAGCTATCAGGTATCTGGACATCGTTGCGGAACCAAGTTCACTCATTCATGGCAACTGTGTTCCGTGCTGGTGATGGCCATTACCAACAGGATAATGCGCCATGACACACCGGCAGAATCGTCAAGGAATGGTTCGAGGAATACGCTGATGACTTTCTGTTAATGCCCTAACCTATAATTCACTTAACATGAACGCAATCGAACATTTGTTGTTCGACTTGGAAAACCGGTTCGCGGTAAATCACTACCACCCCGAAATGTTTGGGAACTGGAAGAGCTGCTCTTGACATTATGGTACCAGATACCCCAGGATACCCCTCGCTACCTCATCGAATCGATGCATCGCCGAGTGGCCGCTGTTTTGCTGGCTAAAGGGGATCCTACAGCTTATTAGGTAGGTGGCCAGAATGTAATGTCCCATACGTGTATAGTTTTGAAATATATATATATATATATATATATATATATATATATTGCTTTACAACCTAAAAGGTGTGCGACTTAATTCTCGGCCCCTAACCGGAAGCGATCATAGAAAGTCGGCAAATAAAAATAGCTGTGTGCGACAATGGCTGATTGCAGCTCCATCCAACAGCTTTCCAGGCAACCGCTCACAGCTGTAGTGACAGAAGGGACGAAAGTGGACGGTGAAAGCAGTGTCGTTCGAGAAGCAACATTTGAGGCACTGCCTCCTGTTCGCGTTTCAGCTGAAAACAAGTGCCACGGAAGCTCAGCAAATTATCTGTGTTGCTTTGGGTGAGGCTGCTGTGTCCTACAGTACGTGTAAGAAGGGGTCCCAGCGGTTTAAGCAGGGAACTTTCGATCTCCGTGATGCAGAACATCCGGGACAGCCACAAGAAGTTGGCGATGAGGAACTGGAACAACTGTTGGAAGCAGATGCCTATCGAAAACAGTCAGAGCTCGCCCACGAACTCGGAGTAACACGGAAAGCCATTGCAAAGCGCATGCACAAGCTTCGACGGATTCACAAGGAGGGCCGTTGGGTGCTCTACCAACTCACAGCTGTGAACAAGTCTGGGCGCTACGATGTTGCTGTGTCCTTGCTCTCCAGATTTCAGAAGAAGGATTTCCTCCACAAGATTTTGACCTGTGATGAGAAGTGGATCCTATACAATAGTCCTAAGCGGCGCAAATCGTGGGTTTATCCAGGTCAGTTTACCACCAGTAACCCCAAACCGAATGTCCATGCCAGGAAATTCTTGCTGTGCGTATGGTGGGATCAGCGCGGTGTCGTACACTATGAGTTTCTCAAACTTGGTGAAACGGTCAATGCTGAGCGTTATTGTCAGCAACACAGTCGTGTGAGTGACGCACTGGAAGCAAAAAGGCCATTCATCGGCAAATCCAGAAGTTCGGTCCTGTTTCTTCAGGATAACGCGCGTCCTCACACCACGATAGAGACTTTGAACACGATCACCGACCTGGGATGGAAGATTTTGTCCCACCCGGAGTATTCTCCAGACTTCGCCCCGTCGATTTATTACCTCTTTCGCTCCCTTCAACATCACCCGACTGATACGCACTTCACTTATGTCGAGGAGATCCACAAGGTATTGATGACTTTATCAACTCGTAACAGCCCTCTTTTTTCCGCAGTGGCATTCTGCAGCTCCCTGACCGATGGCTCAAATGCATCTAACACGACGGGGATTATTCCCTTGATTAAGTACGTATTCGATTTGCTGTAATTTGCTGTCAACGTGTCGTGCCTGTGGCCGAGAATTTAGTTGCATACCTAATGGAATTCATAAGTAACCATATGACAGCAAATATTAAGTAGAAAGATAAAAAAACTGACGTACCCCCCCCCCCATCCCCGTAAGCTAAAATTAGAAATAAATTGTAACTTGTTAAAACGGCTGTGATGTTGGTCCTCCACGTGCCAAAAAAAAACAGCTCTTACACAGCGAGGCATTGACGTTTTAAGATTTGTGAAGGTGTCTTGTGGTATCAGGTACCAAAGCGTAGCCAGCAGATCCTTTAACTCTCCTTTTTATTGGAGGTTTAACGACCACCGTGTGCAACTCAGTGGGTTATAAGCAGTCGCCCGTCCCTAATTTAGGGCCACTGACTGCAGTGAAGGGAGAGAGCCAGTGCAGTAAGACAAATACAACACCCATGCCTCACCGGGATTCTAACCCGGAAACCTTCTCCGTCGGATGGCCATAAGCCATACCTTTAACTCCTGTAAGTTACGTGGTTGAGGCCTCCGCAGACCAGATTTTTTGTTCCAACACAAACCACAGATCTGTAATCTGTGGAATTTGGAGTCCAGGGCAATACCTGGAAGACTTCCTTAATTTCCGCGAACCATTATCAAGCAATGATGCTTTATCCTGCTGAAAGAAGGAACTGCTGCAGGGGAATGCTGTTGCCATCAAAGATGTACCTGGTCTGTAGGGATGTTTAGCTAGGTGGTAGACGTCATAATTTCCTCCCAGCAGAGCTTTGCTCAAAGCATTACACTTTTATCTTCGGCATATTGTCGTTCCACGGTGCATCCTGGTACCAACACCTTCTCCCGTCACCTACGTACAGCTAATATCGGGATTCGTCTAGCCACAAGACGCCACTCTGAAGAGGTTCAATTTTGAAATCCCCGGCAATAGCGAGGCGCTATGCCTGATGACAAGTAGTCGTCAGTGGCACACGAGCATGGCGCAGGCTTTCGTAGCCGAGGGTATTCAGCGTGCACTGTCGTTCGCTCGCTTGCTGATGCTCCTTAAGCATTTGGCATTTACCCTGGATACGATCTGCGCCGCCCTTACCAAACGGTCGGTCGGTACTTGCCTTAATAGTCTACGTCGACACCGGGCATTAATGGCCAGTGGTCGGCCGCCGATTGCTCTCTGGGCGCTGGTACGTCCGTTGATGGTATACCTAGGGTTCACCCTGTGACGTAATTCTAAATTAACTTTCCTTTTTAGTTTCTTTTCCTATGTAAATCTTGAGTTTATTCTTAGTTATACTTCACTCTTAACGTGATATCTTTTCTCTCAAACGAATACTGTTGACAACATAATTGAGGGTGAATGAACGTGACGTATGACTGGTTTGATAAGAATGAGAGATATAAACTACGAGTAAACTGTTGCTGAGAGCGTTGTGAAAAGAGCGTTGTGTTGTAGAGCGTTGTGTTAATAGCCGTGTGGAGCATTTAATGCAATATGATATGCTATGTTACGATGTGTTGGCTAAATCCTTGAATAAAGCATCCTTTCCGTAAATTTTACTTCTGTTGTTCACATGTTTCGTCTGGCCGTTAAGGTTTAATTTAGGAACTATTTCATCTTATGGTTAGATTTTTAATATAACGTAGAAGTACGAAACGACTTATACGTCATAACCCTTTATACGGGTTGTTCTTGGGACTCTAGATTTCTTACCATTTGGGTGATAGAAGTACCCATCTGTCTTGTGTTGACGATGCGCCCACGATCAAAGTTGCTCAGATCACCACGTTTACCTACGTTCGTCGATTGCGATGCACTGTTAGGAAGCCGCGCTGTCCGCCTATTTATCACTGTTTTCGGTTTGGGTAAATTCCACTCTAAGCTCGGAATGTTTATGCCAACTGTCTATCACTCCTATCTCTAATGTTTTGTCTACAGAATGCAAATATATATATATACAGGATGATTCAAAAGGGACTTTACAAGTTCGAAATCGTATAGAAATTTGTTCAGAATACTTACAAAATTTTTGAAGGCGTTAATCTGCAGCAAAACACATCATACTTTACCTCATGTAGTGCTAGAGCACTGAAGTCCGTGATCGCCAGCGGCGCAAATTTGGAAAGGCAGCTTCCACAGGTGCGGAGAATGTTCGCCGCGACAACTGTTCAACGGAAATTTCGCGCCCATTACCGTAGGAATCCTCCCACTAGACCTGCGATTTACTCTTGGTATGAGAATTTTGTTGAAACTGGTTGTCCTTTTCGACATGAGGAATCCTCTGGTCGCCCGCATGTTTTTGGTGCTGTCGTAGTCCCACGAAATTAACGCGACGTGCATCTCGTAAAGTGGGTATTTCATAACCGACGGTTCTGCAAGTGTTACGAAAATGATTGCACTTAGAACCATATAGATTTACGATGTTTCAAGAAATTAGTAACTCATATTGCGTGGCTCATGAGGAATTCAGAAGGTGGGACACACCTCGACTACTTCAGTGATGAGTCGACATTTCATGTCAGTGGTAAGCCTAACAAAATCCACGCAAATCTCTGGAAAATGTTCGTGACAGCCCAAACGTGAGCGTGTTTTGCGAACTTAGCAAACCTAAGGTGTACCCCTTCTTTGTTTTATGATAAATCCAGCAACGGTATCGTGTATCTGGATATGCTCGAAAATTATCTCATTCCGCAGCTGGACGATGATAATCAAGAAGAACATATTCACTTTCAGAAAGACGGCGCACCACCTCACTACTGTATAGATGTCCGGGATTTTCTCAGTAAATGTTTCCCAGGCCGGTGGATTGGTGGAGGTGGGCGAATCTCATGGCCACCCCGTTATCCCAACTAGACACCTCCCGATTTTTATCTCATCTTTCGAACTCGCTGATGTGACTGTTCGGCTGTCTTACACCACGAGGAGGCATCTTTGCACACTGCTGAACAAGCATTGGCATGCCGACTGAGCCGTAACAGAAAAACGGCCGGTTTCCAGTAGGTGACGTTGAGCGATATGACTTGCTTAGACGCTGTATACATGCACCTATGGCGACGAAATGCTAACCATTACTGCGATATTGCCTGATTAGCATATCCTGCGAAAATCAAAGTCATACCCCGACTCCTTTCGAGTGTTCTGTGTTTTATGAATATGAGTGTATATAGTCCAGCACACTTAAGACTTTTAATTCATGGTCATGTCCGTTTAAGTCACTTAACTTACAGGCCGGCTGGTGGATTTTTAGGTATAATAAAATAACGAGATCAGATTGGGACGCAATTTCATGCCTTCGACTTCGCTTAGTGATCTTCGGAAAAGAAACTAAATTCAAAAGAACAGATAACATCGTAGGCGAAGTTTCATTTCAACATTTTCGATTTCATTGTTTCAGTCGGATTGGAATAGGGATTCGAATGGTGTTGATGTCAGAGTTATAAACAGCAACATTTCTGTTAAAAGAATCGAAATGAAATGACTTAAAACAAATTAAATTTGATGGAATTATCTTTCAAGAGTAAACTAAATGAGACAGAGGGAAAGAGATTGCTATGTTAAATCAGTAGTATGAGACAGCTAATACACAATATTGACAAAAGTCACCAGTCACCCTTCAGAAGAAAATGAACGGATCCTCAGCGTTGTTAAGATGCGCGGGACAGCTGCAAACGGTATAAAAACAAGCCTACAGCTGACCGCGATCATATCGCACAGTGGTTGAGTGAAAATGTAGCGACAGGAGAGTACTGACCTTGAGAAGGATTGATTGTTGGATGTTATATTAGTAGCTTTTCCATAAGAGAAAACGAGAAGCGTTTAAACATACCCAAGCGTACCGGCAAACCAAAGAAAATCCGTGATAGAGGACGGCGAAGCCTCAGGAGAGTCATTACAGCTGATCGACGGAGTACTACTGCACAAGACCTCAGTGTACAGGTGAGTAAAGATGTTGGAACCTCGGTATGTACACGTACCATTCACAGACAACTGCATTCCATGGGTTACCGTGGTCGTGCGGCTGCTCACAAGCCTTTCATCTCCGCTCGGAATGCTACTCGTCGTTTAGCATGGTGTAAAGAACACTTATCGTGGACCGTAGATCAATGGAAACGGGTTCTATAAACATATGAATCCAAATACACGCTCTATTAGTCTGATGGCCGTGTGTGGGTATGGCGGCTGCCGAGGGAACGTACTCGTGCGTTGTTGTTTTGTGAGCTCCGTGCTTTTTGCCATGTAAGTGCCGTAATCTGCTTTCCAGACGATCTATATTTTGTGTGTGTGGTACGTGAACGTTCCGTATTTCCTTTTGGATACCTACCGGGTCGGTAAGTGTTCTTTTTTTAGTTCTATTCGTTTTTCTGTCTTGGTCGGCTTGGCCAAGACAACATTTCCTTATCGCCATTGCAAACGGCGGTTTCCGGTAGGAGTGATGCTCCAGCCCTGTTCACTGGAAGTGACTTACCTGCTCTCTCGTCTACTATGTGTCAGACGCCGATAGAAACAGCTCCTGTAACAAGTTCCTCCTCTCCTCAGTGTGTCTGCACTGCCTTACCGATGACCTCATTGCTTCGTCTACTGCACCGAGCGGTGCATCGCTGTCTTCCCCTCTGCTGAAATTGAAAGCATGGACGTCACATAACCTCAAGAAGATCTGACGTCATCACGGGGTGCACCTGGCCATTCTTTTGCCACTACGTCAGTGAATTGTTTTTTCTTTTTTGATTGGAGGTTTAACGACCACCGTGAGCAACTCAATGGGCTACAAGCAGTTGCCTGTCCATAATTTAGGGTCACTGGTTCCAGGGAAGGGAGAGAGCCAATGCCGTAAGACAAACACAACATCCATGCCTCAGTGGGATTCGAACCCGGACCCCTTTCGGACGAATGATCAGAGGCCATCGCTTAGACCACTGCGCCACCGGGGCGGATCAGTGACTTTCGGTCCGTTCTGCTTGATCGTTCCGCTGTTATGCTAATTTCTCCTCTTCGTCCTTAATTTTTGCAAACCAGTGTATAAAAGGATCGATTCATCAGATTTGCAAAATAGGATGATTATCGGCTTTCGGGCTAAGGTGACAGTATTTCTGAAACAGCGCAGTTTGTGAACTGTTTGCGTGCTGCTGCAGTTAAAGTTTATCGTGATTGGAGAAATGGCAGCCTTTGCGAATAAGCGAAGTGGAAACTGCGGAGCACCACATGCCATTGATCTGAGAGGTGAACGTCGGCTGCAAAGGTGCGAGTGCCGATCAACACGCTACAATGGCGCAACTCGCTGGCCGAATAAACCAGGGGGCTAACGGAATTATGTCTAAAACGACAGTTCAACGAACCCTGCTTCGTATGGGGCTCCGAAGCAGACGGATGGTAAATGCACCTATGCTAATGAAGGTGCATCTGCATAAAAGCCTTATATTTGGATGGCATGATCGGAACTGGACCTGCGCTGATGGGCAAAGGACTGCTTTCTCGGATGAGTCACGTTTTCTGCTTCAACGAACGGATGGACTTTGGCGGAATGTTTTCGTGGCATTTCCTGGGTCCGCGCTTACCTGTGGAAGGCACTATGGACCGAATTCGTTATGAATCGATCCTTGCAGACCACGGACACCCATACATGCTTTTTGTCTTCCCTGGGGCGGATAGGATCTTCCAGCACGACAATGCGAAGTGCCACACAGCTAGAAATGTCCGAAAGTTGTTGGAAGAGCACGATGAGGACTTCAAAGTACTTCCATGGCCCGAATATTCCCCAGACATAAACCCAATTGGGCATCTGTGGGAACACCTGGATCGTGTTGTTCGCCGTATGGATCCTCCAACACGCACCCTCGAACAGCCGTCTGATGTAGTGCAGTCAGCATGGCTCCACATACCTGTGAACACCTTCCAGCACCTTATTGAATCACTCCCAACCCTTCTAACGGTTGCCCAAGTTGCGCACGGCGGTTACTCAGGATATTAACTGCCGGTCAAAATATGTGACTATACCGTGTGTGTATATGTATATATATATACACTGTCTGACACAGAAAATGTCACACCATGAAAGAATGCTCGAAAACTGACCAAACTGCACGCACAGATAGCCAATTAGGTCCTGAACAAATGATTTAATTGTCACATGCAGAATACGTTCCAATTGCCGAATATACAAGATGATTAATAAGCAGTGTGGCCCCCACACTCCTTATAGATCATCCAATGAAAGTCCCAGTAGGGTCCTGGATTATCGTGATAGATGCAATGAGAGTGCCAATGGAGTCCTAGGGTATCGTGGAACGTGTGGTGTTGATCCTAGGCCACAGTTCATCTTCATTTTGCGGGGGTGCGAGGGTAATAAACCGACGTCCAATCGTGTCGCACAGATGATCGATGGGCGAGAGGTCGGGGGATCGTGCTGTCCACGGAAGCATCCGCACACCGTGCAAATCGTTCAGGCTGACCCGAGCGGTATGCGGTCGGGAGTTATCATGTTGATAAACGGCGTTTCGGATGCCCTGCAGGTACGGTTGTGCCGCGGGCCACAGTACCTCGTCAACACAGCGGCATGCCATCAAGGTGCCCGTAATGCGTACCAGCGTTGAGCGGCTGTTGACACTGATAGCACTCCGCACCATGATTACAAGTTTGCTGGGCTATGGGGCGCTCCACAATGACGGAGATATCATCCCGTTGGCCATCAGTAGATTTTCACATGGCGATCATCCATGGTGAGACAGAACCGCTGTTCGTCGCTGAACACCACACTGTTCCATTCGACCCCCCACCCCGCAGCTCTGGAGCGACACCACGCCAACCGGTGACGACGATGGCCCGCTGTTCAGGGAAGCCTTGACAATGGACGGCTGGAGAGTATATCAGACGCGGCCAATCGGCGCGACACTGTCGGCATCGATATCGGAGTATCCAAACCTCCCCGTACACTGCAAAAAATGTCGCCGGTTGTGGCCTCGGTCCGCTACTGCATGACGTCGGATGCGACAATAGGTGCGCTTGGACGTCTGTCTCCGAGCTTTGGTCTACGTACGACGTGGCACAGATCATTCCTGGAACCACTCTCTCGAATTGCGACGGATGGTTGTGGCATCACGTTGCGTTTCTTCCGCAGTACGACGCAAGGATCATCCGGCGGTACGAAGGCCTAAGATGACAGCTCTCGTGAACTCATCCGTTTGACGAAATCGCGTGCGATGGGGTATTAGCAGCATTAGCGCCACGTGTTCGTTCTCCAGACACAGTTACAGCAGAACCACTCACTTCTCGCGGCCATGACGACGTCCTGACTGATGGTCTCAGTCGGGACATTTTCCCTCCCTTTTTCTGAAATACAAGGGTGTCTTGCGACGTTTGACTCCCTCTATAGAATGGGGTAAAAAGATTGGCACCGTACCCTAACTATAGAGGCGTGACGGCACACGAAAATATGGAAATTCTTGCTCATTGTTACCGATGCAACGACAAACTCCTTTTGAAACATTTAAGCGCGTGATGTCGTCTTCTGACTGAAGAATTGCAGTTAACACCAAGTACAATTAGAACTAGTACAGTTACTTAATATTACAAGTTTCTTCTTTCATCTCTCGTTATTAACACACGTACACCACTGTCCGTGAGATTGCAATTTTATTTACTTGTCCTGTGTCGAATCCTGCTCCAACGAATATTCTAGAAAAGGCCTTCTGAGGAGAGAGAGAAAGCTCGCCACTTTATGAGAGTGTTTTACGGCGAATAAACAGAAAATTTAAGACCACTAATTTCTTCTCTCTGTCAAACATGACTACTAGGTACAATAACTCATGCAACTGGTCAGTCTCTCTGCCATTCACACTTGCATTCAATGCTAACAGCTCGTAGGTCAAAAACGATAACTTCGGCTTTTCTTTTATTTGTACTCAGTTTGTATTCCACATAAGCTTCGTATCCGGAACAACATACTCTCCAACTCACTTCTGCATTCTGCCAAAAGGTCTGTGTTATCAACACACAGCAATCTGCGCACACATCGATATTATCAAGAGATATACCAGTATTGTCCTTTTCGGCATCACACATGAACGCATCCATTAATATATTAAGCAACAATTGCTACATTACACAACATTTTCTTTTTCTTGCACCAATATAAAACTGTTTCGATAAAACACCATTCACTGGTACACATGTATGCTGTCAGCATATATATATTTTCTATTATTATGCAAAAACCCGGTAATATCATACTTATTCAATACTATCCACAGAAGTATCCTATTGACTCGGGCACAAGCTGTCTGAACCGTTATGTACATCCCACACTTTCTCCGATGTAAGACCTCGTACCTTATCAGTAATTATCTTTCCAAACACTTTCCCTTGCGCACTGAGCAAGCTGAAGCCACGATACTCTGGCATACAGTCTTATCACCTTTTCCCTTATACGTGCAAGGGCGCAATGATAGCATCCCTTCAGTCCTGATGGATCATTCCGTACTGCCAGAACAACTTCCAAATTTCAAGTAACCATTCAATAGCAGAATTACCACCATATTTTAGCTTCTCAGATGCCACGCCATCTGTTCTCGTAGCCCTACTACCATTCTGAAGAAGTTGAATAGCATTAAACACCTTTTCTCTTGAGATCTCTGTTTTGTTTCCCTCGCTCACTGTAACATTATCTGATTTTTCCTCAGAACTACCTCTGTTTTCATGTTCTAATAACTCACATAATTATTCAGCCCATCTTTCACTTAACTCATTGGGCTCCAATATAATTTCTCCGATCCTATTCTTCACAAACCTTAGAATTTTATTGCCCCTGTTTTTGGTGTCTTATGTACTTCCATGCTATTTTTGTCTTTCCAAAAAGTAAATTTCTTCCTTTCCACCTTTTCCTTCCTATATCTTGCCTAACTCTGACAAATTAACTTTGCTGCCTCAGGCTCATTAGAACGATATTCATCCTCAGAAACCCTACCTTGCAACATCCGCAAAAATGCTTCCTTCTTTCCTGTTTTTTATCTCAATGTTTCACCAATCACCACATTTATTTTTACCCACATTGCAGCACCATAGACCTCTACGGCTGGCGCAGCAACACAGTTCTTAAAACATAACCATTTCTTTTCTACATCCCTCTCACATGACTATAGAACATTCAGTCGTTCATTGTTTAAATTAGAGTAGCGCTGATGTTTTTCAGGGGCTCCTTCAACCTTCATTCTCTTCATTACAGGCATCTTCCTATTCCTCATCCTCCAAAGAATGTTCAGTTTCACTCGTGACAGTAACAGGTAATGATCAGAGCCAACGTCTGCAACTTTTATCACACGAGTGTCAAAAACTGAGCGTTTACAAATTTTGAAGATGAGAATCCGATTTTTGGCGTAAATGTGACAAGGATGGTAAGTCAGATAATATCCGAAAACTTGAAAATATGTTTTATGTTCAACATATGAAAACTTGAGTGTTTCATATGTTGAACATAAACAACAAAATCTATTACACACTTCTGTCCTAGAGTTTTCAACTCCGGGACAAAAGAGTGTAATAGATTTATCTCAAGTGTAAGTGCGGATACATTTGTGGTTGAAAAACGTATTAGATACACGCAATCTAATACGTAATGGGGACTTCAGGTTATCTTTTACCATTATCGTTCACATCAGAGTAATTAAACTTACCCAGCACGTTATCACAAATCTCATTCTGAATATCTACCCCAGCACAGAAATTCTGCTGTAACAACTTTCTCTTTATACTAAACTGACTCAAAACAGCTTCTAGCTCATTCCAAAAATCATTTTCATCACAAGGAGTATACAATACAACAATGACTTTTTTTAAGTTTAACTTTCACACAAATCACCAGATTTCTCTCACTTAGGCAGCTATATAATGAATCAAGCTGTTCTTAATCTTTCCACTTAAAATCACACTTGCACCAGCCTATTATCTTGTATTACACTTCAGACCACACAATCACCGTTCCATTCACTTCTTCTCTCCCAGTTTCTTTCTTTTGGTTTCACTTACACACAGCGCACACAATTTATATCTATTGATTTCTTCAATCCGTTCATTCATCCTTCCACTTATTTCTCTAGTATTCCAAACACCAATTTAACACTCATTCAACCGTGACCTCTTTTTCAAGTGCCGTTTATTAATTCCAGGCTGATTCCGTAGTACACAATCCGTTTCAAGTGTGATAGTCCCACCATATCCCACATATGAGTCCCTTAAATTCCCTCTTTGAGTCATGAAAATCGTAAAAGCACACTAGCGTGCAAAACACAAGTGCGCAGATTATAGTCGCACAAGGAAGCACATAAGCTTGAGGCGATTTGCATAAGGCAAGCGGATTAGTAGAAAGACGATGCATATGCAAATTTCCGAAATGTGATGTCGCGGGTCACATGACAGCGCTGAAATGGATATGAGGAGTATCTCGCAGCAAGGCAGGAAAGGGAAACCGAAAGTGTGCGGCGTTGTGAAGAGGTTCGAGTGGTTTGTTAGTGTGTCGCAGACGAGAAAATGTCCACTCGGAGACATTTAGATGACTTCACACGTTTTCGAATAATCGGAAAGCTGGAGAGGGGAGTGTCACCGACGAGTTCGGTCTGACCCATAGCATTGTTTCACGTGCGCGGGGGACCTTGCAAATGACAAGAACAGCTGTTAGAAAGGTCGGTGGTAATCGGCCACGGAAAACAACAGAAAGAGATGACCGATAGGTCCTACAGGCCAAAGGTGATCGACGCCAGACAGCGGGCAATATCGCGAAGCAACTGCAGATGTACCCGTGCAGTAGATTAGCTGTTGGAAAGTGAGGATATCACTCGTATGGATTGGCCTGCGTACTTTCCGAATCTAAATCCCATAGAACATGTATGTAACGCTCTGGAGAGACGTCTTGCGGCACGCCCACATCCGCTGAGAAATGTCCAACAGTTGAAATGTGCACTTCGAGAAGAATGGACAAAGTTGCTCCCAAGAATTCATCGACAGCTTCGTGTTATGTATGGCCAGACGCTGCAACGCAGCCATTGCTGTTAGGGGACATCATATTCCTTACCGGCGACCACCTCTTTGCTATAATCCATTTGTAGAAACGATGGCTCTGTACCATAAATGGCTCTGTAAAGTCCCAGTGTACACTTTTGTATTCATTTTTGCACATCTGTTTGTTCATTCCCCCGTTTGGTACATACTGAGATCTCTGTGGTATGACATTCACCTATCCAGGCTGCTTCGCAAAACTACGGCGAAAAAACCGAACGATCCTTAATTTTTGCAAGCCAGTGTACATCAGTGTGGTGGATCAGCTCACAACTGAAGGTTCCAGTTGGTCATTCCACCTAAGGGTCCTGGTACAAAACCCAATAAATTGGAGTCTTACAGCTAATGTCAAATAGTGATAGCATGTGCCTCATTAATACCCATACCGAAGCTAAAATGTGTGTCAGCTTCCTAGACTGTTAGAAATCCTTGTTGCTGTCGTGTGGGCCATCGTTGCCCAGCGGAAGCAAACCCATGTCTCCCTAAGATGTCGTATTATAAATGCAGTAGCTCCAAGCCACGCGGTTACTTATTAAGGAATGCACAGACAAGCCCTATCAGCGAAAGGAATGCCGGTCGAATTGAAAGATATGTTTTGCAATACTGTAAAAGTAATTAAACCAACTAGGTCTTGAGCAATTAAGTCTCCGCTGTTCTGCGTTTTGTGTGCAGAAATGGAAACTTCCTTCTTTCTTTTCTTTTG
The DNA here is from genome assembly GCA_039090855.1 of Macrothele yani. NCBI lineage: Eukaryota > Metazoa > Arthropoda > Arachnida > Araneae > Macrothelidae > Macrothele > Macrothele yani. Next base: position 74,223,515 of record CM077010.1, on the reverse strand, counting down.
ACAGGATAATTCTTTAAATAAGTCTCGACGAGTTCATTTGAATTTCGTCACCAAATATCTCCTATTGATTAATCTTAAAAACAGCGAACCTTTTACTGACGACATTTGGTTTTTACGACTAGAATATCTTCTAGATGTGCTTACTAAATGGACTAACGTTGGTTTATTAGCCCCAGAGAAAGCAACGTTTATGGTCAATGACAAAGTCATTGTGCCCATAAATAAACTTCAGTTTATTCGATAATGGAAAAAGCTGTCTTGTAATCAGCGAGGCAAAAACAGTTGGAGAGCATCAGGTTGAGGACGGCCGTGGATTTATAATTGACTTGTGGGCGAAGGTGGTTGTCAAGCGATATGCCTAGAACAACGAAGAGATAAGGAAAGGCGCTATTGTTTTCAAGCTCCATTGACTTCACCGAGGAAAATCGGGAGACTTCACCGAAGAAAATCGGAAAATTTCCGTGATCCCATAAGAAAAATACGTGGTTCGCATTTCGTGGCCAGGTAGAAAGCTTTGGGTAGTTGTTGGCCATTTATCGGTTAATAGATTTGTCCTTAGAAACTGTAGTAGCTAGAATTTGACACAAAATCTTATATCTTGAAGATTATGAGACAAGACTCTTGCGAATAAAATGATGAATTGCCTCTTTTTATGTTCTGATGGCTTTCGCACGGGAACTGAAGGTTAACGACAAACCACGATGAAACTGCCGATAATGTCGCGTTGTTGATTCCTGCTTTACGCTAATTAATCCGGATTACTGCTATAATTTTGCTATTTTAAAAAGATGTCTTGAAGCTCATTCTTTTCCATTGACCGCAAGTCCGCTTTCTTCCGTTCTCGAATTAGAAGCCTTCGCCGTTTCCTTTGGTGTTGCTTCTAGAGAATACGAACTAAAAAGCGTCATCCTATTGACCACTGAGGCGCGATAAATCTGAAACCAGATAAATAGCTTTGTATATAAAAAAACAGATCCTGTCGTGTTAATATTTCTATGCAGCCACGACGCTACATATGTCCAATTCTCTGCATAACAAATACATCCTATCAACTTAAGAACGCACTCAAGAAGACGAATTTCCGTGTCCACATAAGGTCTCTTGCATATTTATACACCACGCTTAAGAGAAACATTTCTTTATACGAGAATCATCCCACATAGGAGCAGAGGACTCTAACTTGGCTTCTCTATATGGGGCCGGAGTTACTTTACGTTGCTTTGTGTCTCTTTTATGTTCGTTGCTCTTTTTTAAAAACGACCTCTTGGTCATACCGATGCACTTGAAACCGTCCACATATTGTAGACGGATGACATAGACACCACCTTCTTTCCAAGGAGAAAGACACCACACCACCCTCACACCATACACCATAGACATCACCCTCTTTCCAAAGAGGAAGGTGTCTATGCCATCCGTCTACAATATCTGGACGTCTTAAAGTGCATCGGTATGACCAAGCGTTCGTTTAACAATAGGAGCAACGAACATAAACGAAACACAAAGTACGGTAAAGTAACCCGTCCCATATATAAAGAAGTCAAGTTCAAGTCCTCTGCTCCTATGTGGGATAATACTCGTATACAAAAATTAGCTTTTTACTCCACCCTTAGATCTATTACCTTTCCAGAAACCTTGGAGATAATTACCAACAGCAAGGCTTGCAATGATAGCGTCTATCTAGATTTACCACATTCAACCTTTTTTTCAAATAATGCTTTTTTCCTCTTCCAAGATGGCGCGTGCGCAACCAGCATGGCGCTCAGTGTCTTTGAATGAATAACTGCATTCGCGTCTAATCGTCTAAATAAGAAAACAATTCTACTTTGGATGATAGAAATTATCCACTCCTAAAACACAAATATTTATATCCTTCGTCCTTTCGTGCGTTTGCTTTTGCCGAATACTGTAGAGAGACCGAGACATCTTCTGGAAAGGATGAAAAAGCAGCTTTCAAGACTTGAGATTACTATTTACCAAAAACCGCACTGTATTGCAGTTACTTCGTTAACACTCATTAAAATTGTTGTATTGCCTCAGAAAAAAAAATATTGGAGGACATGCCAATATAGCACAAACTTATTTATTAACTGTACAGTAATTTTCAAAACACATGTCCGGAACAGGAATATTTGCAAGTGGTTTCTTTTAATTTTAAATCTCGTTTCAAAGTTCCGAAGTATTTAAACGAGACGATACTTGATGTTTGTACATCTGCTCTCAGTTCTGGTATATTCCTTAAAGACAGAAGAGGCCAAAAGTGCATGAAAATTCACAAAACATTTTATTCGTAAAAGATTTAAGACTGCTGTAATACTTAACACTTTTCTTGTGTTTTACAGCATTAATAAATACATTAAATATTGATAAAGTAATATAAATCAGAAAAAAGGGTATTACATACAGAAGAATAGACTGCATAGGGTTTTTACTCAAGACTTAATAATTTTGGTATATGACATTTGAATGTAACATTGATATTGTATTTTTCGGGCGGGGGGTGGAGGATAGGGAGTTTAACGAAACCCTTGAGCAATTCGATGGATTATAAGCAGTCGCCCGCCCCTCATTTAAGGCCACTGGTTCCAGGAAAGAGAGATAGCCACAAGATATATCCATGCCTCACGGGATTTGAACCCGGACCAATCTCAGACCCATGGTCCGAAGCAAGCGGTTAGACCACTGTGCCAGCGGGGTCTGCTAACATTGTTATTCCATCATACGAGGGTTGTACCGAAAGTAATGCAAAAGTGGACATGACTTTTTTTATTAACTGACAAAGGTCTTTGAAATTGCACATGTTGGTAGAGTAACTCTTTCTCTATACAAAGGTACTACTCAACATTTCTCCATACAAAGGTACTACTCAACATTTCTTTATACAAAGGTACTACTCAACATTTCCCTATACAAAAGTACGACTCAACATTTCTCTATACAAAGGTACCACTCAACATTTCTCTATACAAAGGTACTACTCAACATTTCTCTATACAAAGGTACCACTCAACATTTCTCTGTACAAAGGTACTACTCATCACAAGCGATGAATTTGCGCCATCGTTGAACCCAACTCTCGAATCCTTTTCGAAAACATTCAGGTATGGACTGTTGTACCAATTTTTCTATAGCCACTTGCACTTCGTCAGTGTCATCAAATCGTTGTCCCAGGATTCTGTCCTTCATTGGACCGAACAGGTGGAAGTCGGAGGGCGCCAGATCTGCGCTGTGCGATAGATGGGGGACCACCAACCAGCCTAATTTACTGGTCACCTGATTTGTTGCCAAAGATTTGTGTAGTCTCGCATTGTTATAGTGTATGCGGATCCTTTTTCAGATTCTAACCTTGAGTTTCTCAATGTACCGCTCGTTGGTCACGGTAGGGTCACGTTCCATAAAACCAAGGAGAATGACACCCCTGTCATCCCAAAAAGAGTCACCGTTTACAGTCACCATGTTCAGATTGCTGGCTCTTGAAATTCTCAGGCCCTGGTGAAGAGGTGTGACCCAATTCCATGGATTGATTCGTTGTTTCCGGCTCGTAAAGATACGTCCACATTTCATCCCCTGTCACCTGATCGGAAACAAAACGTGTCTTCATTGGCTTCCAGCAGATCAGAACAGACTTCCACCCTTCTCACCTTCAAATCGGGTGCCAACTGCCGAGGTACCCACTTTGCACACACTATCCCCGATTACTAAGTCTTCCACCATCTTCTATATGGCGCCTTGACCACAGTCCAGTTGTGCAACAAACTCACGGATTGTGACTCCGAGTTTCTCCAGGCAAATCAATTAATCCACTCGCTGACGATTCGTGTCAGTGGTGGCAGATAATGGTCTCCCACTGTGTGGTTTGTCTTCAATGCTGGTTTCTTCTTTTCTTAAATTCTTCATCCATATGTGCACATTGCTCTTGTCAATGGTGTCATCTCCGTAAACATTCTTTAGGCTTCTGTGGATGTCTGACATCCTGCACCCTTCCTGTTTCAAGAAATCAATGACGGCACGTTGCTTCTGCTTGGAATCCATTATTTACCTGCAATGAAGAAAAATACGGGCGGTCGTAGTGAGCGATGTGTTTGCCTCCTCGGGGCGTTCCGTGGTAACAATGGCTCACACAACAGCAACTAGGGCCTCTGTGAATCTTCGAGAGGTGCCAGCTAATTCTGTGTGGCATTGGCGAAAAGACCCCAACTCACTGGGTTTTGTTCCAGAATTTTTAGGTTGAATGACCAACTGGAACCGTCAGCTGTGGGCTAATTCCCTACACTGATGTACTTACCTGATTAAAAAGAAAAAAGAAATCAATATCCCGAAGTAAGTGTGGAATACGGTGGATCAACCACATTTGAGAAGGATGGTCCACCACGGAATCGACCTGGACTTTCAAAACGGCATATGAGAAATAGATCTTTGCTGAGTGAATGTAAGATTGGTGTATGGAATACTAGAGGTATAAATGACAAGTTGAATGAGGCGATTGAGGAGAGGAATAAGTATAGATTGGATGTGTTGTGTGTAAGCGGAACCAAAGACAAGGAAATTGGGGTAGAAGAAGTGAATGTCACGGTGAGTGTGTGGTCTGGAGTATTGGATAATGTGAGTGGACAAATTTTAAGTCAAAAGATGAAGAACAATTTGATTTACTATAGTTGCGCAAGTGAGAGAATTCTCTGGATTCGTTTGAAAGTCAAACTTCGGAGAATTGTAATTGCTGTAGTGTATGCTCCTTGTGACTCGGAACCTTCTGATAAGAAGGAAGATTTCTGAAATGAGCTAAAAGCTGTTTTGAGCCAGTTTGGTGCTAAAGAAAAAGTTATAATAGCAGGAGATTTCAATGGTAGAGTAGGTGTGCAGAATGCAATTTCTGACAATGTTCTGCGTACGTTTAATGATCCTTGTGTGAATGATAATGGTGAAAGATTAATTGAACTCTGCATTGAGAATGGTTTGTGTGTATCTAATACTTTTTACAACGACAAGTATATCCACACATATACTTGGAAAAATCGTACTCTTGGTCAAACGAGTGTGATAGATTTTGTTGTCTATGATCAGCGTCTTAGTTGTTGACACCCATGTGATGAGAGGTGCGGATGTTGGTTCTGATCATTACTTTGTAGTGTCACGAGTGAAACAATGTTGGTTGGAGGAAAAGGAATAGGAAGGAGCCCAGGATAGGAAGAATAAAAGTTAAAAGGCTCTTTGATTATCATCAGCGTTATTCTGACTTACTCAGAGAGCGACTTAAGGAGATGTGACAGGGATGTAGAAAAGAGACTCTTGAGAGGGATGTAGAAACGAAGTGGGAACGTTTTAAGTACTGTGTTGTCACTTTTGCTAAAGATGTCTGTGGCACCACAATAGTGGTAACAATAGAGATGATGCTTGGTGGATAGGTGAGATTGAAAAGGCAGTAAAGAGAAAGGAGGAAGCCTATTTGGGGATGTTGCAAAGTAGCGTTTCTGTATATGAATATCGCTGTAAGAAGCGTGAAGCTGCCAAGCTGGTTCGCCAGAGTAAGGCAAGAGATAGGAAGGAGAAGGTGGAAAGGCATGAATTGGCTTTTTGGAAAGATAGGAAGCCTTTCTGGAAGTGCACCAGTCTCAGGAAAAACAGGGGAAAGAAAATCGTAAGTTGCGTGAAGAATAAGATCGGGGAAATGATTTGGGAGCCCAATGAGTTAAGTGAAAGATGGGGTGAATACTTCTGTGAGTTATTAGATCAGGAAAGCAAAGATGATTCTGAGACAGACGCAGATGATGTCACTGTGAGGGATGGAAGCACAGGATGGATGGATAGGTTTGCATGAAATTCAAACTGAGTATAAATAAGGGAAAACCCAAAGTTACGGTCTTTGAGAGAGGAACTGGTAACACTGAATGTAATGTAAGTATAAATGGCACTGTGATTGAACAGGTGAGTGAGTTTGTGTATTTAGGAAGCATGTTTGACAGAGAGAACAAATTGGATGGTGAAATAAGTAGGCGAGTTAATTCTTCATTGAAAGTCATAGCTGCTCTGTGAGGTTTTCACAGGGATGATGGGTGATCAAGAGAATCCCGCATGGTTGTGTATGAAAGTGTAATTGTTCTTACTGTGAAGTATGGCAGTGAAACCTGGGTACTACAGAAGAAACGTAGAAGTAGTTTGTGTGCTGGAGAAATGCGTTACTTACGGGGAGGGGGAGTTGTGGCAAGACGTGGTCTGATTGTGTGAGGAATGAAGATTTGTTGCAGTTGTGTGATGTGAAGCACAATGTTGTTAGTAAGGTGGAGATTAATATGTTTCAGTGGTTTGGCCATGTTGAAAGAATGAGTGGAGAGATGCTTACTAAGAAAATCTTTTTAGCCCAAGTGGCAGGATGGAAAGGAAGAGGAATTCCAAGGAAGACATTAGTGGATCAGATTCAGGAGTGTCTGCATGAGAAAAAGATTATGAGTATTAAGTATAAAAGATCTTGTGTACGGCGTGTAATGGATATCAGTGAAGCCCGAGTTATATGTCAAGATCGCTGTAAATGGAGAAGTTTGATACGACAACAGTTAGTAAAAATATCAGGTAGTTTGTATTTCTTTTTGGAGCTAACCCCTGGATCTTTTTTTTTTTTTAGATTGGAGGTTTAACGACCACCGTGAGCAACTCAATGGGCTATAAGCAGTCGCCCGTCCCTAATTTAGGGTCACTGGTTCCAGGGAAGGGAGAGATCCAGTGCCGTAAGACAAACACAACATCCATGCCTCACCGGGATTCGAACCCGGACCCCTTCGGACGAATGATCAGAGGCCAACGCCTTAGACCACTGTGCCACCGGGGCGGCCCCTGGATCTTCGAGAATAGCTTAGTGATACGTATGTATGTAATGAAGAAGAATGGGTTCTATAGAGGAAGAATTACTCTACCAACATATGCAATTTGAAAGACCTGTGTCAGTTAATAAAACAGTTATGCCCATTTTGCAATACTTTTGATACAGCCCTCATATACTTAATATACCAGCGTTTTATTATTCTATACATATGTGTGATCTCATTTGAAAGCTACAGGTTTCTTTTTTTTTAATTGGAGGTTTAACGACCACCGTGAGCAACTCAATGGGCTATAAGCAGTCGCCCGTCCCCAATTTAGGGTCACTGGTTCAAGGGAAGCGAGAGAGCCAGTGCCGTAAGACAAACACAATATCCATGGCTCACGGGATTCGAACCCGGACCCTTTTCGGACGAATGATCAGAGACCATCGCTTAGACCACTGCGCCACCGGGGCGAAAGCTACAGGTTTAAATGCGAAAGGAGGGCACCGTTTTGGCCTACCCAAGCGACACGATGTCAAATCTTATCTACCTGTTCAGAATTAAAACCTAAAGCAGCTCTAGGAACTCCGGTGATCTTCATCAGCTGTGCAGCATAAGTACGTTGTGATCACAGGTGAATGTTAACGTAAATGTTTCAACATACGATAAGGCACAGAAACGTGGTATAACGAAGTAAATTTCTCCGTCATTTTTATCCGCGCCGGGGTTCGAACCCGGGTCCACTCATTCCGGAATAAGTTGCTCTACCAATTAAGCTACGCGGACGTTTTATTCTGATTCCTATCTGCCTTTATGTCGTGTGCGTCCTTCTGGCAGGTACGTCACATCTCCTGGTACGTTACATCATCGCCCCGTTTTTTTTTTTTTTCGAAGTGCTGGAGAAAGGATTCTCTTATTTTTCCTATCTCGCGGTGTGAAAATAACATCACACCAATGCGAGATTTTGAACGGTCGGGTCATCCGGATAGTTCGGGCGCCATTATAACGAAGTGAATTTCTCCGTCATTTTTATCCGCGCCAGGATTCGAACCCGGGTCCACTCATTCCGGAATAAGTTGCTCTACCAATTAAGCTACGCGGACATTGATTCTAATTGCTATCTGCCTTTATGTCGTGTGCGTCCTTCTGGCAGGTACGTCACATCTCCTGGTACGTTACAGTGGTTGTACTGATCATATAAATCCACGCTACTTAGATATTGTACTTTATTCCATCAGAACAAATGGACTAGAAACATCATAGAATTATTTCCTCTGTGTTTAAAGCAATAAAATCAAAAGAAAAAAATAATGTTGCAACTAGGCATTTTAGAACAGCATAGCGCAGTGCGAATGGCAAACATAATTTTACTTTGATCAGTTTTGAAAAATAATGTATCCGGATTTTCAAAAACTACGTGGGAAAAATTATCTGCATAATTAATGGGGAGCGGTTGAAAATCATTTCTTGATGGGTTTCGATAGAGTGTAATACCGTAAACGTGTGCTTCAAAACTTCTGCCACTCGAAAAGATATGTTTTCTCAGATCAATCAGGAAAACGTGAAAGTAAATGAAATATGTGGTCCTAATGCAGTTTTAGATTAATTTCTTTTTTCAAAATTTCAGTCTGTATAATGTGCAAAATGTCGCTACTGTAGGAATGTTTTGAATATGATTAAAGTAACAGAACATCCATTACAGCACTATTTTTAAAATAATCACTAGCAGCATTAAAGCACATGTCGCTAAGTGATGAGTACTTGCTAATTAGCTCTGTATAGTAGTTTGAAGCTGTTGTTTTAGCCCGGCTTAGATATAAATTTCTCATCTTTCATTTGTGGTGAAGCGAAATTCTTCACGTCTTTCTACAGTGAAAACTGGTGCAAATCAGTCTGTGTACGTTCCAGTGTACATGAAGGATAAAAATTCCAGAAGGTTGCCTTCAAAACTGTTGCAGCAAGTATCGACTTTAGGGTGCATATGAGACAGGGTGTTGTCATTGAGGAAACTGATCTCCCTGTTAAAAGGACGAGATCGTTCTCTCTTAATGGCTTTTAGTAATATTTTCAGTGTTCCACAGTATTAATAAAACTGTCGTTGCCGATTATTCCCAAAATTTTAGAAATAGCTAGCAGAACAAGTCCCACATGACTAAGGAGACAATAAGGTCACATACCTAAGAATACAATAATGCCACATAAATCCGATAATTGCTAGCAGAACAAGTCCCACATGACTAAGGAGACAATAAAGTCACATAACCAAGGATACAATAATGTCCCATAAATCCGAGAATTGTTAGCAGAACAAGTCCCACATGACTAAGGAGATAATAAAGTCACATAACCAAGGATACAATAATGTCACATAAATCCAAGAATTGCCAGCAGAACAAGTCCCACGTGACTAAGGAGACAATAAAGTCACATAACCAAGGATACAATAATGTTCCACAAATCCGGGAATTGTTAGCAGAACAAGTCACACATGACTAAGGAGACAATAAAGTTACATAACCAAGGATACAATAATGTTCCACAAATCCGAGAATTGTTAGCAGAACAAGTCACACATGACTAAGGAGACAATAAAGTCACATAACCAAGGATACAATAATGTTCCACAAATCCGGGAATTGTTAGCAGAACAAGTCACACATGACTAAGGAGACAATAAAGTTACATAACCAAGGATACAATAATGTTCCACAAATCCGGGAATTGTTAGCAGAACAAGTCACACATGACTAAGGAGACAATAAAGTCACATAACCAAGGATACAATAATGTTCCACAAATCCGGGAATTGCTAGCAGAACAAGTCCCACATGACTAAGGAGACAATAAAGTCACATAACCAAGGATACAATAATGTCCCATAAATCCGAGAATTGTTAGCAGAACAAGTCCCACATGACTAAGGAGATAATAAAGTCACATAACCAAGGATACAATAATGTCACATAAATCCAAGAATTGCCAGCAGAACAAGTCCCACGTGACTAAGGAGACAATAAAGTCACATAACCAAGGATACAATAATGTTCCACAAATCCGGGAATTGTTAGCAGAACAAGTCACACATGACTAAGGAGACAATAAAGTTACATAACCAAGGATACAATAATGTCACATAAATCCGTGAATTGGTGTCTTCCGAAAAAATATTTCAATCGTGCCGAGCTTTCGCTTGCCAACGTCCCAGATGATTTTTCCAACATTTTTCCAGAGAAAAGCTCCACTTTAATCATTTTTCTATTGGTTACATATTTGGTATCATGTATTTTCACGCCAAAGATGGCCAGTGGTAGGACAGAAATGATGGGCGTGCGGCATGTCCTTTGAAAATTCTGGCTACAAAACTTTCTCATTTTCTTCTTTCAAAGTGTAATGAAGGTGAAACCCACCTTGCAGAGCAATGATTGCACTGTGAAAACTCATTGATATTATATGGAAAGCATGAATATCAAATGCTTATTTCAATTGCATTGCGTCTCACTGTTACGGTAACGTTTTGTCGTGAATGACGTTTTTAATTCCCGCTGCGTTTATTTCTGTTATGCAGCTGCTTGAATCCAAAGTGCGATTAACTATCGTTACACAATCTGACTCAACTAGAAACTTTCGGCAATCGAGTTGCAGTGTTATTGCTCTTTTCCCATGCACTTCATTTCGCAGTTAAAGAATATCAGTTCGCGAACCTATATTTGCAACGAAAACTCGAATTATTCCTCGTACCTCTTCGCGAGATGAACCTTCTATCTTAATCTTACATTTGAAGCGCTACAACACGGCTGCATTGCGTGGGTATACATCTTCAAGCTGTTCATTTTATCCTTTGGCATATTTTACACCCCATAGTCGCTGTTGATGGACTTTCTTAAGGTGTGCCAATAGAATAATCAAACTCTTCTAAATTAATTTTTGTATCTAACAGTTAGCATTCACAACTTCGCGGGTGAATGCATTATTTACTTCATCTTATTAGAAACATTTGCAACTCTATTCGTACGAAGCAGGAAGACCATAATCATACTCCCTGAAAGTTTTCCTAACTAATCAAAAGGATATTATTCAATCTAGTTTACAAGGATTGGGTTCGGGGGAATGAAATATCTGGCAAAGAACCAGCAGGCGTGAAAGGCGATATAGGAAAACTGGGACAACTTACATAGACAAAGTAATTCCCCTCCCCTTGGCATCGATACATTGTTGCCATCTGTCCGGCAAGGACATGATCCCGGAACGAAAAAAGTCTTGTGGCTGGGACCTGAAGAAATCATCAGCTGCTCGTTGAACCTCGTTGTCTGTCGTGAATTGTTTCCCGGACAGGAAGGGATCCAGGCGACGGAACAGATGATAGTCTGTCGGAGACAAGTCCGGGAAACACGCAGGATGAGGTAGTACTTCATAGACCAAGGCGTTTGGTGTCAGCATCGTTCGTTGTGCGACATGAGGGCGGACGTTATCCAGGAGCAGAACAACACCATGTCTGTTGACCAAAGCCAGTTGTTTCTGCAGCAATTTCCGGTGCGTCCGGTGTAATTCAGCACAATAACGTTCTGTAGTGATGGTTTGGCCACTTGGCAAGAGACTCCGATGAATTACCCCGGCTGTGGACCACCAGACAAGGAGCATCAACTTATTGGTGTGTGGGAGTGGCTTAGGATGACGTCCAGAAGACTGTTCCTTTCTTTAACCATTGTGCAGATCGTTTCCGATTATCAGATTATCATAAAAGGCCTACTTCTCGTCGCAGTAGAGATTCCTGTTTATTCCTGCCAAGCAGCGACGTGCAGACTTCCAAACGCCTAGTCTTATTGGCAGTTGTCAACTCATACGGCAGCCACTTGTCCAGCTCTTTGACCTTACCCAGCGCAGACAGACGCCGAACAACTGTCGGGTGGTGGACACCTACCTCTGCCGCTATCTCACGACACGATTTTCGGGGGAGAGCTTCATTCACACGTAACAGAACATCGTCAGAAACAGCAACAGATTAGTGACCACGTGCTTCGTTTTGCAGATCCCTATCTCTGCTTCTAAACTTCACAAAACATCGCCGAATAGTTCGCTCGTTGGCTGTATTCTCCCCAAACACTTTGTTATAACGATACCAGGTGTAAAAACGCACCATAGCGAAGGGAAGAGACCTGTATTGCAGAATTTCAAAAGTTTGTGAATTATTTTCCTTACGGGAGGGTGGAGGTATGTAATCACTTTCAGCTTTGTGTTTTTACATCTTATGCAAATTTGCTAATCTGTTATTTACATTTTTCGAACTCCGCGTCGTATCTTTTTGGGGTGCGAATTTAACGACCATCGTGTGCAACGTAATGAGTTATAAGCAGTCGCCTGTCCCTAATTTAGGTCCACTGGTTACAGCGAAAGACCACAGGAACACTGCCGTAAGACATGTAAATAAAACATACGTGCCGTAGCTGGTTTCCAACCCACATCCATGTCTAACGAATAGACAGAAGCCGGCGCTTAGACCGCTACCCCACCGGGGTGGCATACCTGAACTCACAATTGTTCTTTCTCATGTAGCAACAGCGGCAGCGAGTCAAAGGTAAACACGATACATAAAATCTCATTGCGCTGAGTGTGATGGGTCAGAGGTGACGGAATATCCCTGGAGCTGAACCTCACCTGGTTACTCCAGGATACTATCATAGTATGTTAAATGCTTTTCTGGTAGTGGTTCAACCTTCAGAGTGTTCAAGTATTGAGTCGAACTAACAATAGACAATGTGCTCACATCATCTTGTTTTTGAAAGTTATTAATAATAATTGTGGAAGAAAATCGAAGCTCCTATGATATTGTGTCATAAAGGGTGCAAATGACTAATAAACTAAAATTATCATCGATTTAGCCATGATAACCTTAAGTTGGACATCTAATGATTTTGCTCCCTATAGTTCCAATGGAAAAAAATTCGACCTTATGTCCTAGGCGAAATATTTCCCATGCATCAAAATTGGAACTCTGATAAAAAAACATCCTAACTTAGGTTATACAATCGGTGTTTTTTGCAAAAATCTTTCCTGTACTATATTAAAATTAATAACTTTACTTCGATGTATACTGGGTTGCGGCGAATGAAATGTCCGGCCCGAACGAGCAGTGCAGACAGGCCACCATCACAGCGGAATGGAACCACCCACAGGTGTTGCGGCTATGACGCCACAGAGTTACTATAAATAGCTAGCACGCGTGTGAAGAACAAGGTTCAAGCGTGGTTTGTTTGGACAAAACGTGGCTTGCAAAGGAAACATGAAGACGCCGGATTTGAGAGTCATCTTCCTGTATGAATTTAAACTGGATTATTCTGCAGGAAATGCTGCTCGAAACGTTAACAAAGCATTTGGGGAGAATACAGTCAAAGAACGAACCGTTCGGCGATGGTTTGTGTAGTTTTGAAGCGGTTATACGGACCTGCAAGCCGATTCACGTGGTCACCGATCTGTTGTTGTTTCTGACGATGTTCTGTTACGTGTGAATGAAGCGCTCCCCCGAACATCGTGTCGTGAGATAGCGGCAGAGGTAGGTGTCCACCACACGATAGTTGTTCGGCGTCCGGCTGCGCTGGGTAAGGTCAACACGTTGGACAGGTGGCTGCCGCATGAGTTGACAACTGCCAACTAGACTAGGCCTTTGGAAGTCTGCACGTCGCTGCTTGCCAGGAATAAACAGGAACCTCTACTGCATCGAATCGTCACCTGTGACGAGAAGTGGGCCTTTCATGATAATCGGGAAAGTTTTGCACAATGTTTAAGCAAGACACAGCCTGCTGGACGGCACCATAAGAAACACCTACACACTAAAAAGACGATTCTTCTTGTCTGGTGGTCCACAGCCGGGATGATTAATTGGAGTTTCTTGCAAAGAGGCCAAGCCATCATTGAAGAACGTTATTGTGCTGAATTACACCGGATACACCGAAAATAGCTGCAGGCTTTGGTCAACAGACATGGTTTTCTTCTGCTCCTGGATAACGCCCGCTCTCTTGTCGTACAACGAACAATGCTGACACTAAGCGTCTTGGGCTGTTAAGTACTACCTCATCCTGCCTGTTTCCCGGACTCGTCTTTGACAAACAATCATCTGTTTCGTCGCCTGGTTTTCTTCCTGTCCGGGAAACAATTCACAACAGACTACGAAGTTCAACGTGCAGTAGATGACTTCTTTGTGTCCCAGCCACAAGACTTTTTTCGTTCCGGGATCATGGCCTTGCCGGACAGTTGGCAACTATGCGTCGATGCCGAGGGGGATTATTTTGCCTAGGTAAGTTGTCCTACTTTTCCGTTCTTGCCGTGCTGGTCCTTTGCCTGACATTTCATTCCCACCAACTCAATAGTTATGATACTTGTTTACAGGTGGCACCACTCTTCCTAATCCCAATGTCGAAGTAAAGCCATTGATTTTTTAATAAAGTTCAGGAAAGGTTTTTTGCTCAAAACACCGATTGCGCAATCTAACTTACGATGTTTTTTTATCAGTGGGCCGATTCTGATGTATGGGACCTTTCTTCGCTGAGGAAATATGGACGAAACTTTTTCCATTAGAATTATAGGGAACAAAATCACTAGACGTCTACCTTAACTGCTTAAATCTAACATTTCAAATGTTAGATTTAAGCAGTTAGTGCTCAAGGGACTGAATGCTTAACTGAAGAAAAATACAACTGGGAAATTATTTAATTAGAAAACACCTACAGTTACTGTAAAGAACGTTGTTATAACCATTTATATTATGGAAATATGTAATGCAAGCACGTGATAGGTAAAATAATCCCTTAAGCAGTAATGAGAAATATCAGAAACGCCTGAAAACCAGGAAATAAAAATGTGTAGAGTCATGGAAATTTAGGGAACAGGCAGTAACATCAGATTCTTGCAATATTTTCCAACGGTGGTTACCGCTATGATTTAGTAATAAACTTTATCAAATTTCCTCTTGGTTGTGGCCTTCCCTTTAATGTTGTTTTCTTGCACATGTAATTTATGATCAATATCGGAAGTTTAAGTATTTTACATTTTCTACGGGGAGTTTCGGAAAAAAATTGCAAATATTAACACATATATATGAGAAGTTGCCTAGATTAAAATTCAAATCACCGTCGAGTTACGTACAGTCCTGCTTGACAATTCTGATTAACACATTTGTTTTATTTTTATTGGAGTGCTACAAATATGGTTCTAAAACATATCAAATATCGAGATAGTATTAAATAGAAGTTTTCTCAGTTGTATTTATGTTTACACTAAAGATCAGTACTCTCTGCTTCGAAAAAGAAATTTTGCTCCTCTTTAAATTCCGCCAGAAATTTATCCATGCTTTCAATCAGGTGGTGATTTGTTAGCGGTCCATTGGTTCCTCCGTACTCAGTCGGCAAAACAGCGGGAGAAATGTATTCCAGCAAAGTGTATTTGTCTTTTTCATGAAAAATTATCTGCAAAATAAATTTGGTTAAAACATGGGAATTTAAATCACACTGATGTTTTTCATATTATAAATTGTTACCGAAATTAAAGTAAGTCTGTTTACAAAAGGTCAGCATATTTCAATTTAAAACAGCACCGCATTTTTATGCAAATGAAATGGTAGACAGGAGAGTACCAAACGAGTAAATACGAACACTTTGGCGTTTTATTGCTGTTAGCAACTCACAGCTCAAGAAATCATGTATTGGGGCGCCGCCCCGGTGGCGCAGTGGTCTAAGCGATGGCCTCTGATCATTCGTCCGAAAGGGGTCCGGGTTCTAATCCCGGTGAGGCATGGATGTTGTGTTTGTCTTACGGCACTGGCTCTCTCCCTTCCCTGGAACCAGTGACCCTAAATTAGGGACGGGCAACTGCTTATAGCCCATTGAGTTGCTCACGGTGGTCGTTAAACCTCCAATCAAAAAAAAAAAAATGTATTGGTGCGAGCCTCTAGAAACGTTACCTACAGATCTTGAAAAAAGAGGAGTATTTCACAGTTGTCGCGTAAAAGTAAGTCTTGACATTTACGCTAACTTAAAATATCAACATACTAATAAATTGTTCTTAAATGAAACAAACCTTAACGGCCAGACAAAACATATAACCAGAAGTCAACTTACGGAAACAGTCCTTTATTCGGAATGGAATCACAACTCTCTCCACACATTTATCTCAACACTATTCAATTCTCTCGTACAGCACTTTCTTAACAACGCTCATCATAATCGCTCACAATAATAGCTCTCAATAATCGCTCTTATCAACACACCTCAATAATCGCTCTTATCAACACACCTCAATAATCGCTCTTATCAACACACCTCAATAATCGCTCTCAATGATATCAACACCTCTCTCATACAACAGATCAGTCGTCGCTCTTTATCTCGTGTTCTTATCTCATTATATGCATACGTCACGTGCATTCCACCTCAATTGTGTTGCCAAACGTATTCATTTGAAGGAAAATATATTTCGTTAAGCGAGAAGAATACTGAGAATAAACTCAAGAATTACATAGGGAAAGAAACTAAAGAAGGAAAGTTAATCTAGAATATACGTCACATCATCTCCCTCGTAATTTTTTTTGTTGTTGCCAAAACCCTATCAATTTTGTAGAGGTATCCTTTCAAACAATCTGATCATTCATTCAACCTTTCAGATAAGAACTTACAAAAATTGATGAAAAGATTCGTCGATCTGTTGATGTAACTGACTTCTCAGTACATATAGTATGTAGACATCAATAGTTCAATAAACATTCATAGAAAACTTTCTGTACGATTTCAAATCTTCATCTTATACTTCGTGATAAATAATTTGTCAATACGTGTGGAGAACACTCATCAATATACATATAAGTAGCATAGTAGTCAAAAAACTGCGTATGGCAGGAAAAAAACTACAACATTTTTAACGTGAGTAATTAGCCATTCGTCCACTCCTGATAACTTCTCAGGGAAGACAAAACATTCAAACTAAGTTAAGTGAATATTGTAATACAGTGTAAATGTAATAAAAAAAAACTGCACTTGCAGAAAAAAATTCAATACTAACTCAACAAGTATCAAGCACAAAAAAAGGTTAGACTAGGAACAACAACAGAAAAAAACCTTTGATTGCTTGGCTGCCAGGGCCGACTTCGAGCTACTCCCATGCATTCGCACATGGAATTGTCAGATGGGATAGGGTAAACCCTATCCTGGGAGAGAAATCTTTATAAATTATCAACAAAAGCAATGCTGATTTTCGTGTTATGCCGCAAAGACAACATGCACAGAATGAAATGACAAGCATTTTGTACTTAAAAAAATTAATGTGGCGCCACACAAAAAAAAAAAGAAAAAAAAACATTTCATACTGACAAGATAATGCACGCGATGTTTTGTCTTCAAAGTTTGTGAAAAAAAGTTCTGTGATATTTATTTGTCGTCACATCTTGTGAGAAATGTTCAGTGATTTTGGTTTGTCTTGAGGACAAAAAAGTTCGAAGAAATAGTCTCTATAAGTGTCAAAGTTTTGTGATACAAGAAAGTTCAAATTATCTGAACAGAGCAAAGCTCTATATTGTAAAAAGTTCTTTTGAGCTTGAAAGTCAGTTTAAAAAAAACTTTTAACAGTACCTCTTGCTCGCAAAGAATACCCGTGTGCGGACACGCTTATGTTGTTGTCGGGGCGACAACGGCACTCTCGAGGTTTCACGCTTCGCAATCTGAGGTTGCAAGTCACTGGATCGCCGAGATGTGTCGGGAATTCCTGCGGACAAGGCAAGCTGACCAGAAAAGGCAGGGTCATCAGGCTGTCGCAAGGAAATCTCAGGCCAGAACGAAGAGGTCTCAGGCTGGAGCCAAGAGGTCTCAGGCTGGAGCCAAGAGGTCTCAGGCTGGAGTGAAGAGGTCTCAGGCTGGAGCGAAGAGGTCTCAGGCTGGATTAAGGAGGTCTTAGGCTGGATCAAGGAGGTCTCAGGCTGGCTTGGAGACGAACCCGGAATCTGAGAAAGATGAAGATCCGGTCGTTTCCTTGGTGGTCGAAGAAGCGGTGTGTAACTAGAAGGGCGCTTCTATGAACGACGAGGAACGGTGGAGGAAGGTATAGGCTCCGTCCGTCCCGAGCGAAGATTCCAAGGACGAAAACCTGGCGGATGCAAATGCTGGACTCTATATCTGGATTGTAGCCCAACACTGGAAGTTGCACTAAGAGAGTGTGGAAGAGGAGGGGAAAATTCAGGCGGCGGACGCTTTGTAGTTTGAAACGGCACAGATGGCGAAAGAGGACGCTTTTGCCCTACGGCAGATGGATCAAATGTTCCTGAAGTAGAAAGCTGCTCAGCAGAAACAGAAGGAAAGATTTTAGTTCTTGGAGACTGAAGAACCTCAATAATATTGTCTAATGATTCAGATGCAGCAAGAGGTACGACTCTTTTAGGCATAGGAGAGATGGAACTGCCTGATGAAGAAATGTCAGTTCTTGTACGTTTTAAGTTTTTTGATTGAAAACCAAAGGGAGGCACTATACGTGAAGAAGCAAATGGAGCGATTGGAGTATGAGAAGCAGATGAAAAAGAACCTCGTTGCAAACGACAAGAATATCCAGAAGAACTGGAAGCACTAGAACTCTCTTCTTTTGAAAAGGTAGGAGACTGAGGAGTTGAAATAATGACAGCACCCCGAGTGAATGGAATAATGTCAGAATGTGAATCGTTAAGAGTAGAAGCAAAGACCAGCTCAGACGAAGGTAGAGAATCGGACAGGACAAGGGTGGGGTCAATAATTTCATCATCATTTATATATACGTGTAAAGTCCCACCCTCTGCCTGAGGATTCCTACTAGATTTAGGGTTTATAATTGCATCAGTGCTTCTAATAACCCATTTTCTACATTGCCGCACATGGCCAGAATGTAGGGAGCCATCTGGCTTCTTTAATATGACATCATTATTGTACACTTCCACCAATTCAAAGGGCCCTTCATATAAAGGTGCAAATTTTTTAACGAATGTGTGTGCAACGGAGGATTGGTAATGAGTTTCCAATAAGACCAGATATCCAACTGCGAGATCTGGTTCCCTCCGTTTCGCATTATAGTGCCTAGCTTGGCTTAATTGAGCTCGACTGATAGCAGTCCGTGCCTTTGGCGCAAGTAGTTTTACAGAATCAGGTGTTGGTCTTTGGTTGATCTCATCGCAAAAGGGGTGCGGATTTTGCGCCCTAGAAAAAGTTCAGCGGGCGTCAGCAACGTTGATTCATGAAATTATGAGCGAAGGGCGAAACAAAACATTTCAACATGTTCATCCCAACGCTCATGGTTATTACCAATAAAGGTTAAGATAATCTTTAGCAATGTTCTATTCACACGCTCAGCCGGGTTGGCTTGAGGGTGATATGGACTATTGAATTTATGTTTAATTTGAAGCCTCGCACACATTCGCTCAAATAACTCCGAAATGAACTGAACACCGTGGTCCGAGACTACGGTACAGGGACAGCCAAATCGAGTGAAAACATTATGTATTAGAATATCACATATTATATCAGCCGTAGCTGCTTTAATGGGGAATGCTTCCACCCATTTAGAAAAATTATCTGTAACAACTAAAACATAAGGAGATTTAGTTTTAGTTGATAATGGATAAGGTCCCAATAAATCTATAGTGATAGTTTCAAAAACATAATTATTTGAACTACAAATAAGATGACCGGCCGGTCGTTTATTATCATAATTGTACTTTTGACAGTACTCACATGAGCGAATGTATGCGAGTATACTATTGTACATGGCCGGCCAGTAGGCTACGTCTCTGAGCTTACTACGAGTTTCCGTATGCCTAAGTGGCCGGAAAGAGGAATATCATGAAATTCGTATAATAAAGCCATGCGAAGAGACTGAGGTATCGCACGGCGGTACTCAGCTCTCGAGTTTACAAATTTTTTATAATACAAAATACCATCGATGATCTCATAATTTCGACTACGACCCGCTAAAGAAGGTTCACTTGGAGCAGAAGAACCAGCGAGTAAGAATATATAAATTTCCCCCAAATCTGGATCATTCGGCATTTCAGAAATTATTTGCTCCCTTGAAGTTATTTCCGAAAGAAGAAATAGGGAGGGAGGTTCAGTATCCGCCTGTGCACCAGAACTGACCGGACAGCAAGACAGTGCTTCAGGCAGTTGGTTTGACTTGCCAGGGCGATACTGAATTTGAACATTATATTCCTGAAGTCGAAGTGCCCATTTTAACAATCTTCGAGACAGATTCTTTGCTGTGGTTAAATATTGTAATGCCGAATGATCCTTAATAACATTGACAGTTAAATGATTGAGATAGCATTTAAATTTGGTGACAGCAAATAAAATAGCTAAGCATTCTCGCTCAGTAGCAGAGTAATTACGTTCTGCTTTATTAAGAATTCAAGAGGCATATGCAATAGGATGCCATCGTTGAGATAGAACAGCTCCTAGACCAACACCTGATGCATCGGCAAAGATATTAAACATTTCGGCATGGTTAGGAAAGGCTAACACAGGTGGCGAAACCAAGGCATGTTTAAGAGTATTAAAGGCAGTCTCTGCCTCTGTGGACCAAGCAAAGTGTCTATCTTTTTGTTTCAAAGCGAATAAAGGTTCGCATAGAGTAGCGTACCCCGGAACGAACTGTTGGTACCACCCGGTCATGCCTAAAAATCGCAACAATTCTTTCGCCGACTTAGGCCTCGGAAAGTACGAAATTGGCTTTACCTTTGAGTCATCAGTTAGAAGAACTTTAGGGGTACTTTTCATTCCAAGATATACGAGTTCGTCCCGGCCAATTTGACATTTGCTAGGCTTTAACGTCAAACCTGCATTATGTAGCAGTTGGAAAACCTGGTCCAACAGAGATAGATGCTGTTCAAAAGTTTCAGAAGAGACGATAATATCGTCCAGATAAACATGGACATTAGGTGCTAGTACAGGACGTAAGACTGAATCCATTAAGCGCTGAAATGTTGCAGGAGCATATGCCAAACCAAAGGGCATGTGTAAAAACTCATATGCTCCAAACGGGGTAATAAATCCAGTTTTTTCAACGGAATCTGGATGGACAGCCACCTGCCAATAGCAACTAGCTAAATCCAATGTTGATAGCCAGTTTGTTGACGATAAGTCCTGGAGAATATCACTTATTATAGGCAATGGGTAATTAATAGCTTTGGTTACCGCATTGAGTTTTCGGTAATCTATTACGAAGGGATACTCTCCAGATTGTGTTTTTGCAACAAGAAAAGCTATTGCTGCCCAAAGTCTAAGTGATTCTTTAATTATCCCCGAATGGAGCATGTCCTGTATTTGTCTTTGGAATTCAGCTTTCTTCTGGTTCGGACATGGATAAGGCTTACATGCAAGGGGTTTAGCTCCTTCTGTATCAATAATAGGATACACAACCTGTGTAAACCCTGGTTTATCTGAAAATAACCCTGGTCTGCTGCGTAAAACCTGACCAAGTTCGCTTTTATGTTCAGGCAATAATTTTTCACTTGCCAGAACTACAGAAAAATCAATTGTCTCTCCTGGGGTGGAAGGACTGATTTCAGGCATTAAGATTAGGCCATGTTCGGAATCAAGTGTGAGCTTAAACATTTTTAGGAAATCCACCCCCAGAAGGCAATCCACGGGTTACTCTTGGAGTAAAAAGAAAGTATAAGAAACTTGAACTTTGCCAATCTTGACAGGTAAACAATAATGTTTTTGCAATCTCGATCCAGAGATTGCAAAAACATTATTGTCGGCACCTCGCAGACATTGCTGGGAGGGCTCGACACAAGCATTTGGAAAGGTAGCAGCACAGAAATCAAAATTTAATGCCGAGATGTCAGATCCAGAATCAATTTTAGTCGACACCACCACTTTGCCCAAGGTCACAAGAATATCAGGCAAAAGCAGAGCTTGAATAGTTAACAAGAGAGATTTGAGGTCTTGAGAGAAACGAGGAGATAGATTCGACCCATCTACCTCCTGTTGAAGTTTAAATTGTCATGAAACTTATTAGAATGTCTAAATTGATTTTGGAAATGTGGCGAACCACCAGGACGTGCTGAATTGTAACGTGCAAGAGAGGCAGCATTATTATCATTAGGCTGGCCTTGCCTCACAGCACGGTGTTTTGCATATGTCTGGTCCACCGGGTAGTAACTATCCCGGGGACGAAAAACTTGGGTGTCCTGATTTCCATAATGGCCAGGATGTCGCACCTCTGGTACCCGACGATGCGACGGCACGTATCTAGACTGCTGATAGGTGTTTCTAGGCTGATTGAAAAATTGTCTTTGATGAATGTTCTGGTTTGGCTGCTGATTCCTGTTGTTTTGAAT
This sequence comes from Macrothele yani, assembly GCA_039090855.1. Lineage (NCBI taxonomy): Eukaryota > Metazoa > Arthropoda > Arachnida > Araneae > Macrothelidae > Macrothele > Macrothele yani. The sequence continues at coordinate 74,201,387 of CM077010.1, read as the reverse complement.
ATGAGGTTCACGGTACTGCGTTGGTTGGCGGTACTCGTGAACCTGTGAAGACTGACCTTTGCTGTGGCGTTCTTCATAAACTCGAACGAGTTTTAAGCACTCGTGAATAAAGACAGGACGTCGAACTTCAAGATAATCCTGCAGGAAGGGATCCAGCTGCTGTAACAACGTGTCACAAATCTCAGACTCGGCTGCAGCGGGATCCCATAATTTGTAAAGTCGGACTGTTTCCAGGGCGAACGAGACTGGGTTATCTGACGCTCGCTGTCGCCTGGAAAACAGTTGTTGCGCAAGGCCGGCAGTATTGGTTCCAAATGGAAACACATCGAAAAAGTCAGCTCGGAATTGCTGATAGGAACCCTCTGAGTTCATTCGACGCCACTGTCTGTACCTGACTTTTGCCGTGTCTTTCAAACATGTGCCAGCAATAGGTATCTGACAGTCTTCAGGAACATTATAAAGGTCAAAATGATCGTCCAGATCCTCCAAAAACCTAAGCGAACCGCCGTTTTCCCTAAATATAATAGAACCCGCATGGAGTACGTAATGAGCAAGAATTTTGCTCCTTCTCATGGGGGGTGGTGAAGTAAATATTTGTTGAGGCACTGCGGTCGACGTACGCGGTACATAGGCTTCGTACCTCGCGTACTCGCTATCTGGTAAGTCAGAACCGCTGGCCTGGTATAGAGCGCTTGGTGAGTTATGAGGAACTCTATAACGCTGAGTACATATATTGTCAGCTGTGGAGTTATGAGTCTCATCATTGCTATAGCGGTCATAAAAGAGACCGATAGAATTCGTTAAATTTGCCATCTTCCGTGACTTCTATGGATTTGTTCGAAGGAAGGTTCGGGCGCCAATGTCGCGTAAAAGTAGTCTTGACCTTTACGCTAACTTAAAATATCAACATACTAATAAATTGTTCTTAAATGAAACAAACCTTAACGGCCAGACAAAACATATAACCAGAAGTCAACTTACGGAAACAGTCCTTTATTCGGAATGGAATCACAACTCTCTCCACACATTTATCTCAACAATCTTCAATTCTCTCGTACAGCACTTTCTTAACAACGCTCATGATAATCGCTCACAATAATAGCTCTCAATAATCGCTCTTATCAACACACCTCAATAATCGCTCTCAATAATCGCTCTCAATGATATCAACACCTCTCTCATACAACAGATCAGTCGTCGCTTTTTATCTCGTGTTCTTATCTTATTACATGCATACGTCACGTGCATTCCACCTCAAGTGTGTTGCCAAACGTATTCATTTGAAGGAAAAGATATCCCGTTAAGCGGGAAGAATACTGAGAATAAACTCAAGAATTACATAGGGAAAGAAACTAAAGAAGGAAAGTTAATCTAGAATATACGTCACACAGTCGAAGAACGGAATCGAGCTGTTAAAATGCAGAAATTCGGATTCAGACAGACAGACTTTGAATGTATATAAAATTATGATAAGTCGACTCTAAGATCGCAGTCGGGAGCATGACTATTGCAAAATGACCGGGAAGTACTAGTCCAAAGACAACTAAGTCTTATGAAGATCGATATAATACAAAATCCTCTTCTAAAATGGCCTCAGTGTCCATGCGGCACACACGAAATGCTGTGAAATCTCCCGCAGGATCACATAAAGTGATCAAACTTTCCGTAATCAAATGCACCAGGAAGATCTACATTCGGGACTCCCGCTGTGCTGAATAACACTGTCTGCGGATACATGACAGTCAAGATTTGTACGAATTTATGTATCGGTTTTCCTCGGCGAATCACCCAAGGTCTGAGAAAGGATTGGTTTCGACGGTTGTGTTCGCCGTAGGAACATGAACGCCAGCGTGTGTCGACATTTTTATACGGTGCGGTAGGCTAGAGATTCCTCTTTCTGGATGATGAATCACGACTTACATGTCATTACTTTTGTACTCTCGTGGTTAGAGAGCACGAAGGTAACGGTATTTCTTGTCTACTACTATTACAAAATATTCTTCTCCCTGAATCCCATTGAGCACGTCTCTGATGCCTTGCACTTGCAGAGGAGTTTGGAAGGGCATCGCCCAGCCGCCAAGAAAATTTCTGCGTTTTGACTTGTTAAGTCTACCAATTGTATCTGGCTGTCCTAGGAGCGCCATTCCCTACGACAACAAAGTACCCTTGGTAGTCTCCCGTGTCACCCTCACGACTGAACGGTTCGGCGACGACATTGTACGACCCGTTTTGTAGCCATTCCTGTCATAGCATCACCGATAAATTTTTCAACAGGATAATGCCTGGCCACACACGACACGACTCTCCCTGACTTGTTTCCGTAACGTCGAGACCCTTTCATGACCAGACCTATCGCTCGGTCTCTCACCGATCGAACATGTTTGGGATATGATTGGACGTCACCTACGCACATCCCGCAATGTCGGCGAACTGATCACAATTTGGACACCATCTGGCATGCTATACCTCAGAGCAATATCCTTGAACTGAATGCGTCTTTGACACGCCGGGTAACCGTTTGTATCCGAGCCAGAGGTGGTGCTACAGCGTACTGCTTGTTCCACTCTTGTAGCTGCTTTATACGAATAAACGGCCCAACAGCTTTAGAATTGCAATGATTTCCTTTCCTATACAGGTACATTACACACACCAATTTTTATCTCGATTGAATGATCTTTTCTGGGTGCTTCGTTTTCTTTTTTTGTCCTATTTTTTCTTTTTTGGCATAGGTTGTATTTCAGAAATATAACCCGTCATCTAGTTCTTTTAAAATCCTCAGCTCCTTGCTCAATTCAAGTTGGACAACAGTGTTCTAGTGTGAATACATTGAACATAAACTACGCCAGCTCCAGTCTGGATCCCCATAATACCTTCACATAAACGCGTTACTTAAATTCAGATGATTTGGATTTATGCTGAACATTCTTCAGAAATTATTTAAAATGTATCAAGCCTATGCACAAAGAGTGTGACAAGTGTTACGGTTCACTCTACTATTGTTTTCATGAGAAGACAAAACTTACTTTGGTGTTGATCTTTTCTGACAGAAATGGTTTCACTATCCCATAAGCCCACATGAACGGCCGTGGTAAGTTGAGCACATGTATTTGCGCATACTTCAATGGAACGCACTTCTGCAAAACAAAGGGGAAACAGACCTTTTCTGGTAAGTATCCATATGTATGCTAATTCAGTAACAGTAAATGCAATTCAGAATCAAAATTGCGTGTTTAATATACCGCATATCCATTATTAAAATTTACAGTTCCAAGAGCGCTTCGCATATAATTATTGCTCCACATTACTTCAATTTTGATATGAAAACTCCTTAGGCAACAAGATTTTGTTTGCAAGAGAAACGAAAATTATTTCCAAAACTCACCGCCAGGGTGTTAACTGGCAATTCGTCACAGTAGAGAAAATTGCTAGAATGCAGAAAGCTTACAGTGCACAAGACAAATTTTGTGGTTACACAAAAACGTATTTGACATGCTCTCCTCCATTTTCTGCAACATGCTGAAATCGCAAAATAACATGCTCAACCCGAGACGGAAGTGTTTTGCAGAAAATGTTGTGAATAACGCGCGTGATGCTTGACTTGAAGTCCACCAAGTTTCTTATGTGGCAACGATAGACGATGTTCGTAAGATGTCCATAAAGCCAAAGGTTGAACGTGCTGGGATCCGATTAACACGCTTGCGAAGATATAGGAAACAGGCGGTTGACTATTCTTTCGTTAGTAAAATGTGCCTGCGCATCTGCTTGATAAGCGTTGCGATGTGAGGAGAAGTACCATCCTGCATAAAAAATAACCCTACTGAATCTGGCCACTGCCGCTGTTCAAAACAAGTTGGAGTCCTAGTTCGCCAAACGTGATGCATATTGCTGGCCATTGGGTGTGTATGTAAAGAGGCCAGCAGGACGAGTTCCTCAAAAGAGAAGGATCGAACGATGAATTCCATTGTAAAACGAAACAAAACTCTGAATATTAGAGGATGGAGTGGAATCCCACGCGCGTTTTTGTGTGTGTGTGTGTGTGTGTGTGTGTTTTCTGTTGCCTAAATTCTGCGATTGGGCATATTAAGAGCCCCATGTAGCTGAGAATGGGTTTCGTTTATCCACAAAATGTTCCAAGGCAATTCGTTGTTCAATTAAACCTGAGCAAAAAACCGCAGTGCTCGTGCTTATCGTGCCTCCAGCCAAGGGATGTAAACTGCTTAACATGGGAAATCTCGTAAGGATAACAACGCAGCATTCATCTCAGAATTTTCTGGACTGTACTTGAGGACTTGTCTAAAGAATGAGCATTACGCCGTGAGATACCGCTTCCCAAGGTATTTGACATCCTGTCCTGCTTTTTTCAAGGTCTTCTGATAGACTGGCTTCCGTCCTCTTCTGATCCCGACCTTTAAAGAACCCCTCTCTATAACATCATGATCATTTTACATAAACCATTTGCAGCCACTACCTCGTTTTTAAGCACTTTCACGTTCTGAACGTGCGCAGTGCTAATGAGACACAGCTGTTAGTCCTGTAAAACAATTGTACGATAATTGAACGACCTTTTAGTGACAGTGGCGCTTTAGAATACGTTGTCTACTCACCTGCAGTCAATTGAGGCTTTCTGCAGATGCCTGATTTTATAGCTGTTTCTTTTCAAACATGCCGCATTGCGGCACTTGTAATTTGCATACTTGGACCATGACAGGGCGTTATTGTTTTATGCGATTGCTGCGCCACTGATCCTTCTGGAAGGGAGCTTTAGAACTCATTTTTTGCTTTTCTTTCAAACAACATTCAACATCCTCAGGAGGAATCATATCAAATTTGAGGTGATCACGAGTAATAGTTCCACCTGTAGTGACCCTGGAACTGTGAACTTTCATTATGGTCACCTGGTAAATTAAAAAAATCCTTGAATACTTTTTGGCAAAATATACCACCTTACAGAGCTGGTCTTATCAACACTTTTTAAGTTACCAGAATTGTATCTTGCGAAATTTTGTGCCATATTTCAGTCTAAGACAATTAAGGTAGTTCCCAGAGGCGTAATACAATTTCAAATACACAGTCGAGTCACATTATTGTGCCCACGTCCTACCTTTGATGTCAACAGAGCGTAGCCAATGAAAAAAGGCACGCGTCGTGAGCTGGCTAGGAGGATATATAAGGTGTGCTGTAAGCATTCTGAGAACATATCACCCTTTGCTGTCGTGGATAAAAAGAACGATTTATCAGAGTTGCAAAAAGGGATGATTATCGGCTTTCGGGACAAGGATGTCAGTATCTCTGAAACAGCGCAATTTGTGAACTGTTCGCGTACTGCTGTGGTTAACGTGTATCGTGATTGGGGAAATGGCTCCATTGCGAATAAACGACGTGCAATCTGCGGAGCACCGCGTGCCTTGATGTGAGAGGTAAACGTCGGCTGCGTAGGTCCGTGGGGCCCGATCGACAAGCTACAATGGAACAACTCACCGGTCGAATAAAGCAAGAGGCTACCGGCAGTGTGTCTAAAATGACGGTTCAGCAAACCCTGCTGCGTATAGGGCTCCGATTCAGACGAATGGTCAACCCACCTATGTTAACTAAGGTGCACCGGCAAAAAAGGCTTACATTTGGACGGCAGTATCAGAATTGGACTTCCGTTGATTGGCAAAGGATTGCCTTCTCCAATGAATCACGTTTTCTGCCTCTTCGAACGGATGGACTTTGGCGTATAAGGCGAGAAACATCAGAGAACAAACACACTTCAACCATTTCGGGAAGAACGCAAGCTCGTTATGGTCTAAGGAATGTTTTCGTGGCATTCCCTGGGTTTACGTATACCTGTCGAAGGCACAAAGGACTGAATTCGTTATGGATCCTTCCTTGCAGACTGCGTACACCCATACATGCTGATTGTCTTCCCTGTTCCCTGGTGTGGAAGGGATCACCCAGAATGACAATGCGCCGTGTCACGCAGCTAGAAATGTCAGAAAGTAGTTAGAAGAGCAGGAGGAAGTCTTTAAATTACTTCCCTGGCCTCCTAATTCCCCAGATTTAAACCCAATTGGGCATCTGTGGGACCACCTCGATCGTGTTGTTCGCTCTATGGATCTTCCACCACGAACCCTCCAGCAGCCATCAGATGCACTGCAGTAAGCATGGCCCCACATACCTGTGAACACCTTCCAGCACCTTATTGAATGATTCAAAGCCTGTCTAAGGTGCTGTCCGCGCTGCACACGGCGGTTACTCTGGATATTAGCTGGTGGTCACAATAATGTGACTTGACCTTGTATATATATATGCTAAGACATGACCCAGTACAGAACAACACAAACCTCAATGTATTGATAATCATCAGCATTTTGTAAAATTCACGCAAACTGCAGCAAACGAAGAAGTCTGTGGGTAATCGAACAAAAAAAGAATGTATCTGATTACTGTTCCGTTAGCATACAAAAAGACCCGCCATTCACGACACACGGCCATGATATTCTGTACGTGACTTGATTTCTTTCGCTCACGGAATTTCATCTGCGAGGTGTATTAGATATTTAACATTCCCTGTGGTATGTGTTTGAAGAGCAAACGCGTGGCGCCGGGGCTTTCTCTAGGCGGAGTTGTATTAGGAGTAACGCGTTAAGAGCGTGCGGATGCATAACGGTGCAAGAGACGACTTCCAAAACTACTTGGCCGGCTGGTCTACGGGAGTCCATCCTCCAAAACACAGAAACTAACTGGTGAGCTCTGAAGCAAAAGTTGGGAAGCCATGCTTCAAAATCGAAAGGCTGCCCTACTGGCGCAATTGTCTAAGCAATGGTTTCTCATCGTCGTGCAAAAGGGATCCAGGTACGAATCCCGATGAGGCATGGATGTTGTGTTTGCCTTGCGGCACTGGCTCTTCCGCCTTTCCTTGGAACCTAAGGCCCTAAATTAGGGACAGGTGACTGCTTATAGCCCTTTGAGTTGCTCACGGTGGTCGCTAATCCTCCAATTAAAAAAATCGAAAGAACAGTTGACTGATAGGCTCATGGAGTATTTGTTTAGATACACTGTACAAGTAGAAAGCACCATTTAGACCCTAATGAGAAATTAATTAAATTTATTCAGTGTACAAAGTGGAAGAAGTGATTGGGGAGATTTAACGACCGCCAGTGAGCAACTCAATTGGCTATAAGAAATCAACCGTCCCTAATTTGGGGTCACTGGTTCCAGGGAAGGTGGCACTGGCTCTATCTCTCTCTCGTTTATTTTTATCAAATCATTGGTTTTTAGAAAAACATTCATGCCTCTCCGGCAGAGTAGTAACTAGGGCGATACAGGAGGGGTGGCTACCCCTGGCCCAGATCACGACAGAGCGCAAAAACAAATTCTTACAATCTGATTAAAATTGAAACTTTTGCATCAAATTTTGTTATAGGTTTTCGCGTCATACTTTGTCATTTTTCCATTTACGGAATTCGCTTATATGTTTCGTCAATTACGGTAGTCTTGGCAGGTTAAAATTCGCATTTCTTCTTCAAAATATTCAAGGGATGTAAGTACCTCACATTTAGAAATGAAGGAGCGTTTATTAGTACGTTTCAAGATCAGGATGTCGTTTCTCATCGTTAAAGATTCTCTGGAGGTTATTTGTTAAGCCGTTGGACCTGGGGTAGTGGTCCACCGTTAATAAATAAGGGCTTCTTTCTCCATCTGTCTACCTCTTTTCCGTGTCACTTGCTTATCGGGCACTCTAGCCCAAATCTCCTAGCTTCCTATTTCATATTGGATGTATGATAATTATGTGTGATTTATAAAACAGAACGTTTATCTATCTACACCATTATCTTTGATGTCTTTCGTAAGCAAGTAGCGCAGTTCCCCAATGGCAGACTTAAAACTTTGGAAATAAAGAACTTATGCATGCATGAACAAACTCGCCTTGAAAAAGTGTATCCTTTAGTTGAACAAGAAAGAACTATTTAATAAAATAACGTAATAGGGGCATTATACACAGAACATATTGAATATACGTATGTTTTCTTTAAAGCTTGCATTATTGCAGCTAATGAAGAACGACTTCCTTTCGGTTATGTCTCCAGTAAGCGTGTGTGAGTTCACGTGACGAACCACGCGATCGATGTAACGAGAATTTCCAAAAAATTTTCTCCTCCTCTCTCGGGAGGACATTAAACCTTTTTCAACTACTGCAAAGCGCGCTGTACCCTTTCCTTGTATTTCCAACAATCCCCCTCGATGAGCTGTAGTCGCATATCATTCCAAGTTTAGTCCTTAACTTTTCATGCTGCTCTCTAGGTTATGTTTTGGTCATGATGTCTGCTGTCGTCTCTTTCTTATTACAGTATTCTAATTTTAGTATTGTCTGCTGAAGGTCCCTAACGAATTATAATTTCACATCTATGTGTTTTGCTCGAGCGCTTATTCTCTCATTTTTGATGAGATTTATGCATGCCATATTGTCTTCAAACAATATTGTTTGCTTTGTTTGTGGATAATGCAGATCATCTAGTAAAGTTCGAATCCAAATCAGTTCTTGACAAGCATGAGCTGCAGCGATATATTCTGATTCAGTTGACGAAAGAGCGATGCAATTCTATTTCTTGGTGTTCCACAATATGGTGCTATTCCCAAATTGAAATACATACCCGCTGGAGGATCTTCGGCCCTTGACATCACCTGCCCAATCTGCATCGGCGTATCCATTGAGAACGAGTTGTTGTTTTGCATTGAGGTGAAGTCGTATGCCGATCGTAATTTTTAGATAACTAATTATTTTCTGAATGGCTTTCCAATCTTGTGATGATGGATTATTCACTTTTCTACTCAAAATTCCAATTGCAGTTGCTTTATCCGATCTTGTGACTGTGGAAAGGTGCAGCAAGGCTCTCACTAGATCGCGGTATGCGGAATTATTCGCAAGTGTGACATCCTTTATTTTTGCACTTTGATGAAGTTTGTTACTTTCATCATTGTCTCTTTCCTCTTGTATGCCCAAATAATTTGTCACCTTCCCAGATCTTTTATTTCAAACATGGTTTCAAGCATGTTTCTGGATTGGTTGATGTTTTCCATGAGATCGAATGCAATTAAAACGTCGTCCACATACACGATTATATAAGAGAAGAAATCCCTTTCCTTGCGTGTAAAACAGCATGGGTTAGCCTTTCCTTGAACGTAACCATTTTCAGATACGAAATTTGCAATTGTTTGATTCCATACCCTGGCAGATTGCTTGCGTCCATTTATAGATTTACTGAGTTTACATACTTTCGTTTCTTGACCTTTTTCTATGTATCCTGCTGGTTGAGAAATATAGATTTCCTCTTCTAAATTGCCGTACAAAAATGCAGTTTTTATATCAAAGTGATGTACAGGCATTTTTCTGTATGCTGCTATTGTAAGTAGGGTACGAATTGTAGTGTGTTTTACGACGGGAGCAAATGTTTGATCATAATCTTCGCCAGGCCTTTGATTAAAACTCTTTCCTACAAGTCGTGCTTTGTATCTATCTATGTCCACATTAGCATGGTATTTTATTTTAAATGTCCATTTGCAACCAATGGCTTTCTTTTCTTTCGGAGAAATCAGTAAGATCCCAGGTTTTATTCTTCTTTAGAGATTTCATTTCTTCATTTGTGGCTAGAAGCCACAAATGAAGAAATTGTCAGGCGGTTCTCTTTTTTAGTTCTAGCTGATCTTCTGGGTTGTGTACTCGTGCTTTCACCTGTTGATACATTTGATTCTAACAAAGGATTTTCACTTTCAGAAACAATATCTTGTGTGTTTTTGCCTGATTTTGACATTGGCCTTCAATTTTCCTATACACTGGGACTTTCGTCAAATCTCACACTACGGCTTATTATCACTCTGTTGGTTCCTGGTATTAGGATACGATATCCTTTGGTTCTTTCACTGTATCCAACCAATCTTCCTTCTTGAGCATGATTGTCAAATATCTTTCGGACTTGTTTTGGCACATAAGCATATGTTTTGCAGCCAAACACCTTTATATGTCCTATGTAAGGCTTGTAGCCCTTCCATAGTTCGAATGGTGTTTTTCCGGTAGATCTGGTTGGTAACCTATTTTGCAGGTATGTTGTAGTGATGAGGGCTTCTCCCCAAAACTTGTTTTCTATTTTCTAATCCAGGAGCATTGTCTTTGCCATTTCAACGAGACACCGATTTTTCCTATCTGCCACGCCATTCTGCTGTGGTGAATATGATACATTCGTCTGGTGTTCAATTCCATTCTCGGCAAGATAGCTTTCGAATTCTGATCCAACATATTCTCCTCCATTGTCAGTTGTGATTGTACCAGGTTTGGTTTTGAATTTGTTGCTTGTTACTGCAATGTATTGCTTCAATTTTTCTGTAGCTTCATTTTTATTGCTCATTAGATAAACATATGTAAATCTGCTGAAGTCATCAATGAAAGTGATGAAGTATTTTTCTCTCCAGGAGTTATAGATTCCATAGGACCACATATGTCACTATGAATTAGCTCTAGTGGCTTTCGTGCTTTATGTACAGTTTCCTTGGGTTACGGTTTTTGTGTTAGCTTGCCCTTTATACAGCATTCACAATTTACATACCTTTTGCAATCAGACAATTTTAATCCTTTTACCGTTACCTTTCTTTCAATCTCTCGGATGATTTTGGGATCTCTGTGCCCCAAACGCCTATGCAACAAGTTTATACAATTTGTTTTCACAGTGTTCAGCAAAATTAGCTTTTTCAGTTTCTCCCACTGTATTGAGCTTAAAGAGATTTGTGTTATTAGTAGTGCCTATTGCTGTAGTGATTTTACCGCGCTTTATTATGCATTGGTCTCTACTGAAAGTAACACTATAACCCTTTTCAGCCATTTTTCTCACTGATAGAAGGCTAATTTTCTCATTCTAGAACGTAAAGTACTTCTTCTACTTTCAAATTCTTTACTTCCCCTTTATCATTTATGCAATGCAAATATCCAGTTCCCTTTCCAGCGGATTGCATTTTTGCTCCGTTGGCTGTTGTAATATCCTCCTTACAATCTGGGTCAATTTCTGTGACACAAATTTTATCATTGGTCATATGACTAGTGGCGCCTAAATCAATTGACCATTTTGCATTTTGAACCTTGGCTAGTGTTGTTTTAAATATGAACTCTTCTGTTTCATGTTTGAATTTTAGTTTATCATTTTTGTTTGATTCAAGTTTATTTCTGGCAGTTTTAGCCTGATTTCTCCCCTGTGTGTTTGTGTTCTTCTGTTTGTGGGACTTCTGTGTATTCTTATTTCCTTTTGCCCAATGCCAGCATTCATTTTTAGTGTGACCTTTCTTATTGCAATATGTGCAATATTTTGCTTCTTTTGCATTTCTGTTAGATTTGTCACTTGTTTGAAATGCTGTTGTGGAATCTGTGTTTGTTTGTACGCTCTCTCTTTTCGACTATTATATTCGTCGATGAGTTTATTTTTAACATATTCTGTTAGTTCATCCTCATGTTTTGCTTCAAGAGCTGTTACAAGTGTGTCATGTGTGGATGGCAGACCACACAACATGATAGCTGCTAGGTGTGAATCTTTAATTTTCTTTTTTTTTTTTTATTGGAGGTTTAACGACCACCGTGAGCAACGCAATGGGCTATAAGCAGTCGCCCGTCCCTTATTTAGGGTCACTGGTTCCAGGGAAGGGAGAGAGCCAGTGCCGTAAGACAAACACAACATCCATGCCTGACCGGGACTCGAACCCGGACCCCTTACGGACGAAAGATCAGAGGCCAGCGCCTTAAACCACTGCGCCACCGAGGCGGCTTAATTTCTTCTTCTTCACCTATTGATTTTAGTTTATTTGAAATTCCTAATATCTGGTTGATATGTTCATTGTACATTTTACTGTAAGTTTTCTAAGCAAATAGAGTGTACTGCTTAAGTTTGCTCTTTTATGAATTCTTTGTAAAGCTAACCACATATTTCGTGCAGTCGTTTCATTTATGACATTTATTATTTGTTCAACAGTCAAAAGTAGACTTATCGTTGACATTGCTTATGCATTTTTCTTAATCTAGTCCTCAGTTTTAACTGTAGGTACCTTTTGGGAAACAACATTCCAAATATCTTCTTTAATGAGAAGCATTTGGATTTTAAATTTCCAAACTGTATAATTTTCATTATTGAGTTTTGCGATGGAAAACTTTGTCGCATTTGTTGGACTAGAAAACGCCATTTTCATTGTTTAAGCGCAACAGTTTCACTTCTTTATCAATTACGCATGCAATATGGCTGATGCAATGAACGGCCTAACTTTTTACTTTCGGTTTCGGAAACCCTTTGTTAGCGTTTATCATTATTGCTTTCCATTTAACATTTCATTCCGAGTTCATTTTCGTCTCATCCATGGAACAGTTCAGTCTCATGATCAAATTATTGGTTGTTTGATAATTATGTGTGATATGTAAAATAGAACGTTTATCTATCTACACTTTACCGTTGATGCCTTTCGGAAGCAAGTAGCGCAGTTCCCCAATGGCAGACTTAAAACTTCGGAAATAAAGAACTACTGCGTGCATAAACAAACTCACCTTAAAAAGGTGTATCCTTTAGTTGAACAAGAAAAGAACTATTTAATAAAATAACGTAATAGGAGCACTATAAACAGAACATACTGAATATACGTATGTTTTCTTTAAAGCTTGCATTATTGCAGCTGATGAAGAACGACTTTCTTTCGGTTATGTCTCCAGTGAGCGTGTGTAAGTTCACGTGACGAACCACGCGCTCGATGCAACGAGAATTTCAAAACAATTTTCTCCTTATCTCTCGGGTGGACTTTAAACCTTTTTCAACTACTGCGAAGCGCGCCGTACCTTTTCCTTGTATTTCCAACATTTCAAAGGGTTGTTTAAGGCTTGGGGTCAGACACTCCCTTCCTAAAATCCTCAGCATATGATCTGATCTGATCTGATGTCGTAATCAGTGAAGAGCGACCATTGAGTCGAAAGGGTGTTTCTTACGTCTCACTATGAGACGTCACCGAAAAAGTCGTATGACGAATTTGAAAGCGTGGAAAGATTACTGGGATGAGAGAAACTGTTTGTTTTCTACCGTGAAACTATTACACGTAAGGGACCAAACGCCCAGTAGAGTGATGGGAACGTGGCGTCAGTGGACAGAAAAGGCTCGGATGCACAGATATCTGGAAAAATGACTGCAAAATCTCACGACTGTAGGGGACGGCGCACACATCTACATCATGGTAGTGACCGATCGCACGGTGACATCAACGATGTTGGCGCCTCAGTGGAGCACTGTCACAGGTCTGACTTTGTCCTCCAGCGCAGTTTGACCTGGTCTGTTTAAAAGAGGAATAACTGCTAGAAGCCCAATGTTGCGCATTCTTTTGACCCTCATTCGCATAAGTCTCGAGCTGCCATGGGGTCTCGAGCATAGCCATTAACGCTTTGATTCGCAACAGCCTGTGTTTTGTGCCTAGTCACGATTCAATTCGTTGCTCCATGATCGTCGAAGACATCGTTGTGAGTGGCACCTAGCAGCGTCACACTGGCTCAAAGCCAAGAGTCATGATTCGGAGCGTCATTGAGTTCCATTCGAGATCTCGCCTGATACGAATTGAGGGATCCCTCAACAACCAGGTATACAACAGGATTGCTTTGGAGGCAGAGGTAATGCTCTTTCTTCGGAGTTATCCTAGAGCTATATTCCAGCAGGACAATGCTCTGCCAGATATGGCCCGGAATGTCCAATACGTTAACTGTTCACGGTAGATAAAGCTTCTTCCTTGACTCTCACGTTTGGCGGATATACTCCCCATCGAACATGTCTGGGTCACGGTAGATTAGCAACTGGCTAGTCGAGCGGCTCCGCCAGTCACCAGAAATGAACTCTGGTCTTGAATAGAAGCAACCTGGCAGGATATTCTCCAGGACGGTATCAAAAACCTCTATCATTCAACGCCACGCCATGTAAAGGCTGTTATTATTGCTCGAAGCAGCTTCACACGATACTGAGTTTTGAAACAAAAAAAATTGTATTGAGTGTGTGCAAATGTTTTACCCGTCTTTGTAATAAGTCCAAATTGCGATCGGGGTAGTTACGTTACAGATGACGCGGCGATGCCGAATTTTTGGCCAATAAAGCGTGGAGCGGTAGAGCATATACAAGCACTAGGTTTGTCCGAGTAAATCATTCGTAACGGAAATCACGGACGGTGTAACATGGCATGCGATAAGGAGCACATTAGGCATTGTTCACTGTACGAGTTTGATAAAGCCAGTACCGCAGCACGGCTTGCCGCTACATCGGTCAAGTGTATGTGGAGGATGAAGTTGATGATAGCGCATGTCGCCGTTTGTTTTGGAAATTCCGGGACCGAGACAGAAGCTGTAACGGTCAACCACGTCCTGGACGTCCATCCGTGGTTTCTGACGAGGATGTGGACCAAGCCATAACAAATGACCTACATCCAATCATTCAGGAATTAGCGGAAACGTTGTCGGTACACAGAACAACAGTCAAAAGATGGATGCATGCGCTTGTGTTCATCACCAAGTTCGATAACTGGGTGCTGCACAAGCTTTCTACAAAACACCAAGAGGATAGAGTCCGTAAATGTGTTTCTTTGCTTTCTCGCAACAGAAATGAAACGTTTTGGGGACGAATTGTAACGGGTGATGAGAAATGTGCATTGTACCTCAATGTAATGCGTCGACGGACTGTGTGCCAAAGTGCGGAGACTGCTCCATTGACTTCAAAAGGAGGACTGCATCCCAAAAATGTTTTGTCGAGTATTTGTTTGGATGTCCAAGAAATAATCTTCTGGGAGGTGTTGGCACTATCGGAACGGTAAATGCTTACTCCTCCCAGCAAAAACAGTCTTGCTGGGCCAGCACTGCCAGCAATGGCCCAGCCCTATGTTCCTGCTGCCGAACCGTCAATAAGTGTCACGGCGGCCAACAGAAGGGCCAGCAGTTCAGGCCAGCTGATCAACAGTTGCCACCCCCATCAGTTATCCATCACATGCAGTAACTGTCACAAGTGGCCCTTCAGCGGACCTGCAAGCACGTGCCATAAATGATGGGTAGCCTAATGCGGTCCGCTAGTTTCTCGGCAGTGGCAGCCAGCAATCACGTAACGTAACTGATGGCTTGCCGAACCTTGTCTGCCAATTCCCCAGTAGTAGCCATAAAAAAAATAAGAATAAAGGATAACCGCAGTTTTCGAAAGCTATAACTACTTTTTTTTTGTCCTTACAAAATTTCTTAATTATAGCACTGCGTGGGGGAAATTTAATCAACAGGTCTCTAAAGACGCCCGGTTGGATCTGGTTGGAAACTAACCAAGGACTGTCCGCATGGAAAGCGGGCTCTCTACCAACTGGACTGATTTGGCACGCACGTGCATCTCTTGAAGCTGACCCTCTTTTCTGCGGAATGTGTAATGAATGGTTCTCTATTTAATTTTATAATATTGCGAGGTATTTTTCATAAATGTCCGTTTCGTATAATTCATAAATTTCTTTTTTTAACGTTCGATTGTGTGTTTTTTTTTTGTTTTTTTTTTTACCTTAATGGAACTTCATTTTTTCAACGAGTGTACCAACTTCAAGGTGCTTTCCAAAGTTTCGAGCTGTCCTTGTCTTGAAAGGCGATTGTTGAATTAATATATTAACCCTTCATGTCACATTCTGTTACATTTTTAACGTTGTATCTTTCCTTTCCTCTGTCCGAATCTACACTTGTTTTAAAGAGGAAAGATACTTTATTTTACTTCTCGTTATTTTTAGAAGTGAGTTCCTCCAGTCTTGTGTATTCAACCCAAGGATGAGTACATTCCATCCACGTTATTTTTTTTTTCAAATAATTGATAAATTGTGTATGCGTATAATTCTTCTTTTCTTCTTCTTTTTTTTTTGTTCAACATAACACTTTTTTAATGTTTTTCGACGAGTTGTGTTTCAAGCAGTTTAGTGAATGCTAAAACGAAAGATTACACGGAAATTATTTATGTTATTAATGGAAATGGACTGGGTGTATTTCATGGCTATAATCTACTATTTCATGGCTTATTCTGATATCTTCGTTGACGTGGCAATTCATTAAGAAATTAATTCGTCTCTCTACATATGGCTTTTTTTTTCTTAACATCCACTAAATTAACACGATGGCGATAGCGTCGTCTGAAAATAACTGGTACCACGAGAAACACAGCACGTGTTGCTTATGCGCATGCGCAGTTTCGTTGCTCCTACCTGGTGTTTGGGTTTCATCGGTTGCCCGTGGCTCTTCCTTGGTGCCCGCAATTCACGGCAATGCTGCAGGGCCATCAATGGCTGCCAACTAATGGCACTGCCACCAACGGACCGCTACCGTGCCGTAAGCGGCAGATATTAGCTAGCAGTGACCCATCACTGCCAGCTGGTGGCCAGCAGTTTTCCAACACTTGTGTTTTTGCTTTGCATCTGCTAGCAGTTGGACAGATTGCGAGAGCAATTAACATCGAAGGGGCCAGCACTCGTCAATTGCAAAGGCGTGATCCTTCATCATGATCACGCCAGACCTCATGTTGCTTTAATCACCTGGCAAAAATTTCTGGACTTTGTTTGGTTGGGAAGTGTTACCTCACCCGGCGTATTGCCCTGACCTGGCACTCACAGACTACAAGCTTTTTCGATTATTACAGAACGCCTTCGTTCTCCAAACCTTCGATGATATGGGAGATGTGAAAACGGCATTACACGACTTTTTTTACCCCAAAACAAAGGAGTTTTCCTGCGTAGGACTCACCTACTTATAGACAGATGGCAAGAGGTCATGCAAAATGATAGCAATTACAGTATGTTAAATCCTAAGTACCTTATTTGTTGTATTCTCCCCCTTTCTTCGTAACCTACAAATACGGGTAGAACTTATGCACACACCCAATAAAACTCTACAAATGTAATTAGTTTTTTACTGTGGCATGCGCAATGTGTGATATAAATTTCATTTGAATAATGCGCTTATTTCTTGGTGGTGCAATTTTCACAAAGAGTAGTGTAGTTGTGAACGTGAGCGAAGACGGCACGTGTCGGAGTGTTGTAGGGAGTTCCTAATAATTTAATACCTCACCGTATTTGCTTCCGAAACTATAGTGGTATAACTTTCTTGAATCATTCCATGAAATAATTACTTCCATCCGATCTCTTCAGTTCATTTCAAATGAGCATGTGTCTGTGCGTCGCACATTTCGCTTACAAGGGTTGCTAATAAAAAGGAATTGCATAGTACACACGTAGATCGTCCCCATGTTGTGGGATCCTCGTTCAGTTGTGTTAAAAAGTATTTTAGTTAATCGGAAAATTCGCAGGATAATTTTGTAAGATATACAGACACTTTAGCGATGGCATGATTTTTCAAGATCAATTGTTTAAAAATTATAAGGCTTCGGGAAAATTCTGAAATGAATTAGATTTCGAGACAAATGAATTGATGTAATTAGTGACCCAAGTATTAATCTGCCAAGTTTAGTGAAATATTTACTTCGCTTTTGACATAAAAAGGATTGTCTTCTGAGAGCTGAATATTTACTGTGTCTTTCTGTTCAATACCCATAAATACTCTCTAACTTAGAAACGAATACATACAAAAATCTGTTTAAATTCTTCATACAAAAATCTGATAAGCCTATAATCACAAACACACATAAATTTAGTTTCCTTGTGGAGAAATGAAGGTTCTAGACACCGTCGATAATACTTCTGTATCGGTTGTATTTTTCAGCACAATAAAAATACCCAAGTTAGTATTCAGTAATGATTTTGTACAAGCTGGAACGTTTGCTATATTGGATTAACTGAGCGATAAATAAAAGTTTTGTGCAGCAAATTTGCAGGCACAAGCATGATGCAGGGAACTGTCTTTCGCACAATTATCTGAAATTTTGCACGTAAGTTAACTTTCAATATCATTATCTTCATGGATTTTTGTTAAGCAACTGAACTTTAAATTCAACGTTCGCAAAATAATTTGGCAAACAATCCGGAACGGCGCACAAAATTTCTAACCCAATATGGTTTTGAAAAATTAACTATTAAAAATGCGACTATCTCTTTTTAGTTTTTAAACCTATGATCGAATTAATTACTCGCATTTCGTTCCGCTAAATCATTCATGTCGTAGCTTCTCAATAAACCATCGAAAATGTTGAGTTCAGAAAAAAAATGTTAACAAGGTGACATTAAAATGTGCCCTAAGAAAAATTACCAATATTTGAATTTTAGTTCCTCCCAGAATTGAAAGACAGTTAGATACGAGTAGATTTAATCATTTCAATTTGTCTTCAGAATACAGTAACACATCACAGATAATTGGTGTAATCTCATCGATTTCAACTTCCATGAATTGACTTCTTTCAATTTAAAAGTACAGTGTTTCCCAAATTGCTTGTGGCGTTTAATGAAAAACGAAATTAAATACTTACGAAAAGAATATGACTCCAAGTTCTAACATTCGCCATAGAAACTAATATTTCAGACGAACAGCTCACATGGCATTCCACAATCAGAACTACTCCTCTTATCTGTGTGACTGGATCCCGTACTACGTAATAAAAAGCTACAATGGTTGCTATTAATAGCTCTTCCAATGTAGAAATATCCGTACCCCAAAAACCTACAATAAACAATGATTGCAACATTGGGAGAAATTCAGTTTAACGAAAATACTGAAATTATTAAAGTAATATTATTGCAGTAAAAAGTATTAAAATAATATGATTGTATATAAAACACTTGCTATTGTATTAAAAGCATCACAAACTCAAAAGAGAAAACGAGAGATCAGCCAACACTTTCCTGCTCGAACATACTTGAAAATGCATTAAATCTTCGATATACAGCTTATATTACTCATAAGCATAATAATAGTACTACAATTTACATAATATTCAGATTACTCAGCTATATACATTGGGAAGTTTGTTACGAAAAATTTATTTTCTTTTCGAAATGTTTTATGAGAAATAAAAAAGAATTGCCGGAAATAATACATGCTACACAATACAATACCATATAAAGTATTATGATATAGGTACATGAACGCAGTTAAAATCATACTATATCGATTTCTGTCATTTTAAAATTCAAAATGTATTAATTGGAAGTGAAAAAACAGCACTAAGTGCATGTTTTACCGTATGTTATGAACAAAACCATTTCATGGAATATCGTTCCGAGTTGAATGGGAGAATTCGCCAAGTGATTTTACTTAGGTGACATATTGAAACTTCTTCTGAAGTTGAATTGCATTAAATAATAATCAAGTAATTTAACTTCTCTGTTAAATAACAAAACGAATATTGTTTAGTGAACATTTCCCAAAACATCTAAACTTTTCACTGTCAAGTACGCTTAAATAGAAAAATGTTTGTGTGTAAGCGTACTCAACAGTGTCTTTTCATGACAAGGACAAAGTTTACTTTATAAAAACAAGTAACCTTTGGACTTAACTCTACTGCAATGCTAAAGAACGGCAGAACATTGCGATAATTTCACAGTGTTTCGCAGAGGCTCAACTTCATAAATATATGTATACTTCTATAAAAAATTAAGGATGAGGTGCATTTTGACCAGCCAAAATTGGAAAGAGTGTTTGACAATTAAAAGTGGCGTCGATTGTAATAGCAACAGGAAAATGAAGGCACACAAAATGTTAGAAAGGAGGTACAACCTAACTCGTTGTCCAGTGACAATGTTCCATCAGGACTGAATGAACAGACTACACAGGGCGAAGTCCTTATTTCGGAATATGCCGACAATGCATGTTTGGTACTAGTATATGAAGTTTAGCCCAACTGGTTTAGGAGCTCTTTGCTTAAATTGTTCCATTACAGCTATGGAGTCCAGATAAGTAGTGAAATGACTTCTAGTGAGGCATTCCTTTACACAACACGTCTTCACAGAGGTTTCTGTGCATGTTAGATTGAACTGAGATATGGGGAATATGGTGACCAGTCCTTCCTAAGGAAATCCTCACTAGTCTGTGCTTAATCAACAGCTGTACAGCGGTAAGGAGGAGCGTTATAGTGCATAAAAATACAATGTGTTTCCACAACATCATGAAACAGAGCATTATGAAAAATCACATTATTGAAGTAACAGAAGGTGAAGGAACAAGAAATCATCGCTACACAGTGATAATTTCTTGATACATCACTTAGTATTCGGTACGTCCATTGTCCATGGTACCTGTGTACATCATGACGGCACGACCAACATAGCTATCTCTTTCAACCATATTCCTGGTATTATATATAGTCCAACCTTCGCTCCAGATCAGTTGTCGTTTGATATCTGGCGAAATATAAAGCTGTTGTTCACAAATGGGAAGCCGCTTTATCTTTCGCCAGATATTAAACGACAACTGAAAAGACCAGTAACTTGAGACAAAACCACAGATAGCAGGCTGTACGATTCGCCTCGGAGTAGGGTAAGACAGACAAGTATCATCCTGCCTAGCCTGAGCGCCATAACAGAGACCCTGTGAACACTTTTTTACGCTTTCCAACCGTAGGTTGAAGAAGCGTATATGGTCCAGCATTGTCTGCACGATAACTGGCGTAAAAATGGTTCAATTCCGATGAAATTTTAGTATGTGGTAGACGACCACCTGGGGACGAACCCTATTAAAAATGGGACAAATGGAGTCAAAGGTCACGACGTAGGAGCGTGATCCATTCCATTGCACTTATACGTCATAACTTACGTAAATATGGTTCGATTTCAATTAAATTTGACTATGTGGTAAGGGACCGCCTGAAGACGAACCCTATTCAAAATGGGTGAAGTGGGGTCAAAGGTCAGGACATAAGAGCGGGATGCATTACATTGCCTTTATGCGTCACAACGTGCGTAAAAATGGTTCGATTTCGATGACATTTCAGTATATGGTAGGGGACTACCTGGGGACGAACCCTATTGAAAATGGACGAAATGGGGTCAAAGGTCAGGACATAGGATTGAGATCCATTCCATCGCCCTTATCCCATATTATTAAGGTGGACGTCAAGTAATTTTGCTTCCTATACTTCCAATGGAAAAAGTTTTGTACACATTTCCTTCACAATTAATGTTTCCCCAAGGAAGAAAATTTGAACATCGATTAAAATAGCTTCTTATTATCACTTGGATTACTTAATATTTTCTAAAACATAACCATAATTATATAAAAAATCAAGAACTTTTCTTTTGGTGGGGTTGAAACCAGAAAAAGGATATCGCGACCTGTATTTTCATCACATTAGTAGACAAACAAATGCTGGATTGCATAATTATGGTTATGTTTTAGAAAATATTAAGTATTGGAAGTTATAAAATGAAGATATTTTAATCGATGTTCAAATTTTCATTATTGGGAACACATTAATTGGGAAGAAAATGTGTACAAAAATGTTTCCATTCGAAGTACAGCAAAATTACTTGACGTTCACCTTAAAGGAGCAATTCTTGTATGTATGTAAATTTTATTTTGAAAACGGCTCTAAGGATTTTGATGAAAGTCGTTAACCTACCGTTTTCTGGTACTAGAAATCGATTTAGCTTGATCTCGACTTTAGGAAAATTCGTTTAGTTGGTTAATAACCACCCCGAATTACCACGTTTTTAGTGTAATATCATGGCGTCATCCGATTAGATGTTGGCGCGCGGTCACGCCATCTGTATCCTTACGTCACGCGTTGTGTGCATATCCCATTAAAGTATTATGACGTCACAGTCTTGCGAGCAGATGGTCGCGATTCCCATCTGCCTCATTACGTCACGCGTTGTGTGCGTATGTTCGTCCGCACCATAACTAGCGTAAAAATTGTTCGATTTCGATGAAATTTTAGTATTTTGTAGGGGACCACTTGTGAAGGAACCCTATTGAAAGTGAACGAAATGGGGTCAAAGGTCAGGACATAGGAGCGGGGTCCATTCCACTGCTCTCATGCGTCATAAATAACGTAAAAATGTTCGATTTCGATTAAAGTTTAGTATGTGGTAGGTGATCACCGAGGGTCAGCACATAGGAGCGGAACCACTTCCATCGCCGTTATGCGTCACAACTTACGTAAAAATGTTTCGATTTGGATGAAATGTTAGTATGTTGTAAGGACTTGCCTGTGGACGAATCCTATTAAAAATGGGCGAAATGGGTTAAAGGTTAGGACACATTAGCGGGATCTAATCCATAGCCCTTATTCATCATAACTTACGTAAAATTGCTTCGATTGCGACAAAACTTTATCATGTTACTTCGGAGGCATACTGAACCAGTTCTGTTGAATATCATCGAAATGGGATCAAAGGTCAGGGCACAGGAGTGAGATTTATTCCACAGCCATTTTCCTCATAACTTGAGTAATTAACTTGAGTAATAATTTCTAGTATGTTCGAAAACGTATCATAATCAATGCATTGCATGATTTTACTGACTTGTTAAAGTTGTTGCAGGTAAGAGAACGTTGTGGTAGACAGACATCTCCTACGCCCCAGAAAGTGTCGCTGGTTTTGCCTGATTAGCTGGAAGAAGCTGCCTTGGGGGCAACATTCGGATGCTCGTAAGTAGGAGTGTTCACTACGCCAACTATTTTCTTCTCGCATCTTTATTTATTCTTTTGAAAAATGATGGTTACAAAGATATTGTGTTTTATTGATAGGATGGTTAACATATTAGATGTATACAATACATAGATTTTGAGCAATCTGCATATTTGCATTTTGTTTGAAGGAACTGTAGCTTTTTCCATGTAATACACTTTTAGGTCAATATTTGTATGTCCCCAAGGCAAGGATACTGGGTGTACAAGTACTTTGTTCGAGCAACGGTGGAATGCAAGTCTTTTTGTTGTTGCATATTCAAGCCTTTTGAAAGATTCTTGAATATAAAATGTGAAGACATAACAAGAGGTGGCATATGCACAAATATTTACAATGACAGATGAAATAGATTCTGGACGAGGTAACAATATAAAAATAGGTTTACAAATATTTACAGAAGTAGATGCAACGGTTTCTGCTCATAAAATAAGTGTCTTTAAGAAACTTGGAACAGGTATATGTGCGGCGCATATTTACAATGATAGATGCAACAGTTTTTGGTCATGATGGGAGAGTCTCGAAAATAAGTGGACCAAATAATTGCATGGGTCCTGAACAGAAGGTACGCTCAAGGATTGTGTAGTACAGAGATTTCATAATTCTGCAACATCTGGGAACTTTCCGGAGCAAAGACAGCGTAAGAGTTTCTGGACAAATAATCGTGCTGCATGAATCACTCTGTTGTGCTTGCTAGCAGACAGTTAGTCAAATGGCTCGCAGTAGTTTTCCGACTCAGGTTTGCCATTATGGCCAGGTAACACTCACCTCACTGGCTTGTACAAGGGGACTGAACTCCAGAAAGATATCTGGCAGCAGTGCCGCGTCTCGTGAACTTTGAATAATCTCTTGGCCCTATGTTGTGGGCTACTCCAGACTTTCTGGCGACATCGGTCACAGTCCTGTGTTTTTCTAGCTTGACGATACAGGGTAAAATCATTCACATGATGTCTCCTAGGCATACTTTTGTTATCATAGACACACAGTTTCTTGCTCCGTCATTGAAACACATGAAAACCATAGTCAAATTTTATGAACACGACTCAGGCTCCTGCCTATATACATTCTCCGTAGCTGTCAAGTGCGCACAGCAACTTTACACAGGGGCTGCGCATCGTGACATATCTTCATATGTAAGTCGTTCAAAAAGTAACTAGACTGACGTCATTGCCTCAAGGCAAACCCACGCAAAAAATACAGGTAACTCTGTTGGAACACCTGCATAGTCAGTCACGTTACGACACGTCGTTACAGTGCTCCGTTAGTTCATCCTTCGAGTAGACGGCGTAGAGTTGAGACGTGTTTCTGTGACCCAGTGCGTATTTAAAAATGAAGCGAAGAGCAGCTATAAAATTGTGCATGCGTTTGAATAAACCGTCGCAGGAACGCGCAAAATGATTAAAACAGCGTAAATGGACTATGCTTTGCTCCGTGAAAGAGCTTTT
Source organism: Macrothele yani (assembly GCA_039090855.1). NCBI lineage: Eukaryota > Metazoa > Arthropoda > Arachnida > Araneae > Macrothelidae > Macrothele > Macrothele yani. The sequence goes on along the minus strand of CM077010.1, from coordinate 74,177,340 downwards.
GAGAGGAACAAGGAATTTGTGAATGGCGAAGAATGTCTGGAAGATGTGCCACTCTCCGTTTGGCCTCCGACATCAACTATACGGAGTGTTACTGCCAATCCCATTGAAGTCCGCCGAATGACCATTGAGAAGGTTGCTAATGGAGTGCAGAAGTCCGGTCATGCCATTGTAAGAAACCGGTTGGGGTATACTGAAAACTTGCTGCAAAGCGGACTCTTCACTTGATCGCGGATGAAAGCAAGACAAATTGTGTTATCACTTGTTGCACGTGTAAGTGCCAGCTACGATGTGAGTTACACTTTTTTTGATCGAGTTCTTTTGGATCGAGTTCTCTTTGGACTAGTTGTATGTTTAAACGTCACGTGCAATGAAGCATTTTTTTACCATTTTGATCTAAAAAAAAAAGAACGACAGACAACCAATGGAAGCACCTCAGAATCCTCGATTTAAGAAACCAAAGGTTCAGGCAAGTGTAGGATAGGTCATGCATCTAGTTTTCTTCGATAAAAAGGAAATTGTGTATGACTATATTGTTCTACAAGGGTGCATGTTATTTTGAAGTTCTCAAATGTACTCTAAAGAAATTACCATTCCCCAAAACGCCCAGAATATCACTAACTGGTTGGATTTTGCATCAAGATAATGGCGCTACACATCCTGCTTTGCGTACTCAGTAGGTTATCCACGATTTAGGCATCGAAATAATGGCGCACCCTCCGTATTCACTAGACCTGACACCGGGTGACTTCCACCTATCCCGTGAAGTGAAAAAGAACTTTGCGGGTGTTGGTTTGCATCAAATACTGAACTGAACAATGCTGTGATGGGAATCTTGAACCACATGCCCAGGAAAGGCACCTTCCGAAGGTGGATAGAAAAGTGGGACCGGTACATTCAGGTAGAGGGAGAATACTTTGAAAGCATGTAAGTGTAAGTATGTTTACTGCGTTACTCTTCTGCCTCATGTAAAATCCGCCCCGTTACTTTTTTTACTACCGTTGTACGTGACACTGCAACCGTCTGAATACGTTAGCAAATTCTGTTAGCTACATGATGTTCTTTAAGCGACAGATTCTATGTTGGAATTTAGACAGCAGTTTACATTTTAGATTGCGTGAAGTTTCAGACAGCAATTTACATTTTAGAGTGCGTGAAGCTTCAGACAGCAGTATACATTTTAGAGTACGTGAAGTTTCAGACAGCATTTTACATTTTAGAGTGCGTGCATGTGTTTATGTGTTTCATAACCCACTTGTATACTTAAGGCTTTTAGATTATACACATTTTTTGCACGGCTTTTGTAAAAAAAGATCGGGCTTATGTTATCGGTTTGTCCGTCCGTCCGTCTGTACCTACGGTATCTCTGCAACTATTAGTCCGATTTGAAAAATTCTTTTTGCATTCGAAAGCCTAAAATATGTGAATGATGACCCTTCATTTCCTTTTTTTTTACGACGTACAATTTCTCTGCTAGAGAGCGTAAATGCAGATGATGTCGAATTCAAAAATACGTTTTATTCCATATATTTGCTTCTAAACATCCGATTGAAAAAAATCTTTCATCTTTCGATTCCATTTATATCGAAGAGTATTTTGGATATAGTTTCTTTTTCAAATTACGTATAGATTTTTCGCTAGAGGGCGTAGAAGTAAATTGCATTTTTTCCGATAACTCTTCTTCTAAAACTCCGATTTGAATTTTTTTTTTCAGCGGATACATCTCCTGATGCACAATCTTTTGTATATAATTTCGAATTTTTGGTAGAGAATACTTTGGCCACCAGAGGGCGTAAGCGTTAATTTTCGCTTCTGATGTATTTGCCATAAAACCTGAGCTTCTACAATATCGATTGAAACAAATTCTTTCGTGGACTGATGCCACTCACATCGATGTAACTTTTCGGAATATTTTCTTCCAGAAATATTCCACAGTTTCTCCGCCAGGGGGCGTAGATGCATATCCTATATTTGTCAATCTCTCGACTTCCAAGGGTCCGATTTGAAAAATTCTAACTTTGTTGAATAGTGCTTTCCGTGTGACATGTTTTTCACATAATTTCAAATTTTCAAGTAACTCATAGACTTTCCGCTAGGGAGCGTAAAGTAAATTGCGTTATCCCTATCTCTCTGCTTCTAAATCTCCGATCTGAAAAATTCTTTCTGCACCGGATACAGCTCCCGATGGGGAATCGTTTGCACATAATTTCTGATTTTTCTAAAAAAAGTGGTTTGGCCACCAGGGGTGTAAACCTTAATTTCCACTTCTGATGTATTTGCAGCAAAATATGAGCATCAAAATTCTTGATTGAAAATAACGTCGTTTGTAAACCGATACTACTCATGCCGACAAGCCTTTTAGAAACATTTTCTTCTTATAATAGAGCACGGTTTCTACGCCAGGGGGCGTAGATGTATATCTTATTTTTGTCAATATCTCGACTTCCAGAAGTCCGATTAAAAACATTTCTTCTTTGTTGCATAGTGTTATCCATGCCGCTTGTTTCTCATATAATTTCAAAATTTTCGCGTTATTCTTAAACTTTCCGCTAGGGGCGTAAATGTAAATTGCGTTTTACCCTATATCTCTGCTTCTAAATCTCCGATCTAAAAACTTCTTCTGCACCGGACATAGCTCCTGATGGGAAATCGTTTGCACATAATTTGTAATTTTTGTAAAAAATTGGTTTGGCCACCAGGGGGCGTAAACCTTAATTTCTGTTTCTGATGTATTTGCAGCAAAAATATGAGCTTCTAAATTCTCGATTGAAAATAACATCGTTTATAGACCGTTTCTACTCATGTCGACAAACTTTTTAGAAACATTTTCCTTTTATAATAGTGCACGGTTTCTACGCCAGAGGCGTAGATGTATATCTTACTTTTGTCAATATCTCGACTTCTAAGAATCCGATTTAAAAATTCCTTCGTTGTTAGATAGTGTTTCTAGTGTGACATATTTTTCCTATAAATTCAAAATTTTCAAGTAATTCATAGACTTTCCGCTAGGGCGTAAATGCAAATTGCGTTTTACCCTATATCTCTGCTTCTAAATCTCCGATCTGAAAAATTATTTCTGCACCTGATACAGCTCCTGATGGGAAATCGCTTGCACGTAATTTAAAATTTTTGCAAAAAATTGTTTGGCCGCCAGGTAGCGCAAGTCTTAATTTCTGCTTCTGATGTATTTGCAGCAAAATATGAGCTTCTAAAATCTCGATAGAAAAAAGTCTTTTGTGGACCGATATTACTCATGTCGACAAACATTTTGGGAACATTTTCTTCTTGAAATAATGCATGGTTTCTGCGCCAGGGGCGTAGATGTATGTCTTATTTTTGTCAATATCTCTACTTCTAAAAGTCCGATTTGAAAAATTCCTTCTTTGTTGGATAGTATTTCCGATGCGAAATGTTTTTCCTATAAATTCAAAATTTTCAAGTAAATCATAGACTTTCCGCTAGGGCGCACAATGCTAAATTGCGTTTTCTGCTCCTAAAACTTGGATTTGAAGAATTATTCCTGTATCGCATACAAGACCTGACGAAAAATATTTTTCACGTAATTTCAAATGTTTGGTAAAGAATGGTTTGGCCACCAGGGGTCATGAGTGTTAATTTCTACTTCTGATGTATTTGTAGCAAAATCTGGGCTCCTGAAAACTCGAATATAATTTTTTTTCTTGGACCGATACCGCTCATATGGATAAACCTTTTGTGAATACTTTCTTCTTAAAATAGTGCATGGTTTTCCCACCAAGGGACGTAAAGTCATATCTTATTTTTGTCAATAACTCTGTTTTTAAGAGTTCGTAAGCTCACGATTCCGTTTACAGCAATATCTGAGGGATTAAAGACCCGAATGAAAAGCTTCTTTCTTCCGTGATACTATTGTTTTCCATACCGGTTCCACTGACTTTGAATAGCTTTGATAAATTTAATTTGCGTCAAAAACGTGCTTATTACACCCGAAAATTCGGTGTCATCTTTCTTGTTTATTTTGTCATTGCCAGCTCAGAAGGAGAAACATAACATACCTTTCTTTTCGCGGGATGCAGGCCAACATTGTAAGAAGTCGAAAGCAGAACTCTACTGATATATTTTGTTCGTTTCTGGTAAACAATTACTGTCGTTTGCTGTCTGTAATATTTGTGTTTAGCAGTCTGTGGAAACACTAGTTGGATTTTAAAACTTCACATTTCATCAGATATTTTTATTTATGGAGACGAGACGATGGTAATGCGTTATCAAATTTTTTATACATTACAGTAAACAGGGTAACGATAGTTTTGAGTTTCGTGTGATTTCTGCAGTACTAAGAGTCACACGGGACAAAAATATTTTGGTACTTTAAAAGGGAAGCTACGTACAAAACTTTCTATAATTTTTTTTTCATTTGGACGACGCACACTTCTTCGGTAAATTTCGCAAATACAGTATATGCCGTGAAAACTCGATACATCTTTTTAATGGGGAAGGAAAATTAAAACGTTCAATACCAAATACCATATCTACAAGACAATATTGAAATTAAGAAAAAGCAAAAAGATATTAAAGAAGTACATTTTTTCTTTGGAATGAACAAATTAGTTTACATGAAACCTGTTCCGAAGCTATTCCTTCTTACAAAAAAAAAAAAAAAAAAAAAAAAGAAAAAAAGAAATTTGAGAGTACCCTGGTACTCTTTGTGGATAATTTATGCTATTCATTTTTTGCCTGTCAAGATCTCTGTATGTGTGACATAGCACGAATGATTCGAACGTACACGTTTAATTACGTGCATCACATTGCTTGACCACACCGAGCTACAGTCCGGTACATACTACAGTAGGTGAGTCGAACGTTTTACAATATTTACATTAACGCGCGTACTACGGCGGGTGCGTCACGTGTTTAAACTTGTTCAAGTCGCGCACTACAGTCAGTCGAAAGGGATATAAAGTGATAGTCGTTGCTGTGAACAACATTGCATGTCGTCGTTCTGTCTGGTTGGGACGCCTAAAAAGATAACCAACCACAACCGGCTAATTAGAGAACTTTTGCTTTACGAGTTTGAACTCCGTCATAACGCTGATCAAGCAACACGAAGCATTTGTCATGGGAAAGGGAAAGGTTCCGTGGACCAGAGCACCGCAGCCAGATGGCTCAAGGAATTTCGCTCGGGTCACAGGGTCCTAGCCAATCAGCCGAGATCAGGCAGGCCGCGAACCGTGGATTCGGAGGCCGTGCGCTAGGCCGTAGAGGTGAATCCGACAACCAGCCCTCGGAGATTATCGGGCGAGCTGGGCATATCACAGACCACCGTGGTTCCTCACCTTCAGGACCTGGTCAAGGTCTATAGGAGCTGCCACATTGTACTTCACGAACTAACTCTGGCTGAATCAATCCGCCGGGTGGAAGTGTGCGCGAAACTCTTAGAAAATCCGCGCGATGTACGTTTCATCAAGATAATTGTTACATGCTTTGAAAAGTGGGTCTATTTCCGTACGTCTAACACACAACGGCTGTGGGTGAGCTTGGGCCAGCTTCCAGAACCTGTTGCCAAACGTGGGTACTTCGAGTACAAGGTGATGAACTGTATCTGGTGGAATTTCGAGTGTATAATCCATTATAAATTTGTTCCAGACGGTCGGACCATTAACGCCAACCTCTACTCTGAACAGCTGTAGCGGATGTATGCCGATTTGGAGGAGAAGTTCCTGGCACTTGTGAACAGAAAGCGCGCTCTCCTGCAGCAGGACAACGCTCGGCCTGGTACAGGTGCTAACGACCCGGGCAAATCTCCAGGAACTTGAGGTTTTCGAACTGATGGCGCACTTAGCATATAGTCCGGACTTTGCCCCGTCGGATTATTATTACTTGTTCTGGTCCATGGCCAACTTCCTTCGCGGGCGACACTTCACCAGCCAGGAGGAGGTGGCAGCTGGGGTGAAGGAGTTCTTCGCCTCGAAGGATAAGAACTGGTACCGCTGCAGAATGGAATAACTGGCAAACGGCTGGCTAAAGACGGTGCAACACTATGGCCTATACTTTGAAAGCTAGTCAGCTATCACCGTAGAGGTATGTATGAAGACATAAAGTGATCCAAATACGCAAAACTTTCGACTCACCCTCTGTGAAATCATAACAAAAATCAGTAATTAAATTTACAGGTGGTTTCGTGAATGCTGTTGTTATAAAACTGATGAAAGAAGATATGTGAGTCATAAAAGTAAATATTTACCAAACTATAGCGGCGGCAATGTAAGTATAATATTTCGACTGTTTACTTCTTCAAAAAGAATTATTATTATTATATATTATTCAGATTTAGACGAATGTAAGAAACGACCCTGACGCCAATGAAATGCGACATAGCAACGAAGCTCCATCTGCGCATGGCCAAGTTAAGACCTGATGTGAAGACACAGCGAAAAGATAAATGGCAAGTGTCTTAATGAGGGGATTGGTAACTTTTGGGTTAGGATACGTACAGGCTACACCCCCAACGTGTTATACATCATTTTAAAGCTCTCGTCGATAGGAAGTAAGCTTTCTTGGAAAGTTCAAGTGGAAGCCAAATTTTACTACAGCGCATACTTTACTATGGTCGGGAAAGATACATAGCATCAAAATGCATTTTGTAATGGATTTTATATAAATACATAAAAAACATTACATATATATATATATATATATATATACACTAAGGGACCACTTTATCATGACCACCCCCTCAGTACTTCGTTGGGCAACCTTTTGCCTTTAATACTGCGTCGATTCTTCGTGGCATGGTCTCTACGAGAAGGTGGTTTGTGGAATCTCAGACCATGCTTGATGAATAGCACTTTCCAGGAGTGTGAGATTGAAGGGTCGTTGATCCTGCTGTCTGATGACTCATTCAACTTCATCGCAAAAATTCTCAATGGGGTTGAGATCTGGAGATTGTGGGGGCCACCTAAGCAAAGTAAACTCACCGGCATGTTCCTGAAACCAATCCTGTACAATACGAGCACTATGGCAGGACGCATTATCTTGTTGAAAGTAGCCATCGCCATTGGGATATACCATCCACATGACAGGATGCACTTGGTCCGCAACGATGTTTAGATATGATGTGCCAGTCAGACGTCGATCAACGCGAATTAAAGGGCTCAAAGCATGCCAGGAAAATATTCCCCAAGTCATAACGTTGCCTCCACCAGCTTGAAGGGTTGTAGCAATGCATTTGGGATCCATTCTTTCGTGCTGTTTCCGCCGAATTCTCACTCGGCCATTGGCATATTGCAACTGAAAACGTAATTCATCGGACCACATAATTTGTTTCCAATTATCGACTGCCCAATCCTTGTGCTCCTGTGCGAACTGGAGACGTTTTCTCTTGTTAACTGCAGACAGAAAAGGTGTTCGAACAGTCCTTCGGCTGCCATATCCCATGCGATGCAGTGCACGGCGAACAGTGAGTGCAGAAATGATTTGAGGGGAACCTTGATTAATATGGTCTGTAATTAGCTGCACTGTTGCCCTTCTGTTGTCTGTTACCAGGCTGGACACTAACCGTTCCGCCCGAGCAGTCACTAGTCGATGACGACCACACGTTGTACGTAGAGACCCAGTTTTTTGGCTGACAGTCCAGTCTTTAAACACTTTAACAACAGCTGCTCTGGAACATTTCACGAATGCGGCGGTTTCGGTTATACTCGCTCCATGGCTCAGAGCTCCTACAATCATCCCACGCTTAAAGTCCGTCAAATCGCATTTTTTACCCATCTCGTCACCCAAAAATCCCTTCTACTACTATCGCAAGCACTAAGCTTTTCCTTTTTACACTAGCCTCGCCCTCTGGCGGCTACAGCACACAGCCATAGCTCATTTGCTTAAAACTGTCAGGTGGTCATAATAAAATGGCCACTCGGTCTATATACACTGCTGGACAATTGCTAAGGACGGATCATAAACGGCTATATAGCGCATAAAAAAGTAAGTGTGGTTGGATGCCAAGTGAAATAAAATAATGTCAGAATGCCAGGACATTACAAGAAAGACAATTTATTGTGCTCTGAAATATAGAAGGCTTTGGAACGTGTTCAAGGGAAAAACAGGCCATTTTGTGCAGAATACGTAAACGTGAAAAATGCAATTACCGTCCACAGGCGTTCCGGCGTACGATGCCAATACGGGATATGGCCACCATGGAGGGCGATGCAAGATTCCACACGTCGTGTCATGCTTTGCACAACATTATCAAGCAGCTGTTGGGGTAATTTATCCCATTCCTCTGTCAGTGCACGGATGAGGGTGTCCTTGTCTATTGGAGGGCATTGGCTACTCGCAAGACTCCTCCCTAAAGCATCGCACACATTTTCAATGGGATTCAGATCTGGAGAACGTGCTGGCCATACGAAGCGTTGAATATCCTCGCTCTCAAGACACTCCTGGACAGCGACTGTTCGATGACATGTTGCGTTGTAGTCCATGAAAATGAATCTATCACCGACAGCACCACGGAACATGCGAACATGAAGTAGCAGAAGAACATCATTAATGTATCGTTGGCCAGTCATAGTGCCAGTTGGAAGCACATAGAGGGACGTACAGCCATTGATCATGATGCCAGCTATGACACTACATGTCGGATATCGGTCCCTTTTCTGTATGTTTGCTAGAAAATATGCAGTACCACTATCACGCCATATCAGTTGTCGTCGACAATCAGACGATAGACTGTATCTACTCTCATCTGAGAAGAGGACAGCAGGCCAGTCGTTATCAGTCCAATTGCGATGTTGATGGCACCATTGCAAACGGGCGGTACGGTGACGTCTGGACAATGGGGTGCACACAACAGGACGTCGGGCGTATAGTCCTCCTTCATGCAAACGTCTGGTGACAGTTTTTCGGGAGATCCGATTGCCAGTAGCAGCCATAAACTGATTTGCTACCTCACTAGCTGTGCTGCGCCGGTGTCTTTTTGTTGATAGCACTATGTACCGATCTTCTGCAGGTGTCGTACTGCGAACACGACCTCCCCCGTGACGTTTGCTACACTTTCCATTTGTTTGAAATGATTTCCAAAGCCTTGAAACAACACTGTGGCTGACGTGGAACTCCCTGGGAACGTCTGTTATTTTTTGCCCTTGTTCAATCTTGCCATTAATACAGCCACGCGTAAAATCATCTGGGTGATGTCGCGAAGACATACAAAAAATTGCAAGTTCGTCAATTGATTCTTTCCCTTTCAACTTTGCATTTGAACAATAACGGTCAATACGCGTCAAATCCTTTATATCTCTTATCAGCGCTATGACGTCACGAACAAGTTCGGCAATCTAAAATTTGCATACGCACAACACGTCTTACTGTATCCCGCACTTATGCTAATTTCCACATGTTCCTGCCTTCCATTTTATGGTTGCTATCGTTGCTATTGTCATCCGTCCTTAGCAGTTGTCCGGCAGTGTATATATGGGTATTCCCTATTATCCGCACAGGGTGGACCATATCCAAACCGAACGAAGGCAATAAATAGGCGGACTGTAGAGTTTCTCAACAGTGCATCGCAATCGACAAACATGGGTAAATGTGGTGTTTTGGGCGACTTTGATCCTGATCGAATTGTTGGCGTAAGACAGATGGGTCATTCTATCACCCAAGTGGTAAGAATCCTAGGGTTCCAGAGTGCAGCCATATCAAGGGTGTACCGGAAGTACACCATCAACGAACGTAGGAGCGCTTAAAGGGCAAGCGAAAGACGAACACGTGACATTGACAACCGGGATCCATCTAAATATATTATCCAGCCTCGTACAGACCAAACGCTTGGCATGAGCGTCGCAATTGGCATCCAGCTTAAACGTGGAATGCCCAAGCAGCGTCAACAATAGAACGTTGCATACCCTCTGCTACGGGTAACGAAGCCGTATTCGTGTTCCACTCTTGACTGCTTATCACCGGGAATAGTGCTAGGAACAGCAAAACCGGACCTGCATCGAGTGGCGCCGCGTCGGGTGGTCAGATGATTCCCGTTTTCATCTATACCGAGCTGACTGGATGGTGCAGATGTAGCGTTCAGCATGCGTACAGGGCCTCGTCATGTCGGGTCGACTCTGTTCAAGGCGTTGATGGTGTACATATATACACTCAATGGACAAAACATTAGAAATACCTATCTAATAGCGCATTGGCCCTCGTCTAGCGCGAATAACAGCCGGTACACGCCGAGGCATCGGCTCCACCAGATGACGGAAAGTTTTTGGGATAATGCCAGCTATGCCTCTTGCAGCAGCATGCACAATTCCGCTTGAAGCGTTGGTCCAGGATCCATGGATCGGATGTTCCGTTCCAGGGCATCCTGGAGAGCTATAACTGCATTTAAATCTGGGGAACTAGGGGGGGGGCACTGGATTGCTCCATGCTCAGAGGGGTGCTCCTTGAGACATACCTGGGTGGCTGAGGTCCAATAGGGCGGCGCATTGTCCTACTGGAACAGGTCATCGGCCCAAGATACGCGAAGACCATGGGAGCGAGTACGTAATCATCCAGCACATTGTGGTAGCGCGCAAGGGTTAAGGACATCACCAGACACACTAAGGGACTTAATGCCTCCCATGAGAAGGCTCCTGAAACTAATACAGAGTCACCACCGCCTTCAACACAGCCGACCTGGCACTACATACCCATGGCCTCATGCAGTCAAAATAACATCCGCACCTTTCCTTCAGCTCGGTACAGCTGAAAATGGGATTCATATGACAAAAACGCGGTGCCACTCGGGAGAGGTATAATTTTTATGTTACCGGCACTAGGAAAAGGTGTAATTTTCGGTGACGAGTAATAAACAATTGCCCATGAGTAGACAGTCGGCTTTCGTAGCCAAAGGCATGCAGCGTACGTCGCACCTTTCCATCTGACGCTGCTTTGGCGTCAGGTATTTACCCTGGATGTGATTTTCGCCGTTGTTGACGAACGGTTGTTCTGTAGAAGCCCTCGATAATCTACGTATATTTACACTATATTGACAAAAGTCACCGTGCATTCAATCTAGAGCAAATGAACGGATCCGATGCGTTCTTAAGATGCGCGGTGCAACTGCGAACGGAATAAAAACAATCTTGCAGCTGACTTCGATTATATCGCCCTGTGAGGTGGAGTGAAAATATCGCGGCGGGGCAGAACGGACTTTGAGAAAGGAAAGATTGTTGGGGGTTGCATTAGTCGGTTGTCCATAAGGGAAACCAAGAGGCGTTTAAACATACCCAAGTCCACTGTTTTGGATGTACTGAATATGTGGAAGACACATGACGTGCCTGAAGAAGCAAAACTTACCGGCAGACCAAAGAAAATCAGTGATAGAGGACGTCGAAGCCTCAGGAGAATTGTTACAGCTAATCGACGGAGTACTGCCCAAGACCATGGTGTACAGGTGAGTAAAAATGCTGGATCCTCGGTATGTACACGTACCATTCGCAGAGAACTTCATTCCATGGGTTACCCCTGTCGTGTGGCTGCTCATAGGTCTTTCATCACCACTCGAAATTCTACTCGCCATTTAGCATGGTGCAAAGAACATTTATTCTGGACCGTAGATCAATGGAAACCGGTTCTATGCATTGATGAATCCAGATACACGATCCATTAATCTGATGGTCGTGGGTGGGTATGGTGGAGCAGCCGAGTGAACGCTATTTACTACACTTTACTGCTCTTACAGTCAGGTATGGAGCTGGCAGTGAACTCGTGTGGGAGTGTTTTTCGTGGTATGGCCCATTGGTTATCGTGGACAAGCCTGTCAACCAGCGAGTCTACCTCCATATTCTGGACAATTATGCTCTTCCAACTCTGGGGCAATACTATGGAACCAAGTCTTGTTGGTACCAGCAGAATAATGCACCGAGCCATAAAGCAAGGACTGTTACGGCGTGGTTTGACGATGATTCTGTATCGTGTGTAGACTGGCCAGCACAGAACCCTGATCGTAATCCCATAGAACACCCATGGGATGAATTAGAGCGCCGCATAAGATGTTTGGAACCAATGCCTTAACTAAGCAACAGTTAGCGGCAGCATTATGTACTGAATGGAAGCGCATGCCTATCGCTGTGTTCCAAAACCTTGTCGAAAGCATGTCTCGAAGGTTCAGTGCATCATTAATGCCAAAGGTGGACGACACCGTACTAATATATGTAAATAAATGCTATGATGTGTCTCATCTCTAAGTGTCCGGTGACTTTTGTCAATATAGTATATATATATATTCATACTATATTGACAGAAGTCACCGGACTTCTTGAGGAGAAACTCATCATATCCGAGGAACTTTCAACGTCCAGAATATTCTAGAAGTTGAACGTTCCTCGGACAGGGCTGCGCGACTCGGTATCCAACTCTCAAAAAGATACTAGGCTCAGATTATTCAAGCTTATGCACCCATCACAAGTCATCCTGAAGAAGAAATTGAAGAATTTTCCAAGGGAATTCGGAATCTAAATAACAAAGGCAAACAGCACTTGAAGATCATTATGAGTGATTTCATTGCAAAAGTAGGTCAACAGCAACACAATGAAACATCGGTTGGTAAATTCAGTTATGGGAACAGAAATCAACGTGTAAATACTATCGTAGAGTTTGCAGAAGCAGAAAGGTTTTTCTTCATGAACTAATTTTTCAAGAAAAAGTCACACAGGAAATGGACATGGAGACATCCGAATGGAACGGCAAGTGAAATTGATTTTATTATGTGTAACACAAAATTCGTCATAGAAGACTACAGTTTGTTAAACAAGTTCAACACAGGTAGTGATCGTAGAATGGTGAGATGTAAGATGCACTTCAACACCAAACTCGAACGTGACAAGCTCATAAGACAAACAAAATGTATTGACATGACCAACCTTAAAAAACATCGTAATACCTTTAAGTTAAAGCTGAGGAACAGATTCTCTGATTTAGAAGACCTAAAATCGGAAGAAGTGGATATTTCTGAAGTTAACAGAGAACTCACTAAGGCTCTTATGGAAACATCAACAAAAATACGTGATACTAAGAACAAGTTACATAGGAAGAAAATTTCAGGAAAAAGAAAAATGGTAATGCTAAAGAGAAGGGAGATGAGGACAAATAAAAACGTAACTTCCAAAGTGGAATATATAGAGCTATACAAGAATGTGCGAAAACGTATCACTGAAGATATAAGGAAATTCAATTGTGAACTAGAGAGAAAAGCAATTGAAACAACCAAAGTCTGAAGAGAACAAACTAAAATCTCAGTAAGGGAAGAAAACAGATTATGGCTCTGAGAAAAGAAGATGGCACTGTTACGAGAAATACAAGTGAAAATTTGGCAAGGGTGAAAGATTTCTATTCAAACTACCATGAAAGGCATGATGCATCTATTCCAGACATTACGTCAGATACCAGTTCCAAAGTTCCGCCAATCCTACCTGCAGACGTTACATATGCAATTAAGAACATGAAGCGGAAAAGAGCTCCAGGAAAAGACGGAATTACCGTGGACATTATACAAGAAGCAACTGTAAAAATTGAAACTACACTCGCCCAAGTTTTCACCAGATGACTGAATGAAGGAAAGATTCTTGAGGATTGGAACAATGCTACAATCGTCCTGCTACATAAAAAACGTTACATTGAGGATCTCAGGAACTACAGGTCCATCAGCCTTCATCCAGTGGTTTATAAAATCTTCACTAAGGTCCTTTCACATCGCTTGAAGGTAACACTAGACATGGCTCAACCAAGAAAACAAGATAGATTCAGGAGTGGCTACAGCACTGTAGATCATATCTATGTACTGAGAGAACTAATTGAAAGAACAAGAGAATATGAACTCCCATTATGCATGGGTTTTATTGACTAGGAAAAGTCCTTCTATTCCGTGAAACCATCAGCAGTAACAATGGCTTTGAAATCCTGCAGTACTGAAGATGCATTCATTAGCATTATTAATAACATCTACGAAAATGAAAATGCAAAGATTCGGATATTTGAAGATGCAGCACAAATAAGAACTGGAAAGGAAGTAAGACAAGGTGACACCATATCTCCCAAGCTCTTTAATGCCACATTGCAAAATGTATTTTAATCATTGAACTGGTAAAACAAAGGGATGGAATTTAATAGAGATTACTTAACTCAGCTTCGTTTTGCTGGAGACGTAGTCATCTTTGCAAATAACCCTTCAGAGCTGCAGAATATGGTCCATGCTGACAAGAGCAAAGAAGTGGGACTAAAAAGGAACTTTCAAAAGACAAAAGTGATGCACAATGCTTTTAAAAGAAAGGAAGATTTATCAACTGATGGAAAAACTAGAAATAACAGATACCTACATTTACCTTGGACAGCAGATATCAAGCAAGGGCCACATTGATGAGGATATTAATCGGCGTATAAAACTTGGCTGGAGAGCTTTTGGAAAGAACAGTACGATTTTTAAGAGCAGTATGCCCTTATGTCTTAGAAGGAAAGTGTTTAATCAATGCACACTGCCTGTGCTTACGTATGGAGCAGCAACGTAGACCTTAATTAAAAAAGACATACAAAGACTGCAGACAACTCAAAAAAGCATGGAGAGGTGCATGTTTGGTGTAACCAGAAAAGATAAGAAGAGGAACCTGTGGATAAGGAAAATGACAGGAGTGGACGATATTACTACCAGAGTGAAATAACTGAAATGGCAATAGGCTAGACATGTTGCCAGAAGAACGGACCACCGATGGACAACCGAAATTTTAGACTCGATTCCGAGTGATAGGAAAAGACCCAGAAGAAGACGCCATGGGAGATGGATGGATGAAATTCGAAAGTATGCTGGAGAGACAGGCTCAATACAGACGATTGCGAAAGAAACTTGGGGAGACTTTCATCCAGCAGTGGATTGATTATTATGATGATATATACAGTTCATACGTAGAATTCATCGCACATTAAAAATTAGTTATCAATAATACTTTCTTTATCCTCAAACGGTATTAATTACTTCCTTAATGGTGTTCGTAACGTAACAATTCCTGAAAATCTTGTCATGTATCAAATTGATACTTTCAACTTCTTATATATATATATATATATTTATCTACTTTTCAACGTATTCCCCATGGATTTTAAGCTATTGTCCTATCGTGGCGCAGATTTCTTAATACCTTCCTCATAAAGGCCTGCAACCTGGGTTTTGTGACATCCCTGAAACGTCTTCAAATGATCATCCTCACCGAAACGCTGGCCGGCAAGAAATAATTTCAAGTGGAGAAATAAATAAAAGTCACTGGGCGCTGAGACTGGGCTTTAGCGAGAGTGAGCCAGCTGCTGCTATTCAAATTTTGTGACCAGGTTTTGCGCTACATTCGTAGCAAGCATGAGGCCATGTGTTCTCATGGAGAAGAACAACTCCCTTGACTAGCCTGTCTCGCCGTTTGTTTTGTATTGCACGACGCAATTTTCTCAGTCTCTCAAAAAACTGGCGTGCGTACTGTCGTGTCTTTAGGCAGGAATTCCACCAATAAAATTCATTTTCTGTCTCAAAAAACAGTGCAGGTGATCTTCGTGGTTGACATCGTCTGGTTGAATTCTTTGACCGTAGACAAGCCCTGTGTTTCCATTGCAGGGACTGCTGTTTCGATTTAAGTGTAATATAGGAACCCAAGTCTCTTAAGCAGTCAGTATACGGTTTAAATAATCCTCTTCTTCCTTTACGTACCACGCCAAGGGTTACAAAGCAGATCCACGCGCTTCGTTTTGTGCTCTTCTGTCAACATCTTTCGCACCCATCGTGCAAAAACCTTGCGGTGCCAAAGCTTTTCTTTAATGATTTCGTGCAATAATAATTTCGAAGCTTCAGGGACATGTACTGAAAGATCTGAAATTTATTTTCCCCACAAATCTGATGGCAATTAAGCAGGTGTTTTTCTCTCAAAGTTTTAGAATACGTCTAAAACTCTTAACTTGCTATCGGGCTCTTGCAGCAATACTGTTATTCTACCGAATTTCTTTCCTTTTGTTACTTATACTTTTTCTCATGTTTTAATACGAATGCCATGATTGAAACAAATAAAGTAATTATATGCAGTGTTTGCTCTTCTAAAGGTGACATTTATATTTTACCTAATCTACGAATAAGGATAAGCCTTCCCTTTGAATCGCGCTGAGGAAGGACTGCCAGAGATGTCCGTTGGATTATATTCTTGAAAACATTTGGTTGAAATTCCAGTATTGAGTTGTGGTACTCTACTCTGTTTGCCACTGAACTTTGAAGTAACTTGAAACTACTCTGAACATCAAATTTTCTGTTTCTCAGAAATGCTAAGAGAAAGGCATCACTGGCCATACACGTCCCTTTGTGATCTGTTAAAGAGAAGAAATAATGAATCGGTACATAGGGAAAGAAACAGAAACACCCTAATTACTTTTAAAAGTTCATTATTAAATGCAAGAAAATTATATTCCGGAAATAAAAGCTAAATTTGAAAAGCATTTACGGTACAAATTGTAAATGAATAATGAAAATTTTCGTATTAATATCCGAAAAAATGTAAATATTGAAACACATGTTTTTATGTGACACTAATATGAAATCTTGAAAGGTAATCTTAGTGTCGAATCTTACTGAATTGATTTAAATTATTCATGTAGTGTTGTGTTACTATACCGTGCAAATTAATTGGGTCAGGCTATTTTGTTCTCAGATTTGTAATGTGATCGCCATTTGATGTCGAAAACCCACGTAAACCGGTTTTATCAACTGTGAGGTGGTGTAACTCGTAGAACTTGATAGAAAGAATGTGGTTTGACCGGTTTTAAGCAGGAAATAGGCACTTCAGTTGTGAGCGTTCGTGTGTGACAGGTGGATGTTAGTGTTTGCTCTCTGTGAGTACGTGTTGCTTTCGTGTATTAAAAAATGGATATTTCCCCAAGGAAGCGTGCAAAAATAATTGCTCTGAAGGATCACACTTCTATGACAGTGAGAGATATCGCTTCTGCAGTTAGTGTCGGCAAATGAAGAGTATCAAGACTGCTTACGCGATACAATGCATCTGGATCATCGTCTCCAAAAAGGATAGGTAAATGTGGAAGAAAACGAAAAACAACTCCACGAACCGATAAATATCTAATCAGATATAGTAAAATGAATCCAAAAAACGAGCACCGACCTTCAAAGAAATTTATTGGCTAGTGGTTGTGATGTTAGTGATTCAACTGTACGCCGTAGGCTTCTGGAAATTGGCCGGAAGGCAAGAAGACCAACGAAAAAACAATATTTGAATGCGAAAACGAAGATAAAACGTTTAGCATGGGCCAAAAAATAAAAATCATGGATTGCTGACGACTGGAAAAAGGTAATATTCAGTAATGAAACTCATTTATTTGTGCAGGATTACCAAGCAAATGTCGTTAGACGAAGCAACTGTGAACCCTTAAGACCTGAGCATGTCAAACAAACTGTAAAACATCCTCTGAAACAGATGTTTTGGGGTTTTTTCACATCAAATGGCACTGGAAGCTTAGTTGCTGTTCAAGGTATGATGAATTCAGCCCAGTACGTCGAAATTTTACAACGTAGGATTGTTCCATTCTAGCAAACGTTTGACGGGGCATTTTAACATGACTGGACCCCATGTCACAATTAGAAATTGGTCAAGAATTTCATGCTGGAAAATCAAATTCATTTGCTTGATTGGCCTGGAAACTCACCAGACTTAAATCCTTTGGAAGCTTGTGGAATATTTTGAAGAGACGTTTAGGTAAAATGGACTGTACAACCAAATAACGCATGATAACGAATGCTCTAAAAGTGTGGTTCCACGATTATGAAGTCAAAAATATGTGCACTCAATTAGTGGAGTCAATGCCAAAACGAATTCAAGATGTCATTTCTGCTAAAGGAGGACATACTCAATACTAATACAGGTATTTATCAGTGTATATCAAGGCATAGAATGATATAAAGGCATAGTTTTGGAAAAAAGAGTGATTTTTTACTTTGTCTCAATTAATTTGCACAGTATAGTATGTGCCGTCTGTCACTAACATTTTTTTTAATTTCTTTTAATCCGCTGTAAAACGAAAGGTGAAGGAAATCTTTTATTGCTAAAATATTCAGGAAACGGATTACATTTTGCCCACAAAACAATTCATTTATGATATTAATTTCTCGAGTTGAAATTATTTAAATTCCTTATGAACTTCCTGCAAAACGAAGTGAATCCCCGCTTTAAACGTTAAAGATCCCTTTGCTTATAGCTGTGTTGCAACATAAATGCACTAAACTTTTAAAACGCATCCACTTTTATCTCTTCACGAAAGGAAGGCAGGAAAGGTATTCGAAAATGTCCCGTTTCCACGTAAACTGACATCAAACGATATTACAGACGCTGTTTATAATTTTAGTGAACGTTCACCTATTCGTTTAGACCGCACCACGATGTCCGGTAATGAAACTGTTCCAGAAAACAGTTGTTTTGTTTTATTATACTCTCCCAAAATTTCAAGTACGGAACTCCTGTGAGTAGCATTATATCATTTTGTTATAATCCTGCATCCTTTTGCATTCAAACACGAAAATAATAATGCCAAGTAAGCGCTTTCATGATTTGCATAAACAGTACATTAAATTGACTAAAGTCACTGGCCACCTAGAAGAGAGACACAACAGATCATTTTTGACATACATTAGTACGGTGTCGGTCCACTTTTGGCCTTCTCCTCTCTCACATTAATGGATTACTTTCCTTCTCTTCCCTCCGAACTACCTCCTGCCTATTCTGATGCCTTCACTTTCCTGCGTTCTCTCCCACTTATTCGCTTCCCATCCTCTTCTACTCCCGACCTTCTCTCTGAACCTCTCTTCTTCTCGCTACTTCGTCCCCTCATCTTCCCTGCTTCGCGTTCTTCTCCTGGCTTCGTTCTGGGGTAGTAACGGTCCGCGACCTTACAAACCCTGACCTCTTCTGGCGCTGCTTTTCTAGCCTTCCGCCTGCTATTCTCTCCTATCCTTCAGCTCGCTAAGTCTACGACTCTCTCTGCTCTGCTATCGTTTCTCAGTTTCCTAATCTCGCAATTACTCTTGGCCTTGTCTCTGTTCTTTTTGTTCCGCAACCACTCCCCTTCTTTCTGCGTGAGTCTGACCTGTCTCTTCCTCTGTTATCGTTCTCTACTAAATCCCACTATCGGTTTCTCTCCTTATCTGCTTCCCCTTCACCTCTCCCTATCCACGGTGTCCCTCTTGCTACTGCTTCTACTGTATGGGCTGCTGCCCGATCTCTCTTTCGTCCCCACTTGTACTCAAAATACACTGGCTCTTCTTTTATAACCGGCTCCCCGTTCCATCCCTTCTCCAACGCATGACACTTCTCTCTTCCCCTCTTTGCTCCTTCTGCACGGAGGAGGCTGACGTTCCGCACGTCTACTTTTACTGCCTTGTAGTACTACCTGTGCTACATCTGGCGTTCTCCATCGCTCGTCGCTGCTGCACCGTCGACCTCACTTTTGCAGCATACCAGCATCTTCTCCTCTGTGCTCATATGCCTGCACTCCTTCCACCAGTGTGTTCTTACGCGTTTGTTTTGGTGAAACACGTCATCTACGTGTGTTATCAGCAACTCCGCAGTCTACCTCCTCCTGCGTCTTCCATTCAAGCCAGTGCTGCCCTACGGTTCGCTGTCGCACCAAGTCCGTTACATCTCACGATGAGTTAAGGCTCTGCATTAACTTTTTGATGTTCTTTCGCACTGCTGTACCCCGCCTGTGATCATTTTATTATTCCTCAAGCATTGTTCTGTTTGCATCAATTTGTAAATTTGCCATTACTCATTCAATGTATATATCATTGCTTTTATCAGTTTGTATCATTCCTGTTCTCATCTCCCTTCTCGTTAGCATCACCATTTTTCTTTAAGACGATTCCATGTTGCTCGTCTTCTCTGTTTTGTTACATTAAAACGATTCTGAAACCACCTTTGGCCTAAGTCACGCTTTTCAGAGCTCCGTGTTTTGTACCTATTTGGTGTGATTTATCGTGTGACTCCTCGTCATTTTCCTTTTGCGTTCCTTCAAGCTGAAAGTTTGTGCTTTGTTTTGATACATCTCCCAAGTTGGTGAGTAGTTTTTTTTTCTGTTGTCATCATTTGAATTCTCGACCGAGCTGGTCAATTTCTCAGGTAGCCTTCGCCATTAACAATGGCGGCTGCTGATAAGAGCGATATCCCTGCCCATATCAGCTAGGCATTTTCTGCCTCCTCCTCGATACGAGACCAATCTTCTCCAATGCTTGAAAGTGACGTCACCCAACTACTAGAAGTGGAAAGTGACTCTTCTACTACAGTTCAAGCTGCTTGCCCTGCTTCGACCAGTGACGTCAGTGCAGCGAAATCCTCTGTTGCTTTAAGTGAACACATGGATGGGTCTGACAGCACTGCTAATTTACCCTCTACTTCAGCTCAGTTCAAACAACCGTTTGCAGACAGGCGCGTTGCGTCGCAGCGCTCACGCTTGAGTCCTGCGCCTAGGGCATACTCTACCGCTCTTAATAGAACAAAAGCTCCTTCCAAGTTTGTTGCAGAATAAGTCCTACCAGACTCGTACGTCAGTATTTATGGCACTACTGCCACCTAGATATTCCCGAAGATTCCACAGCGGGAAAACAATTCTATTCTACAATGGACTTCGGAGTGTGTTTTTGATGCGCTCCCAGACAAAAAGTTGAAAGAATATACACTGAAGAGTAATAGAATAAGATATACCTGTCCAGTAACGTGTAGCACCACCTTTTGCCCTGATTACGGCGGCGATTCGTCTGGGCATGGACTCGACAAGACACCGAAAGCGTTGGGAAGCCATACGGATCCACGACCCCTGAACAAGATCCCACAGTTCACGAAGATTTGATGGAGGGGGTCAGAGCCTCGAACATCTCTCTCGATGGCATCCCATATGTGCTCGATGGGATTGATGTCAGGTGACTTAGCTGGCCAAGGAAGCGAGGTCACGTTGGTGAAGTGTTCATCCAATCATTCAGATACAATTCGCGAGCGATGTCACGGTTGCAGGACGAGGTCTCCAGTGGGATGTTGAAGACGCACAAACGGGAGCTACTGGTCGTCCAGGATATCCCGGTACCGTTGACTTGTGAGGGACGATGTCACACGTACCAGGAGTCCCATTTCAGTCCACGTAAACAGTCCCCAGACGAGAATGCTACCCCCTCCCCACCAGCTTCAAGAGTACCCTGCTGGCAAGAAGTATCCATCGCTTCATGTGGTTTGCGCCGTACTCGTATCCTGCCATCCGCATGTACTAACTTGAATCTCCACTCATCAGTCCAGGCCACATTTTCCCACATGTGTAAGGTCCAGTGGCGATGTTCCCGCGCCCATGCTAATCTTTGCACCCTGTGATGTGCGGTCAGCAGCGGTACCCTCGTGGGACGATGGCTTCTGTACCCCATAGCGAAGAGATGGTTCTGGATGGTGTGGCTGCTTATACGTTTTTGTGCACCTGCGTTAAATTGTCGAGTGATTTCTTGCACTGTGGCCCGTCTATCCGCTGTTACAATGCGAGCTAGCTGACGATGACCCCGCTCATCCACACGCTGTTGTCCACGGCACGGTTGGCCTTTGCAGGTATGGTTTTACCGGATTCGATGTACTCACGGTGCACCCTTGACACCGTGGCTCGTGAAAATCCCAGTGCCTGCACGGCTTCCGAGAAGGAGTGACCCATTCGTCAAGCCCCAACAATTTTCACACGATCAAATGCGCTTAGATCTTTTGTCTTACCCATACTGCGTCCGACTCCTACTTATTCCCGTCGCATCACTCTTTATATTGTAAGATCGCTGCATAAATCATGTCGTTTCCGTTAACAGGGCCGCCCACAGCTCCACATTCGCATAACGCCAGCTGTCTCTAATTCAATTGCTCTTCAGTGTATTATAGCTCTCAAGCAGATATTTACATGGCTCGAAAACCTCGAGCTGTGTTGGTGTACTTTGCTCTTAAAGAGCATGCGGATCTTGTCTTGACAGAAGGTTTGTCACTCAAAGACATCCGTCTTCTACCATAACCTGTCTCTCAGCGACCCATCCAGGTTACATTTCATCTGTCCCACCTGAGGTGAGGTATCAGACGTTGCGCTGTACACTGTACTCAGTAAGTTCGGCAGAGTTGTTGGGCCCGTTACTACTCTTTCAGCTGCGCCGAGAGATCCAGACGATAAATCCATAAGGAGATTTCGTCAAAGTGCAAGAGTGATCTTTTCATCTGATGAAATCTTGCTCGCCTGCCCAAAGGTGCTCAACGTTCGTTGTGGACAGCAACGAAGGAGAATTGAAGTGAATACCTCCCTCCACTGCACTTTTTGCCACGGGGAGAATCATCTACGTGTGCATTGCCCACATCTACCACCACAGGATCTTGATAGTTCTCCTACAACTTCTGGCCCGCTTCTGAGCCGAGAAACATCTTCTTCCACTGCACAGAAAGCTTCGGAATCGAAAATTTCCCAAAAGTAGACTGCAGGATTTAGTCAACGCGTATCTACGGACGCTCCTTACTTCGACCAGCAACTGAATTTTTCCTCACTTAATTGTTCGCTTCCCATGCGTCGTCATTCTGTAGCGGAGTCCTCTTCAGGGGGTTTCTCCACTGCCCTTATCATTGATACTTCTAAATCTGCTGATGACGGATTTTCTGGCCACGTATCTAGGGTTGACGAGAGCTCGACTGAGCCTTCACTAAAACGTCGTGAATCCTCTCGAAGACGCCCACCGAAAAAGCAGACTGCCGCATCACCCCGTACCTCTCTCTGTATTCGTGGTGCCTCTCGTCGGAATTCAACATCGAAGACTTCTGCCTCTTCTGTCCAGGCCGAAGAAGAGCCTCCTCTCAAATTTGAGGATCTTGTCGAATACTTTAAGGAGGGCTTTGTTCTTACTGGGCCGATTTCATATGAAGATTTACATCAATATCTGTCACACAAGACAGACTACTCCACAACGCCTGCCTTACTCTCAAAGTATGCGTCGTTTCTCCTCTAGTGCTTGATCAGATCCAAATCTTTAATCAATGCCTCTCCCGCCTTTGCAAGGAACATCCGTGGGCTAAAACCTATTTTAATCGACTCAAATCATTTCCTTCTGTTGTCAAGGTTCTTCAGCAAGCATTAATGGAAAAAAGTCTTCAAGATTGTATCACTTAATTGCAGGAGATTTGCATCCTCATTTTCTAATTGGGACAATGCCAAAAGTTTGATAACCCCAGCCTCTACACGCATACTACTGGTGACTGAGAGTTTGTTCATTTTCGCGTTCAAAGGAAGTTGCTGTAATGATAATTGCTCTTGGGATCTACCTGATATTTAGAGACGTCTTTTGTCTTACTCCGTTTTTAGACTTTAATACTTAATATTGCAGTTATAATCATGTTTTCGATTTGTCATGTGGTGTCGTTCTAATCGTGGTTTAACCGCCGGGACAGATGGCGCGTATATCGCAAGATTCTGTTACGTCGATTGCAGTTATGGCGCACTACAGATATTTATACTGAACGGTTTGGGAGATCCGATCACACCTGATGATGGGACGACTGTCACTCTGAAAGTACTAGTGTGTTTTAGAGTATTTTAATTGTATATATATTTCATATTTTAAGATCATTAAAATCGTGTGAAGACGGTATTCGTATTCATCCTAATGGTTCATGTGCACGAATGTTTTTTCTGCATTTATTTTCTAATGCCTTGATACTTGAAGACGTCACCCCGTTAGGAGCTGATCTTCTCTTACTACAAGAGACAAATTGCCAATCCACTACGATATTCTCACGATGGCGTCAGTGGAACTACACATTTCACCATGCCTACCAACTATCCCCCCATAGTGGTCTAGCTATAGGTATCCGCCATACTTTCAACTCCATTATCACCTCCTTTTCTGTTCGAAACTTATGTCGAGACCTATTACAGTGTGCATCATTCACCATAACTTCATCTTGTTATCATATCTTTAATATTTTATCTCAAGCTCTTCAACCTATTTGACAATACTTTTTACTCGCCTTCGTCGTCCCCTGTTTGGCATCCCCCCCTCCATAGATCATGTTCTAACTGGAGGGGATTTCAATTGCCCCCTGAATCCCACACTGGACTGATCTCCTTCCACCAGAGAACGCCGTGTTAACTTAGTGAATCTTCTCCAGTCAGTGGTCTCCGACAACTCATTCATTGATGTTCACCGTCACTTCCATCCTTCATCGACTATACATACTTGGCGCTCGCGACATAATCAAAATCCGTACACAGCTCGTCTTGACAGATTCTACGCCTCATCTACTCTTCTTACAGCTGTGACAGAATCTAGTATCACTCCTACAGCTTCTTCTGACCGTTGCGCCATCGTACTCATTGTTCAAGCTGTTCCAGCACAACACTGCACAATTCGTCCATGGAATCTTCACGACACTCTTCTTACAGATCCAGACTTCTGTACTTCAGTACGCTCTTTCCTTGAGGACAAAGGATATCACCTTTAATCAGCTCCTTGTGGTCTAAGCTTTTGGTTGGAGATTAAACAGCAACTCGTTCTCCACGTTCGCAATCTTTCTTTTAAAGCAAAAACACTTCAGAACTCTCCATCCTACGCCTAAGTGATCCTCTCTTCTGCCACTATCAAGAAGAACTGCGATCAATCCTCCTTCCTCTGGCTCAACAAGCTCTTCGACGTCTCCGGCTACAACATCTATCTCCAGACGCATCCAATTACAAGTTCCTTACATCCATGGAAAAAACACGAACAGCATCGAATTAACTTCGGCACGTTCGCCTCCTATCTGGAGAGATGTCTGATGATTTACTCACTATATGTTCCCAAGTCCGAAAGTACTATACAGCGAAGTTTTGTGAATCTCCTCCGCCATCCTCTTCAGGTTTGGTTTCACTTCTTTCTAACCTACCACAAATTCTTCCCCATCTTGCCTCTTCCCTCCTCCTTCCTCCTACGTTCTCTGAACTATCCTCTACGTTTTCTTCTTTAAACTCTAGTGCCGCACCTAGTCCGGACAGCCTCACTTTCCTCTTCAATAAAACCTTCCTACCTCTCCTTCTACCGTTTCTCTTTTCTGCACTTTCTGCTGCTTTCCATCACTCCCCTCTACCAAGGCGATTCCCAGTAGCATATGTTGTCCTATTCCCTAAAAAAGGTGATCTCTTTGACCTGGGGAATTGGCGCCCTATCTCCCTCTTAAATCTAGATTATAAACTTTATACTAAACTTCTTTCCCAACGCCTTAACCCCATTCTCACTCACATTCTCTCCTCCAATCAAACTTACACAGTTCCCGGCCGTTCACTTTCTCATAATATCCATCTACTTAACGATCTAATCCATCTTGCCCGATCTCGTTCCGAACCCCTCGCCCTTTTCTCTCTTGACAAACATTCCGCTTTTGATAATATCTCACATTCCTATCTATCGGCTACACTCCTTTACTTCGGGTTTACTCCTCATTTCGTCTCTCTTCTTTGCTCACTCTATCAAGACGCCGTTCTCAAGGTCAAGCTGCCCACCTTTCTCACAGCGTATATTGCCGCAGGGTTTCCCACTCTCCGGACAACTCTTTGCAATTGCAATTGAACCATTTCGCCGCTCTGAACACCAAGCTTTTAAAGCAGTTTTGCCACCAATCTCTGAATGCACAAGGCATCATGCCACTACCTCTGTCTTATACTCAGATGATTTCACCATCTGCATCCGTCATGACGCACAGTTTCCATGTCTCCAATGTCTATTCGCCGCTTATGCCTCATGCTCCGGTGCAGCGCTCAACTCATCAAAAATAACTGGATTATGGTTCTGCTCATGGGCACATCGTGTAGACACCCCTTCGGGAGCAAGCTGGTCGTCCATCTCACAGCGCTTTCTTGGAGTTCATCTTGGTTCCTTGCAAACTGCCCCCTCTACACGTGGAATGCTATCCATCCACGTTTGCTCAGGTCAACTGCAATCTGGAGGAGAGCCCAGTTCTGCTCATCATCCTTTCAGAGAGCTCGCCTCTCTCGAACTTACCTTAGTTCCTTGTGCACACACACTCCTGGCTTGGTGTCAAGTCTCTACAACTCCGCCTTCATCAAATTACCCGATGTCTTACTTCTGTGATATGGACCTGCCACTACTGGGTCAGTGCCACAAAGGTTTGCCTACCTCCGGATCACGGTGGCAGCGGACTCATTAATACATAGGCCGCCAGAATTACTATTATATTATTATGAGTACTACGGCCTTGTAGTACTCATTGTACTACAAGGCCGTCAGAATTACTACTTTTCTCCGTCTCTTCACATCGCCAGCACCCGATGCCGTTTCAGCTAGGAACGCCATCGCCTCCCCGAGCAACACTAGCTTTCGCTTTCTCTCCTTACTACTCATGGACCACCGATCCCTAACCCTCATTTGACTTCTTCCTGTTTACCGTGAAGCTCTAACTTTCCTTCGTTCCCTCCCTCTCTCTCGTTCCCCACCTGATTCCACAAATGAGCTCCTCGCTGAATCCCTCTTTTATTCTTCGATTCTACATCCCTCATCTTCCGTACTTTGCCTATCCTTCCTGACTCCGAGCAGGTGTTGTAACAGTTAAATATCTCACTAACCCTGACCTTTCCTGGCGACCCTTCGCCATCCTGTCTCCCTCTCTTCTCCTCTCCTCCTCTCCTCGTGACATCTACGTCTCTATTCTTTCATCTATCATTTCTCAATTTCCTCATCTTGCTTCCCACTCAGGTCTTTCCTTTGTTCCTTCTGCTTCTCCCATTCCTCTTATTTTGCTTGCTTTTGGCTCAGCTCGTCCCATTTCGTCTCTCTCAGAATCAGCTTTTTATCGGTTCCTCTCTATGTCCCATTCTTCTCCTCATCTCCCCCATTATTGATGTTCCCCCCGATGCCACTGCTACGGTGTGGTCCACCGCCCTCTCTCCTTTTTCTGCTCCTCTAGAAATTAATACCCATTGGCTTTTCCTCCATCGCCGCCTACCTGTTCTCTCCGTTCTTTTCCGAATGTCTTTTCTCGATTCCCCTCATTGCCCTTTCTGTGCTCGGGAGCTGATGTCTCCCATATCTATCAACACTGTGTTATATTACTCCCAATCCTGAACTTGGCATTTACTATTGCCCAATGTTCCATTACAGCAGATCTTACACTTGATGAATATCGTACTCTTCTGCTACAGAAATCTCCCCCAGTCAAGCTTCCATCAGTCTGTGCCTATATTTTTATTTTAGTGAAGCATGTAATCTACGTGTTTCATCAACGCTGCACAGATTTGACTACTCCTCTGACTATGCATGAAGCTTCTACGGCATTATTATGCCACTTCCGCGATCGCCTGGCATCTCGACTTGGCTAGAGTATCCCGTTGTAGTTACCCAACGTCGGGAGAGCCAGTTCCTTGCAGCCTGGCCACCGGCTGCCTCACGGTTTACCAGCTCGCCAGCGTCATTTTACCTGACGGTCGGCAGATCTGATATTTGACCTTTCTGAATCAGAAACGCACATGTTATCTCAATAATCTGTTTATAAGATCTTTGCCCAGCTTGGAAATTTACCGGATTGATTTTATTTTATAAAGGGCTATAAGAGTTTACACAGTAAATTGTTTTTGTGACACTTATCTTGTATTTTTCCTTAAATTGACGTTCAAGTTTAGTTCGTCTTTCGGTTACATTTTGATTACAAATAATTGCGGTTAGTCATTAGCATAGTGTTGTATAAACATATAAATTGTTTCTGTCATTTGTAACCATTGTTTTGCACCTTTTGTTTGGAGACGCTAAGTGTCGTTAGTCTCCTAGTAGTGATTAATGTTAGTGTTTCAATTGTAAAAATGTTCAAACTATATTAATCAAGAGTTTGCTTATTTTCCTGATATCGTTTCTTTACTTCGTTAATTGCATAGTGTTGCTTTTTGTAATTTTGTTCTACGTTGTTTCCCGAATATGTTTGCCCTGTGCTGTATAATTGTTTATTGTTTTTAATATGTTGCGGAACAAGTAATACATCTTATTTGCATCAGGATGTCCAAGTTTAGTTATATCCTCTTATTCAACATTCCATTGATTTGTCTGATAATCAATTTTTCAATTGCATAGCACTGTACATCCTTGTAAATATGTTGTGTTAAAGCTCACTGATATATTGTACCTTCTTTCTAGAGACATGATGACTCATGATTCTTACTCTATTTACTTTTGCACAAGTTAGTCAATTGCACAGTGTTATACTTATGAGTAATATATTTTGAAAAATATTTTACCTATTTTGTTCGTTTTTGTAAGGTGATGCTTTGTACTAACATTCTCCTATTACTAAATATGGATAGTGAGGATACGGTAAAGCTTTATTCATCGTGTGTTTTCTTATTCTACTTAAATTTTCTATCTGGTCAACAGAATAGTGTTACATTTTTGTATATGGTGCTATTTTGATTCCTAACATGTTTACACTGTGCTGTATATTTGTACATTGTTTCTGAATATTGCCGAACATGTAATATATTACATTTACATCAGGAAGTCCAAATTTGTTCTTCTCCTGATATTCATCATTCCATTGATTTGTCTTATGATAAGTTTGTCAATTGCTTTGTACTGTACATTCTTGTAACTATGGTGTGTCAAAACTCACTGTCATATTGTACTTTTTTGCAAGAGAAGTGCTGTCTCATGAAACTCTCAATATTTTCTTGAACAAGTTTGTTAATTGCACAGCGACGCACTTATGAGCAATCAGTTTTGTTAAAATCCCTCCTAATTTGGTTCTGTTGTGTTTGGAGATGCCCATACATGCTTGTCGCTTATCATTGATCACGAGCTGTGTGCTTGCTCCATTTTTTACCTTGTGCACTATGCTGTATATTTGTATATAGAGTTTAGTGGTTTAGCGATCTTTGATCGTATTTTATTTGTATTAAGACGTCCTTATCAGTTCGGCTCCTGATTTCTACCTTGAATAAAGATATTTTGAAACCACTTTCGGCCTTAATGCATGCACTGACCCTTCGAGACATGCTTTCGACAAGGTTTTGGACCACAGCGATAGGTATGCGCTTCCATTCAGTACATAAAGCTGCCGCTAACTCTTGCTTAGTAGTAGGTCATAGTTCCAAACTTCTTATGAGGCGCTCCAATTCCTTCCATAGTTGCTCTATGGGATTAAGATCAGAGCTCTGTGATGGACAGTCTACACACGATACGGAATTATCGTCACCACGCCGTAACAATCCTTGCTTTATGAATGTGTGCATAATCCTGCTGGTACCCACAAGGCTGGATTCGATACTATTTCCACAGAGTTGGTAGGGCATAAATGTCCAGAATATTGACGTAGACGTGCTGGTTAACAGGTTTTTCCACTATAACAAACAGACCGGGACCATACCACGAAAAACACCCCCACATTGCCAGCTCCAAACCTTACGATAGGAACAGTACAGTGTGGTAAATAGCGTGTTCCCCGGCTGCCGCTATACCCACACACGACCACCAGACTGATGGATCGTTTATCTGGATTCAGGGCACGTTTCCATTGATCTACGGTCCACGATAAATGTTCTTTACGCCATGCTAAACAACGAGTAGCATTCCGAGTGGAGATGAAAGACTTATGAGCAGCCGCACGACCACGGTAACCCATGGAATGAAGTTCTCTGTGAATGGTATGTGTACATACCGAGGTTCTAGCATTTTTACTCACCTGTACACTACGGTCTTGTGCAGTACTCCATCGATTAGCTATAACGACTCTCCTGAGGCTTCAACGCCATCTATCACTGATTTTCTTTGGGCTGCCGGTACGTTTTGCTTTTTCAGGCACGCCATGTGTCTTTCACTTACTCAGTACATTCAAAACAGTTGACCTGGGTACGTTTAAACGCCTCTCGGTTTTTCTTATGGACAACCCACTAATATAACACCCAACAATCTTTCCTTTCTCAAAGTCAGTTTTCTCCCGCCGCGATATTTTCACTCATCTTCAGTGATCGCGGTCAGCTGCACGCTTGTTTTTATACCGTTTACAGCTGCACCGCGCATCTTTACAACGCAGCGGATCCAATCATTTGCTTTTGATGCGGTGTCCGGTGACTGTTGTCAATATACTGTATATTTAAGAAAGAATACATTTGCCAGGAGGAGAGATCATCGATGGACAGCCGAAATTTTGGGATTGGATTCTAAGGGACAGGAAAAGACCCAGAAGAAGACCACATGGGAGATGGGTGGATGAAATTCGAAAGTATGCGGGAGTGACATGGAGGAGACTGTCACAAGACAGACCGCTGTGGAGGAAACTTGGGGAGACCTTCGTCCAGCAGTGGATTGATAATGGTTGACAATGACGATGATGATGATGACATATGAAAACAAGTGTTAGGTTAATTGGTAGAGATCTTGAATAAGCCTCAGATACTGGTTGATTGAAGCTTTAACGACCACCGTGAGCAACTCGATAGGTTATAAGCAGTCCGCGACCCCTAAGGTAGGGCTACTGGGTGCAAGGAAGGGAGAAAACCAGTGCCGTAGGACAAACACAACATCCATGGCTTAACGAGGTTCGAAATCGGATCTTACTCGCACGAATGGTCATAAGCCAGCGCTTAGACCATTACGTCACCATTATAACCATTACGACGTAATGGCTTATAACCATTACGTCGTAATGGTCATAAGCCAGCACTTAGACCATTACGTCACCATATATACGTATCTAGAGACTTTGAATGAGTGTCTTATACTTGAAAAAGAAAATTGAAAAAAACAAGGCGAAAAATAATCCGTTACGAGTTTACAAATAAAAGGCTTAACCGCCGTCCCGGTGGCGCAGTGGTCTAAGCGATATCTTCCGATCATTCGTCCGAGATGTCTCCGGGTTCGAATCCCGGTGAGGCATGGATGTTGTGTTTGTCTTTCGGCACTGATTCTCTCCCTTCCCTGGAACCAGTGGCCCTAAATTAAGGACGGACGACTGGTTACAGCCCACAGAGTTGCTCACGGTGGTCGTTAAACCGTTAAACCTCCAAAAAAAAAAAAAGAAACAATAAAGCTTGACCTAAGTATCTTCCTATTTACACAATCTGAAGAGTTATTTTCCCGATTTAGGTAATTTAAATTCCCCTCCTGTTTAGAGAAAATTATCCATGCCATTAAAATTCACCCTATCTAATAAAATTGGTTTGACCTTTTTGAGCACCATTACTTGAGGCGTGCAACCATTGAGGCAGCACCATTGCTTGGTTTGCATCTCTCTACGCTGCTTTCAGTTGCATGCAGCCTTTAATCAATGCATCCTTCCAGTTTTTACGTATGATGAAGGTTCAAGTCTCTTCTTCATACGTAAAAGCTGAAAGGATGCATTAATTAAACCCTTTTCTTTTAAGTCTTAAAGGCATATTGCTCTTGAAAATTGTACTGTTCCTTCCAAAAGCTCTCCAGCCAAGTTTTATACGCCGATTAATTTCCTCATCGATGTGACCCTTGCTTGACATCTGCTGCCCAAGGTAAATGTAGGTATCTATTATTTCTAGATTTCCCCCATCAATTGATAAATCATCGTTTCTTGTAAAAGCATTGTACGTCACTTTTGTCTTTTGAAAGTTCATTTTTAGTCCCACTTCTTTACTCTTGTCAAAGCGAGTTCTTGGATCACATTCTGCAGCTCTGAAGGTGTAGTTGCAAAAATGATTACGTGATCAGTAAAACGAAGGTGAGTTAAATAATCTCCATTAATCTTTATCCCCTTGTTTTTCCAGTTCAACGATTGAAAGACATTTGTAACGTGGTACTGAAGGGTTTGGGAGAAATGCTGTCATATTGTCTCACTCCCTTTCCAATTTTTATTGGTGCTGTATACTCAAATATCCGAACCTTTGCACTTGCATTAATAATACTAAATGTAGGCATCATCAGTACCGCAGGATTTCAACGCCATTGTAGCAGTTGATGATTTCACCGAATCAAAGGCCTTTTTCATAATCATTAAAAGCCATTCATAATGGAAGTTCATATTCCCTCGCTCTTTCAATTAGTTCTCTCAGTACGTGATATGATCTATAGTTCTAAAGCCACTCCTGAATCCAGCTTGTTCTCTTGGTTGAGCCATGTCCGTTGTCACCTTCAAGCAGTGTGAAAGAACTTTAGTGAATATTTTATAAACCACAGATAGGAGGCTGATAGGTCTGTAGTTCCCGAGATCCTCAATGCCACCTTCTTTATGTAGCAGGGTCATTGTAGCACTGTTCCAATCCTCAGGAATCTTCCCTTCATTAACGCATCGAGTGAAAACTTGGGCGAGTACTGTTTTAATTTCTCTACTTGCTTCTTGAATGATGTCTACGGTAATTTCATCTTCTCCTGGAGCTTTTCCCCGTTTCATGTTCTTGATTGCATGTGCAACTTCTGCTGGGAGACTGGAAGAACTGTGGTACCTTTTGTAATGTTTAGAGTACATGTATCATCCCTTTCATACAGTTTGGAGTAGAAATCTTTCACTCTTGTCAAAATTTCATCTCTATTTCTCGTTACAGAACCATCTTCTTTTCTCAGAGCCATAATCTGTTAATTCCCTTACTCGTATGTCCCTTTGCTGTCTTCAGGCTTTTGTTGTTTTCAATTGCTTTCCTCACTAGTTTACAGTTGAATTTCCTTACATCTTCAGTGTTAGTGTTTCGTACCGTCTTGCATAGCTCTATATATTCTACTTGGGAAGTCACATCTCCTTTAGTTGTCCTCATCTCTTTCTTTTTTGCATCAAAATTTTGGTTTTCCCTGATAATTTGTTGGTATGCAACTTGTTCTTATTACCAGCTATTTTTGTTGCTGCTTCAATAAGAGCCTTGGTTAGTGTTCTGTTAACTTCAGAGATGTCCACTTCTTCCGAAGTTACACCTACTAGAGCCGCGAATCAGTTCCTCAGGTCCAAATTGAAGTTATTATGATGTTTTTTTTTAGGTTGGTCGTGTTAATACACTTTGTCTGTTTTATGAGCTTGCCACTCTCGAGTTTAGAATTGAGGTGCGTCTTTCATCTTACCATTCCATGGTAAATACCTGTGTTGAACTTGTTTAGCACAGTGTCGGCTTCCATGACAACTTTTTGGTTACACATAATAAAATCAGTTTCACTTGTCAATCCAATGCGATGCCTCCATGTCCATTTCTTTTGCAGCTTTTCCTTGAAAAAGAAGTTCATGATGAAAAACCCTTCTGCCTCTACAAATTCTACGAGCGTATTTCCACGCTGGTTTCTGTTGCCTTGACCGAATTTACCTACTGAAGTTTCATTATGTTGCAGGTGCCCTATTTTCGCATTAAGATCTTTCATAATGATCTTTAAGTGCTGCTTGCCTTTTTTATTTAGATGAAGAATTTTCTCATAAAATTATTCAATGTCTTCTTTAGGAAGACTTGTGATGGGTGCATAAACTTGAATAATCTGAGCCAGGTATCTTCTAGAGAGTTGGATAACAAGTCGTGCAGCTCTGTCAGAGGAATTTTCAACTTCTACAACTTTATCCTTCAGTTTCTTGTTTATTATAAATCCAACACCACTAGTTCTGCCAGTATCTGTCCCACGATAATAGAAGGGATGCCCACTTTTCAGTTCAACGAGATCTTCTCCTTTTCTCCTTACCTCTCGTAGCCCAACGATGTCCCACTCGATAATTTGTAGTTCTTCTTCCAATTCAAGGAGGCTTGAATCACAAGACAGGGAGCGTCCATTGTGAGTAACCAAGGTCAGCATCAGATGGCAGCCTAGTTCGGTCCGCCGGTGATTCTTAGCACCCTCTGCCTTCATGTCGCTCTGGCCGCTGCCTTGGCCAGGTACATTCCACCTGCCGGAGACTGAGGGCCATGAATTACGTTATGGAGTCATATTGGAAGGGTTTGGCGATAACTCACCACGCTGGCTAAGTGGGTTGGTGAGTGTGGGATATCATATATATATACACACTATCTACCAACAGGTAATTGGACACCTCTGCAATCGACGATATCTGCGGTCCTGATTCACTTGACGGCCGCCGCCGTTAGATACCGCGTGGACAACAACAACGCAACCAGTCGCATGCAAGATGCCATGCAGTTCAAAGCTCTCTGATTTCGAGAAAGGTGTAATCGTCGGGTATCACAGAAATGGCCGATCCATACGTGACATATCCAGCGAGAGTTGAAGTACCCAAAATCGACAGTGGCCTACGTGATTGGCAAGTGGAATATGATAGGTGACTGTCGGAATGTGCCCCGACCCGGAAGACCCACAAAACTGGGAGTTAGACACCGACGGGTGCTGGCCAGAGAAATTCGGAAGAACCGCGCCAAATCGATGGGCCAAATCAACGAGGAGTTTCAACAGGCATCCAGGTGTGTTCTTTCGATGAATACCATCAGTAAAGAAGCCCATCCGCTCGGTTATCACGTGCTGCCGTCCACAAGACTTTGATCACCAAGTCTAATAGCGCTGCTCGGCTAACGTGGTGCAAAGAACGTCGACCGTGGACCGTTGAACAGTTGAAACAGGTTCTCCGGAGCGACGAATCAAGGTTCACCCTCTACCGTTCAGATGGCAGGGTCTGGGTTTGGCGTTTGCCTGGAGAACGCTTCCTGCCGGAATATATTGTGCCAACTGTGAAGTTCGGCGGCCATGGAATTATGCTATGGGGGGTGTTTTTCCTGGTATGGCACGGGACCTTTGGTTGCAATTCCTGGTAGACTCAACGCCGAGACCTACTGCACCATTTTGGATGACCATGCGCTTCCTACGTTGTGGCAGTTTTACGGGGTGGACCCATGTTACCTTCAGGATGATAATGTCACCAGTCATGTTGCGAGATCCACCATGGCTTGGTATGGTGACAATGGGGTTAATCGAATGGACTGGCCTGCGCAGAGTCAGGACCTTAAATCTATCGAACACCTCTGGGACGAGTTGGAGCGTCGACTTAAGGAGTGCCCCCACCGTCCGAAATCAGTGAAGGAACTGACCTGTCTTCTCCAAGCCGAGTGGAAGAAAATACCGCTAGCCGTCGTAAAACGCCTGGTTGCCGCAGCTGTAATCGCCGCTTGTGAAGGCTCCACCAACTATTGAAGGTGAATAAACTTTGTTTTCCTTTGCTATCACAGGTGACCAATTACTTGTTGGTAGATAGTGTATATGTATTCGGAGAAATATCTCCGTATATATATACACTGACAGAAAAAATATCCCAACACTACGGAAAAATAGTTGTAGAGGAATGAAATGGTGGCAATACATTTGTATAGGTAACATATTTAATCGATTAAGGTTTCAAGATCACAGCTTATTGTAAGCGCGAGAAGAGCCATTTTAAATGGGAAATGTTGGTACATTAATAACCGGTGTAACCGCCAGAATGTAGAATGCAAGCACGTAAACGTTCATGCATTGTGTCGTACAGTCGTACAGGTGCTGGATGTCAGTTTGTGGGATGAAGTTCCATGCCTGTTGCACTTGGTCGGTCAATACAGGGACGGTTAATGCTGGTTGGGGGTGACACTGGAGTTATCGTCCAATGATGTCCTATACGTGCTCGTTTGTCAAAAGATCTGGTGATCTAGCAGGCCACGGCAACATGTCGACACTCTGTAGAGCATGTTGGGTTACCACAGCGGTATGCGGGCGAGCTTAATCCTGTTGGAAAACACCACCTGGAATGCTGTTCATGAATGGCAGCACAACAGGTTGAATCACCAGACCGACGTACAACTGTGCCGTCAGGGTGCATGGGATAACCACGAGAGTGCTCCTGCTATCATAGGAAATTGCTCCCCAGACCATAACTCCAGGTGTAGGTCCAGTGTGTCTCGGCCGCAGACAGGTTGGTTGCAGGCGCTCACCTGGCCTCCTTCTAACCAACACACGGCCATCAGTGGCCCCCAGGCAATACCGGCTTTCTTAAGAAAACACAACAGATCTCCACTCCGTCCTCCAATGAGCTCTAGCTTGACACCACTGACGTCGCAAACGGCAGTGGTTTGGAGTAAGTGGAATGCACATTACAGGGCGTCTGGCTCGGAGCTGTCCTTCAAGTAACCGATTTGTAACAGTTCGTTGTGTCACTGTGGTGGCAACTGCAGCTCGAATTGCTGCCGCAGACGCGGTACGATGCGCCACGGCCATACGCCGTACACGGCGGTCTTCCCTCTCAGTAGTGCCACGCGGCCGGCTGGAACCCTGTCTTCATGAGGCAGTACCTTCCCTTGACCACCGCTGCCAACAATCATGCACAGTGGCTACATTCCGGCCAAATCGTTCTGCAATATTGCGGAAAGAAAATCCACCTTCTCGTAGCCCTATTACACGACCTCGTTCAAACTCCGTGAGCTGTTGATAACGTCTTCTTCGTCTTCTTAAAGGCATTCTTAACTAATATCAACACACTACGTCGAATCTAAACGGTAACTAACGCTCACGAACGTTACATCGCGTATTTACAGCAAACCTGCTTTGCATGTTCCAAGGGGCGCTACTAGCGCCACACGTATGCGCAGAGCGCGAAATTTGCATAGACGTCATCTTACAGATGTACTCTCACCGCCTACCAACTGTCATTTATCTAGCAAAACCCCTTCTTGGTGTTGGGATTTTTTTTTTCGTCAGTGTATGTGTGTATGTAATCTCGGTATATACTGTATTTACGGAGATATTTATACACCCACTTTGGGAAATGTCAACTATTTTGTTCTAACACTATCCATAGTTCACATGGAATAAAGACGAATTGCAATGTGTGGTATTTATGACTTACTTTTTATGAGAGCTCTGAATTCCCGCAAGCATTCTTCTTTTAATTCGGGTGTTTCATTTAGCACTTCCTTGGCAATGTTCTGGATCTTTTCTGATGGCAATACGTCACTGTAGGGCAATATATTTTCAGAAATATCCAAATTGAAGTTTGACGCCATTTTTGAGACTCTGAAAATGTGCATTTGATTTCGAAAATTAAAATTCAAGAAAGTTAGCAGGGCAATGCACTGAAACAAATTTTAACATCTCAGAATAGGTACAATCAAGTGTAACAGATATCTGTCACATTTCATGAGTAGAAAGCCTTGATCACAACTAAATCTGCTTTGATTACCACGAAATATACTTTGATCACCACGAAATCTGCTTTGATCACAACGAAATCTGCCTTGATCACAACGAAATCTGCCTTGATCACAACTATATTTAGCGAACCTGGCCCTGTTAATTCCATGAGGTAAAGTTTCTGTGAAGACCGTCTTGAAATGATCCTAAAGTGCTCCGCGATTAAATTTGTTCCACTGGAGATAGCAGTTATTGGCCAAGTATTTTAGACAAGCAACTGCAGTCTGTACTTGACAGTCTGCGGGTATGTTATGTATAGATCAAAATGATTTTCAGCGCTTTCAAGAAATTTTAGAGTGCCTCCAGTTCCATTAAATACTATAGTGGTTCATGATCTAATTCCTAGTCTTCAATGCAAAAGGAACGAAAGTAGGTCGGTTTTCAAACTCAGATAACGTTGTTCATGTTCTCGGATGACTGTCGGCAAGATCTTGGGGTTCACCCTCAGAGAACTACTGAGATCCACATGCTTCATACCATTGCTAGAATGATTTTGTTGATTCATTGCAACTGCAGTTCGGAAACCCCTATGATGGTTAAGATTTAAATTTCAAGCATTGGGGGGACCGGAAAGTTATGTCTGTTTTGGGGGGACTAAGTCTAGGGAGCAGTTCTGAGGTGTTTATGTACGTTCAACGTAAAGTAAGTGTATGTACAAGTGAATGAACTATTGGCCTTTAACTTATGTAGGTGTTTTTGTCTTCCAGATTTGTAGAACAAAATGAGTGATGTAAAACCCGACGATAGCCATGTTCGTCATTGTGTGCTGCATGAATTTCATAAGGGGAACACTGCAACCGTGGCCACCAATAACATTTGCTGTATTTATCCGAATGCATTAAATGGCCGCAAGTGTCGGCCTTGATTCACCCAATTCCAGTCCGACAGTTTTGACCTGTCTGATGCTTTGAACTTCTGCGAGCAGCCATTGAAGAAGATCCTCGTCAAACCATTGATGAATTATCCCAACATCTTAATGAATCATGGGCTATTGTTCAAGAGCACCTGCAACAGATAGGGAAGGTCTGTAGACAAGGAGTTTGGGTTCCGCACCAACTTTCACCTGACAACAAAACACAGCATTCAACCATTAGCAACTCTTTGCTCATCCGACAGGAAACGGATCCGTTTCTTCATCGAATTGTCACTGGAAATGAAAAGCGGGATCTTTACGTGAGCAACAAACGCAAAAAACCGGTGGCCTTCTTCAGGTCAGACACCAGTTCCTACGCCAAAACCAGACATACACCCCACAAAGGATTTGCTCTGTGTTTGATGGACTAACGCTTGCATAGCTAACTTTGAGCTCTTGGAACCCGGACAAACCGTAAAGGCAGACCTCTATTGTCACCTACTGGACCGTTTGAGGCAAGCTCTTACAGTAAAATATCCAGAACTGGTCAACAGAAAAGGTGTCACCCTCCTGCATGACAACACGGGACCTTACACGGCGAGACGGACCGAGC
Source organism: Macrothele yani (assembly GCA_039090855.1). NCBI lineage: Eukaryota > Metazoa > Arthropoda > Arachnida > Araneae > Macrothelidae > Macrothele > Macrothele yani. The sequence continues at coordinate 74,138,745 of CM077010.1, read as the reverse complement.
AGACGATCAAACATTTTAGCAGGGTAGTTATGCTCCATCCTCCTTATTCACCTGACATTGCACTATCTGATTACCATATGTTCAGATCTGTGCAGCACTTTCTTAACGGGAAAATATTCCACAATATTGATGCTGTAAAAACAGGGCTCTCTGACTTCATTTTTTTTAGATAAAATACGTGTTCGTTACTCAAAAGAATTCAGTTGCACGAGTTTCTTAATATAACCTAATAAAATTATATCCGTCAGTTTTCAAATTTCGAACATGTTCATATGTATTTCGCGAAGCTTTGAGCTTTTTTCATGCAGAATCCAAGGGAACGCATTTGTAGTATCAGCCAGTATGCAAGGGATGTGCATTATGAACAACTATGCAGGACGAGTGTAGGATTAACCCCGATGCAAGGAATGTTTACTGTCACCCTGATGCAAGTGACTTGCATAATCAGCCATGACGGAATGGTTGTGTAGTATCTCTCATGACATATGCGATATGTATTATGAACCATGGTGCAAGGAATCTATGCTATCACCGTGATGCAAAGGATGAGTAGTATCAGTCCTGACGCAAAGGGCGTGCAGTATCAGTCATGATGCAAGTAATGTGTACTTTGAGCCATGTGGATATTATAAGAGATGTGCATTATGATCCACGAGGATAGTATAAGGGATTTGTACTACGATTATAAGGATATTGTAAGGGATGCGTACTATTATGTATGAGGATACTACGATGGATGTGTGCTATGTGTTTCATCAGACATGAAGCAGAGACTCGAATCACCAGTGAGGATGCAAGAGGTGTTGACTTTGATATGTTTGACCATGATCCATGAGAATACTACTACGGATGTGTGCCATGATTCTTGAGGATACCATGAGGGATTGTACCATGATAGATTGGGGTACTGTGAGACATATGTAGTATAACTTATCCATTGGGGTACTCTGAGACATTATGTTCTAGGGTACATAAGGATATTGTGAGTGCTATGTACTATGATGTATCAGGATACTACGATGGATGTGTACATCAGACATGATGCAGAGACTCGAAGTACCAGTGAGGATGCAAGAGGTGTTTACTTTGATATATTTGACGATGATCCATGAGGATACTACGAGGGATGTGCGCCATGATTCATGAGGATACTATGAGGCATTGTAACATGATTAAAGGGGTACTATGAGATATATGTACTATAACCCTTAAGAATATTACACTCCCGGTAACGTAATTAGAAACCTCTATGCAGATGCACGTAAACGTCACTTGCGCAAAGTATATGCAAAATACGTGATAACATGCATCACCACGTGATCTAAGAAGCTATTTAGGGCAACTTCTCGTCAGTAATCGTCAGAAGTGTTGATCACAATGGGGAAAACAAAGGATCTTTCAAAGTTCGATAAATGGCTCATTGTGGGTGTCTGTTTAGCTGCAGCGACAATTTTGAAAACAGCAGAACTGACTGTTTTCTCGAAAGGAGAGATATTCCGGGTCTTTAATCAGTGGCAACATAACCCACATTGCTTGTGTAAGAGGCACAACTGTGACGCGGCGACAATCTGTCAATAACGGGATTTCCATCGTACAAAAAGGGAGAAACATGACTTCAACTTGCCAAAGCATTCAATGAAGGCTTTTCCTGACGCATATCTCAGCGAACTATGCGCAGGGAATAGAAGAGGAACGGTATTGACAGTCATGACGTACTACACAGGAAAAGCACGTGTCAAGACGACAAATCTGCAGCGATACATTCCGTACGTGTAGCTCAGTTGGGACAGCAATTTACTCCGGAGTGAGGGGACGTGGTTTCTATCGACGTCACGAACAAATGTGTGTTTTCACTCATGTCTTTATGAGAACCGCTTATTCGTACAAAGAACCACCGTAAAACTTGATCGCAGTGGTGACAAGAACATCGCGACTGGATACTGGAAGACTGGGAAAACGTCAAGTAGTCCGACTAGTCGCGGTGCACATTATTCTGTACAGACGGTAGGCAGAGCGTTTGGCGGGAGTTCCACGAAGAAGTTAACCTGCTTGCCTTGTAAACACAACTCAAGATTCTGAAGATGGTGTCATGGTGTGGGGCAAATTCTGTTAGTAAGGAACGAGTCCGTAATATTGTTGGAAGGTCAGGTGTTCTCCAAGATTCGCCTATTGTTGCAGATCAAGTCTATCTAGCAATGTTGACTTTTATCTAGCAGGTGACGGCTGCTAGATAGACGACAATGCTACTGTCCAATGTGTAAGATGTGTTCAGAAGTTTCTGGCCATAGCAAAGCCCGCATCTGAAGCAGAATTGAAATGTATGGGGTATTTTAGAGAAACCGATTCTGGAACAAAATTCTCTTCTGTCAAATCTGAGCCAGAAAAAAGGACTGTCTGGTGAATAACTGGTATTCTGTCAACGTTGGTGCACTCCAAAACCTTGGGGTATTTATGCCAAACAGCATAAGTACTGTAATTCTGGATAAAGGCCCAACCTCTTATTGAATCAAATTTCTAATGCAGTAGGTGGTATATGTCTGAGGGATGTATACTATGTGAATCATCAGCCGTGATGCAAAAATGCGTCGTATCAGTGATGATGCAAGAGATGTGAAGCATCAAATATTACCCAAAGATGCGTAGTATCAGTGATGAAGCAAGGGATATTTACTGTGGTACTTGAGAGAACGTATGTGTACTATCATCCATGATGCAAGAGATGTGTAGTGACATTCATGCTACATGGGATGTGTATAGTATTAGTCGCAATGCAAGGATGTTTAGTAGCATTCAAGGTGCGAATGCTGTATAGTATCATATCATGTACTGTAACGTATGTCTGTGGTTATGACGTATGAATAGCTAAGCGCCCTTCACTGAAAATTGTATCTAATTTCCAAATATTTGTTGTGATTTCGAAAATATGAAGTGTGTGAAGTAGAAAAAAGCTAGCTCTATTTTAACGGCACTTAAAGTAAAGAAAATTCATCTGAGATATTTAAAATTATAACGAGCACATTTATCGTGATTACATATGGCACATGCTAAATGATTTTTTCAGATCTGATGAGACATGTAGAAGCACAGAGAGCGAATGCATCATCAACGTAAAGATTATGAACTTTCGCCAAATATAAGAAAAAATCTTATCTTGGGAGATGGTGGATGGTGAATAAAAATTGCGGTCGTTGGTAAGAAGTTTGGACGGATTGACCAATAGCCTGAGCAAGATTCTTAATCAGTGCAGACATCTCCAGTTGTGTTGTCTTATATTAATTATATTATCATGGCTTGATTGACTGCTTGTCAGAGCCGAGAAATGAAAACTAATGGGAGTATATACGTGACGCTGACTATGAAAAAATGTCCAGAAGCAACCAAAATGTTTTCTAACTGAAATGTCCAAAAGAGAGGAAATTTAGAAATGAAGTATGCGTTAGAAAGGCGTATGACCCAATGAAAGTTGCTTGTCAGATGTTTTCGTTTCTGAGATCACGAAGGCCTTGTGCAAACGGAAAAAAGATTACTGGAGCAGCAACAATGGGCCGTAAGGGAAAAGACAATGCACAGTATGGAGCTAATAAACTGACATAAAACTAACTATGCTAAACATGAAATTATTACAAATAATATTGAGTAGATTATTGCTAAAAGACATAAAGAGGAAACAAAATAACAATGTGTCGGCATTCAGCAAAAATGGATTGAAAAAGAGCTTCGGAATATTGATAGGGGAAGCACAGAAGCACCGAATATGACGTTTACCAATATATATGCCCTATATAGATTAAGATAATCAACGTAGTTGTCACAAATGTTTATTTTCTCAAGCCGACCATGGTTTCGCTGGGTATTGACCTAGCTTCATCAGGACGAATGGCACGTAAATATTCAAATTGTATATTGACATCATAAATGGTGTTTACAGTCACGTGTTTTGGTTAGATGCTTTCACTCGTTTGATAGAAATGGCGTGGATGCCATGTCATTAACAAGTTGCGAAGACTTCTGATATATATGGAAAGCTTCCAAAATATTAAGTTTGGTGGTTGAATCTGGCTTGTCAATAAGTTTTGCTTCCTCAAAGAGAAATTTGTGGTCCTTTTCGAAACAGTGTTTAGCAATCGATGACTTCTTTAGGTCACAATTCCGAATGTAGGTCTTGTGCTCCTTCAATCGAAAGCGTAAGGCTCTACGGATCTGTCCTATGTACGAAGCGCCACATTCACATGGAATTTGGTAAATTCCCCACGAGTTTTTGTCTTCAACATAGTCCTTTGATCCTAAAAATCTCATTTTGTTTATGGGTTTAAAATCCCATAAACAATATGCCATATTGTTTGAAAGAAAAACAACAGCAGAATTTTGTCACGGGGAAAAATAATGGATCATTATTAATAATCAGGTTTTTTTTTGTTTCATAATCGCACGGGATAGTTCATATTTTGGGCCAGATGTAACATGTACAGAAGCCAAACTTACGATAACCTTTTATTGGTCCAGGAACGATTGATGAAACCACAATATATCACTGCTAGTTTTATACTTCACATATAATACCTTAATTATTTGTCGTATAATCTATCGTAACAAAGATCGAACATCTTTACACAAACACATACACTAAGCAACTTCTATATCGTTCTTTTTATCCATCGTTCTTATCACATTTATACGTCACTCTCTCTTTGACCTTAAAAGTGTTGCCAACCTCATTCACGTGAGAGAGAAGATATCACGTTAAGTTTGGAAGGTGCAAAAGATAGCAAACTCAAATTTACGTAGGAAAAGGAACTAAAAATGAAAGTTAAATTAGAATATACGTTACAAACAATATATTTTCAAAATTAATTGGAATTTTAAAACATCCTTCTGCTCAAAATGTTGAGCTAGATATGAGAAACAAAAAAATCATGCAGATATCCAAAATGGATGCTGAGAAAAGCGTACCTATATGTGAAAAGAAATGCTTTTTTCAGTAAACGCACTGAAAGTTAACACTGAGTAATTAATGCAGCTAATCTCCGTATGAAGGATATGCTGGGGTTCTAACAATATATTTTCAAAATTAATTGGAATTTTAAAACATCCTTCTGCTCAAAATGTTGAGCTAGATATGAGAAACAAAAAAAATCATGCAGATATCCAAAATGGATGCTGAGAAAAGCGTACCTATATGTGAAAAGAAATGCTTTTTTCAGTAAACGCACTGAAAGTTAACACTGAGTAATTAATGCAGCTAATCTCCGTATGAAGGATATGCTGGGGTTCTATTGCTCCTGGTTCATGTCCTACAACTTCGTTTTGGCAAGACTAGCCTTTTGGAGACATTTTTCTTTCAATTTCTTGAATCGCCTTTTCAGCTTTTGCAATTCTCCGTTCATCAGGTTTTTTTTTCATTGTATCTATACACACTTTGTGCCAAGAGAAATTCCCAATTTTTTCAAAAGTTCACATTTCACTATGTTACTCTTTTAAAAAGTAGCTACAGCCCACTAAACACGTAATTCTAATGTTTTTTTCATTACAAAAGGAGATTTCAAAATTCCTGACCAAATTGTGCTATTCCATGACTCGCAAAGATTTTGATTGCCATTACGTAAACTTTCCTGGAGGAGCTGTGGATTGGTTAAATCTCTAAAAATGGGTTTAATTTTCTCCATAACACCTCTTGGTAGGTGTGAATGGTCATTGTAGTCATATGGTTCATTCTTCCTTCTGGAACTTACACCAGCGAAATTGCACCAGCAAAATTGCACCTGGAACTTGCACCATCGAATCTACTGCCTTCTGTAACTTGCACCAGCAAAATTGGACGTGCTAGCTGTAAAATCACTGTTGCACTCCGTCATACAAATGCTCATAAATTTTGATCTACTTCACAGAATCACATACATTTGGTATCAAATTTAAACTAAAGGTGCATAGAATAAAATAAAAGCTTAAGACCTGAAATTCGAATTTTTTTACCCTTTGTCATAATTTCATGTTTGAACCATCCGACGCCCCTTATGAAAGAGCAAAGTGCTAAAGCTCTCTGTACAGGCCAAGCTCGGCCCTATCTCGGAAATTTTCATGTAACTGATGAAAAAAGAACGTCCGGCCTGTGCAGACCCCTAAAGCGGGCTACATGGCGAAGTTCTCAATATGTCCACGGCGCACATCAATGCGTACATGGTACCGGTGCGTACTGCTTACGACTAAGTGGCTTCAGACCGCTTGTTTACGCTTTCCAACCGTAGGTTGAAGAAGCTTATATGCTCCAGCTTTGTCCGTCCGTCCGCACGATAACTCACGTGAAAATGGTTCGATTTTAACGAAATTTTAGAATTTTGTAGGGGACCACCTGGGGACGATTCCTATTCAAATTGGGTGTAATTGGGCCACATGTCAGGACATAGGAGCTGGATCCATTCCATTGCTTTTATGCGTCATAACTTGCGTAAAAATGTTTCGCTTTCGATGAAATTCTAGTATGTGGTAAGGAGCCACTGGGGACGAACCCTATTGGAAATGGGGTCAAAGGTCAGGACACTGGAGTGGGATCCATTCCATTGCCCTTGTGCATCATAACTTACCTAAAATGCTTGGATTGCGACAAAATTTTATCATGTTGTTCCGGAGGTATAATGAACCGGATCTGTTGAATATCAACGAAATGAGGTCAAAGGTCATTGCACAAAAGCCAGATTTATTCCACAGCCATTATTCTCATAACTTACGTAAAACTGCTTCTATTGCAACAAAACTTTATGATGTTGTTCCGGAGGTATAGTGAACCGGTTCTGTTGAATATAATCGAAATGGGGTCAAAGGTCACGACACAGGAGCGAGATTTATTCCACAGCCATTACCCACATAACTTGAGTAATGATTTCTGGTATGTTGGGAAGCGTATCATAATCAATGCATTGCATGATGTTACTAACTTGTGTCATATTCTCCCACTTCAGCTAGACAGTCCTGATAAGTGCTAGAATGATTTATGATGGGGATTCCTTTGAACGGAAGGAATCCATATAGACAGGGTTCCATGCACGTTCGATTGGATTGACATAAGAAAGCACAGTGGCCTTGCATCCGACGGATATCAACACTAGAAAATACTTCATCCACAGATTGTGTGCTGTAAAGACGGTTTTCCGGGAAACCGTTCAGCTGGTACGGTATGGGTCCATTGGGAAAGTGGCCTTTACACACAACGGCCGTTCCATAAAAACTGAGAGTAAAATCACACAAAATGAAGAAATATAGGTACCGCAAAATATATGCTATTCTTTATGAAAGTATCTTACCTCGGATAATATTCAACGGTCCCATTGTTCATTCCATTTTTCAAAGCATGTGGCGAAGGCATTTTGTGGTAGCTGCTTTAGCGAATCCGTTTCAGTTTGAATAACGTCAGCATCTGGGTTGAATGTTGGGCCACGGAGCTTCTCTTTCATTGTTGAAAATAACCAGAAATCGTACGAGGCGAGGTCAGCACTGTAGGCTGGATGTGGCATAATTTCAGTACTGCATTTTGCAAGAAAGTATTGGACACAACCAGCCACACGTGGGGGCGTTTTTTATGGTGTAGGGTCCCCGTCTGTTCCGGTCGCTTAATCGATATGTGTCGTCGCAGACTCTTCAAGACTGAAATGTTATACTCAGAATTACCAAGAATTCGTGGAGAAATGGCATGTTGGGGGACTACACCTTTACGTTCAAAGAAAGTCATCATCATCACCTCCCCAGCTGAATTGGTTTGGCGGACATTTTTCGGAAGAGGTGAACCTGTGTGCTTCTAGACACTCGTTGTTTGTTTCGTGAGGGGGTTGAAATAGTGGACCCATGTTTCATCAGCAGTTATTACTGTGTTTAGAAAGTCTGGATCCTTTGCAATAATTTCTGTCCACTCATGACACACCTAAACTCTGGCTAACAATTGTACTCTCGTGAGGTGATGAGGTACGGACAATCTGGAACACACACGATACGTAATATGTTGCGTAAAATGCGAAATGCTGATGTTTTTGAAATATTAGTGGACACTGCTATGTCTTTATATATCATTCTTCGATCGTATTGCAGGTCTGCCCAAACAGTGTCAACAATACGCTCCTTAACAACACTTTCAGGTCGACCAGGCATAGGAGAGAGTTCTCACGACCAACGCCCTTTTTAAAATCATAGTGCCATCTAAAAACCGTTGACTCATCCAACATTGCATCCTTGTAAGCTTGCTTCATTAAATCAACTGTTTCTGGAGCCCTTTTACCCAAACGATGGCAAAATTTTATCGCACAATGCATTTCACTTCTTTACTAGGAATCACTCACTTCCATAGCTGTATGGCGAAATGCAGCCGTACCTTAAGCAACTGCGCAATAAAAAAAACCGGAATCATTTGTCACGACTAATAACTGTTGCCGTAGACACGTCCTTAATTCAGTGTTATTCGTCTGCGTGGTTATTTTTCCCGTTCGCATTGTTTGCAACTAAAAAAAAAATTACTCTCAGTTTTTATGGAACGACTTTCGTAGTTTCACGCAACGTATCTCATATGTCACCTACGCTGGAGCCATAGGTCAGCATCTTTGGCTATTTTCCGTTTAGATATATAATTTCTTATATATGAGACCATTTTCACTCAAATTTAACTACCTAAAAGTTACTTTTTTAACACTAACAATCTCGTTTCTTCTAGAACCTTTCACTTTCTTTTCCCAACCAACTTCATTTACACTTTTCCCATGCAGGCTTGCTCAAACCAAGTGCATGCGAAAAGTGCCATTGCCTTTCAACTAGGCTGGATAACTTCACACAGACTCTAACTTGGAATTTTTTTCCAGATTCACGAGTTTTCTGTGTCAACAACATGAGCTCAGAATTCCTGAATTCTTCTAAATTTAAATAGATGTCAGGTATATTTACATTTTTGATGATATCGAAGAAAAACTAGATAAGTCAGTAGTTAAAAATAGGAAATGCATTTTTTTAAAGCGAATGAAAGCTGAAATACACGATTAGTTTACGCAAGAGGTGAGCTGCTAAAGAGCTTCGCCAATCCGAATTAAACGTCGTGAACTGCTCAAGTGAAAAGGAATATCAGTAACTGATTAAAGCAGCAGCCAATAAATAAGTTATGCTCGTCTGGCATACAGATGAAGTTATAAGCATAGGATACCTGTTATTTGAAGTGGATGAATTTATCAATATTGAATACGAACAAATGTTTTGCCAAAAACTCAGAAATTTCTACTTAAATGCTGATATAAACTGCCGGACAATTGCTAAGTACGGATGACAATAGTAACGATAGCAACCATAAAATGGAAGGCAGGAAAATGTGGAAATTAGCATAAGTGCGGGATACAGTAAGACGTGTTGTGCGTATGCAAATTTTAGATTGCCGAACTTGTTCGTGACGTCATACCGCTGATAAGAGATATAAAGGATTTGACGCGTATTGACCCGTTGTTGTTTAAACCCAAAGTTGAAAGGGAAAGAATCAATTGACGAACTTGCAATTTTCAGTATGTCTTCCCGACATCACCTAGATGATTTTACGCGTGGCCGTATTATTGGCAAGATTGAAGAAGGGCGAAAAATAACAGATGTTGCCAGGGAGTTAGACGTCAGCCACAGTGTTGTTTCAAGGCTTTGGAAATCATTTCAAACAAATGGAGAGTGTAGAAAACTTCACGGGGGAGGTCGTGTTCGCAGTACGACACCTGCAGAAGATCGGTACATAGTGCTATCAACAAAAAGACACCGGCGCAGCACAGCTAGTGAGGTAGCAAATCAGTTTATGTCTACTACTGGCAAGCGGATCTCCCGAAAAACTGTCGCCAGACGTTTGCATGAAGGAGTACTATACGCTCGGCGTCCTGTTGTGTGCATCCCATTGTCCAGACGTCACCGTACCGCCCGTTTGGAATGGTGCCATCAACATCGCAATTGGACTGATAACGACTGGTCTGCTGTCCTCTTCTCAGATGAGAGTAGATACAGTATATCGTCTGATTGTCGACGACAACTGATCTGGTGTGATAGTGGTACTGCATTTTGTCCAGCAAACATACAGGAAAGGGACCCATATCCGACATGTAGTGTCATGGTATGGGCTGGCATCGTGATCAATGGCCGTACGTCCCTCTATGTGCTTCCAACTGGGACTATGACTGGCCAACGATACATTAATGATGTTCTGCTACCTCATGTTCGCATGTTCCGTGGTGCTGTCGGTTATAGATTCATTTTCATGGACGACAACGCAACATGTCATCGAACAGCCGCTGTCCAGGAGTGTCTTGAGAGCGAGGATATTCAACGCCTCGTGTGGCCAGCACGTTCTCCAGATCTGAATCCCATTGAAAATGTGTGGGATGCTTTGGGGAGGAGTCTTGCTGGTCGCAAATGCCCTCCAATAAACAAGGACACCCTCATCCGTGCACTGACAGAGGAATGGGATAAATTACCCCAACAGCTGCTTGATAATGTTGTGCAGAGCATGACACGACGTGTGGAATCTTGCATCGCCCTCCAAGGTGGCCATATCCCGTATTGACATCTTACGCCGGAACGCCTGCGGACGGTATTTGCATTTTTTTCACGTTTACGTATTCTGCACAAAATGGCCTGTTTGTCCCTTGAACACGTTCCAAAGCCCTCTAGATTTCAGAGCACAATAAATTGTCTTTCTTGTAATGTTCTGGCATCCTGACATTATTTTATTTCACTTGGCATCCAACCACACTTACTTTTTTATGCGCTATGTAGCCGTTTATGATCCGTCCTTAGCAATTGTCCAGCAGTGTATCTAAAATTTTGGAAGCACGTTTATTTTGTGGCTCTGTGACTGAAATGTTTTACGGCAATTCGTAAAAATGGTAGTAAGATGTACGAATGCATAAGTGTTTCGATGCTTTTTGTTCAAGCAAATTCCGCATTTGGATATTTTTGCTGTAAATTTATAAAAACATGACAAAAGTTTTCAGTTGTAAAATGACAAATAAAATTTCGTGAGTTCACTTCCTAACGAAGAGTTTAAATTACCGACACTTTAAAATCAATAGTAACTTTGCAAATGATTAACTTGTGAGTAAAGAGTTTTAAGAAGGGTATTCCACATCTTGGGCGAATCATAAAACACTGAACATCATTAAGTTCATCAATTAATAGGGCGTGAACTGCTGTTAAATATGAGAGTAGGGGTACATGGCTCTTTAAAATGTCAAATGACGAATTATATTATAGTAAAACTTTTCAATGCAGTTATAAAGCTGGCTAACAAACAAATTTAAAAGTTGCGATTGTTGAATTCTCAAAAAACATGATTCTGAACAAAATAGAAGGAACGAAGCGTTTCTTATTACATTTCTTCAGTCTTATAACATGTAAACTTTAAATTGTTAACTATGGAAAAGTACATTATAAAAATCCTGAGTTTTATACGTACTTCGGATTTCATTTCTTCATATGAAAAATATATTAACTCACTATCACATGTGAATGAATTCATTAAGTTATTCATAATTGTAGAGTTATTTATTTCACATTAGATGAAAATCACATCTTTAAAATTTCTGCGACTTACTTTTCGGGAGGTATTTCCGATGCGTTTATTTATCGGCCTAGGCGGGAATGAAGTGAATGATAGGAACGGAGTCCAAGCATAACGCTGTCGCAGAGGTTGCATAGAAAATAAAAAGGGCAGCGGTTTTCTTTGAGGAAAAATTCATAATGCATGCATCCTATTGTTTAGAGTAAATATATGCAACAAAATGTAAGATTTACCAGACGAGTCGCACGAGAAATTTAAATCAGCACAAGTCTCTTTAGCACTTCAAAGACTTCTGAAGTTTCATTCTCGATGGTTTTTGGCGCAGATAAATAAAGTACAACGTTCTCTAAAACTCTGGCAGGTCTTGTGCCATCAGCTTTTGAATTTCTGTGAGCCTGCTTCTGTTTGTTTTGCATTAAGTACTACACAAACTGCACTTTTTGAAATCTAATACAAGTTCCTTTAGTGTTTTGAAACCCGATGTACTTTCCCTCAACTAGCTTTTGGGAAAAGTAACAATCTTTTCATGAGAAAACCACAGAACATTCTCAAAATTTTATCGCGTAAGTCTTTTACTATTAATTTTGGAATTTCCCCTTATGCCTGCTTCTATTTATTTTGCACTGAGTACTATATTAACACCGAATATGAAATCAAATACACATACACTGCCGGAAAGTGAAAAAAGAATACCCAGAAGGTATGCCGGTAGGAATGTCATATTATAATATGTTAGTTGTTAAGGGCAGCAGATAGTGTGATCCAAGTTGGAATGTCATTGGATGAAATAGTGACGACACTGCGGACGACACGAGGCTGACGAGAAAGACAGGCTTCGGTGCGGAAGGGAATCTGTAAGGTCACGTGACCAAGGTAGTGCTGTTGCCTCTGCTTGGGCTGCCGAGAGCAAACGGTGACCGAGTAGAGAGCTATTTTTTCCAACACGCAGCAAATATAAGGTGGCACATCTAATCATTGCATATTAATTTCAAACTATTAGAGAATAAAACGTTCAAAAGGAACATTATTAAAATGTGAGTTCTACTGAACTTAATCGTTTAACACTACTGAATTATTTTTTTTTCGTTTTCCGTGTAGTGTGGATTTTTGCGTTTAGCCATTCCTTTAGCAAAATCGTATCAAGAAACATATTCGAAAGTTTTGTTGCTCGATTTAATGAAATTAACTATATTTTCTTCGTTGTCCGTGTAGTTCATTTATTTTTCTTTTTGCCTTCATGATTTTCTAGCAACAATGAAAAGCAAATTCGTTTAATAAATAGCGTACAGAATATTAATAGCAAACGGAAAACGTCAAGCGAAATCATATTGAGGTCGAAGAAAAAGTGTTCCCTCATATACATATCTCTGGCTAAAACGTTCCTTACTAAATTAAAAAAAGTTATATTTTTTTCTTGTTCTGGAAAAAATAATTTTTGGATATCATTGCATGTATTTTGTTTAATGGGGTTATTTCTAGGACAATGCTTCTGTACACTAAAAGTACATAATTTGGAAATAATTCCTTCTTAAAAAAATGCTTAGGATCCCTTTTAATACAAATCATGTCTGTGCATTAGTTTATTTTACTTATTTCTACTTGGGGGAAGAAAAAAATTAATCCTTATCTGTATATATTTCAACACTTTAAAATTATGTGACAACACATTCTGGCACAAGCTATTTTCTTGGTAATTGAAAAAAAGTCGAATGAAGGATACTGTCACAAAAAATGCTCTCATTGTTTTGTGAAAAATTAATGCAAGAACTTTTTTTCATAAAATTATTCATTTTTGTCACTATTAAATTTTCCTTTCGTTTGTAAATTCACAATTACTATAATTGAACACTGTTAGGTAAGCCAAAAATTGAAAAAAACTATTTCCATACTAGAATTTAATTCAAACTATAGCTCAGTAAACAGAATTCTTGCTTACCATTCACAGAAATTTAATTGTATTATGAGCCAATAAGCAATCTGAAATTGCAGATTTAGCGCTACTGACCAACTCTTTCATACCAGAAAATTTGAAAAATTCATCGCCATGGAGCAGGAAGCGAACCTGCATTTCCCGATTTCCATTCGAGCATGCTACCATTACACCATCCAGGATGAGGAAGTCCCAAACATCCGAGTGATTTAATCTGAATAATCTCAGATTTTCGCCAGTCAAAGTGAGCCCTGCTTCATCGTAGCTCAGCTATTTAGAGTCAGGTCGATGCTTAGCAAATTCCCAGTTATTCAGGTAAACATTGGGGAAGAAATATTTCTTCTTATTATACATGGGAAATATATATATCTCTATAAGTAATCTGAAATCACATATTTACTGTTAACGTAACTGAAATCAAACGATCGTCAATGGAATGGAAACATGTCACCTTTCCAACAAGGAAGACGTGAAAAGTCCAACTGTCTCTGTCTGCGGGAGAGGTCATGGCAACTGTGAATCTGTTGTTTACACAGAATTTCTGTCAAAAGAGATGACCATCAATAGTGACTCATATTGCCAAACACTATTAAATTTGCAAAATTCAATTAAGGACAGATGCCGGGGTAAGTTGAGCGAAGGTGTCACTCTGCTGCCCAACAACGCTACACAGCACGGAAAACAAAGGGAATTGCTGTAGTCATTCAAGTCGGAGGTGTGGCAACGTCCACCTTACAGCCCCAACTTATCCCCATGCGGCTACCATTTGTTCGGTAAAATGAAACAGGACGTTAGTGGACAATGATTACCAACCGATGAGGCTGTGAAAAGTGCTGTCCTTAACTAGTTGCACCAAACTGGACTTTTTCTGTACAGGTATGGGAAAGTTAATCGCACGTTCCGATAAATGTTTACAGTCCTTAGGCGCCTATGTCGAAAAATGAATTAATGTTGTACCTTTAAACCAACATACATCCCTTGAGTATATCTTTGCTTGTTTGTTTTATTCAACAGTGTAACTAACTTTTTGATCCACCCTCATATTATTAAAGCACTTTGCTGCAATTCAGAAATCAAATTTTTAGTTTGCTTTAAAAATTAGCATCAACACTACATTTGGAAAAAGTATCAACTTACCTATTGACTATCAATTTGTCTTGTATCTTCAAGCGGAACGAAGTAAAAAATACTATTAAAAATAAACAAATGGGTCCATTTTTTTACATAAATGTACCTCAAATGTCTGTTTCAAATAGTTTGAAAGAAGGAAGTCATCACAAGCTGCAACTGTATTCAGCTTCAGATTGTTTACCCTAACTTTCCTTATGTGATAGCATCTGCAACAAAGTTATAGATACATACAACAAAATAAATAAAGAATTCTTGCTAACCAATGGCAGAAATTAAGACATCTGTTTCAAATAGTTTGAATCATCACAAGTTACATCAAAATTATCTCAGCTTTAGATCCTCCAGTATGTGTTACAATCTGAATATTTTATGTATGAGTTGTGTCCATTATTTTCTTTACCTAAAATCTACTTTTGTAATGTTCATACCTAACTGTGATCTACTTTTTTATAAAACATATTTGATAACACATTTTGGATTAGACAACATTTCAACAGTATAAATAATTATTTCCCACACATTTCTAAAGGAATTGGTTAATTTTTCATAACACTTGGTTAATTTTTCATAGCACTAGGGAACTTATACATTTTGCTAACATTCTTTACTAGAAGCCAAATTTGCTCGTTATGGTAAAATTAAATTTTTACTTTCAATATACCTACTATAAATGTCAAGCTAAGCACTAGTACACACACACACACACCAGTGCTGAGACGGGCCGAACCCGAACCAAGTGCTGGCTGCGTATTACTTACTGGAGTTCGAGCTTGGAGGGGAAGAATTTTCTTCCTTTTTCTTTTAATGTGATTTTATATGATTTAGCACACGAGGCTTTTTTTACACTTTCAAGTTGTTAAAGAAAATTCTTCAGCAACTGGGTCTAAATGGGGAGTAGGAATTCTGCAGGGCTATCCATTCCGGGCTTGGATAACAAAATACCATATGCCATGAATTACAGGATTTCTGCCAAGGATAAGTTTTAAGAAGTATAGATAGTAAGCTGATGGAATTTTGCTCCCTCAAAGGGGCAGCTCCCTGCTAATTCTATTGAGCAACATGCGACATAGTTTGTTGTGCCTCAAGATGTTTCCTGATACCCCCCCCCCCAAAAAAAAAAAAACATTTCAGGAAGAAATGAATGGTTAAAGAAATTATAGAAACATCCCTTACCCACTCTGCAGTTGAGAGAGACATTGGTTAATTGCATGGGTAGGAAAGAGTGGAAGTCTGGAAAACTTTTAATGCCTATACAGGTTAATCATAGTTTTCGGGCTCAATCGGGCTGACATACTTCAGGTTCGGGCTCTTAAAATTGAGCCCGAACTCAGCTCTGACACACACACACAGTAACACTTCAGTTAACTTCACACAGGTGTTTTTATCAAAAATTTTATGGCAATGAAGTCATAGTGGCAAGTATGAAAAATAAGAGAAATTTCCTGGAATTTTTTAGTACAGTATTAAAACGTAAACAAAAATGCTACAATATTACTGCTAACATTTATTAATCTGGAAATAAGTGACATGGAACTCGTACGAGTATGGTGTCTTTGAGGGACTAGCCAGACCCCATGACGTGAAAGAGTACAGCATCATCTTCCACGGAAAGAAAATAGTCCATAGATTTTCAAATGAATTTGGACTGATGAAATCAAAACTGCTATTAAAATGAGGACCTCTGGCCCATTTTGCTGTGAAATGGCTTGGCAAATTAAGATGCATATCTTGGGATAGGAGAATATAAAAAAGGTATATCACAGGCAAATTGTGTGACACGGGCAACAACTGCACAAACAATATTAGTTCCAATTTGAAAAAAAAAAGACACCACCAAAAATTAAATACAAATCTTCAGTACATAATGACACCACCACTCAGCATCACTATGTGAATAATATGTGATGAAGCAGAAAAATGATCGGAAATATGTTACGAGACGCTAACTGAAGTACTGCTATACGTGTATCCAAATGACAAACAAGTTTCAAATAAAATGAAACCAAATATGACATATCTTTACTTTCTAGTTTCAAAGATAACTTTTCAGAAATGTTATCTGCATTTACTACAGAAGAAAAATACATTTCAATGCTTTAACCAACCTGGCTAAACACTTTATATGCATATAAAATATTTGATAAGTTTGAACTCTTTTTCCTATCTCAGGACTTCGTGCACACTATGCACTAAGGAAAGACACGGAAAACTAAGCGTTCTGACTTTAAACTTCTTAATTTTTCTTTCACGCGATTTCAAATCATTTCGGTTATCATGTTTGGCTTTTACTAAGTTGTTCAAGAGTATTTTGCAGCTGAGGAGTTATGTTTTCCTATTTAATTTTCAAGCTACTCATACACAAAGATTCAACAGAAAATGAATAAAAAAATCTAAAACCAGAACTTTGTTTAAACGTATGCAGCAGATTTTGTATAAGACAAAGTTTGTCTTATACAAAATCTGCTGCATACATTACTTTGGTATGGCAAAAGTTGTAAGTCTCCTTTTCACTTCTATAATTTGACTTGCAGCCACTAACACTGCGAAATCGTGGCATGGCAATTCCTCTAAAAATAATTATACCTTTTAATACAAGTGAAGAACTAGATATGAAATTTTTAATCGAAAGTAGTTCCCTATGTTTTGTACAGTTAGAATAAAATTGATCATGCAGTTTTTCAACATAATCTGTCCACACTGTTCAGACAGCTTTAGTAAATTCAATCAGACAAATGCTATATCACAGTTACATTAAGTTACGAAATTAAAAAATGTCCTCTTTAATTCAGAGACACATTACAATGTAACAGTTCAAGCATTAATTTCGTAAAGAAAGGGCTAACGATTGTTGGAGATGCAAATGTTATACAAATTACGAAGGCTAATTCCCTGAAAAGTTGCCCTGATTTCTGGTAATATTCAAGCTCTATGTGAATCGGCATTGGTAAAAAATATTAATTATTCTATTTGAAATAAGAATTCAACACCACAGAATAACTCACTTCTTTATACTTCACAATTCACGAGACATGAACAGATTTCAACACGTGTGAAACTAAGATCTACTCATTAAACCTATAACTATCACTAAAACTAAATAAAACGTTTACTAAGAATTAACCTTATCTTCGAATTATAAAAATACCTACCTCACAAAACTATACGTGTATCCAAATGACAATAAACGGAACACTCACTCAATACAAATAACTGTGAACAAACGATGCAATGGCTGTTGAACCGATTGACTTGGCGACAGCACTAAGTTGTGCACGTGACTATTTCGCACCGTAGCCTGTCTTTCTCGTCAGCCTCGGGACGACAGCATGCAAATGTACGCAGCGAGTACTCAAGGACTAGGGCGTAAAAAACGAAGTCATTAGTCTGGTGTCGTGTTGTTCAGTGCTTATTGAAGAAGCTACCATGCCTGGACGACGCAGGTGCGCAACATTTGGTCAGCGAGTACTCAAGGACTAGGGCGAAAAGAACGAAGTCGTTAGTCTGGTGTCGTGTTGTTCAGTGCTCGTTGAAGAAGCTACCATGCCTGGACGACGCAGGTGCGCAACATTTGGTCAGCGAGTACTCAAGGACTAGGGCGTAAAGAACGAAGTCATTAGTCTGGTGTCGTGTTGTTCAGTGCTTGTTGAAGAAGCTACCATGCCTGGACGACGCAGGTGCGCAACATTTGGTCAGCGAGTACTCAAGGACTAGGGCGTAAAGAACGAAGTCATTAGTCTGGTGTCGTGTTGTTCAGTGCTCGTTGAAGAAGCTACCATGCCTGGACGAGGCAGGTGCGCAACATTTGGTCAGCGAGTACTCAAGGACTAGGGCTTAAAGAACGAAGTCATTAGTCTGGTGTCGTGTTGTTCAGTGCTCGTTGAAGAAGCTACCATGCCTGGACGAGGCAGGTGCGCAACATTTGGTCAGCGAGTACTCAAGGACTAGGGCGTAAAGAACGAAGTCATTAGTCTGGTGTCGTGTTGTTCAGTGCTCGTTGAAGAAGCTACCATGCCTGGACGAGGCAGGTGCGCAACATTTGGTCAGCGAGTACTCAAGGACTAGGGCGTAAAGAACGAAGTCATTAGTCTGGTGTCGTGTTGTTCAGTGCTCGTTGAAGAAGCTACCATGCCTGGACGAGGCAGGTGCGCAACATTTGGTCAGCGAGTACTCAAGGACTAGGGCGTAAAGAACGAAGTCATTAGTCTGGTGTCGTGTTGTTCAGTGCTCGTTGAAGAAGCTACCATGCCTGGACGAGGCAGGTGCGCAACATTTGGTCAGCGAGTACTCAAGGACTAGGGCTTAAAGAACGAAGTCATTAGTCTGGTGTCGTGTTGTTCAGTGCTCGTTGAAGAAGCTACCATGCCTGGACGAGGCAGGTGCGCAACATTTGGTCAGCGAGTACTCAAGTACTAGGGCGTAAAGAACGAAGTCATTAGTCTGGTGTCGTGTTGTTCAGTGCTCGTTGAAGAAGCTACCATGCTGGACGAGGCAGGTGCGCAACATTTGGTCAGCGAGTACTCAAGGACTAGGGCTTAAAGAACGAAGTCATTAGTCTGGTGTCGTGTTGTTCAGTGCTCGTTGAAGAAGCTACCATGCCTGGACGAGGCAGGTGCGCAACATTTGGTCAGCGAGTACTCAAGGACTAGGGCTTAAAGAACGAAGTCATTAGTCTGGTGTCGTGTTGTTCAGTGCTCGTTGAAGAAGCTACCATGCCTGGACGAGGCAGGTGCGCAACATTTGGTCAGCGAGTACTCAAGGACTAGGGCTTAAAGAACGAAGTCATTAGTCTGGTGTCGTGTTGTTCAGTGCTCGTTGAAGAAGCTACCATGCCTGGACGAGGCAGGTGCGCAACATTTGGTCAGCGAGTACTCAAGGACTAGGGCGTAAAGAACGAAGTCATTAGTCTGGTGTCGTGTTGTTCAGTGCTCGTTGAAGAAGCTACCATGCCTGGACGAGGCAGGTGCGCAACATTTGGTCAGCGAGTACTCAAGGACTAGGGCTTAAAGAACGAAGTCATTAGTCTGGTGTCGTGTTGTTCAGTGCTCGTTGAAGAAGCTACCATGCCTGGACGAGGCAGGTGCGCAACATTTGGTCAGCGAGTACTCAAGGACTAGGGCGTAAAGAACGAAGTCATTAGTCTGGTGTCGTGTTGTTCAGTGCTCGTTGAAGAAGCTACCATGCCTGGACGAGGCAGGTGCGCAACATTTGGTCAGCGAGTACTCAAGGACTAGGGCTTAAAGAACGAAGTCATTAGTCTGGTGTCGTGTTGTTCAGTGCTCGTTGAAGAAGCTACCATGCCTGGACGAGGCAGGTGCGCAACATTTGGTCAGCGAGTACTCAAGGACTAGGGCTTAAAGAACGAAGTCATTAGTCTGGTGTCGTGTTGTTCAGTGCTCGTTGAAGAAGCTACCATGCCTGGACGAGGCAGGTGCGCAACATTTGGTCAGCGAGTACTCAAGGACTAGGGCGTAAAGAACGAAGTCATTAGTCTGGTGTCGTGTTGTTCAGTGCTCGTTGAAGAAGCTACCATGCCTGGACGAGGCAGGTGCGCAACATTTGGTCAGCGAGTACTCAAGGACTAGGGCTTAAAGAACGAAGTCATTAGTCTGGTGTCGTGTTGTTCAGTGCTCGTTGAAGAAGCTACCATGCCTGGACGAGGCAGGTGCGCAACATTTGGTCAGCGAGTACTCAAGGACTAGGGCGTAAAGAACGAAGTCATTAGTCTGGTGTCGTGTTGTTCAGTGCTCGTTGAAGAAGCTACCATGCCTGGACGAGGCAGGTGCGCAACATTTGGTCAGCGAGTACTCAAGGACTAGGGCTTAAAGAACGAAGTCATTAGTCTGGTGTCGTGTTGTTCAGTGCTCGTTGAAGAAGCTACCATGCCTGGACGAGGCAGGTGCGCAACATTTGGTCAGCGAGTACTCAAGGACTAGGGCTTAAAGAACGAAGTCATTAGTCTGGTGTCGTGTTGTTCAGTGCTCGTTGAAGAAGCTACCATGCCTGGACGAGGCAGGTGCGCAACATTTGGTCAGCGAGTACTCAAGGACTAGGGCTTAAAGAACGAAGTCATTAGTCTGGTGTCGTGTTGTTCAGTGCTCGTTGAAGAAGCTACCATGCCTGGACGAGGCAGGTGCGCAACATTTGGTCAGCGAGTACTCAAGTACTAGGGCGTAAAGAACGAAGTCATTAGTCTGGTGTCGTGTTGTTCAGTGCTCGTTGAAGAAGCTACCATGCCTGGACGAGGCAGGTGCGCAACATTTGGTCAGCGAGTACTCAAGGACTAGGGCTTAAAGAACGAAGTCATTAGTCTGGTGTCGTGTTGTTCAGTGCTCGTTGAAGAAGCTACCATGCCTGGACGAGGCAGGTGCGCAACATTTGGTCAGCGAGTACTCAAGGACTAGGGCTTAAAGAACGAAGTCATTAGTCTGGTGTCGTGTTGTTCAGTGCTCGTTGAAGAAGCTACCATGCCTGGACGAGGCAGGTGCGCAACATTTGGTCAGCGAGTACTCAAGTACTAGGGCGTAAAGAACGAAGTCATTAGTCTGGTGTCGTGTTGTTCAGTGCTCGTTGAAGAAGCTACCATGCCTGGACGAGGCAGGTGCGCAACATTTGGTCAGCGAGTACTCAAGGACTAGGGCTTAAAGAACGAAGTCATTAGTCTGGTGTCGTGTTGTTCAGTGCTCGTTGAAGAAGCTACCATGCCTGGACGAGGCAGGTGCGCAACATTTGGTCAGCGAGTACTCAAGGACTAGGGCGTAAAGAACGAAGTCATTAGTCTGGTGTCGTGTTGTTCAGTGCTCGTTGAAGAAGCTACCATGCCTGGACAACGCAGGTGCGCAATATTTGGTCAGCGAGTACTCAAGGACTAGGGCGTAAAGAACGAAGTCATTAGTCTGGTGTTGTGTTGTTCAGTGCTCGTTGAAGATGTTAGCCTGCCTGGACGACTCAGACGAGCAACATTTGTTCATTTACCGGAGTTTGAATAAGGCCGTTTAGTGGGGTTTTGTTCAGGTATGAGTCATTTACTTGTAGGACTTACGTCCACAGTCAGTAGATTTTAGGTCTCAGCCACCTACAGCGAGTTCGCCTTTTGGGCAGGACACAGAAACGGAAGGAATGAGAGCAAGTCTAGCGACTTGGATAGAAAAGTTTGTAGTGAGATTAGAGTACAGTAGATGGCACCACCGTACAAGTACGATGTTGCACATAGAAGGGCGAGAGAATTTCAGAGGGGGGGGGCATAGGAAAGAATACCCATTTAACCATTGGGTCCAACCTGGGGGCCGTCACTTTACGTGCTCGTCCGATGCACGGCGAATATTCAGTGATTGTTAGCAGTTCACACCACCTCCGCAAGATCAGCCCAGGATCGAACCTGAGCATCCTGCATTGGTAGTCTGAACTGCTAACCACTCAGCCATTCGCGGCTTCCTTTAGTGGGTTTGCGGGAAGGAGGTTCTTCATTCCGCCATATTGCGGATTGAGTGGAACGAGGGGTATTGGCCGTGGTTAGATGGTGTCATCGGGGGTCAGAGGAGCGCTCGCAGACGTGGTTCCCGGCAACACAGAATTACGGACGCCGGAAAAGATCGGTGCATCAGGATTGTGGCGTTGGCACACCGGACGGCTACAGCGTCACAAATTCGATTCCTTGTCATACCAAGTGTGTCTACCAGAACAATACGGAATCGTTTGTTGGAAGCATGACTGCCGGTATGCCTGCCGCTAGCGCGGTTACCACTGACCCCTAGTCACCGTCGAGTGCGTTTGCGGTGGTATCAACAACGAGTTTATTGAATGGAAGAATGGCGGTCAGTGTCCTTCACGGATGAAAGTTGATTTTGCTTGCGAGCGTCGGATGGCCGTGTACGGGTCCGAATGCGACAAGCTGGGCGGCTTCTGCTATCGTTCATCTGCCAACGACATAGAGGCCCTACGCCGGGCATCATGGTATGTACAGCGATTGGGCTATCACGGAGCCAAGTGTTTGTAAGTGGTACACCTAATACCCGGACGTACACAGTGTGGCAAAGAATTTTTAAGGTCTGTAAAATGAAATAGAAACAAGAAATTATAATTTGTTTTGGTTTGTTATTCAAAATAAGTCTCTCCGGCTTCAATACACTTGTTACAGCAATTTAATAATGATTCGAATACCTGTTCCAGTTCACTTTGCGGAATTGCCTCCAAAGCACGCGTCGAAGCTGTTTGTATGGTCAAAATATCATCAAACTAACACCCTTTTAACGTCATTTTAAGTTTTAGGAATAAAGAAACGTCGCAGGGTGCTAAATTAGGCAAATACGGTGGATGATTCAACACACAGACGTTATTCTTTGCCAAAAATCTACGAACAAGAAGTGAGGTGTGGCTGGGTGCATTATCGTGCAACAAACACCAACTGTTTCTATCCCGATATTCTGTCGCCCCGGTGGCGCAGTGGTCTAAGGCGCTGGCCTCTGATCATTCGTCCGTCTGGGGTCCGGGTTCGAATCCCGGTGAGGCATGGATGTTGTGTTTGTCTTACGGCACTGGCTCTCTCCCTTCCCTGGAACCAGTGACCCTAAATTAGGGACGGGCGACTGCTTATAGCCCATTGAGTTGCTCACGGTGGTCGTTAAACCTCCAATCAAAAAAAAAAAAAAAAAAATCCCGATATTCTGGACGAATGCGACGAATTCTGCCCATCAAACGCCTCAAAACATTTAAATAAAACTTACCAGTAATTGTTTGTCCACTTGAAACAAATTTTTTGTGGATAATACCTTTACTATCGAAGAACGTAATGAGCATTGTTTTGATTTTCGATGGAACTTTTCTTGTTTTTTGTTTGGCTTGTGGAGAGTTTTTTGACTCCCATTCCGCACTTTGTCGCTTTGTTTTGGGATCATATTGAAAACACCATGTTTCATCACCTGTAACAATCGATTTTAAGAAGTTTGGATCATTTTAAGCGGCTGAAATGGTGTCTCTGCAATGTGCAGTTCTCCTTAATTTTTGTTCATTGGTTAACTTGTGTGAAACAAATTTGGCACAGACTTTTGTTGTGCCCAAATCTTCATGCAGGATGGTTCGAATTGTTTCTTTGTTGATGTTTAAAGACTCTTCCATCATTCTTAGTGACGCACATCGATTGTTTGCCACGAAAACACGCACTTTTTCAATAATCTCAGGTGTCCTAGATGAACTTGGTTATACGGTATGCTTATCATCTTCTAGCGTATCTCTGCCATCCAAATAACGTCTGTGCCACAGGAAACATTTGATCTACGTAAACAAAACTCACCGTAAATTTGTTTCATCATTTGGTGTGTTTCCCAGGCACTTTTACCAAGTTTTGCGTTAAATTTAATAACAGCCCTTTGTCCTATTTTAATAATTCAACATGAAAAAAATGTACTTCTCAAATGAACGGCCGTTTCGTGTGAGTTACTTTAACAACTGCGCAGTACTTTTGGCAGAAAGCAAGCAGATGGTCACGGTTTATAACGCATTCGCGATTACACTGGTGGCGCCACAGTAGGCTAAAATCTAGCGCCAGTCTTAAAAATTCTTTGACGCACTGTGTACCTCAGCTACATGGTGCAGTCGGTCGTCCTGCCATTTTTGAGTGGGATACCAAATGCGATATTCAAGCTAGAAAAGGCCCGCCCACAATTCGCCCGGGTAACTCAATGTGCTCTTCAGGCTGTGCATCAACTCCCTTGCCCAACACGCTGTACAGACTTGTCTCCAATCCAGAATGTCTGGGACAGGATCGGACAAAGACTCTTCCGCGAACCGCGGCAGGCAGACCATCTCTGAATGACACGTCCAAGTTGAAAACGCATGGAATGCTATCCCCCAGCGTGATACCCAGCAAGCATTTGTACGACCGATCGCATGTCAAATTGGAAGGTTGTATTGCTACTGGAGGATGTGCAACACCTTATTAAAATTACCTTCTGTACACTGTAATACGCATTAAAAGGTAAAATAAACATTGAATCACTTCACACGTGTGGCCACTTTCCTTTCTTAATAATTTGTTGCTATGACATAAATCTCATAGATGCAGCTGCAATTTTTAATGGTGTTCCTTTTTTCACTTCCCGATAGCGTATCAGCTAAAACGCCTGTTTTTAATCAGTCTGTACATGTGACGTAGTGAACGCCTTATGCCATTTTTGTTTGCATTTATGTTTCTTTTCTTGCATTTTTATTTTATTAAAATCATATTTTTTGCCCTGGGTTAAGCTGCCCGTCTGAGCGTTTAAGTATACTGTGAGAAAAAAGTATTCCGACTGGATTTATTATAAAAAAATATACATACAAGACTTAGAGATCTCAAACTTGATTGCTTTTGGAGTAGTCCCGTTATGAAGCCACGCACTTAGCCCAGCGCTATTTCCACTGTTCGAAGCATTTTACGAATTCATCGTCTGAAATAGCGAACAGCTGCTTTGTCGCATTCCGTGTTGTACCTTCTCAATATCGTGAAATCTTTTTCCCACTCAAGTTGTATTCGATTTCTGGGAGTAGGAAAAATTTGCAGGGGGAGAGATTTGGCTAATAATGAAGCTGGCGGTCCTGTGCAATGCGGTGCTTTGCAGGAAGCTGCTGCACAAGGCGTGAGGCTTGATGCATGAGCAGGCGAAAGTCAAAATCGTACAGCTTGCTAACCAGCACCCAAAATGGAGTTAAAAAGATCTACACCGACGACAATGTACTGCTTTACAACGGAAGGCACACCTGACAAACTGGGAGCGAGGAATTGAACGGGAAGGTGGATTAAAGGAAAAATATGACATAATCAACAAATGCACCTGCAATCGATTTTGTTAATCTCGAGAGAAAAAGCAGCCGGTAACCACCCGAATGATATAACAATGGGCTTCTGCTGCAGCGGTGCAACATCAATCGGACGATTTTTGTTTTATGGCATAGCAAGGGTGGTTGAAAAATTCAAACTGGTTAATGACACCCGCCAGCGAGAAGTGACGCGCTACATCAAGTCACAAAATGAATTGCATTTGTCAACTATTATCGCGGAAGCAGGTAAATTCCAAAAACGTCTTTCACGACTGATCAAAGAGTTTCCATTGGCTTACGTCCTTAACACTGATCAAAGAAGATGTGAGTACAGAATCGATGGGAACAGGACACTTTCTGTGCGTGGAGAAAAATCAACAGAGGTATTCCTGGGAGATTTTAACAAAGTAACGCACAGTTACACTGCGCAGTATGCATTGACTGCTTCTAGAGCATTACTTCCAAAAGTTTTTCTATGTATGGAAGAGCCTCAGAGACAATTTGGACCTCTCGTTTCCAAGATTGTGGAAGGACTAACTGTGCAATATGGAAATGTAGGCCTGATATCGTCGAAATCAGGGAAATTAACGAAAGAGCATTTCAGCAGTTTCGTAAAAAACATTATCTGACCATTTTGTGAAAAAGAGAAGTTTCTATTCATCTTGGATTCATGGGGAGGTCAAACAGGTCCAACACTCTTTAATAGTGTCTTCACAAAGGACAACGGCACTTGTTCTTCTACTGATGTAATTATTGCCCATCACTGAACCCTATACTGTCAGCCTTGTGATGTGTACCTTTTCCGTCAAGTAAAATATTTTATTAAAAAATTGCAAAACTCTGTCGAATTAAAAAAAAAAAAAATAGGCATTTAAACAAGCAAGAAAATGTAGCAAAGATCTATTCACTTATATGTCATCAACTTCCTGCACCGATTTTCAAGAATATGTTGCAGTACGCTTGGTTTGCTTGGAAATGTGAACAAAATGTGTTTTCCGGACGACGTTCGACAAACGAAATGTAAGAGCTCGAACAGTTCTTTTATCAAATGCTCGCGTTGTAGAGAAGTGTTATGTTTTCATTGTTTTTATGATAATTATCATCCGCAACTTTGTGTGCCAATAAACGATAGCAAAACCTCCGATAATGATACCTAACAATATATGTGTTAGGTCTTCAAGTAAGAGTACGTAATTATACTTTATAAGCTAAAATGTGATAATTCGATTCTCCTAAGAATTCCTCTGCCCCCATATATGCTATTTATTATTAAACTCCATTACTCAACGATTACGTCTACAAGTTCTTTATTATTTGTTAGTGAAACTACACCAAATTGCCATTGACAATGACACAATACAATGTTAAGTGTTAGGTCCACATCACTACAAAGCCTACAGCTCACGACATAACTAGCTCATGCAAATATTGCGCAGAAATACATATGTTTCATTTAATATTTACCTATATCACACAATGTTTTTGTAACTTCTTACAGAATTCTGAAAAGTGAGAACGAGAGAACTTTAAGGGAGGATGGGAAAATGCAAGCATTCCGTTTTTTGCTGCATCTGATAGTTCAGTGTTCATTCCCCGCTTTTCGACATTAGCCATCATAACAGTAAAAGTATGCTATAATGCACTGCTGTAGGACCTAGTGACATTACAGTAAAGCATCATTTACAGGAAATCACGAATTTCGTTATGATATCCTCCGGATCGTTATGATTTTTTATTCCGAAAATAAGAGGCATTAGATCAAATGCTGGGACACATATATCCTCATTTTGCCTCTACTTTCATTAAAAAAATTCACCGAAATCCGCGGGTGGTCAGCTGTAAGGTCCCCTTGTGAGTGCAATTATTTTTCGATCTTCTCCATTTACGCTAATCGATGTATATCTCTCTTAATGATCTTCTGCTAAATGATTTGTCGAAAACGTTGAAAAATTCACTTGCTAATGCATGAATGTTGGATCTACGAATATGATTTTGGAACACATATCACAATTTTCTAATGAACATCTAATAATGTTTTTACCATTTCAGAATGCTTCAAAATACAACAAAAACTGATGAATGAAAGAAAGTCGTACAAAAGGCAGTCCCCGCCAGAAATTGTGACTACCGAATGCGTTGGATAAGTTTTAGAACTCAAGATCTAAAATGTGTGACAAGAAATTACATTTTCTGAGGGTGTATGACCTCCATGGAAATGTAAGACACGGCAGTTAATCTCTCGTCATTTGATTAAATCATAAAGGGAACCGTATGAGCAAGGTAATTAGTCGCTACTTCTTGGTTTAATAAATTAAACCAAAAAGTAGCGACTAATAAATTGGGAAATCTAACGGACACACACATACATACACCAATTGTCTCAATTCTGTCATATCCAATAAATTACAGACGTGTCTGCTCTTGATTTTCAGTAATGAATAAACAAATAAACAATTACGATAAATTATAGAAGACCAATAAACAATTATGATAAATTACAGAAGACAAATAAACAATTACGATAAATTACAGAAGACAAGTAAACAATTACGATAAATTACAGAAGACAAATAAACAATTACGATAAATTACAGAAGACAAATAAACAATTACGATAAATTACAGAAGACAAGTAAACAATTACGATAAATTACAGAACACAAATAAACAATTACGATAAATTACAGAAGACAAGTAAACAATTACGATAAATTACAGAAGACAAATAAATAATTACGATAAATTACAGAAGACAAATAAACAATTACGATAAATTATAGAAGACCAATAAACAATTACGATAAATTACAGAAGACAAATAAACAATTACGATAAATTACAGAAGACAAGTAAACAATTACGATAAATTACAGAAGACAAATAAACAATTACGATAAATTACAGAAGACAAGTAAACAATTACGATAAATTACAGAAGACAAATAAACAATTACGATAAATTACAGAAGACAAGTAAACAATTACGATAAATTACAGAAGACAAATAAACAATTACGATAAATTACAGAACACAAGTAAACAATTACGATAAATTACAGAAGACAAGTAAACAATTACGATAAATTACAGAAGATAAATAAACAATTACGATAAATTACAGAAGACAAATAAACAATTACGATAAATTACAGAAGACAAATAAACAATTACGATAAATTACAGAAGACAAATAAACAATTACGATAAATTACAGAAGACAAATAAATAATTACGATAAATTACAGAAGACAAATAAACAATTACGATAAATTATAGAAGACAAATAAATAATTACGATAACTTACAGAAGACAAATAAACAATTACGATAAATTATAGAAGACCAATAAACAATTACGATAAATTACAGCAGACAAGTAAACAATTACGGTAAATTACAGAAGACAAGTAAACAATTACGATAAATTACAGAAGACAAATAAACAATTACGATAAATTACAGAAGACAAGTAAACAATTACGATAAATTACAGAAGACAAATAAACAATTACGATAAATTACAGAAGACAAATAAACAATTACGATAAATTACAGAAGACAAGTAAAACAATTACGATAAATTACAGAAGACAAATAAATAATTACGATAAATTACAGAAGACAAGTAAACAATTACGATAAATTACAGAAGACAAATAAATAATTACGATAAATTACAGAAGACAAATAAACAATTACGATAAATTACAGAAGACAAATAAACAATTACGATAAATTACAGAAGACAAATAAACAATTACGATAAATTACAGAAGACAAATAAACAATTACGATAAATTACAGAAGACAAATAAACAAATACGATAAATTACAGAAGACAAATAAACAATTACGATAAATTACAGAAGACAAATAAACAAATACGATAAATTACAGAAGACAAATAAACAATTACGATAAATTACAGAAGACAAATAAACAATTACGATAAATTACAGAAGACAAATAAACAATTACGATAAATTACAGAAGACAAATAAACAATTACGATAAATTACAGAAGACAAATAAACAATTACGATAAATTACAGAAGACAAATAAACAATTACGATTAATTACAGAAGACAAATAAATAATTACGATAAATTACAGAAGACAAATAAATAATTACGATAAATTACAGAAGACAAATAAACAATTACGATAAATTACAGAAGACAAATAAACAATTACGATTAATTACAGAAGACAAATAAACAATTAGGATAAATTACAGAAGACAAATAAACAATTACGATAAATTACAGTAGACAAATAACCAATTACGATAAATTACAGAAGACAAATAAACAATTACGATAAATTACAGTAGACAAATAACCAATTACGATTAATTACAGAAGACAAATAAACAATTACGATAAATTACAGAAGACAAATAAATAATTACGATAAATTACAGAAGACAAATAAACAATTACGATAAATTACAGTAGACAAATAACCAATTACGATAAATTACAGTAGACAAATAACCAATTACGATAAATTACAGAAGACAAATAAACAATTACGATAAATTACAGAAGACAAATAAATAATTACGATAAATTACAGAAGACAAATAAACAATTACGATAAATTACAGAAGACAAATAAACAATTACGATAAATTACAGAAGACAAATAAACAATTACGATTAATTACAGAAGACAAATAAACAATTACGATAAATTACAGAAGACAAATAATTAATTACGATAAATTACAGAAGACAAATAAACAATTACGATTAATTACAGAAGACAAATAAATAATTACGATAAATTACAGAAGACAAATAAACAATTACGATAAATTACAGAAGACAAATAAACAATTACGATAAATTACAGAAGACCAATAAATAATTACGATAAATTACAGTAGACAAATAACCAATTACGATAAATTACAGAAGACAAATAAACAATTACGATTAATTACAGAAGACAAATAACCAATTACGATAAATTACAGAAGACAAATAAACAATTACGATAAATTACAGAAGACAAATAAGCAATTACGATAAATTACAGAAGACAAATAAACAATTACGATAAATTACAGAAGACAAATAAACAATTACGATAAATTACAGAAGACAAATAAACAATTACGATTAATTACAGAAGACAAATAAATAATTACGATAAATTACAGAAGACAAATAAACAAATACGATAAATTACAGAAGACAAATAAATATTTACGATAAATTACAGAAGACAAATAAACAATTACGATAAATTACAGAAGACAAATAAACAATTACGATAAATTACAGAAGATAAATAAACAATTACGATAAATTACAGAAGACAAATAAATAATTACGATAAATTACAGAAGACAAATAAACAATTACGATTAATTACAGAAGACAAATAAACAATTGCGATAAATTACAGAAGACAAATAAATAATTACGATAAATTACAGAAGACAAATAAACAATTACGATAAATTACAGAAGACCAATAAACAATTACGATAAATTACAGAAGACAAATAAACAATTACGATAAATTACAGAAGACAAATAAACAATTACGATTAATTACAGAAGACAAATAAACAATTACGATAAATTACAGAAGACAAATAAATAATTACGATAAATTACAGAAGACAAATAAACAATTACGATAAATTACAGAAGACAAATAAACAATTACGATAAATTACAGAAGACAAATAAACAATTACGATAAATTACAGAAGACAAATAAACAATTACGATAAATTACAGAAGACAAATAAACAATTACGATAAATTACAGAAGACCAATAAATAATTACGATAAATTACAGAAGACAAATAAACAATTACGATAAATTACAGAAGACAAATAAACAATTACGATTAATTACAGAAGACAAATAAACAATTACGATAAATTACAGAAGCCAAATAAACAATTACGATAAATTACAGAAGACAAATAAACAATTACGATAAATTACAGAAGACAAGTAAACAATTACGATAAATTACTTGACCACACTTCGCTAACGGCCTGATTCTTTTTTGAAGGGAGTAGGAAAGGCTTTGGCTTTCCATTTCGCCAAACTTCGTTGAGGAGGACGCATCTAAAATGTTTGGGGGCACATTTACGAAGATAAAGTGGACGATTCTGATTGTCCGTTGCAATCGAATATTTTAAGAACCGATTCAAAGAGATATTCTCCAGTGAGAAACAGCAGAATATCTCTAAAATGTTCTACCGGATAGTAGTCCGCAAGGTACCTGTTTAAATGGGAAAATGTCAGCCACCCGTGTAGCACAGTGGTCTGAGTGATGGCTTATGATCATTCGTCTGAGAAGATGGGTCCCAGTTCGAATCCCGGTGAGGCATGGATGTTATGTTTGTCTTACAGCGCTGGCTCTCACCCTTCCCTGGATAAAATAAAAAAATAAGAGACGGATGACTGCTATAGCCCACTGAGTTACTCACCGTGGTCGTTAAACCTCCAATCAAAAGAAAAAAATTGTTTAGTAGATTTGTAACCCTGTTAGCTGTGCGCTGAAGGCGAGAGGTGGGTAAAGGAGGGAGCGGTTTATCAATGTTCGACTGCGTTCTCAAAATAAGAACGACATGATTTAAGATTTTGACCGAAGAAAAACACGCGTAACTGAAGGAAATATGACATTTAAATTTGATGAAGCAATCAGCACTTAAAAGAGTATAATAGTTTCGTCAAAAGTCAGAAATTGGTGCTCTATTAATGATATCAATTGCTCTATTAATGATATCAATTATACTTAAATTGCATTTGAATTATAAGCATCTGTGAGTGAAATTACTCTTTTCAATACTTAAGAGCTACAAGGACGAGACCATACATTTCCGACATAATTTAGTGACTTTGGTTTCAAAGGAAAACTTCGTGCAGATATTTTGGTAGAAAATTAAAACTATTTTTTACATACATAAGAGGTTTTATATTGTTGAACACATTGTCGAAAGTACAATTTTGTAGGCGAGTGACATGAAAAGATGAGACTTTTTAGCATATAATGACGTAAATAATTTTACGTCCGGAAAGAGACATAAATCACATATTTAAGTAGAGCTCTTTTTGTGGAACCTTTATTATACGCAGGTCTTTTGTTTTATACAGAAGAATGGGGCAATTACATTAATATAGTAAGAAAATACCCAGCTTCAGGGAAACCATCCATAAATTCAAAATGACGTGGATTCATAAATATTCTCCCTGTTTTTATTAATATATCTGCACAACAATCTTTTGTTAGAGATGATAAGTTATAAAAACATAAACTTTTTATTTCCCAGTTTGAAGATCATTTACAGGCAAATTTCAAAACTGTGACTTTCATATTCTGAATCAGCATGCCAGTTAGTGATATTGAATTAATTAATCAGGATGAATATTAGGATGTCTAAATCAGGATGTCTGTTAGTGATACTGAATTAATGCTACTTTGCGTGTAAGAACTATTCTTCCTCTATAAGATAAATAAGCAAGACCCTATTACGTGTCAGTTTCTTATCCTGATTTAAAATGATTATGAAGACCAAGATCTCAATGTACATAACTTCTTTTATTTAGGAAATGTATGTACACATATTGTAATTATATATATATATATATATTTTTTTTTTGATTGGAGGTTTGACGACGACCACCGTGAGCATCTCAGTGGGCTATAAGCAGTCGCCAACCCTAATTTAGGGTTACTGGTTCCAGGGAAGGGGGAGACCCAGTGCCGTAAGGCAAACACAACATCCATGCTTCACCGAGACTCGAACTCGTATCCTTTTTGGACGAAAGATCAGAAGCCATCGCTTACACCACAGCGCCACCGAAGTGGAGCATTGTAGTTAACAACAAGGAACTGTACACAAATTACACTTAAAAAATAGTGTGACTGCTAGTAATCCGAATTCTTGCTGTAGAATATAAACCAAAGTTTTAAAGCTTTCGCACATCAACCAGATGTATTTTTCAAGGAAGGTAGACAGCTAACTGCAAACTGGATAATAGAACACTTCAACAATTAAAGTGTTTTATTTAAATTCTAGTTTACTTCCTTTTTTTTTGAAGTGTTCTATTATTCAGTTAGGAGTTAGTTGTCTACCTTCGTTGTAAAAGCCATCTGGTTCATATGCGAAAGTTTGGAAACTTTGATTTAAATTCTACACCAAGGAATTCGGATTACTAGTACAGTTATACTATCTTAACGCATTGTTCCTACACATATACACTATCTACCAACAAGTAATTGGACACCCCTGCAATAGACGATATCTGCGGTCCTGATACACGTCACGGCCGCCGCCATTAAATGTCGTGTGGAAAACAACAACGCAACCAGTCGCATGCAAGATGCCACGCAGTTCGGAGCTCTCTGATTTCGAGAAAGGTGTAATCGTCGGGTATCACAGAAATGGCCGATCCATACGTGACATATCTAGCGAGTTGAAGTACCCAAAATCGACAATGGTCTACGTGATTGGCAAGTGGAAGATGAGAGGGGACTGTCGGACTGTGCCCCGACCCGGCAGACCCACAGAACTGGAAGTTAGAGACCGACGGGTGCTGTCCAGAGGAATTCGAAAGAACCGCACCAAACCGATGGGCCACATCCGCGAGGACTTTCGAAAGGCATCCAGGAGTGTTCTTTCGATAAATACCATCCGTAAAGAAGCCCATCTGCTCGGTTATCATAAACGTGCTGCCGCCCACAAGCCTTTTATCACCAAGTCCAATAGCGCTGTTCGGCTAACGTGGTGCAAAGAACGTCGGCAGTGGACCGTTTAACAGTGGAAAGAGGTTATCTGGAGCGACGAATCAAGGTTCGCCCTCTACCGTTCGGATGGTAGGGTCTGGGTTTGGCGTCTGCTTGGAGAACGCCTCCTGCCGGAATGTATTGTCACAACTGTGAAGTTCGGCGGCGGTGGAATTATGCTATGTGTGTGTGTGTGTGTGGGGGGGGTTCTCCTGGTATGGCACGGGACCCTTGGTCGCAATTCCTGGTAGACTCAACGCTGAGACCTACTGCATCATTTTGGATGACCATGCGCTTCCTACGTTGTGGCAGTTCTACGGGGTGGACCCATGTTACTTTCAGGATGACAATGCCACCTGTCATGTTGCGAGGTCCACCATGGCTTGGTATGGTGGCAGTGGGGTTAATCGAATGGACTGGCCTGCGCAGAACCCAGACCTTAACCCTATCGAGCACCTCTATGACGAGTTGAAGCGTCGACTTATGGGTGCCTCCACCGTCCGAAATCGGTGAAGGAACTCACCTGTCTTCTCCAAGCCGAGTGGAAGAAAATACCGCTAGCCGTCGTACAACGTCTGGTTGAGAGAATGCCCCCGGAGGGTTGCAGCTGTAATCGCCGCTCGTGGAGGCTCCACCAACTATTGAAGGTGAATAAACTTCGTTTTCCGTTGCTTTCACAGGTGTCCAATTAGTTGTTGGTAGATAGTGTATATGCAACGTTTATAAATTGCCTGTATTTAAATTGACTATATTTCTTTATATATAAGTTTTTAGATTGACTATATTTCCAAATTTGGTTTCTGATATTCTGGGAAAAGTTACATCTTTAAGTACTGGAGTTCTTACTGAGTTTCCAAACTTTCTGAAAACATATTAACCAGCAAGCACAAGTCCAGAGAATGGAGGAAAAGGTGAATCAGACACACCTTGTACTGGTCACGTGCTTAAATAAAAATATATTTTCCTCTCCAACACAATCATCCCAGATTAAATCAGCAGACGAATAGTAGCAGGAAAGTAAGCAACTCTAAATTTCATTCATATTCAAAAATTCGTTTATTTTCTCTTTGTCTGCTGCTAAGAACTGCGCAGTTATGATAATTATTTCATGACAGCGACTTCTTCCTTAACTTTAAAGTTACAATCAGCTAACCTCTCATTTTTTTGTAATAAAGGAGGTTCTGAATCAAGGAAATAAAACTAACCAGTTTTCTTTATTAAAACGGTCTTTTTTTGCTTGTATTCTCAAGATAAATTCCTGAAATTACACGTAGGAACATTATGTATGAATATTTTCCTTTTACTTTACATATATACATACAACGCCTGTTTCATAAAAACTGAGAGTAAAATCCCACAAAATGAAAAAAATATAGGTACAGCAAAATATATGTTATACTTTCTCAAACTATCTTCCCTCGGATGATATGCAACGGTCCCATATTTCAGTCCACTTTTCAAAGCATGAGGCGAAGGCATTTTGTGGAAGCTGTTTTAGCGACCTCTGTACAGCTTGAATAACGTCAGCATCTGTGTTGAACGTTGCACCACGGAACTTCTCCTTCATTGTTGGTAACCAGCAGAAACCTCACTGGGCGAGGTCAGGACTGTAAGCAGACTGTGTCATGATTTTAATACTGCATTTTGTAAGAAACTGTTGAACACAAGCAGCCACATGTGGACGGTCGTTATCATGCTGTAGGGTACACTTGCTCACCCGTTCTGGTCGCTTAATCGATATGTGTCGTCGCAGACGCTTCAAGACTGAAATGTAATATTCAGCATTGACAGTAATTTGTGGAGGAACGGCATGCTGCTAGACTACACCTTCATAATCAAAGAAAATTATCAACTTCACTTTCTTAGTTGATTTGGTTTGGGGGCTCTTTCCGTAGGAGGCGAACTGTATGTTTCCAGGCTCTCGTTGAGCGCATCATAATGGAGTCGAAATAGTGGATCCATATTTCATCGGCAGTTATTACTATTAGCACTCCATTTAGCAGTTAAAGAATATCAGTATGCGAACCTATTTTTGCAAAGAAAAGTCGATTTACGCCTCAGACCTCTTCGCGAGATGAAAATTCCATCTTAATCTTACAATCGAAGTGCAATGTGCGTGTGCACATCTTCAAGCTGTTCATTTTCTCCTTCGGCATATTTTCCACCCAATAGTCGATGGACTTTCTTCAGGTGTGCCTGTGGAATAACTAGGGCAAGCTGCCAATGGTAACCGTTAACTCGGGTACAGTTAGCATCTTTTGAGCGTAGCTATTCCGAAATCTAAGCTCATTCTTTCGTCTATTAGAACAAATTATAAAAAACGAATGCCTAACATTTATCATGATCTATTGTTCTTCATTCCTTCACGTTCGTTGTGATCAGGTTGCATGTAAACAAAGAGGAAAGACACACTTAGATCGGGAACCACGTTTTCATTTTGTACCCCGAACGACTTGCACTCACACACACACATATATATATATATATATATACAAACTTCCTTTCATTGCACTGCTGGCCACCCAAAATGCAAAACCAAGAAGAAAGCATCCGATTGGCCTGAAATTCGAAGCATGCGTCGCCCGCGTGAGGACATGCAAACGATCTGCACTGCAGGGCGTATGCAAATCATGTGCGCCCGGCACGCCACAGAGAAGCACTATAAGAAGGGTGCACAGAAGGCGGCGTGTAAGTAGTGGAAGTGTGTTGTGCTGCCGTACCTGTGCGTGGGAAGCTTCCTGATGCCTCGTCGCAGAATACGGCAGTCATTCCAGCACGTTTCGGAGTTCGACAGAGGACGAATAGTGGCTTATCGCGACAGCGGTTTATCGTACCGAGAAATAGGCGCTCGTGTGGGTCGACATCCAGCCACAAGGAGGCGAATATGGATTCGGTGGGTGAAGAAGGAATGGGCGGACCGACGTGAGGGCTGGCCGCAGCCGCGGCACATCACCGAACGAGAGGACCGGTAAGTTGTGCGGCTGGCATTGACGGCTCGTACCGCCACATCACAAACGTCAGCGCAGGAATTAGGGTGTTTTGCTCAACAACTTGTGCCATCAGCGCGTACCGTTCGACGTCGTCTGCAGGAGCGGGGACTTGTCGCACGGCGCCCATTCCTGCGATTACCACTGACCTTACACCACCGGCGTGTGCGGCGGCAGTGGGATATTGAACGCCGCACCTGGACTACGAAATGGCACGACATTGTATTCTCCGACGAATCCCGCTTCTGCCTGCAACACCACGATGGTCGGATCCGCGTGTGGCGGCACCGCGGCGTGAGACTGTATGACGCCTGCATTATGCATCGCCATACCGGTCCGTCACCTGGCGTTATGGTTTGGGGCGCAATTGGATATGACACCTGCACCCCTCTGTTACGCATCGCCGGTACACTCAACAGCCACGGCTATATCTCCGACGTTTAGGAGCCTGTAGTCCTCCCTTACTCGCAGGACCTGCCAGCGGCCACGTTTCAACAACACAATGCGCGCCCGCACGTGGCACGCATCGTGCAGCAATTCTTCACGGCCCTCCAGGTGTCACTGCTGCCGTGGTCCGCCTGTTCTACCGATATGTCGCCCACCGAACACGTCTAGTCGCTGATCGGCAACCGAGTGTCACGGCAAGCACCACCCAGGGCTACGCCTGATGAACTGTGGCAACGTTTGGAAGCAGCCTGGACCGATATATCCCAAGCCCATATCCAAAGCCTCTTTCGTTCGACGTAGCGGCCGTTATTGCCACCCATGGGGGCCACACGAACTATTGATGTCTTCGTGTTCCGCAAGTCGAACGGGCCTGTAAACTCAACCGTTTCATCTTTGTATCTGTTGTTATGTGTCCAGTAAATCTAGCTTTGCTATTTCGTGTCTTTCTTGGTGTTGCATTTTGGGTGGCCAGCAGTGTATTTTAGATTAAGCAAGTGTTGAGCTAACAGACGGAGTCTTTCCATTTCTTCGTTTTTCAATTCAAACAATTTTTTTAAATTAATGTTAGTGAGCCGACTTTCGTGAAACGGTTCAAATAAAAGGTCATCGTTTTAATTGAAATTCTTCAATGACAGTGAATTTTGGGAGTCGGAAGGCGTCAAAACCTGGCCATGGACGATGTACAATCGCATATCAAAAATCACGGGGATCGGATGTGTCATGTCGTAGCTATGCCCGAACAACTTATTGTCCCGAATCTCGTATAGAGAGCGGATTGTTTTCAATTATTATTAAAATTGGAACACTTTTAATGGACATTATTTGTATACGACACGACCAATCACCAGGATACTAACCCCATGTCACTCACCATGTCTTCCCCTTTCTCTGTGGCAAGTGTCTCCGCAATCGGATGAAGATCTTTGGAGGAGATAGGTAACAAACAACCCTTTCTCAAAACGTGGAAACCCCCTAAAAAGGAAAGTTTTTGGACGATTATTCCTCAGTGACACGGAGTTTAGGGAATCGGAAGGAGTCCAAACCTGTCCATGGACGATGTCCAATCGCATGCAAAAATTCACGGTGATCGGATGTGACATCCGGTATATATACCCGAACAACTAATTGTTCCGAGTCTCGTAAAGAAAGCTCCGCTCCGCATTAGGCCTAGCTTCGCTCAATCAATCTGTTGTATATTAATTGAGCGGAATTCTCTTTATGAGACTAGGTACGAGATGACACATCCGATCAAAAACCTGCATAAGTACGAGATGACAAATCCGATCACCGTGATTTTTTGCAGGCGATTGGACATCGTCTATGGTCAGGTTATGACGCCTTTCGATTCCCAAAATTCCGTGTCATTGAGGAATAATCGTCCAAAAATTGCCATTTTCAGGGCGTTTACCGGGTTTTGAGAATGGGTCGTTTGTTACTTATCTGCTCCAAAGATCTTCAGCCGAATGCAGTGACACTTGCCACAGAGAAAGAGAAGGACGTAGTGAGTGACATGTTTTTGGTATCATGGTGATTGGTCGTGTCGTATATAAACTATGACCATTAAAAACTGACAAATTTTAATAATAACTGAAAAAGTCCGTTCCCATTCCGAGACTAGGGACAATTAGTTGTTCGGGCATAGCTACGACATGACACATCCGATCACCGTATTTTTGGCATGCCATTGGACATCGTCCATAATCAGGTTTTGACGCCTTCCGAATCCTGAAATTCCCTGTCATTGAGGAATTTCAATTAAAACTAAATGGCCTTTTACTTGAACCGTTTGAAGAAAGTCGGCTCACTAACATTAATTTAAAAATAATAGTTTGAACTGAAAAACGAAGAAATGGAAAGACTCAGCCTGTTAGCTCAACACTTGCTAAATCTGTAATAATAAAAGAAAGTTTGTGTATATGTGTGTGTGTCAGTCTTTCGCGGTAGAAAATAAAAAACGTGGTTCCCGATCTGAGTGTGCTTTTCCACTTTGTTTACATGCACGATGATCGTAACGAACGTGAAGGCGTGAAGGAAAGTAGTTCATGCTAAATTTTAGGCATTGTTTTAGAATGTTTCGTACTTTTGTTCTGGGAGTCATAAATTTTAAACTTTCGTTTTTTAAAATGTGTTATAATAGACGCCCTAATGAGCTTAGATTTTGCAACAGCTTCGCTGAAAATTTGCCAACTGTACCCGAGCTGTCGGGTACCGTTGGCGGCTTGTCCTCGTTTTTAAATCTATGAGTTTGCTTTAAATTTCACAACTTTGCCGGAGAATGCATTATTTACTTCATCTTGTTAGAAACATGTGCAACTCTACTCGTATGAAGCAGAAAAACCATACGCATACTTGTTGAATTTTTCTAACTAATCAAAAAGACATTATTCAATCTAGATTACAGGTATAACGATAACAAGTGTAAAAACGCACGTTATCGAGAGGAAGAGACCTGTATCGTAGAATTAAAAAAATTGTGAATTATTTTCCTTACGTGGAGGGATATGTAATCATTTTTAGCTTTACGTTTTTACATCTTATGTAAACTTGGTTATTTGTCATTTATATTTTTCAAGGTGCGCATCGTATCTTTTTGGGGTGAGGATTTAACTTGATGAGTTATAAGCAGTCGCCTGTCCCTAACTTAGGGCCACTGGTTGCAGCGAAGAACCACAGGGACACTGCCGTAACACATGTAAATAAAACGTACATGGCGTAGCGGGTTTCAAACCCATGTCTGTCGAATAAACAGAAGCCGGCGCTTAAACCACTACGCCACCGGGACGGCGTACGTGAACTCAAAATTGTTTCTACTCATGTAGCACCAGCGGCAGCGGTTCAAAGGTAAACACTACAGATAAAATCTCACTGCGCTGAGTGTGATGGGTCAGAGGTGACAAAATATCCCTCGGGTTAAACCTCACCTGGTTAATTCGGGATACCACTATAGTATGTTAAATGCTCTTCTGGTAGAGTGGTTCAACCTTCAGTGTGTTCAAAGTATTGAGTCGAACTAACAATAGACAATATGCTCGCAGCATCTTGTTTTGGTAAGTTATAAATAATTATTGTGGAAGAAAATCGAAGCTCATGTCATATTGTGTCATAAAGGGTGCAAATGACTAATAAACTAAAATTATCATTGATTTAGTCATGATAACATTAAGCTGGACATCTAATGATTATACTCCCTATACTTCCAATGGAAATAAATTCGACCTCATTTCCTTCTCAAAATATTTCCCAGGCATCAAAATTGGCCCACTCATATAAACATCCTAACTA
This sequence comes from Macrothele yani, assembly GCA_039090855.1. Lineage (NCBI taxonomy): Eukaryota > Metazoa > Arthropoda > Arachnida > Araneae > Macrothelidae > Macrothele > Macrothele yani. The sequence continues at coordinate 74,097,866 of CM077010.1, read as the reverse complement.
TTAAAAATTAATAACTTTACTTCGATGTATTGTGTTGGTGCGAATGAAATGTCCGGAGCGAATGAGCAGTAGAGACAGACCCTCACCACAGCGGAATGGAACCACCCACAGGTGTTGCGGGTGGTTCCATTCCGGGTTCTATCAATAGCTAGCAAGTGTTACTATAAATAGCTATTTATGGTAACTCATACAGAGTTAGTATAAATAGCTAGCACGTGTGTGAAGAACAAGTTTCAGGCGTGGTTTGTTTGGAGATAACGTGGCTTGCAAAGGAAACATGCAGACGCCGGATTTGAGAGTCATCTTCCTGTATGAATTTACACTGAGCCATTATGCTAGAATTGCCACTCGAAACGTAAACAAAGCGTTTACGTTTCGAGTGGCAATTGTTTGGGTAGAATACATCCAACGACCGAACCATTCGGCAATGGTTTGTAAAGATCTGAAGCGGACCCTACAAAACGAATAACGTGGTCACCGACCTGTTGCTGTTTCTGACGATGTTCTGTTACTTGTGGTTGAAACGGACCCCTGAAAATCGTGTCTTGAGTAGCGACAGAGGTAGGTGTCCGCCATACGACAGTTTTTCGGCGTCTGGCTATGTCAACTCATGGCTGCCGCATGAGTTGGCAACTGCCAACAAGACTAGGCGTTTGGAAGTCTGCACGTCGCTGCGTGCCAGGAATAAACAACAACCTCTACTGCATCGAATAGTCACTGCGACGAGAAGTGGGTCCTTTATGATAATCGAAAATGATCTGCACACATTGGTTAAACATGGCACAGCCTGCTGGACGGCATCCTAAGCCACCCATACACACCAAGAAGATGATGATCCTTGTCTGGTGATCCACAAACGGGATACTTCATCGGAGTTTTTTGCCAAGAGACCAAACCATCACTGAAGAACGTTATTGTGCTGAATTACACCAAATACATCGCGAATTGCTGCAGAAACAACCGGCTTTGTTCAACAGAGAGGGATTTTTTCTGCTCCAGAAAAATGCCCACACTTAGGTCACACAACGAACGATGCGGACACTAAGTGCCTTGGGCTATGAAGCACTGCCTTATCCTTCCTACTTACCTGACTTGTCTCCGAAAGACTATCATGAGTTTCGTCGTCGGGAACACTTCCTGTCCGGGAAACAATTCACGACGTACGACGAGGTTCAACGTGCAGTTTATGACTTCTTCGGGTCCCAACCACAAGACTTTTTCCGCTCTGGGATCAGGGATCATGGCCTTGCCGGACAGATGGTAACTATGTGTCGATGCCGAGAAGGACTATTTTATCTTGGTAAGTTGTCCTACTTTTCCGTTCTCGCCGTGCTGGTCCTTAGCCGGACATTTCGTTCCCATCAACCCAATAGTTATGGTACTCGTTTACAGGTAGACTTTATTACCACTACATCGAAGTAAAGTCATTGATTTTTTAACATAGTTCAGGAAAGGTTTTTTGCTCAAAACACCGATTGTGCAATCTAACTTACGATGTTTTTTTTATCAGTGGGGCAATTTTGATGTATGGGAAATCTTTCTTCGCTGAGGAAATTTTGATGTATGGAAATCTTTCTTCCCTGGTTCAAATTTTTCCATTTGAAGAATAAGGAGAAAAAGCACTATACGTCTACCTTAATTGCTTCAATCTAACATTTCAAATCTTAGATTTAAGCATTTAGTGCTCAAGGGACTGAATGCTTAACTGAAGACAACCAAAGCTAGGAAAATATTTAATTAGAAACACCTACGGTTGAAGCTAGAGGTTGCAAAATGAATTTTGCTTACCTTTTTTAAAGATACAAAAATATTGCGTGTATATAGGTAAGGCCAAAACGTTCTTATAGCCATTTACGTTACGAAATTATGTAATGCAAGCACATGATATGTAAAATAATCCGTTTAGAAGTAATGAGAAATATCAGAAACTCCTGAAAACCAGGAAACAAAAATGTGTTTAGTCATGACGTATTAGGGAATAGGCAGTACACTGTTGAAAATCTCCCGGTAGATTGTACCAAAAAGTGGTGCTACACCAGCTGCATCACTTTCCGAGAAAAGATACACCATTGTGTGTTGCAAACAAAACCCAACAACGTGGTTCAACTTTTCACCATGTAAAAGGTTGCATCACATCATGGTGCAAGTTTGCACCATGTTGTTGGGTTTTGTTTGCACCACACAATGGTGTATCTTTTCTCGGAAAGTGGTGCAGCTGGTGTAGCACCACTTTTTGGTACAGTCCAGTACAAAATTTTTAACAGTGTACACATCAGATTCTTGCAATGTTTTCCAACGGGGGTTACGGCTATGATTTAGTAATAAACTGTATCAAATTTCCTCTTGGTTGTGGCATTCCCTTTAATGGTGTTTTCTTTCACATGTAAATTATGATCAATATCAGAAGTTTAAGTATTTTACATTTTCTACGAAGATTTTCGGAAAAAAATTGCAAATATTAACTAATATATCGAAGTTGCTTAGACTAAGATTAAAATCACACTCGAATTAATTACAGTGCTGCGTGACAATTCTGATTAACACATTTGGTTTATTTCTATTGGAGTGCTAAAAATATGGTACTAAAACGTATCAAATATCGAGACAGTATTAAATAGAAATTTTCTCTGTTGTATTTAAGTTTACACTAAAGATTAGTACTCTGTGCTTCAAAAAAGGAATTTTGCTCCTCTTTAAATTCTGCCAGAAATGTATCCATGCTTTCAATCAGGTAGTGATTTGTTAGCGGTCCATTGGTTCCTTCGTACTCAATTGGCAAAACAGCTGCTGAGATGTGTTCCAGCAAAGTGCCTTTGTCTTTTTCATGAAATATTACCGCAAAGTAAATTTCGTAAACACATGGGAATTTAAAACACACTGATGTTTTTCATATTATAGTTTGTTAACGAAATTAAAATAAGTCTGCTTACAAACTACGCAAAAGGTCAGCATATTTCAATTTAGAACAGCAACCACATTTTTATGCAAATGACCACCTCAGAATGATAGACAGGAGAGTACCAAACGAGTGAATACGAAAACTTTGGGGTTTGTAATAATCTTACGTACTCGCAGCTCAAGAAATCATATACGGGTGCGAGGCTCTTGAAACATAACGTTCACATCTTGATGAAAGAGGAGTATTTCACAGTCGGAGAACGGAATAGAGCTGTTAGAATGCAAAAATTCGGATTCAGACCAACAGACTTTGTATGTATCCAAAAATATGATACGTCAACTCCAAAATCGCAGTCAGAAGCTTACCTGTCGCAAAACGACCGGAACGCACTCGTCCGAAGACAACTAAATCCTATAAGATCGATATAATACCAAAACCTCTTCCAGAATGGCCTCAGTGTCCATGCGGCACATCCGAAATGCTGTGAGATCTTCCGCAGGGTCCCAGAAAGAGATCAAATTTTACGTAATCAAATGCATAAGGAAGGTCTATAGTCGGAACGCCCGCTGTGCTGAATATCACTGTCTGCGGATACATGACAGTCAAGATTTGTACGAATTTATGCATCCGTTTTCCTCGGCGGATCAACCATGGTTTAGGAAGGGATTGATTTCGACGACAGTGTTCGCCGTAGGAACATGAACGACATCGTGTGTCGACACATCATCAGTAGTACTGTGACATTTTTATACGGTGCGGTAGGTTAGAGATTCGTCTTTCTGGATAATGACTCACGAGCTATATGCCATTAGTTTGGTGCTCTCGTGTTTAGAGAGCACGAAGGTAATGGTATATCTCGTCTACTCTTACGGCCAAATATTCCTCTCCCGGAATCCCATTGAGCACGTCTGAGATGCTTTTCCCTTGCGGAGGAGCTTGGAAGGGCATCGCCAAGGCGCCCACGAAAAGTTCTGAGCTTTGACTTGTCAAGTCTACCAATGATGTCTGGCTATCCTAAGAGCGCCATTCTCTACGGCAACCCGATATCGTTCGCAGTCTCCGGCGGCGCTCTCTGGGCTGAACGGTACGTTGACGACATTCTACGACCTGTTGTGTGGTTTTCCCTGTCATAGCATCTCCGAGAAATATTTCAAAAGGATAATGCCCGGCCACACACCACACGATTCTCCCTGACCTGCCTTCGTGACAGACCTATCGCTCGGCCTTTCACCGATCGAACATGTTGGGGATGTGATTGGACGCCACCTAATCGCTTCTCGCAATGTCCGCGAATTGACCCACAATTTGGACACCCCCGGCATGCTATACCTCAGGACAGTATCCCTTCACTGTGCACGTCTATGACACACCGGGTAACTCTTGTATCCGAACCAGAGGTGGTGCTACAGCGTACTGCTTGTAACAGTCCTGCAGCTGTCGTACCTGTATAAATGGCCAAAATGTTGAGGAATTGCAGTCATTGCCTTCACTACATACACTAAAATTAAGGACGAAGAGGAGAAATTAGCATAACCGCGGAACGAGCACGCAGAACGGACGGAAAGATCACTCGAGAGATAGACTAGGATCCGGAACGGTAGGGCATGCGCATATATGCAGCATGACGTAGGGGGGCTGGGGATGTCGGAAGGGTATAAAGCACACAGGCGGCGTAAGCTCAACAATTCGGTGATGGATATTGCACGGTGTACATCGGTTTGAACGACGTCGAGTTGTTGACACCGTCTGATATGGCCAACAGGCAATCTAGTAGACGACATCTGGATGACGTTACTCGAGGTCGCGTCATTGGGAAGTTGGAAGAAGTTCGAAGTGTGACTAGTGTGGCCGAGGAGTTCGGGATCGCTCACATCATCGATTCACGTGCTTGGAGAGCATTTCAAACGACAGAAACAGCTGTCCGAGAGTTTAGCAGTGGTCGTTCACGAGAAACCACAGCGGTAGACGACCGGTATATTGTCCTACAGGCGAGAAGAGACGGACGGAAACAGCGGGGAAATCGCAAAACACATGCAGCAGACAACTGGACGCCCGTTATCGCGTTTTACCGTGGCCAGGAGGTTGCACATAAGTGGTCCATTTGCACGACGACCAGTACGGTGTGTGCCATTAACGCCTGCTCATCGGAGACGGCGATTTCTGTGGTGCCAGGAACACAAGAACTGGACACATCAGCAATGGGGTCGACTTCTATTTACGAATGAGAGACGATTTAGTCTGACGAGCGATTCTGGACATATACACATCTGGACAGAGCAGGGAACACGCAATCACACCTCCAACATCATAGAAAGGGACCTGTTTGTAGGTCGCAGAGTTCTCGTTTTGGGTGGTATCATGCTTGGTAGCCATACTGACCTCCACATCTTCCAAGGAGGTTCAGTCACTGGTGTCCGCTGTTGTACCGAGTTTCTCCTGCCTCACGTGCGTCTGTATAGAGGTGCTGTGGGTCCTGAGTCCTTCTTCGTGGACGACAACGCTACACCTCATCGTACAGTGGCTGTCGCCGAGCTGTTGGAGAGTGAAAACATTCAATGCATGGATTGGCCCGCAAGGTCCTCGGACCAAAATCAATGGAACACGTGTAGAACTTTCTCGGGAGACGCTTGGCAGCATGTCACCAGCCGCCAGCAACGATTCCGCCGCTGCGATTGGCGCTACAAGAGGAATGAGCCGCGATGTCTCAACAGCTCCTTTACAACCTCGTCCTAAGCATGGACAGACGTTGTAAATCCTGCAGCGCAGTCAAGGGTGATCATATCCCCTACTAAAGACTGGATTTTTTTGGCTGCCGCCTGTCACATGGACGTTTCTGTCTTCTGTCCATTTGTGCTCGAAGCTACCTTTTCAATAAAGTGCCTTTGTATCCTTTGGATTCCTTGTTTGGACGGTTTTGCTCACTTGTCCCATATTCTTACATCTTGGGAATCTTATGGAATGATTTGAGTCGATGTGGAGCACTTCTGCACGACGTTACATTCGAAAAACCGTCTCGTCTTTAATTTTTGGACGCCAGTGCATGTACATTGCACATAACAATTTCCATCTTGATTAAACTTTCCCTTCAGGGTGCTTCGTTATTTTTTTTTTTTTTTTTTTTTAGCATGAGCTGTATATTTCAGGAATGTAACCCGTCAAAATCCTTGGCTCCCAGCTCCATAGAAGTTGCACAGCAGTGTTATAGTGAGAAAACTTTGAACATAAACTATGGCAGCTCTAGTCTGGAACACCATAAAATATATAAATGAACGCGTCACTTAAATTCAGACGATTTGGATTTATGCTGAATGTTCTTTACTAATTAATTCAAATGTACCAAGCCTATGCACAAAGAGTGTGACAAGTGTTTCGGTTCACCCTACTATTGTTTTCACGATATATCAAAGCTTACTTCGGAGTTGATCTTTTCTGACAGAAGTGGTTTCACGGCCCCACAAGTCCACATGAACGGCCGTGGTAATTTGAGCACATGTATTTAAGCAAACTTCAATGGGATGCACTATAAAGGGGAAACAGACATCTTCTGGTGAGTATTCATATGTATGCTAATTCAGTAACAGTAAATGCAATTCAGAATCAAAATTGCGTGTTTAATATACCGGATATCCATAAATAAAGTATACAGTTCCAAGAGCGCTTCACATACAATTATTGCTCCACATTACTTCAATTTTGATATAAGGACTCCTTAGGCAACAAGATTTAGTTTGGAAGAGAAACAAAAATTATTTTCAAAACTCACCTCCAGGGTGATAACTGGCAATTCGTCACAGTTGAAAAAAATGCTAGAATGCAAAAAACTTATAGTGGAGAAGACAAATTTTGTGGTTACGCAACAACATATTCGACATGCTCTCCTCCATTTACTTCAACATGCTGAAATCGTAAATTAATATTCTCACCCCGAGAAGAAAGTGTTTTGCAGAAAATGTTGTGAATAACGCGCGTGATACTTGCCTTGAAGTCAGCCAATTTTGTTATGTGGCAACGATAGACGATGTTTTTAAGATGTCCATGAAACCAAAGATATCCATGTAGCCAAATATGTCCATGAAGCCAATGTTCTTAAGATGTCCATGAAGCCATAAGTCGAACAGGCTGGGATCCAAATAACACGGAAGCAACGTTATAGGATACTGGCAGTTGATTATTCTTTCGTTGGTAAAATGTGCCTGCAGAAACTGCTTGACTGACGTAGCCATGTTAGGAGAAGTACTATCATGCATAAAGAAAAATCTTGTTCAATCGGGCCACTGCCGCTGTTAAAAAGTTGGAGTCCTAGTTCGCCATATCGCTAGACATTGGACGTGTATGTAAAGAGGGCAGCAGGACGAGTTCCTCGAAATAGAAGAGTCGAACGATGAATTCCATTGTAAAACCAAACAAAACGATGAATATTAGGGAATAGAGTGGAATCCCCACGCGCGTCTTGTGTGTGTGTGTGTGTGTGTGTGAGTTTATTTTCTGTTGCCCACATTCTGCGGTTGTGCTTATTAACAGCCCCATGTGCTGAGAATGGGTTCGTTTATCCACAAAATGTTCCGTGGCAATTCGTTGTTCAATTCAACCCGAGCAGAAAACCGAAATACTCACGCTTATCTTGCCCTCAGTCAGGAGAAATAAACTGCTAAACGTGAGAAATCTTGTAAGGATAACAGCGCAGTATTCATCTTAGAATTTTCTGAACTGCCCTTGAGGACTTGTCTAAAGACCGAGCACTACGCCGTGAGATACTACTTTCCAAGGTATTTGACACCCTGTCCTGCATTTTCCAAGGTCTGCTGACAGACTGGCTTCCGCCCTCTGCCAAGCCTGACCTCTAAAGGACCCGTCTCTTCAACATCAGGATCATTTTACGTAAACCATTTGCAGCCTCTAGCTCCGTTTTTAAGCCCTTTAACTTTCTGAACTTTCGCAGTGCTACTGAGACACAGCTGGTATATCCGTAAAACAACTTTACGAGAATTGCACGATCTTTTAGGGACAGTGGCGCTTTCCAATACGTTGACTACTCACCTGTAGTGAAATGAGGCAAATCAGATCGAATCATATGTAGAGGATTTTAGGAAGAGAGTGTCTGACCCCAGGTCTTAAACAACCCTGAGAAATAGGAAGCTAGATCTGGGATAGAGTGCCCGATAGGAAAGTGACACGGAAGCCAGGTAGAAAGGGGGAGGAAGACGTCCTTATTTATAGCGGGCGGCCAGTACCCGGGTTCCGACGGATTAACGTGTCTCACCAACGCACGGCTGTTATTTAGTGATTCGAGCGTTCGTACCTGCTGGGATCGAACCTGATAATTATCCGTGGCAGTCACGAACGTTGACCACTACGCCATCCGCGGCCCTTGTAATTTGAATATTTGGATCATGACACAGGGTATAGCAACTGCAGCTCCTTGTTGTTACATGCGACTACTGCGCCACTGATTCCTCTGTAGGGGAGTTTTAGAACTAACCTTTTCCTTTTCCTTCAAACAATATTCAATATCCTCAGGAGGAATCATATCGAATTTAAAGTCATCACGAGCATTAGCTCCACCTGTAGTAACCCTGGAACTGTGAACTTTAACTATGCTCATCTGGTAAACTAAAAAAATCATTGAATACTTTTTGGCAAAATATACCTCCTTACTAAGAAGGTCTTATCAACACTTCTTTTAGTTACCAGAATTGTATCTTGCAAAATTTTGTACCATATTTCACTCTGAGAAAATTAAGGTACTTGCCAGAGGCGTAATACACTTTTATATACACAGTGGAGTCATATTATTGTGCCCACGTTCTAATTTTGACGTCAACAGAGCGTAGCCAATGAAAAGAGGCACGAGTCGTGAGCTGGCTTGGAGGATACATAAGGTGTGCTGTTGGCATTCTGAAAATATATCACTCGTTGCTGTCATGGATAAAAATAGCGATCAGAGTTGCAAAAGGGGATGATTATCGGCTTTCGAGAAAGGGAGGTAGTATTTCTGGAACAGAGCAGTTTGTGAACCGTTCGCGTACTGTTGTGGTTTAAGTGTACAGTGATCGGCGAAATGGCACCATTGGGAATAAACGACGTGGAAACTGCAAAGCACCACGTAAAATTAATTCGAGACGTGAACGTCGGCTTCGAAGGTGTGTGAGGGCCGATCGACACGCTACAGTGGACAAACTCAAGAGCCGAAAAAGGCAGGGAGCTCCCAGAAATGTGTCTGAAACGACAGTTCATCGAACCCTGCTGCGTACGGAGCTCCGATGCAGACGGGTAGTCAGTGCACCTATGCTAACGAAGGTGCATTGTCAGAAATTTGCACGGCAGTATCGGAATCGGACCTTCGCTGCTTTACAAAGGATTTCCTTCTCCGATGAGTCACGTTTTCTGCTTCTTCGAACGGATGGACGTTGGCGTATAAGGCGAGAAACATCGGAGAACAAACACACTTCAATCATTGCTGACAGAACACAAGCTGGTAGGGGCAGCATTATGGTCTGGGGAATGTTTTCGTGGTATTATTCTCTGGATCCACGCATACCTGTGAAAAGCACTATGGACCGAATTCGTTATGAATCCCTCCATGCAGACCACGTACACCCATACATGCTGATTGTCCACCCTGGGGTGGATGGAATCTTCCAAAACGACAATACGACGTGTCACACAGCTAGAAATGTCCCAGGGTGGTTAGAAGAGTACGATGAAGACTTCAACTTTCTTCCCTGGCCCCTAATTCCTCACACTTAAACCGCTTCGGGCATTTGTGGGACTACCTCGATCGTAACGTTCGCTCTATGGATCTTCCACCACGCACCCTCCAGCAGCTGTCAGATGCACTGCAGTCAGCATGGTTGCACATATATGCGAATACCTTCCAGCAACTTATTGATTTACTCCCAGCCAGTCTAGCTGCTGTTCGCGCTGCACACTGCGGTTCCTGTAGATATTAGCCGGTGGTCACAATAATGGGACTCGACCATGTATATATGCTAAGGCATGATTCAGTACAGACCCACATCAACCTCAATATATGGATAATCATCAAGATTTGGTAAAATTGATGCAAACTGCAGCAAACGAATCAGTCTGTAGGCAGTCGAACAAAAAAATAATATATCCCAGCAAAGGCAGTCTTGGCCATTGCTGGCTGCCAGCAGTTCGGGCCAGCAGCGCGCCAACAGTGGCACCCCAATCAGTTGCCATATGCCAGAACAGGGCCATTAGTTATCCATCACAGGCAGTAGTTGCCACAAGTGGCTCTTCAGCGGCCCTGCAAGCAAGTGCCATAAATGACGGCTGACCTAATGTGGTCCGCTAGTTTTCCACCAGTGGCAGCCGGCAATCACATGACGTCACTAATGGCTTGCCGAACCTTGTCAGCCAATTTTCCAGTTGTAGCCATAAAAAAAGAAAAATAATAAAATAAAGGATAACCGCAGTTGCCCAAAGCTACAACTACATTTTTTTCGCCTTACGAAACTTCTGCATTACAGCACTGCGCTGGAGACAATTTCTCAACAGGTACGGAAAAACACGCGTTTGTATTTGGGGGAAACGAACCAAGGGCTAGCTGCCGCTCTAATAACGGGACTGATTTGCCACGTACGATCTGCTGCTTGAAACTGAGCCTGTTTAACGAATGGTTTCCTCTTTAATTTTATAATATTGCGAGGTATTTTTCATAAATGTCAGTTTCATATAATACATAAATTTATTTCTTCAACGTAAATATTGTTTTGTTTTCCTAACTTAAGGGAACTTCACTAATTTTCACCGAGTGTACCGACTTAAAGGCGCTTTCCAAAGTTTCTTGCTGTCCTTGACGTCTTGAAAGGCGATTGTTGAATTAATATATTTACCCATTCATGTTACATTCTGTTACATTTTTAACGTTGTATCTTTCCTTTTCGCTGTCCGAAGTTACATTTGTTTTAAAGAGGAAATATATTTTATTTTACTTCTCCTTATTTTTAAAAGCGAATTCCTCCAGTCTTGTGTATTCAACCCATGTGTGAGTACAATTCAACCCATGTATGAGTACAATTCAACCCATGTATGAGTACAATTCAACCCATGTATTAGTATCAACATAGAGTTGCTTTTTTTTGCAAATAATTGATAAATTTTGTACGCGTATAATTCTTTTTTCCCAACATAACGTTTTTTTAATCTTTTTCCAGGACTCTTGTTTCAAGTGGTTTAGTGTATGTTAAACGAAAGGTTACACAGAAATTATTTCTTATTATTCATGGGAATTGAGTGGGTGTATTTCATGGCTGTAATCTAGTATTTCATGGCTTAATCTGATATCTTCGTCGACGTGGCATTTCATTATAGGAAATTAATTCTCCTCTATACTATTTTTTTATTTTTGTTTTTTTAACATCCACTAAAATAACACAATGGCGATAGCGTCGTCTTCAACTAACTGGTACCACGAGAGACACAGCACGTCTTGCTTCTGTGCACACGCAGTCCCGTTGCTTCCACCTGGTGTTGGAGTTGCATCGGTTGCTAGCTACAGGCCACTATTGCCAGTTGCTTGGAGGCCCGCAATTCACGGCAATGCTGCAGGCCCATCAATGGCTGCCACCAACGGGCCGTGAGCGGCAGATTTTAACCAGCAGTGACTCATCACTGCCAGCTGGTGTCCAACACTTTTGGTTTTGCTGGGATGTGATCACTGTTCCGTTAGCATACAGAAAGACCCGCCTTTCACGACACACGGCCATGATATTCTATACGTGTCTTGATTTCTTTCACTCACCGAATTTCATCTGCAAGGTATATTTAAATATTTAACATTTCCTGTGATATGTGTTCGAAGAGCAAACACGTGGCACTGGGGTTTTTCTCTAGGCGGAGTTGTACAAGGAGTAACGCGTTAAGAGCGCACGGATGCATAACCGTGCGAGAGACGAATTTCAGAACTACTTGGCGGTCCAATCTACAGAAGTCCAACCTCCAAAACACAGAAACTAACTGGAGAGCTATGAAGCAAAAGTTAAGAAGACATGCTTCAAACTCGAGAGAACAGTTGGCTGATAGACTCATGGAGTATTTGTTTAGATATGTGAGTGTATAGCACCATTTAGACCCTAATGAAAAATTAATTAAACTTATTCAGTGTACAAAGTCGAAGAAGCGATTGGGGAGATTAAACGACCACCCGTGAGCAACTCAATTAGCTATAAGCAGTCGACCGTCCCTAATGTTGGGCCACTGGTTCTAGGGAAGATGGTACTGGCTCTCTCTCTCTCATCTTTTCTTCAAATCATTGGTTTTAGAAAAACATCTATGCCTCTCCGGCAGAGGGGTAAATAGGGCGGGACAGGAGGAGCGACTGCCCCCGGTTCCAGCTTACCAGAGGGCGCAAAAGTAACTGCTTGCAATCAGATTAAAATTGAAACCTTTGCATCGGATTTTGGTATAGTTTTTCGCTCCATACTTTGTCATTTGTCCATTTACGAAATTCGCTTATATGTTTCGCCAATTACGGTAACCATTGGCAGGATAAAGATTCGTATTTCTTCTTCAAAATATTCAGGGGATGTAAGTTCCTCACATTCGGAAATGAAGAAGCGTTTATATGTACGTTGCAAGATAAGGATGTCGTTCGCATTGTTGATGATTATCTGGAGGTTATTCGATCATTACTGCTACTACGAGCCACTACTGCCAGATGCATTCGCTGCGTTTGATGTACCGAAGGTCTGAACTAGATGGGAAAAGTTGTACCAGCAGTCACAGTTTGATCGTTCCTCCCACATAGAGATAGCAGAAAACTTTAAGGTGTGTCGTTAATTTTGTTTTGTCGAGCATTGTGGGTGTGATAGTGAGAGAGACAGAGAGAGAGAGAGAGAGAGAGAGAGAGAGAGAGAGAGAGAGAGAGAGAGAGAAAGAAAGATAGATAGAGATAGAGAAAGAAAGTGAGAGAGAGAAAGACTAACAGATGAGAGAGAGAGAGAAAGAAAGAAAGAGAGGGGGAGTGAGAGAAAGATACAGGAGAGAGAGAAAAAGAAAAAGAGCGAGAGAGAGAAAGAAAGAGAGAAAGACAGAGAGAGTGGAGAGAGAGAAAGACAGACAGAGGAGAGGGAGACACAGACAGAGGAGAGAGAGAAAGAGAGATAGAGACAGAGAGATCGGGCGCAATATTTTGTGGTTCGCCCCGGGTTCAGAAGTGTCTATTTGCGCATCTGCTCCCCGGGATTCAAACCCGGACTCATCTCGGACGAATGGTCAGGGGCTAGACCTTAGACCACTGCACCCACCAGGGTGGCAGTGATTTTGAAAGGTATTTATTTTAGAACATACTGTCAATTATCTATGCAGTTCTAGAATTTGCGAACTTAAACACTGATGGCCACCCAAAATGCAGCACCTAGAAGGACACGAGATCGCAAAGCCAGATTTACTGGAGACATAACAACAGATACAAATATGAAACGATTGAGCCTACAGGCCCGTGCGACTTGCGGAACACGCAAACATCAGTAGTTCGTGTGGCCCCCATGGCCGGAAATAACGACCGCTACACGCCGCGGCATCGAACGAAAGGGGTCTTAGATGTGAGCTTGGGGTATGTCCGTCCAGGCTGCTTCCACACGTTGTCACAGTTCATCAGGCGTAGCCGCGGTTGGTGCTTGCCGGGCCACTCGGTTGCCGATCAGCGACCAGACGTGTCCGATGGACGACATATCGGGAGAACAGGCAGGCCACGGCAGCAGTGAAACCTGGTGAGTCGTGAAGAATTGTTGCACGATGCGTGCCACGTGCCGGCGCGCATTGTCCTATTGAAACGTAGCCGCTCGTAGGTCCTTCAGGTAAGGAAGGACTACAGGCTCCAAAACGTTGGAGATGTAGCGGTGGCTATTGAGTGTACCGACGATGCGTACCAGAGGGGTGCGGGTGTCATATCCAATTGCGCCCAAAACCATAACGCCAGGCGACGGACCGGTATGTCAATGCATAATGCAGGAGTCATATAGTCTCTCGCCGCGGTGCCGCCACACGCGGATCTCACCATCGTGGTGTTTGAGGCAGAAGCGGGGTTCGTCGAAGAAGACAATGTCGTGCCATTCCGTAGTCCAGGTGCGGCGTTCAACGGCCCACCGCTGCTACACTCGCCGGTGGTGTAACGTCAATGGTAATCGGAGCAATGGGCGCCGTGAGACAAGTTCCCTGCTCCTGCAGACAGATGTCGAACGGTACGTGCTGACACAGATTGATGCGCAACATACCCTAATTCCTGCGCTAACGTTCGTGGTGCGGTGCGAGCTGTCAATGCTCGCCGCACAACATGCCGGTCTTCTCGTTCGGTGGTGTGCTGCTGCTGCGGCAATCGCTCATGTCGGTCCGTCAGTCCCTCCGGCACCCACCGAATCCATACTTACCTCACTGCGGCTGGATGTCGTCCCACACGGGCGCCGATGTCTCGGTACGATAAACCGCTGTCGCGGTAAGCCACTATTCGTCCTCTGTCGAACTCCGAAACGTGCTGGAATGACTGCCGTATTCTGCGACGAAGCATCAGGAAGCTTCCCACGCACAGGTCCGGCAGCACAGCACATTTTTACTATTTACATCCCGCCACTGTGCACCCTTCTTATAGTACTTCTCGGTGGCGTGCTGGGAGCACGTGATTTGCATATGCCCTGCAATGCTAACCGTTTGCATGTCCTTTCGCGGGCGACGCATGCTGCGAATTTCAGGCCAATCGGATGCTTCCTTCTTGGTGTTGCATTTTAGGTGGCCAGCAGTGTAGTTACGCTTAGCCTTCCTGATTTTAGAGTTTAAATTATTTCTGTATATTTTGAAGTTAATAATATATGATTGTTCCATCGTTTTTTAAAAATTTTGAATAGAGCTTCTTTATTTATTGATATTATTTATTAAAGTATTTGTTATCCAGGGCTTTCGAAATGTTTTGTGTGGTTTGGTACTGTTAGTAGTTATAACAAAAGTGTTATCATAAAGTTCTTTGAAAATTTTATAAAATGCTTTGTACATTGTAGTAAGTGGGTCATTATTTTCAATATCATGCCAGTTGATGTCACCAAGTTCAGTTTTAAATGAGTCCAACTTCCTTGCATTAATTAATCGTGTTTTATTAAAGTTCATGTGTTCAAGTGTACTGAGAGGAGGAATTGTGTATGAAAAAATTGGCGAATGATCACTAATATGATGTTCAAGGATGCCAGAAATAATGGGATCTGCCTGTATATTAGTAATACACCATTTAACCGCAGTTTCCGTTGTGGGCGTTATTCTTGTTGGGGATAGTATTGTATTTATGAAACCAGAAGAATGGAGTGTAAGAGTTAATTTAAGTGTATTAGGGCTATCCCGGGAGGCATCAATGTTTAAATCTCCAAGAGCTCATCAAAATTTGAACTAGGCGGTCGGTACCAAACTGAAAGTATATAGTGATCATTCTGAATAGCTAATATCTTCACATCTGAATGAATAAAAGCGAATTCAGGGACCACAGAAACGTATTTATGTTGATTAAGAACGAAAATTGCAACTCCTCCCCTTCTTGAAGAATCCCTGTTTAAATTAAAAATATTATAATTGTTCAGTTGAAGTGAGTATTCCAACGGGGGAACCAGGTTTCTGTAATACAAATAATATCTATGTCTGAGGTAACCAACTGTAATAAGGATTCCAACAGTGTTATCTTATGAACTAAAGAACAAGTATTTAAATGAATCAGTTTGAATATTGGGGTTGATTTAGTTGTTAAAATATGGTTTAATATTTTGAGCGTAAAATAAACATTTGTCATGGATTTGGATTTCACTTCCACCCCTATCCCAATTTAGAATACCTCTATATAGCCCCTCACTGTTATCTGTACAGTCCTTTCCGTTCCCTCATCTCAAGCCTGTGATTCCAAGTCCAGACCATATTGTACCAAATCATTCATAGCATTATTTTTTTTCTGTTCATCTTCTGTTGCCTTTGCATACATACCACTATTCCAGATCCAAGCACCTTTGAGTCGGCCCTGATGAACAAGAGTTCTTGCTTGCCAGAAGATCCGTCTGCAACAAGGAATTAAATTTTCATTTAGAATGATTCTGGTTGCTGGAAAACTAGGATCTAAATCCTAATTCGCAACAAATTCTTTTCTGCGCCATCGTTGAACCTAACTGTCGAATCCTTTTTGAAAAAAAATCATGTGTTGACTGTTGTACCCACTTCTTCATAACCACTTTCACATCGTCAGTGTCATCAAATCGTTGTCCCAGGATTCTGTCTTTGACTGAACCGAACAAGTGGAAGTCGATGGGCGCCATATCTGGGCTGTACGATAGATGTGGGATCACCGACCAGCCTAATTTGCTGATCGCCTGATTTGTTGCCAAATGTGTATGGTCTCTCATTGTCATGGTGATTGCGGATCCTTTTCAGTTTCTTGTTAGGTCTCTTCCTCCTTATGGCTTCTTTAAGCTTCTTGAGTGTATCAATGTACCTCTCGTTAGTCACGGTAAGTTCAGAAAATCAAGGGGAAAGACAACCCTGTCATTCCTAACAACAGTCACCATTTACAATCACTATATGGTGATGGCTGGCTCTTGAAATTCGCTGGCCCTGGTACAGGGGTGTGACGCCATTCGATGGATTGATTCGTTGTTTCCGGCTCGTAAAGGTACGTCCACATTTCATCCCCTGTCACTTGATCGGAGACGAAACGTGTCTTCATTGACTTCCAGCAGATCAGAGCAGACTTCCACCCTTCTCTCCTTCAAACCGGGTGTCAACTGCAGAGGTACCCACTTTGCACAAACTATATATCCGATACCCTAAGTCTTCCACAGTCTTCTATATGGCGTTGTGACCACAGTCCAGTTGTGCAACAAGCCCTCGGATTGTGACTCCTTGTCTCTCCGGGCGAATTAATTAATCCACTCGTTGACAATTCGTGTCAGGGGTCGCAGATAATGATTTCTTACTGCATAGTTTGTCTTCAAACCCCTTTTTTAAAATTCTTCATCCATCTGTGCACATTGCCCTTGTCAATGGTAAGATCTTCGTACGCATTATGTAGTCTTCTGTGGATGTCGGACATCCTGCAGCCTTCCTTCGTCAAGAACTCAATGACGGCACTTTGCTTCTGCTTGGAATCCATTATTTATCTGCAATGAAGAAGATTGGTTTCTATAGAGGAACAGTTACTTAACCAACAAATGCAATTTGAATGACCTCTGTCAGTTAATATAAAAGTTATGCCCACTTTTCCATTACTTTCGATACAACCCTTGTATAGTTAATACACCAGCGTTTTTTTATTCTATACATGTGTGTTATCTAGTTTAAAAGCTACAGGTTTAAATGCGAAAGGAGGACACCGTTTTGGTCTATCCCAGCGATGTAACATGTCGTCAAATCTTATCACCGTATACAGAATTAAAACCTAAAGCAGCTCTAGGAACTCCTTTGTTCTTCATATGCAATATAAGTAACGGGTGATTCAAATATCTTGCACATTTTGAAAACGTAATAACTCGCGGAGTTTTGAGAGTAGGGCAACGCGGTTTGCGTAGAAATGATCCGAATGGCATCGGGGTTTTTATGAAATCACATACATTTTTTCTCATTTTACTTACATTTTTCATCACCAGATGGCTCCATAGACGAACATGTCTGCGATAGTCGGTATAAAAGCAGCAGCTAGGAAGCAACCACAAGTCACAGCGGTCCGTGCCAGTATGCTGTCATTACCGGACAAAGCGCTCTTGGTAAGATTGTTCTATTGCAACGCTGAATGTGCGAGTGCTGCGTTCAGAGCCTACCGATGATCGCAGTGGGAAAGGATGTGCAAGTGCTGCTTTGAAAGTCTAAGATGCTCGCAATGGGAAAGGACCGATGGAAAGTGTTGCACTGCGGCGAATGGCGAAACATTCGAGGAAACGGGATCTTTGGCAGCACGCCCACGAAACGGTGGACCACGAACACGTGCTGCTGCAGCAGAGACGATTACGCAGGAAATGGATGTGACTGCAATATCATCCACACATGGCGACTCCAGTGCTCGCCATGTTTCTCGGCAAACAGGCATCCCATATGGGATTTTATAGCGAACACACGACGGATTCTGCACAGATACCCTTACAATCTGCAACGGCATCACGAACTGCAAAGCTGGAGTTTACGTGCAGCGTCAGGAGTTCGCATCATGGTTTTTTCGACAAATGGATGTCGACCAGAACTGGCTGATGAACGTTTTATCGACTGGTGAGGCCCACTTTTCTCTAAATGGAGCGGTAAACATGCACAACTTCTGCATCTGGGTCACAAAACATCCCCGAGCAGTCGTTGAAGCGCCACTGCATCAGCCAAAAGTGACAGTGGGGTGTGGATTCACGGCTTCCTTCATTATCGGTCCTCATTTTTTTAAGGAGGTCCGTGGCACCTCCTTCGAAACCGTTTTAGTGACAGGTGCACGTTGTGCAAACATGTTACGAACGTACGTTATCCCTAGCTTGCAAGAGCGAGATGCACTGAATCTGTGCACATTTATGCAGGATGGAGCACCACCCATCATCGCACGTTCCGTTAAGCAACTGCTGCAAGAGACGTTTGGCGCAAATCTTGTGTTGAGCCGACACTTTCCGAAGGCCTGGCCTCCTCGGTCACCAGACCTGACACCTTGCGATTTCTGGCTCTGGGGTTACCTAAAATCCCAAATGTACAGATGTCGTCCCACTTCATTTGCCATGCTGAAAGATGCAATTCGACACCATGTGGTAAGTATACTACCGGACACGCTCTTCAATGCCGTCCATGGTGTTTTCTCTCGTCTGCAGGCAGTGCTGGAACAGGACGGCCAATCACATTGAACACCTGGTACAGTGAGGTGTCTAACCTGGTACAATCAGGTGTCTATTTTTCTCGACACTTCCAACCTGTGGTTGCTGCGTCATCTGGCGATGAAAAATGTAAATAAAATGAGTAAACATTTATGTGATTTCATAAAAAACCCGATGTCATTCTGATCATTTCTACGCAAACCGCGTTGCCCGCCTCTCAAAACTCCGCGAGTTATTGCGCTTTCAAAATGTGCAAGACTTTTGGATCACCCGGTGTGTTGTGATCATAGGCGAATGTTAACGTAACTGTTTTAACATACGATAAGGCACAGAAATGTGGTTGTACTGAAAATGTAAATC
Source organism: Macrothele yani (assembly GCA_039090855.1). Classification (NCBI taxonomy): domain Eukaryota; kingdom Metazoa; phylum Arthropoda; class Arachnida; order Araneae; family Macrothelidae; genus Macrothele; species Macrothele yani. Next base: position 74,078,792 of record CM077010.1, on the reverse strand, counting down.
CACGCTAATTAGATAATGCACTTTATACTAGAAGAACAAATGGAGTATTATAGAAACTGCGTAAAAATATTTCCTCCGTGTTTAAAGCAATAAAATCAAAAGAAAAAATAATTTTGCAAATAGGCCTTTTAGAATAACATAGCGCAGTGTCAGTGGCAAACATAATTTCAGTTTGATCAGTTTTGAAAAGATAATGTATCCGGATTTTCAAAAACTACGTGGGATAAAATTATTTGCATCATTAATGGGGGGAGGTTGAAAACCATTTCTTGAAGCATTTCAATAGAGTGTAATACCGTAAATGTGCGCTTCAAAACCTCTTCCACTCGAAGAGAAATGTTTTTTTTAGATCAATCAGGAAAACTTGAAAGTAAATGAAATATGTGGTCCTAATTGCAGTTTTAAATGGATTTCATTAATGAAATACGGGATTACACCATATAATAAAAATTTTGAAGATGACAATCCGTTTGTTGCTGTAAATATGACAAGGATGATAAATCAGATTATCTGACTTACCATCCTAGTCATATTTCCAACAAAAAACTGATTGTCATCTTCAAAATTAGATGGATTTCTTTTTCCGAAATTTTAGTCAGTATAATATGCAAAATGTCGCTACTGTAAGAATGTTTTGAATATGAGTAAAGTAATAGAACATCCATTACAGCACTATTTTTAAGCTAATCACTAGCAGCATTAAAGCACGTGTCGCCGAGTGCTGATTACTTGCTAATTAGCTGTGCATAGTAGTTTGAAACTGTTACTTTCTCCCGGCTTTGATAAAAATTTCCAATCTTTCGTTTGTGGCGAAGCAAAGTTCTTCATGTATTTCAACAGTGAAAACGGGTGCGAATCAATCTATGTACCAAAACAAAGGTAACTTGGGTTAAAAAGACAGAACATAAACGACAAACCGTCTTCACACGATATATAAAAGAGTTTTTATGATGGAATAAAAGCTTTAATGATAGTTAAAAATTAAAAACGTGAGGGATTTCGGGTCCTGCCATCAGGTACTCATCCTCAGACGCAATAAAAACATACAGTGGAAGAGGCAACTTATAAACAGATACATAAATGAACAAATGACGTACAGTCAGTCGTCATGAGGTGTATTGCGTATGTCCAGTCATTAACAGCAGAAACATAGTCATTAGTTAGTAGATACTATGTGAATGAATCTGTAAGCAGATATTTCCAAGGTCGAGGGATGTTTCTTGGCAATTCATCATTACAGCAAGTTTCAGATAATTTATCAATATACAGGCTTTCAGTGAATAACAGCCGAGATTTTGTATGAGGAACAGTTAAAATTTTAGAATCGTCCCAAATGGGAATGTAAGTACCCTATATTAAAAGTCGGGATAAAGCAGTCGACCTTTGTTATCCGCTTCAGCTAGCCCTACTCGGCCACTAGAGTCTGTCCTAAAACGTTTTCTTCAACCTCTGACTAGTGACTCCCCTTACTCAATCTCTAGTTCGACGGAAGCATTAGGCAGAATTAGAGCTTTCTGCTCCTCTAATTCCACTCCATTTTTATGGTATCTTTTGATGCTATTTCACTTTTCCCCAATGTTCCGGTACCGGTTGTTCATAATCTCATTTACGATAAACTTCTATCTCATGGCGCTCTTTTTGTTCCTGAAATTCAAGCCTTAATGTCAGCATTACAATTCGTATATAAACGGTCTTATTTTCAGTTTGATCAAGTTATTTACAGACAGTGTTCTGGGGCTCCAATGGGATCGCCCTTTCCATTCTGCTTGCCGAAATTTTATTGCAGGAATTAGAGGATGAGGCGATTAGTTCCTGTCTAATTATACCTCTTTTGTTTCTCAGATACGTTGATGATATCCTTTGTTTCTCGCCGTCCACTCAAGAGGATATCTACTCTTTTGTAGAGCGCCGTTATTAAAAATATCCCTCCATTAAGTTTACAGTTGAGCTGGAAGTTAATAATCTTACTCTTGTTCTTTTTCATTCAGTGTATTCAGAAAACCTAGTTCATGTCCCATTACTATTCCCATCACTTCATCTCCCCCCATGTCTGCAAACTCTCTGGTTTCAATTTCTTAATTCGTTGTGTCTTTTCACACTCCTCCACCTATGAACTTCGGAGGACTGAATTGGATACCATTCGCAATCTGTCGGAGTCCTTTGGTTACTCAAAATCTTTGATCGACAGATTGATGAGCAGATTCCTTCGCTATGATTCTACCATCTTGATTGGTAATCGTCCCATTCGCAAGTTTGTTGGTTCTTTCCCCTCTGTTCCTTCAATTGTTAGACCTTTAACGACTATTTGCCATCGCCATGGCCCGAGTTTTGGGGTCAGGGTTTCTAACTTATTTTCATCCATTAAAAAAGACCGGGACCGACCTACTGACCTGCAGAGACATGGAACATATCTTGTTCCCCTTAAATCTCTAACACCGGATTTCACTGACAAATGTTACATTGGTTCCACTGCCCTGACATTTAAAACCCGTCTCAAAGAACACCAATACGACCATCGTAATGGCTCAACTTCCACTGCTTTATCCCGACTTTTAATCAAGGAGACTTACATTAAGTTTGGGACGATTCTAAAATTTTAACGGCTCCTCATACAAAATCTCAGCTGTTATTCAATGAAGACCTGTAAATTGATAAATTACCTGAAATTTGCTGTAATGATGAATTGCCAAGAACCATCCCTCGACCTTGGATATATCTGCTCACAGATTTATCCACATAGTATCTGCTATTTAATGACTATGTTTCTGGTGTTAATGACTGGACGTGCGCAATACACCTCATGACGACTGACTGTACATCATTTGTTCATTCATGTATCTATTTATAAGCTGCCTCTACCACTCTATGTTTTTATTGCGTCTGAGGATGGGTACCAAACGGCAGGACCCGAAAGGTCTCACGCTTTTAATTTTTATACTTCATTAAAGTTTTTATTCCATCATAAAACTCTTTTATATATCGTGTGAAGACGGTTTGTCGTTTATATTCTCCCAGTCTACGTACGTTCCGGTGTACACGAAGAATAAATATTCAAGAAAGTTGCCTTGAAAACTGTTGTAGCAAGTCTCGACTTGAGTGTGTCATATGAGACCGGGTGTTGTCATAGTGGAAATTGATCTTCTATTTAAAAGGACGAAATCGTTCTCTCTTCACGGCTTTTAGTAATCTTTCCAGTGTTCCACAGTATTTAATAGCTCTGTCTTTTCAGATTATTCCCGAAAAGTTAAGAAATAGCCAGCACAACAAGTCACATATGACTAAAGAAACAATAAAGTCTCATGACCAAAGATAAAATAATGTCACATAAATCCCTGAATTGGTGTATTCCAAAAAAGTATTTTAATCAGTCCGAGCGTTCTCCTGCTAACGTCCCAGTTGATTTTTCCAGCATTTTTCCAAGGAAAAGCTCCATTTTAAACATTTTTCTATTGGTTTCATACACTATCTACCAACAAGTAATTGGACACCTGTGATAGCAAAGGAAAACGAAGTTTATTCACCTTCAATAGTGGTGGAGCCCCCACGACCGGCGATTACAGCTGCGACTCTCCGGGGCATACCCTCAACCAGGCGTTGTACGACGGCTAGCTATATTTTCTTCCACTCGGCTTGGAGATGACAGGTCAGTTCCTTCACCGATTTCGGACGGTGGAGCACCCCTTAAGTCGACGCTCCAACTCGTCCCAGACGTGCTCGATAGGGTTAAGTTCCGGGCTCTGCGCAGGCCAGTCCATTCGCTTAACCCCATTGTCACCATACCAAGCCATGGTGGACCTCGCAACATGACAGGTGGCATTGTCATTCTGAAAGTAACATGGGTTTACCCCGTAAAACTGCCACAACGTAGGAAGCGCATGGTCATCCAAAATGGTGCAGTAGGTCACGGCGTTAAGTCTACCAGGAATTGCGACCAAGGGTGCCGTGCCATACCAGGAGAAACACCCCCATAGCATAATTCCACCGCCGCCGAACTTCACAGTTGGCACAATTCATTCCGGCAGGAGGCGTTCTCCAGGCAGACGCCAAACTCAGACCCTGCCATCCGAACGGTAAAGGGTGAACCTTGATTCGTCGCCCCAGAGAACCTGTTTCCACTGTTCAACGGTCCACTGTCGACGTTCCTTGCACCACGTTAGCCGAGCAGCGCTATTGGACTTGGTGATCAAAGGCTTGTGGGCAGCAGCACGTCCATGATAACCGAGCAGGTGGGCTTTCTTACGGATGGTATTCATTGAAAGAACACTCCCGAATACCTGTTGAAACTCCTCGAGGATGTGTCCCATCGATTTGGTGCGGTTCTTCTGAATTTCTCTGGCCAGCATCCGTCGGTCTCTAACTCCCAGCTTTGGGGGTCTGCCGGGTCGGGGCACATTCCGACAGTCACCTCTCATCTTCCACTTGCCAATAACGGAGGCCACTGTCGATTTTGTGTACTTCAACTCGCTGGATATGTCAGTATGGATCGGCCATTTCTGTGATACCCGACGATTACACCTTTCTCGAAATCAGAAAGCTCCGAACTGCGTGGCATCTTGTATGCGACTGGTTGCGTTGTTGTTTCCCACACGATATTTAACGTCGGTGGCCGTGACGTGTATCAGGACCGCAGATATCGTCGATTGCAGGGGTGTCCAATTACTTGTTGGTAGATAGTGTATTTGGTATCATGTACTTTCACACCAAAGATGCCCAGTGGTAGGACAGAAATGATGGGCGTACGACATGTCCTTCGAAAATTCTGGGAAGGAAACTGATTTCCACCTTACGCATGGCGCTTAGCAGTGTTTGATTCCCAATTTTCTCATTTTCTTCTTTTAAAGTGTAATGAAGGTGAAACCCATGTTGCAGATCAATGACTGCACTCTGAAAACGTATTGATATTATATGGAAAGCATGAATATTAAATGTTTTTTTCAATTTCATTGCGCCTCATTTTTACGATAACGTTTTGTCTTGAATGACGTTTTTAATTAGCGCTGTTTTTATTTACGCTTTCAAACCGTAGGTTGAAGAAGCGTATATGCTCTAGCTTTGTCCGTCCGTCCATCTGTCCGCACGATAACTGGCGTAAAAATGGGTCGATATCGATGAAATTTTAGTATGTGCTAGGGGACCACCCAGGGACGAACCCTATTGAAAATGGGACAATGGGGTCAAAGGCCACGACGTAGGAGCGGGATCATTTCATTACCCTTATGAAATATGACTTGCGTAAATATGGTTCGATTTCAATGAAAGTTAACTATGTGGTAGGAGACCACCTGGGGAACGAACCCTATTGAAAATGGGACAAATGGGGTCAAAGGTCATGATGTAGGAGCGGAATCATTCCATTACCCTTATGCGTCATAACTTGCGTAAATACGGGTCGATTTCAATGAAAGTTTACTATGTGGTAGGAGACCGCCTGAGGACGAACCCTATTCAAAATGGGTGAAGTGGGGTCAAAGGTCAGGACATAAAATCGGGATGCATTCTATTGCCCTTATGCGTCATAACGTGCATAGAAATGGTTCAATTTCGATGAAATTTCAGTATGTAGTAGGGGACCACTGGGAACGAAACCTATTGAAAATGGACGAAATGTGGTCAAAGGTCAGGACATAGAATTGCGATCTATTCCATTGTCCTTATCATATATTATTAAGGTGGACGTCAAGTAATTTTGCTTCCTATATACTTCCAACGGAAAAACTTGTGTACACATTTCCTTCACAATTAATGTGTTCCCAAGGATGAGAATTTGAACATCGATTAAAATAACTTCATATTATAACTTGGAAAACCTAATATTTTCTAAAACATAACCATAATTATTTAAAAAAACAATAACCTTTCCTCTCGTGGTGTAGAAACCAGAGAAAAGATGGCGCGACCTGTACTTTGATGAGACAAACAGATGTTGAATTGCAAAATTACGGTTATGGTTTAGAAAATATTAAGTATTCCAAGTTATGAAGTGAAGCTATTTTAATCGATGTTCAAATTTTCATCCTTGTGAACGCATTAATTGTCCAGAAAAAAGATGGCGCGACCTGTATTTTCATGACGTTAGTAGACAAACAAATGTTGAATTGCATAATTATGGTTATGTTTTTGAAAATATTAAGTATTCCAAGTTATAAAATGAAGATATTTTAATCGATGTTCAAATTTTCATCCTTGGGAACGCATTAATTGTGAAGAAAATGTGTACAAAAGTTTTTCCATTGGAAGTATAGGAAGCAAAGTTACTTGACGTCCACCTTAAAGTAGCAATTCTTGTATGTATGTATGTATGTACATTTTATTTTGAAAGTGGCTCTAAGAATTTTGATGAAAGTCCTTAACCTACCAATTTCTGGTACTAGAAATCGATTTGGCTAGATCTCGACTTTAGAAGAATTCGTTTAATGGGTTAAATAACCACCCCGAATTATAACGTTTTAGTGATGGCGTTGTTTCATTAATGTTACCAATGCTCAGAAATCTTATGACGTCACGACTCGCGTTTGAGAATGTTGGCGCGTGGTCATGCCATCTATCTCTTTACGTCACGCGTTGTTTGTGGATCCTATTAAAGATTTATGACGTCACACCTTGCTAGCAGATGGTCGCGATTGCCATCTGCCTCATTACGTCACGCGTTGTGTGCGTATGTCCGTCAGCACGATAACTCGCGTAACAACCGTTGGATTTCGATAAAATTTTAGTATCTGGTAAGGGATCACCTGGGAAGGTATCCCTATTTAAAGTGAACGAAATGGGGTCAAAGGTCAGTTCATAGGAGAGGGATCCATTCCACTGCTTTTATGCGCCATAACTAACGTAAAAAAAGGTTCGATTTCCATGAAATTTTAGTATATGGTAGGGGACCACCTGGCGATAAACCTCATTTGAAAATGGACGAAATGGGGTTAAAGGTTAGGACACAGGAGCGGGATCTATTCCATAGCCCTTATGCATCATAACTTACGTAAAAATGCTTCGATTGCGACAAACCTTTATCATGTTATTTCGGAGGTATACCAAGCCGGTTCTGTTGAATATCATCGAAATGGGATCGAAGGTCAGGGCACAGGACCGAGATTTATTCCACAGACATTATTCTCATAACTTGAGTGATAACTTGAGTAATGATTTCTGTAATGTTGGAAAGCGTATTATAATCAATGCACTGCATGATTTTACTAACTTGTTTCTGTTATGCAGCTGCTTGAATCCAAAGCGCGATTAACAATCGTTACACTATCTAACTCAACTGGAAACTTTCGGCAATCGAGTTGCAGTGTTATTGCACTTTCTTCATGCACTCCATTTAGCAGTTAAAAAATATCAGTTCGCGAACCTATTTTTGCAAAGAAAATTGGAATTACGCCTCAGACCTCTTCTCGAGATGAACATTCCATCTTAATCTTGCATTTGAAGTGCTACAACACGGCTGCAATGTGTGTGTATACACATTCAAGCTGTTCATTTTCTACTTTGGCATATTTTACACCCCATATTCGCTGTTCATGGACTTTCTTCAGGTCTACCTATGGAATAATCAGTCTCTTGCAAATTAGTTTTTCTCTCTAACAGTTAGCATTAAATTGCACAACTTCGCGGGAGAATGCATTATATATTTTATCTTGTTAGAAACATTTGCAAATCTACTCGTATGAATCAGGAAAACCATGAATATACTTCTTGAAAGTTCTGCTAACTAATCAAAAGGAAATTATTCAATCTAGGTTTCAAGTATGACGATACCAAGTGTAACAAGAAAGATGACACCGAATTTTCGGGTGTAATGAGCACGTCTTTTGCATCGGTTCTGACAAGAATTAAATTTATCAAAGCTATTCAACGTCAATGGAACCGGTATGGAAAACAATAGTATCTGACCGAAGAAAGAAGTTTTTCAATCAGGTTTTTAATCCAGAAGATATTGCTGTAAGCGGAATCGTGAACTTACGCCCTCTGGTTACCGCCTTACGACTTAAAAAATTGAATTTATATGAGAAATATTTCGCAGCGAAATGCTCTCCAACAAAGAAATAATTTTTCAAATCGGACTCTTCGAAGCAGAGATATGGATGAATATAAGTCATGCATCTACGCCCCCTAGCGGGAAAACCATGAATTATTTTAAGAAGAAAATATTCTCAAAAGGTTTTTCGATGAGAAAGGTATCGGTCCAAGAAAAAAAATTAGTCGAGCTTTCAAGAGCTCAGATTTTGCTGCAAATACACCAGAAGCAGAAATTAGCACTTATGCACTCTGGTGGTCAAACCATTCTTTACCAAATATTAGGAATTATATGAAATACATTTCCCATTAGGAGCTGTGTGCGATACAGGAAGAATTTTTCAAATCGGAGTTTTAAAAGCAGAAACATCGGGGAAAACGCAATTTACTTTTGCAGTCCCTAGAGAAAAATCTACGATTTACTTGAAAATTTTGAATTCAAATGAAAAACATTTCTCACCGGAAACACTATCCAACAAAGAACGAATTTTTCAAATCGGACTTCTAAAAGTAGAGATATTGACAAAAATAAAATATACATCTACGCCCCAAAGCGTAGAAATCATGCATTGTTTTAAGAAGAAAATATTCCTAAAAAGTTCATCGACGTGAACAGTATTGGTCCACAAACGAATTTTTTCAAACGAGATTTCAGACGCTCAGATTTTGCTGCAAATACATTAGAAACGCAAATTAAGGCTTACTACCCCTGGTGGCCAAACCATTTTTTACCGAAAATTAGAAATTACGTGCAAAGGATTTTCCATCAGGTGCTGTCTCCGGTGCAGAAAGAATTTTTCAAATCGGAATTTTAGAAGCAGAAATGTCGGGTAAAACGCAATTTACATTTGAGGTCTCTAGCGGAAAGTCTATGATTTACTCGAAAATCGTGAAATCACATGGAAAACACGTCACACCGGGAACTCTATCCAATAAAAAAAGAATTTTTGAAACCGGAGCATTAGAAGCAGAGATATTGACAAAAATAAGATATACACTGGTGTGCAAAAATTAAGGACGAAGACGAGAAATTAGCATAACAGCGGAACGAGCAAGCAGGCAGAACGGACAGAAATACCACTCAGGAGATAGACTAGGGTCCGGTACGGTAGGGCATGCGCATATGTGGAGCATGACGTAGGGGGAAGGGAGTGTGTCGGAAGGGTATAAAGCACACGGGAGGTATACGCTCAGCAATTCGGTGAAAGCTATTGCACGGTGTACATCGGTTTTAACGACGTTGAGTTGCTGCCACCGTGTGATATAGAATCGTCCCAAATGGGAATGCAATCCAGTAGGCGGCATCTGCAATCCAGTAGGCGACATCTGGATGACTTACCCGAGGTCGCGTCATTGGGAAGTTGGAAGAAGATCGAAGTGTGACTAGTGTGGCCGATTAGTTCGGGATCGCTCACATCATTGTTTCACGAGCTTGGAGAGCATTTCAAACACGGTGGCGGACGACCGGTATATTGTCCTACAATTGAGAAGAGACCAACGGTAGACAGCGGGAGAAATCGCAATGCAGATGGAACAGACAACTGTACGTCCGTTATCGCGTTTTACCGTGGCCAGGAGGCTGCACAAAGGTGGTCTATTTGCACGACGACCAGTACGGCGTGTGCCATTAACGCTTGCTCATCGGAGACGGCGGTTTCTGTAGAGCAAGGAACACAAGAACTGGACACATCAGCACTGGGGTTGAGTTCTCTTTACGGATGAGAGCCTATTTTGTCTGACGAGCGATTCTGGACGTATACACATCTGGAGAGAGAAGGGAACACGAAATCACACCTCCAACATCATCGAAAGGGACCGGTTTGGAGGTGGCGGAGTTCTCGTTTGGGGCGGTATCATGCTTGGTAGCCGTCCTGACCTAAACATTTTCCAAGGATGTTCAGTCACTCTTGTCCGCTATTGTACCGAGGCTCTCCTGCCTCACGTGCGTCTGTTTAGAGGTGCTGTTTGTCATGAGTTCCTTTTCATGAACGACAACACTACACCTCATCGTACAGTGGCTGTCTCAGAACTGTTGGAGAGTGAAGGTATTCAACGCATGGATTGGCCCGCGAAGTCCCCGGACCTAAAGTCAATCGAAAACGTGTGGGACCTTCTCGGTAGACGCTTGGCAGCACGTCACCAGCCGCCAGCAGCGATTCCACAGCTGCGATTGGCGCTACAAAGAGAATGGGACGCGATGCCTCAACAGCTCCTTGGCAACCTCGTCCTAAGCATGGACAGACGTTGTAAATCCAGCAACGCAGTCAGGGGTGATCATATCTTCTACTAAAGTCTGGATTTTTCTTGGCAGCCGCCTGTCACATGGACGTTTCTGTCTTCTGTCCAGTTGTGCTCGAAGCTACCTTTTCAATAAAGTGCCTTTGTATCCTTTGGATTCTTTGTTTGGACGGTTTTGCTCACTTGTCCCATATTCTTACATCTTGGGGATCTTATGGTATGATTTGAGTCGATGTGGAGCACTTCTGAACGACGTTACATTCAAAAACCCGTCTATAACAGCTATCCAAGCAACCGTAACTGCTCACAGTTGTAGTGACAGAAGGGACGAAAGTTGACGGTGAAAGCAATGTTGTTTGAGACGCAACTTTTGATTCACTGCCTCCTGTTCGTGTTTCAGGTGAAAAGAAGTGCCGCGGAAGCTCAGCAAATAGTTTGTGCTGCTTTGGGTGAAGCTGCTGTGTCCTAAAGTACGTGTAAGAAGTGGTTCCAGTGGTTTATGCAGAGGAATTTCGATCTCCGTGATGCAGAACGTCCGGCACAGCCACAGAAAGTTGACGATGAGGAACTGGAACAACTGTTGGACGCGGATCCTTGTCGCATACAGTCAGAGCTCGCCCAGGAACTCGGAGTAACAGGGCAATCCAATTTAAAGCCCCTGCACAAGCTTGTACGGATTCACAAAGATGGCCGCTGGCTGCCCCACCAACTCACAGCTGCGAACAAGTCTAGGCGCTAAGATGTTGCTGTGTCCTTGCTCTCCAGATTCAAGAAGAAGGATTTCTTCCACAAGATTTTGACCTGTGATGAGAAGTGGATCCTCTACGATAATCTTAAACGGCGCATATCGTGGTTTTATCCAGGTCAGCCTACCACCCGTTCCGCCAAACCGAATATCCATGCCAGGAAGTTGTTGCTGTGCATATGGTGGGATCAGCGCCGTGTCGAACACTATGAGTTGCTCAAATCTGGTGAAACGGTCAATGCTGAGCGTTATTTTTTTTTTTTTGATTGGAGGTTTAACGACCACCGTGAGCAACTCAATGGGCTATAAGCAGTCGCCCGTCCCTAATTTAGGGTCACTGGTTCCAGGGAAGGGAGAGAGCCAGTGCCGTAAGACAAACACAACATCCATGCCTGACCGGGATTCGAACCCGGACCCCTTACGGATGAATGATCAGAGGCCAGTGCCTTAGACCACTGCGCCACCGGGGTGGCAGAGAGAGCGTTATTGTCAGCAACTCATTCGTTTGAGTGACGCACTGGAGGCGAAAAGGCCATACACCGGCACGAGCAGAAGGTCTGTCCTGTTGCTTTAGGATAACGCGCGTCCTCACACCGCGAAAACGACTTTAAACACGATCACCGACCTGGGATGGGAGAATTTGTCCCACCCGGCGTATTTTCCAGACTTCGCCCCGTCGGAATATCACCTCTTTTGCTCCCTGCAACATCACTTGAGTGATGCGCACTTTACTTCTGTCGAGGAGGTCCACACAGGTACTGATGACTTTATCAACTCGAAACAGCCCTTTTTTTCGCAGTATCATTCGGCATCTCCCTGACCGATGGCTCAAATGTATCCAACAGGACGGTGATTATTTCTCTGATTAGGTACGTATTCGATTTGCTATAATTTGCTAGCTGTCAACGTGTCGTGTCTGTGGCCGAAAATTAAGTTGCACACCTAATAAATAAAACGCACATGCCGTAGCTGGTGTTCAACCCAAATCCATGTCTAACCAATAGACAGAAGCCGACGCTTACACCATTACCTTACTGGTGCGGCATACCTGAACTCACAATTTTTCTCAACTGTGTGTCAATTGTCAAAGGTAGACACGACAGATAAAATCTCAGATTTGTTCTCAATTGTCAATGTTAAACACGACAGATAAAATCTCACTGCGCTGAGTGTGATGGGTCAGAGGTGACGGAACATCTCTGGAGCTGAACCTCACCTGGTTACTCCAGGATACAACCGTAGTATGTTAAATGCTTTTCTGGTAGTGGTTCAACCTTCAGAGTGTTCAAAGTATTGAGTCGAACTAACAATAGACAATGTGGTCACATCATTTTGTTTTTGTAAGTTATAAATAATTATTGTGGAAGAAAATCGAAGCTCCCATCGTATTGTATCGTAAAGGGTGCAAATGGCTAATAAACTAATATTATCATCGATTTAGTCATGATAACCTTAAGCTGGACATCTAGTGATTATACTCCCTATACTTCCAATGGAAATAAATTCGACCTTATGTCCTAGGCGAAATATTTTCCATGCATCAAAATTGGAACTCTGATGAAAAACATCCTTAGGTTATACAATCGGTGTTTTTTGCAAAATACTTTCCTGTACTATATTAAAATCAATAACTTTACTTCGATGTATACTGGGTTGGTGCGAATGAAATGACCGGCGTAAACGAGCAGTGGAGACAGGCCCCCACCACAGCGGAATGGAACCACCCACAGGTGTTGCTGGCATTAGGTCACAGAGTTACTATAAATAGCTAGCACGTGTGTGAAGAACAAGGTTCAGGCGTGGTTTGTTTGGAGATAACGTGGCTTTCAAAGGAAACATGCAGACGCCGGATTTGAGAGTCATCTTCCTGTATGAATTTAAAACTGGGGTATTCTGCAGGAACTTCCGCTCGAAACGTAAACAAAGCGTTTGGGGAAAATACAGCCAACGAACGAACCGTTTGGCGATGGTTTGTGTAGTTTCGAAGCGGTTATACGGACCTGCAAAACAAATCACGTGGTAACCGACCTGTTGTTGTTTCTGAAAATGTTCTGTTACGTGTGGTTGAAGCTCTCCCCCGAACATCGTGTCGTGAGATAGCGGCAGAGGTAAGTGTCCACCACACGACAGTTGTTCGGCGTCTGGCTGCGCTGGGTAAGGTCAAAAAGCTGGACAAGTGGCTGCCGCATGAGCTGACAACTGCCAACAAGACTAGGCGTTTGGAAGTCTGCACGTCCCTGCTTGCCAGGAATAAACAGGAACCTCTACTGCATCGAATCGTCATCTGTGACGAGAAGTGGGTGTTTTATGATAATCGGAAACGATCTGCACAATGGTTAAGCAAGGCACAGCCTGCTGGACGGCATCCTAAGCCACCCCTACACACCAAGAAGATGATGATCCTTGTCTGGTGGTCCGCAGCCTGGATAGTTCATCGCAGATTCTTGGCAAGAGGCCAAACCATCACTGCAGAACTTTGTTGTGCTGAATTACACGAGATCCACCGGAAATTACTGCAGAAACAACCGGCTTTGGTCAACAGACGTGGTGTTCTTCTGCTCCAGGACGACGGCCGCCGTCACGTCGCACAACGAACGTTGCTGACACTAAGTGCCTTGAGCTATGAAGCACTACCTTATCCTGCTTATTCCCGGACTTGTCTTCGACAGACAATTATCTGTTTCGTCGCCTGGATCATTTTCTGTCCAGGAAACAATTTACGACAGACAACGAGGTTCAACGTGGAGTTGATGACTTCTTCGGGTCCCAGCCACAAGATATCTTTGTTCCGGGATCATGGATCTGCCGGACAAATTGCAACTATATGTCGATTCCGAGGAGGATTTTTTGCCTGGGTAAGTGGTCCTACGATTCCGTTCTCGCCGTTCACGTGTACTGGTCCTTTGCCGGACATTTTATTCCCACTAACCCAATAGTTATGATACTTGTTTACAGTAGCACCACTCTTCCTAATCACTATGTCGAAGTAAAGTAATTGATTTTTTAATATAGTTCAGGAAAGTTTTCAGTCCCTTGAGCACTGTTCAATTATACAATCTAACTTACGATGTTTTTTATCACTGGGCCAATTCTGATGTATGGGATCTTTCTTCGCTGAAGAAATAGGATCGAAAGTTTTTCCATTGGAAGTATAGGGATCAAAATCACTAGACGTCTACCTGAACTGCTTAAATCTAACATTTCAAATATTAGATTTAAGCAGTTAGTGCTCAAGGAACTGAATGCTTAACTAAAGACAACCACAACTAGCAAAATATTTAATTAGAAAAATATTTTCAGATATTAAAATATATTATATTGAAAACATGATTTAAATATATTATATATTTACAAATATACAGTATATTAGAGATTAATATTGTAAGTTAAAGCTAGAGGTTGCAAAATTAATTTTGTTTACTTTTTTACTGATACAAGTATATTGGGAATATATAGGTAAGGCCAACACGGTGTTATAGTAATTTACGTTATGAAAATATGTAATACCATCACATGATATGTAAAATAATCCCTTGAGCAGTAATGAGAAATATCAGACACTCTTTAAAACCAGAAAACAAAAATGTGTAGTCATGAAAAGTTAGGGAGTTGGCAGTAACGCATCATATTCTGGCAATGTTTTTCAACGAGAGTTACGGCTATGATTTAGTAATAAACATTATCAAATTTCCTCTTGGTTGTGGCATTCCCTTTAATGTTGTTTTCTTGCAAATGTAAATTATGATCAATATCGGAAGTTTAAGTATTTTACATTATCTATGGGGATTTGTGGAAAAAAATTAAAAATCTTAACAAATGTTAACTGATATCTAAGATGTTGCCTAGATTAAGATTCAAATCACCCTCGAATTAATCGCAGTCCTGCGTGGCGATTCTGATTAACACGTTTGATTCATTTTTATTGGAGTGCTAAAAATATTGTTCTAAAATACATCAAATATCGAGAGAGTATTAAATAAAAGTTATCTCGATTGTATGCACTAAAGATCACTACTTTCTGCTTCAAAAAAGAAATTTTGCTCCTCCTTAAATTCTTCCAGAAATTCATCCATGCTTTCAATCAGGTGGTGATTTGTTAGCGGTCCATTGGTTCCTCCGTATTCAATTGGCAAAACAGCGGGTGAAAAGTGTTCCAGCAAAGTGCCTTTGTCTTTTTCATGAAAAATTACCTGCAAAATAAATTGGGTTAAAACATGGGAATTTAAAGCACACTGACGTCTTTTATATTATGATATGTTACCGAAATTAAATTAAGTCTACTCACAAACTACGCAAAAGGACAACATGTTTCAATTTAGAATTGCAACCATATTTTTATGCAAACGAACACCTCAGAATGGTAGACAGGAGAGTACCACACGAGTGAATACGAAACTTTGGGGGTTTTATTGCTGTTACCTACTTGCAGCTGAAGAAATCACGTACAGGTGCGATACTCTAGAAACCTTATTTTCAGATCTTGACGAAAGAGGAGTACTTTACAGTCGGAGAATGAAATAGAACTGTTAGAATGCAGAAATTCGGATTCAGACCGACAGACTTTGTATATATCCAAAATTATGATACGTCGACTCCAAGATCGCAGTCGGGAGCATGACTATCGCAAAACGACCAAAAAGTACTCGTCCGAAGACAACTAAGTCCGTTATAATACCAAAACCTCTTCCTTGAAGATCGATATAATACCGAAACCTCTTCTCTTGAAGATCGATATAATACCAAAACCTATTCCAGAATGTCCTCAGTGTCCATGCGGCACATCCGAAAGGCTGTGAGATCTTCTACAGGGTCACAGAAAGTGTCACACTGTTCATAATCAAATGCAACAGGCAGGTCTACAGTCGGGACCCCTGCTGTACTGAATACCGCTGTCTGCGGACACATGACAATCTGGTTTGTACGAATTTATGCATCCGTTTTCTTCGGCGGATCCACAATGATGTGAGAAGCGATTGGTTCCGACGACTCTATTCGCTGTGGGCAGATGAATGCCAGCGTGTATCGACACATCATGAGTAGTACTGTGATATTTTTATATGGTGCGGTAGGCTACAGATTCCTCTTTCTGAATGATGACGTACGACCTGCATGTTATTGCCTTCGTACTCTTGTGGTTAGAGTGCACGAAGGTAATGGTATTTCACGTCTACTCCTATCGCCAAATAATCCTGTCCCAGAATCCTATTGAGTACTTCTGTGATGCCTTTCACTTGCAAAGGTGTTTGGAAGGGCTTCGCCCAGGCGCCCGCGAAGAGTTCTGAGTTTTGATTTGTCAAGTCTACCAATGGTATCTGGTTATCCTAGGAGCGCCATTCCCTACGACGACCAGGTACCTCTGGTTGTCTTCCGTAGTACCCGCAAGGCTGAAAGGAGGTACGTCGACGATATTCTATAACTTGTTGTGTGGCCATTTCTATCATAGCATCACCGATAGATTTTTTAACAGAATAATGCCCAGCCACACCCGATACGATTCTCCCTGACCTGCCTCCTTAATGTCGACACCCTTTCATGATAATATCTGTCTCTCGGCCTCTCACCGATCGAACATTTTTGGGATATGATTGGTCGCCACCTACGCCCATCCCACAATGTCGGCGAACTAGCCCACAATTTGGACACCATCTGGCATACTAAACAGTACCTGAGGACAGATCCGTGAACAGAATGCGATTATCTAACCGTTTGTACCCAATCCAGAGGTGGCGCTACACGTACTACTTGTTCCATTCCTGCAGCTGTTTTATCCGAATAAATAGCCAAAATGTTGAGGAATTGCAATTATTGCCTTTCCTATAAATGTACATTGCACATACCAATTTTCATCTCGAGTGAATGATCCCTTCTGGGTGCTTCTTTTTTTATGTTTGTTTGTTTGGTTTTTATTAGGGTGTATTTCAGAAATGTAACCCGTCATCTAATTCTTTTGAAATCCTTGGCTCCCTGCTCCATAAAAGTTGTACAGCAGTGTTCTAGTGTGAAAACATAAACTACGCCAGCTCCAGTCTGGAACACCATAAAACGTTTAAATGAACGCGTTACTTAGATTCAGACTATTTGGGTTTATGCTAAATATTCTTTCAAACAAGCCTATGCACAAAGCACGTGACAAGTGTTTTGTTTCACTCTACTATTGTTTTCATGAGAAGACAAAACTTACTTTAGAGTTGTTCTTTTCTGACAGAAGTGGTCTCACGACCCCACAAGTCCACATCAACGGCCGTGGTAAGTTGAGTACATGTATTTGTGCAAACTTCAATGGGATGCACTTCTGCAAAATAAAGAGGACACAGACATTTTCTGGTAGGTATCCATATGTATGTTAATTCAGTAACAGTAAATGTAATTCAGAATCAAAATTGCATGTTTGATAACCTGATATCCATAATTAAAGTTTACAGTTCCAAGAGTGACGTACTACAGTGGTGTAAACGTATGTCAAAACGACAAATCTGTTGCGATACATTCTGTCAGCGTAGCTCAGTTGGGAGAGTGACTTACTCCTGAGTGAGGAGACATGGGTTCGATGCTTGTCGCGGGCAAACTTGTGATTTCGTAAGCTGCACATATAATTATTGCTCCACATTACTTCAATTTTGATATAAGGACTCCTTAGGCAACAAGATTTTCTTTGCAAGAGAAACAAAAATTATTTCCGAAATTCACCTTCCGGGTGATAACTGGCAATTCGTCACAGTAGAGAAAAATGCTAGAATGCAAAAAACTTACAGTGCAGAAGACAACTTTTGTGATTACACAACAACATATTCGATATGATCTACTTCATTTTCTGCAACATGCTGAAATCGCAAAATAACATGCTCAACCCGAGACGAAAGTGTCTTACAGAAATTGTTTTGAATAACGCGCGTGCTGCTTGCCTTGAAGCCCACCAAGTTCGTTATGTGCCAACGATAGACGATGTTTTTAAGATGTCCATAAAGCCAAAAGTCGAACGGGTTGGGATCCGATTAAAACGTTAGCGAAGTTATAGGAAACTGGCGGTTGATTATTCTTTCGTTAATAAAATGTGCCTGCAGCAACCACTTGACAGTCGTTGCCATGTGAGGAGAAATATCATCATTCATAAAAAAAATGTTGAATAGGGGCACTACCTCTGTTAAAAAGTTTGAATCCCAGTCCGCCAAAAGTGAGCATATCGCTGGCCATTGGGCGTGTATGTAAAGAGGCCAGCAGGACGAGTTCCTCGAAATAGAAGAATCGAACGATGAATTTCATTGTAAAACGAAACAAAACGATGAATATTAGAGAACGGAGTAGAATCCGACGCGCGGTGTGTGTTTTTGTGTGTGCGCGTATTTTCTGTTGCAAAAAATCTGCGGTTTTGCATAATAACAGTAGCTGAGAATGGGTTTCGTTTATTCACAAAATGTTCTGTCGCAATTCGTTGTTCAATTCAACCCAAGCAGAAAACCGCAGTACTCATGCTTATCGTGCCCTCAGTCAAGAGAAATAAATTGCTAAAACATGGGAAATCTTGAAAGGATAACAGCGCAGTATTCATCTTAGAATATTCTAGACTGCGCTTGAGGACGTGTCTAAAGACCGAGCAATACACAGCGAGATACTGTTTTCGAAGGTATTTGGCGTCCTGTCCTGCGCTTTACAAGGTCTGCTGATCGACTGGGTTCCGTCCTCTACCAAGCCCGACCTCTAAAGAACCCGTCTCTTCAACATCAGGATCATTTTATGTAACCCATTTGCAGCCTCTAGACCCGTTTTTAAGCCCTTCAACGTTCTGAACTTGAGCAGTGCATTGGGACACAGCTGCTATTCCTGTAAAACAATTTTACGAGAATTTCGATCTCTTGGGGACAGTTCAGCTTTTGAATACGTTGACTACTCACGTACAGAGAAATGACGAATTTCGTAGATGCCTGACTTTATAGAAGCTGCTTTTGAAACATGCCACACTGCGGCACTTGTAATTTGCATATTTGGACCATCACAGGGCAACTGCAGCTCCTTGTTGTTACATACGTTTACTGCGCCACTGATCTCTCTAGAGGGGAATTTTAGAACTTATTTTTTGCTTTTCTTTCAAACAATATTCAATATCCTCAGGAGAAATCATATGAAATTTGAAGTCATCACGAGCAATAGTTCCACCTGTAGTGATCCTGGAACTGTGAACTTAAATTATGGTTACCCGGTAAATTTAAAAAAATCATTGAATACCTTTTGGCAAAATATACCCCGTTACAAAGCTGGTCTTATGAATACTTTTTATGTACCATAATTGTATCTTGCAAAGCTTTGTATCATATTTCAGGGTAAGAAAATTACGGTAGTTACCAGAGGCGTAATACAGTTTCATATACACAGTCAAGTCACATTATTGTGACCACCTACTACTTTTGAGGTCAACAGCACGTAGCCAATGAAAGAAGGCAGGTGTCGTGAGCAGACTTGGTGTGTATATAAGGTATGCTGAAAGCATTCTGAGAACATATCAATCGTTGCTGTCATAGATAAAAGGAGCGACTTATCAGAGCAGCAAAAAGGGATCATTATCGGCTTTCGAGTCAAGGGTGGCAGTATTTCTGAAACAGCGCTGTTTGTGAACTGTTAGTGTGCTGCTGTGGTTGAAATGTATCGTGATTGGAGAAATGGCACCATTGCGAATAAGCGACTTGCAAACTGCTGAGCACCACGTGCCATTGATGTGAGACGTGAACGTTGGCTTCGAGGGTGTGTGAGAGCCGACCGACACGCTGCAATGGAGCAACTTACTGGCCGAATAAACCAGCAGGGGGCTACCCCAAAGAAGTGTGTCTAAAACGACAGTTCAGCGAACTCTGCTGCGAATGGGGCTCCGATGCAGACGGATGGTCACTGCACATATACTAATGAAGGTGCGTCGGCAGAGAAAGCTTACATTTGCACGGCAGTATCGGTATTGGACCTCCGCTGATTGGTAAAGGATTGTTTTCTCCGCTGAGTCACGTTTTCTGCTTCTTCGAACGGATGGACGTTTGCTTATAATGCGAGAAAAATCGGAGAACAAACACACTTCAACCATTGCAGGAAGAACACAAGCTAGTGGAGTCAGCGTTGTGGTCTGGGAAATGTTTTCGTATCATCCCCTGGGTTTGCTGGTACCTCTGGAAGTCACTATTGACCAAATTCGTTATGAATCTATCTTTTTAGACCATGTATGCCCACACACGCTGATTGTCTTCCCTGGGGCGGAAGGGATCTTCTAGCACGATAATGCGACGTGTCACATAGCTAGAGCTGGAAATGTCCGAGAGTGGTTGGAACAGCACCATGAAGACTTCAAAGTACTTTCTTGCCCCCCCCCCAATTCCCCAGACTTAAACTCAATTGGGCATCTGTGGGACCACTTCGATCGTGTTGTTCGCTCTATGGATCCTGCACCACGCACCCTCCAGCAGCTGTCAGATGCAGTGCATGCAGCGTGGCTAGGCATACTAGTGAACACCTTCCAGCACCTGATTGAGTCTCTCCCAGCCCGTCTAGCTGCTCTCCGCGCTGCACATGGCTGTCACTCTGGATATTTGCTGGTGGTCACAATAATGTGACTCTGCCGTGTATATATGCTAAGACATGACCCAGTACAGAACAACAAAAACCTCAATGTATAGATAATTATCAAGATTTTGTAAACTTGACGCAAACTGCAGCAAACAAAACAGTCTGTGAGCAATCGAACAAGAAAAGAATATATTTGATCCCCGTTCCGTTAGCATACAGAAAGATCCGCTTTTCACGACATGCGGCCATGATATTCTATACGTGACTTTATTTCTTTCGCTCACCGAATTTCACCTACGAGGTGTATTTAGATATTTAACATTTTCTGTGATATGTGTTCAAAGAGCAAACACGTGGCACCGGGGATTCTCTTTAGGCGGAGTTGCAATAGGAGTAACGCGTTAAGAGCGTACGGATACATAACGGTGCAAGAGACGACTTCCTGAACTACTTGGCGGGCCAGTCTGCGATAATCCAGCCTCCAAAACACAGAAACTAACTGGCGAGCTCTGAAGCAAAAGTTCAAAAGCCATGCTTCAAAATCGAATGAGCAGTTGCCTGATAGACTCAGGGAGTATTTGTTCAGACATGCGAGTAGAAAGTACCATTTAGACTATAATATGAAATTAAATAAATTTATTCAGTGTACAAAGTGGAAGAAGCGGCTGGGGGAGATTTAACGACCACTTGTGAGCAACTCAATTGACCATAAGCAATCGACCGTCTTTAATTTAGGGTCACTGGTTGCAGGGAAGGGACACTCTCTCTCTCTCTTTTTACGCTTTCCAACCGTAGGTTGAAGAAGCGTATATACTCCAGCTTTGTCCGTACGTCTTTCGGCACGATAACTCGCTTAAAAATGGTTCGATTTCGACGATATTTTATTATGTGGTAGGCGAACACCTGGGAAGGAACCCTATTGAAAGTGAACGAAATGGGGTCAAATGCCACGGCATAGGAGCGGGATCCATTCCATTGCCCTTATGCGTCATAACTTGCGTAAGTACGGTTCGATGTCGATAAAATATTAGCATATTGTAGGTTACAACCTGGGGACGAACCCTATTGAAAATGGACGAAATGGTTTCAAAGGTCAGGACATAGGATCGTGAGCCATTTCACCGCACTTATCCTATACTATTAAGGTGGACGTCAATTAATTTTGCTTCCTATACTTCACAATTAATGTGTTCCCAGGGATGACAATTTGAGCATCGATTAAAATAACTTCGTATTGTAACTTGGAATACTTAATATTTCCTAAAAGATAACCATATTATATGAAAAATCAATAACTTTTCGTTTGGTGGTGTTGGAACCAGAAAAAAGATGGTGCGACCTGTACTGTGAGGACGTCATTAGACAAACAAATGTTGGATTTCATAATTATGGTAATGTTTTAGAAAATATTAAGTATTCCAAGTTATAAAATGAAGATATTTTAATCGATGTTCAAATTTTCATCCTTGGGAACGCATTAATTGGGAAGAATGTGTGTACATATTTTTTCCATTGAAAGTACAGGAAGCAAAATTACTTGACGTCCTCCTTAAAGGAGCAATCCTTGAATGTATGTAAATTTTATTTTGGAAACGGCTCTAAGGATTTTGATGAAAGTCGTTAACCTACCGTTTTCTGGTACTAGAAATCGATTTAGCTTGATTTCAACTTTAGGAAAATTCGTTTAGTGCGTTAATATATCAATCACACGTCCTAATCTCGCAATTGATATATTAACGCGCGGTCATGCCATCTGTCTCATTACGTCACGTGTTGTCTGTGGATCGCATTAAAGTTTAATGACGTCACACGCTTACGAGCAGATGGTCGCGATTCCCATCTGCCTCATTACGTCACGCGTTGTGTGCGTATATCCTTCCGCACGATAACTAGCGTAAAAATCGTGCGAATTTGATGAAATTTTAGTATGTGGAAGGGGGAACACTGGGAAGGAACCCTATTCAAAGTGAACGAAATGGGGTCAAAGTTCAAGACATAGGAGCGGGATCCATTCCACTGCTCTTATGCGTCATAACTAACGCAAAAAAGGTTCGATTTCGATGAAATTTTAGTATGTGGTAGGGAACCACCTGGGGACAAACCCTATTGAAAATAGGCAAAATGGGGTCAAAGGTCAGGACATAGGAGCGGAATTACTTCCATCGCCATTGTGCGTCATAACTTACGTAAATATTCTTCGATTTGGATGAAATGTTAGTATGTTGTAGGGGCCTGCCTGGGGACGAATCCTGTTGAAAATGGGCGAATGGGATAAAGGTTAGGACACAGGAGGGGGATCTATTCCATAGCCTTTATGCATCGTAACTTACGTAAAATTGCTTTGATTGCTACAACACTTTATCATGTTATTTCGGAAATATACCGAACCGGTTCTGTTGAATATAATCGAAATGGGATCAAAGGTCAGGGCACAGTAGCAAGATTTATTCCACAACCATTATCCTCACAACTTGAGTAATGATTTCTGGTATGTTGGAAAGCGTATTATAATCAATGCATTGCATGATTTTACTAACTTGTTAAATAATTGGTTTTAGAAAAACATATATGCCTCTCCGGCAGAGGCGTAACTAGGGCGGAACAGGAGGTGCGGCTGCTCCTGGCGCAGCACACGAGCGGGCGCAAAAATAACTGCTTACAATTTGCTTACAATTTAAATTGGAACTTTTGCATCGGGTTTTGGTGCAGTTTTTTGCGTCATACTTTGTCATTTGTCCATTTACGAAATTCGCTTATGTGTTTCGCCAATTACGGTAGCCTTGGCAAGTTAAAATTCGCATTTCTTCTTCAAAATATTAAGGGGATGTAAGTTCCTGACATTCAGAAGTGAAGGAGCGTTTATAAGTACGTTGAAAGATAAGGATGGCGTTCAAATTGCTGATGATTCTCTGGAGGCTATTCGATTATTACTGCAACTGCGAGCCACTACTGCTAGTTGAATTCGCCCAGTTTTATGTTACGAAGGTCTGAACTACACTGCTGGCCACCC
The DNA here is from genome assembly GCA_039090855.1 of Macrothele yani. Classification (NCBI taxonomy): domain Eukaryota; kingdom Metazoa; phylum Arthropoda; class Arachnida; order Araneae; family Macrothelidae; genus Macrothele; species Macrothele yani. The sequence continues at coordinate 74,055,246 of CM077010.1, read as the reverse complement.
AAAATGCAACACCAAGAAGGAAGCATCCGATTTGCCTGAAATTCGCAGCATGCGTCGCCCGCGAGAGGACATGCAAACGATTAGCATTACAGGATATATGCAAATCATAAGCGCCCGGCACGCAACCGAGAAGCATTATAAGAAGGATGCACAGAAGGCGGGGTATAAGTAGTGGAAGTGTGTTTTGCTGCCCGACCTGTGCGTGGGAGCTTCCTGATGCCTCGTCGCAGAATACGGCAGTCATTCCAGCACGTTTCGGAGTTCGATAGAGGGCGAATAGTGGCTTATCGCGACAGCGGTTTATCGTACTGAGACATCGGCGCCCGTGAGGGACGACATCCAGCCTCCGGGAGGCGAGTATGGATTCGGTGGGTGCAGGAGGGACGGACAGGCTGACGTGAGCAATTGCCGCAGCCGCGGCACACCACCGAACGAGAGGACCGGCATGTTGTGCGGCGGACATTGACGAATCGCACCGCCACATCACGAACGTTAGCGCAGGAATTGGGGTGTGTTTTGCAACAGCCTGTGTCAGCAGACACCGTTCGACGTCGTCTACAGGAATGGTAACTTGTCGCACGGCGCCCATTGCTCCGATTACCATTGACGTTCCACCACTGGCGCGTGCGGCGGCAGTGGGACGTTGAAAGCCGCAACTGGACTACGGAATGGTACGACATTGTCTTCTCCGACAAATCCCGTTTCTGTCTGCAACATCACGATGGTCGGATCCGCGTGTGGTGGCACCGCGGCGAGAGACTGTATGACGCCTGCATTATGCATCGCCGTACCGGTCCGTCGCTTTGCGTTACAGTTTGGGGCGTAATTCGATATGACACCCGCAACCCTCTGGTACGCATCGCCGGTACACTCAACAGCCACCGCTACATCTCCGACGTTTTCGAGCCTGTAGTCCTCCCTTACTTGCTGGACCTCCCAGCGGACACTTTTCAACAGGACAATGCGCGCCCGGACGTGGCACACATCGTGCAACACTTCTTCATGGCCCACTAGGTGTTACTGCTGCCGTGGTCCGCCTGTTCTCCCGATATGTCGCTCATCGAACACGTCTGGTCGCTGATCGGCTCCCGAGTGGCCCGGCAAGCACCACCCGTGGCTACGCCTGATGAACTGTGGCAACGTGTGGAAGCAGCCTGTACCGAAATACCCCAAGCACACATGCAAAGCCTCTTTCGGTCGATGCCGCGGCGTGTAGCAGCCGTTAATGCCAGCCATGGGGCCACACGAGCTATTGATGTCTGCGTGTTCCACAAGTCGCACGGGCCTGTAAGCTCAATCGTTTCATCTTTGTATCTGTTGTTATGTGTCCCGTTGATCTGGCTTTGCTATCTCGTGTTTCTTTCTTGGTGTTGTATTTTGGGTGGCCAGCAGTGTAGATGGGAAAAGTTGAACAAGCAGTCACAGTTTGATCGTTCCTCCCACGTACAGATAGCAGATAACATTAAGGTGTGATGTTAATTTTGTTTTGTCGTGCATTGTGTGTGAGAGAGAGAGAGAGAGAGAGAGAGAGAGAGAGAGAGAGAGAGAGAGAGAGAGAGAGAGAGAGAGAGAGAGAGAGAGATAGAGAGAGAGATAAAGAGAGAAAGAGAAAGGTACAGGAAGAAATAGAAAAAGACAGAGAGAAAGAAAGAGAGAAAAGACAGAGAGAGGTAGAAACAAGGAAAGACAGAAAGAAAGAGAGAGAGAGGACAAGACAGAGAGGATAGATAGAGAGAAAATAGGGAAAGAAATAAAGAGTGAGCGAAAGAAGATGGGGCGCAATAATTTCTGGTTCGCCCAGGGTACAGAAGTGTCCAGCTCTCCGGGATTCAAACGCCTCTGCTCTCCGAGATTCGAACACGGACTAATCACTGACGAATGGTCAGGGGCTAGAACTAAGACCATGGACTACTAGTGCACCCAATATGGTGGCGAAGTGGCTTTGAAAGGTATTTATTTTAGAACATGCTGGTAATTATCTATGCAGTTCTAGAATTTACGAACTTACTATTTTGCGCTGTTCTTTATGCACAGGAGTTTGCATCCTCGGAGAGCTCAACGTAGTTGAAAACCTGCCTACGATCCGAATAACAGGATTCGTGGATCAAGTTTAATAAAAAAAAACCCTGCGTTTTCTTAATATTTTTGTTAATTTCAAGAATATTAAATAATTAATTTTTTTCAACTTTGAATTTCCAATATTTAGGTACCATTATTTCAAGAAAAAATAAAGGTACTGTTCCAAAAAACGTTTTGTGAATTCATTCATGGAAACTGTGAATTCATTCATGAAAAAGGAATTAATTCATGAAAACTGTGAAGCTAAATGTAATCATAAAAAAGGGTTTTTTCATTTAAATTAATTTTTCTTCTTGTAATTCTTAATTTTTCAAAAAAAAAATGCGCAATTTAATTTTTAATCATTTATATTAGAAAACTGGCGGGTTCTTATGTGTAAAAAATATTATATGTCGATCATTAGTAGTTACAGAAAAAATGTACCTAAAGTACCAAAAAACTAATTTCGAGAAAAAACAAAACAAAAAAACATTGAAATTGGCATGTGCTTACCGGTAATACCAAAGGGCCAGAAGGCGGGTTGTCTAGCTACGACAACAATACAAAAGAGCTAGTAGACAGTTTGTCAAGCTACGACAACAATGCGAACGAACTAAGACAATATTCAAGCAACGACAACAATGACAATTTTCAAGCTACGACAACAATGACAATTTTCAAGCTACGACAACAATGCGAAGGAATTGCCAAGTTTTCCAAGTTTTGACTACCAGAAATGCGTCTAACACACTTCTTTCTGTGCTAGTAGATAGGTTGTCAACTTACGACAGCAAGAAATATGTCTAACATACTTCTTTTCTCGTAGCTTGACAAATTACGTATCCTTTTTTCAGCAATGTGTCTACGTTTTAAAGCGAAAAAACAACAAAAGATTTTTTTTGCCCAAAATTGCTTACAGAGTCCCCTTATTTGAAGAAATATTTGTGAATCTTGATAAATGTGTCTCAAAAATGTCTCAGATTGTGACGAATCTTTCTTTGTTTTCCTTTTACCTCTGCGCTGATTTTTATTTATTTCCTAAATAATGACCAAAAATATTTCCTGATAGAACAATTACAACAAACACTTCTTCGTCACGAAAATTTCTGTGAACAAAAAGACTAAAACTATTCTTAAAAGCATGAACTATTTTTCCAACCGCGAGGACTACTTCAAGCCAGGGTTGCGGCCAATAACCTTTTCAACTCTTCCCTGGACGTGTTCAGGATTTCACTTGCTTCTGGATATATGCACCGACGATTGTGCGGATTTCATGTTTGAAAAAGACATAACCCCGATCTTTGCACAGGGAAGTAATTGCGAGAGCTAATACACTGAAGCAGCAAATTACTTGAAACAACTACCTAATAACGGGTTGGGCCGCTCACCAGAACACCCTCGATTCTATGTGACACGGATTCAGCGAAATGCTGATATTGTTCTACAAGTATGTTCAGACAAGCGGATGTGATGATGTCTGTCAGTTACCGAATATTCACTGGAGGAGGACCTCTGTTATGAATAGCTCCCTATATCGCATCCAATAGCTGTTAAATTGGGTTACGATTGGGAGACTGCGAGGGTTATAGCAGCACTTTCAAGTCACTGACGAGGTCCTGGAACCATTGTGCGTCAGTCCGAGGCTTGTCGTACGACACACTATCATGCTGGAAGTAATTCCCTCCGTCAGGAAACACGTTGTACATGAAGAGTTGCGCCTGGTCCCTGTTGATTTTAAGATTCCTGGTGGCATTGAAATGCTGTCTCAGTGGTAATACTAAACCCTATGTCCACCAAGAAAGCAGATCCCCAGATCATTACACGGTTTCCAAAGCTGTTACAGTTAACGCTACATAGTTGGGATCCACCGATGCGTGCTGTTAACCCCATATTTTGACAAGTTAATCTGCGTTTATTAACTGAAAACACGATTCATCGAATCAGGTGATCCTTTTCCAATTATCAGGGGTCCGATCTTGGAATTGCCTGCGTCCACTGCAGACGACTTTGTCGGTTTACAGCAGATACAAGTGGTACACGAAAGAGACGTCTATTATTATAGACCCTTCGTGCCAATGCGCAGAGGCTATCTATGTTGAACCGCTATTTACTGCGAACCGCTATTGGCTTTCTATGTTGAACCGCTATTTACTGCGAACCGCTATTAGCTTTCTATGTTGAACCGCTATTTACTGCGAACCGCTATTAGCTTTCTATGTTGAACCGCTATTTACTGCGAACCGCTATTAGCTTTCTATGTTGAACCGCTATTTACTGCAAACCGCTATTAGCTTTCTATGTTGAACCGATATTTACTGCGAACCTCTATTAGCTTTCTACGTTGAACCGCTATTTACTGCAAACCGCTATTAGCTTTCTATGTTGAACCGCTATTTACTGCGAACCGTTATTAGCTTTCTATGTTGAACCGCTATTTACTGCAAACCGCTATTAGCTTTCTATGTTGAACCGCTATTTACTGTTGAACCGCTATTAGCTATTTACTCCTCTTGATACCGCTATTTTACTGCGCTGTTACTTCAGGCCATGGACCTCGCCTGCTAATTCTTACAATCTTCATCAGCTGCCGTTGTCTTCTAACATCCACCACTTGTTTCGACCCACGAAAAGGCCGCTGCAAATGGTTTTGTTTTATGTGCACCACTCAACGTACGACCTCGATTCAGTTCTCCTTAAACGGCCGAGAAGGTTTGCCGTTTCTCCGATACTTGAACCTGCTCGACTAGCTCCCACTGTCATGCCTCTTTCAAAGTCGTTTCAATGACGAGTGTTTCCTATATTACCACTATCTAAGCTACATACACGTCTGAATCCTTTTTCAGTGAACTGTATGTGTACCATATCCACGTGATACACTACTAATTATGAAAATTGTAACACAATGAAATACTGCTGGTAATATACAGTCAGGGACAATAAAATTTGCGCTCCAAGATGGAAGCATCCGATTGAACTGAAATTTTATGGACGTAAGGATACAGATGAATGATAGATATGATGACTAAAACAGAGCTGCAGGAAAATTACAGAGGGATCTGTGGCACGCAGTCCGGTCATGTCCAATAATGCGTCTCACCACCTCGTGCCGCGATACATGCTGCATTACGGTCCGGCATGGAGGAGAACAGACACCTGATGTTCTCCTGCGGCAGACTGGCCCACACGTGTTGGACGGTGTGCCCCAAATTCCTGATAGCACGGCACTGTGGCAGCTGACGTTTCTGCTGGCCCCACACATGCTCGATGAGGGACATATCCGGGGAGCGGGCAGGCCATATTAGTTCTGGACATGACACAGGCAGTCGTGGGCAAACCAAAGTCGTGTGTGGTCGGGCATTATCCTGCTTGTATAGCGCACCTCGAATCCCGGGTAAGAATGGGAGCACAAGGGGCCGTAGGATCTCATCCACACACCACTGGCCCTTAAATAATCTAGGTACCACTACTAGTGTTGATCAGCTGTAGCAGGCAATAGCTCCACAGATCATAATTCCTGCAGTGGGGAAGGTTTCGCTCTCGATAGCAAGGTTGGGACAGTGCCGTTGACCCCGTGACCTCCACACCCGTACATGATGATCATGTGTCCCCAAAACGGGGCGGCACTCATCGCAAAACCCCACACTTCGCCAGACTGTGGCGTTCGACGTCGCTCTGGTTTGGCACAACTGCACACGTAGCTGGCGATGTTTCGGTGTTAATGGCAGCACACGTAATTGGCGCTGGAATCACAGATTTACTGCCGCGAGGCGTCGGGAAATGGTTCGTAGGCACACAGGAGCCGCTGTATCTGCACGTATAGTGGACCGGGTTCCCGTGGAATCCATTCGTACCTGGCGCACGATCCGTCGATCCTCTCTACCGGTGGTCCTCTTGGACTGTACCGAGCCGCCCCGCCTTGTGGCAGTGCCGTCACGTGTCCACTGCTCCCAACACAGGTGGACGGTATGGTCAGAATGATTCACGTGGCGGGCCGTTGGTTGTGCCTACCACCCTGCTGTTTTCAGCCCGATGATCCGATCTCTCTCAAAGTCCAAATTAGCGAAAATTGACGTCTCTGGTGCCTACCCGGCATTCTTGTCACTATGTACTCTTGCTTACGTCGACCGGTATTTTTCGCTTCCATGGGGCATCGACTACACGCTGGTTTATAAGGACTCCGGTTCATGCTTGCAGCGCCACTGCAGGGTGTGGTCATGCGTACTCGCACCAAACGGGATCATTTGCATACCAGCACGCACTCTAGCTATTTGCAAAGTGTCTCTGTTGTAGGATGTTTTCTTCTAGGTGCACGAATTTCATTGTCCGTGAGTGTAGCTTGAAGCATACGGGATATGCACAACGGGTTGAAACATGCAAGTGACTAAAATGTCAGTGAAAATGCGCGTGCAATTTCAGAGCAGTGCCCTCTAAACTTTCCGGTCTTGTGTATCATAGCAGATGTTGGAATCAGGGCCACGGATGGCTTAGTGTTCAACGTTCGTGACTGCTACGGAGAAACCCCAGGTTCGATCCCAGGCAGGTACGAACGATCGAACCACTAAATATCCGCCGTGAGTCGGATATCATGTTAAGCTGTCGGACCTGGGGTAGTGGCCCCTCGGTAATAAATTAGGGGGTGTTCGTCCCCCTTTCTATCTAGCTTCCGTGTCACTTTCCTATCGGGAACTCAAACCCAAATCTCCTAGCTTCCTATTTCTAAGAGTTAGTTAAGACCTGCGATCAGACACTCCCTTCCTATAATCCTCTACATATGATCTGATCTGATGTTGCAATCAGTGAAGAGCCAACATTGAGTCGAAAGGGTGTTTCTTACGTCTCACTTATGCCTCGTCACCGGAAAAGGTCGTATGGCGAATTTGAGAGCGAGGAAGGATCGTTGGGATGAGAGAAACGGGTTTTGTTCTACCGTGAAACTATTACACGTACGGGACGAAACGCTAGTTGAGTGATATGAACATGGCGTCAGTGTACAGATAATGCTCGGATGCACAGAAATCTGGGAAATTGACTGCAAAATCACACGACTGTACGGGACGGCAGACATCATGGAAGTGACCGATCGCACCGCGATATCTACGCTGTTGGCGCAGCAGTGAAGCACTGCCATAGGCCAGGCTTTGTCCTCCAGCACAGTTTGACCTAGTCTGTTTAAAAGAGGAATAGATGCTAGAAGCCCAATGTTGCGCATTCTTTTGACCCTCATTCACATAAGTCTCTGGCTGCAATGGTGTCTCGAACATAAACATTAACACGTTGATTGGCAACAGGCCGTGTTTTCTGCCTAGTCACGATTCAGTTCGTTGCTCCGTGATGGTCGATGACATGGTTGTGAGTGGCAACTTGCAGCGTCAAAGCCAAGAGTCATGGGTTCGGAACGTCACTGGGTTCCATCCATTCGAGATCTCACCTGATACGAATTGAGGATCCCTCAACAACCCGGTATACAACAGGGATGTTTTAGAGGCAGGGGTGATACCCTTCCTTCGGAGTTATCCTGGCGTTGTATTCCAGCAGGACAATGCTCCGCCACATGTGGCCCGGAAAGTCCAAGACTTTTCCCATGCACGGTGGATAAAATTTCTTCCTTGACTTGCACGTTTGGCGGATATTGAACATGTCTGGGTCACGGTAGATAGGCAACTGGCTAGTCAAGCGGCTCCGCCAAACACTATAAATGGACTCTGGTCTTGAATATAAGCAACATGGCAGGATAATCCCGAAGACGATATCAAAAACCTCTATCATTCAGCGACACACCATCTAGAGGCTGTTATTATTGCTCGAAGTGGCTTCACACGATACTGAGTTTTTAAGCAAAAACACTTGTGTTAAGTGTGCAAGAGTTTTACTCTTTTTGCAATAGATGCAAATTACAATCGGAATAGTTACGTCACTGATGACGCTGCGATGCCGAACTTTCGGCTAATAAAGCGTGGAACAGAGGATCATATAAAGCCACTAGGTTTGTCTGAATAAGTCTTTCGTAACGGAAATTACTGGCGGTGTAACATGGCATGCGATAAGGAGCACATTAGGCATTGTTTATTGTACGAGTTCGATAAAAGAGTACTGCAACCGTGGCCTGCCGCAACATCTGTCAAGTGTATGGGGAGGATACAGTTGATGATAGCACATGTCGCCTTTGGTTTCAGAAATTCCCGGACGGAGACAAAAGCTGTAAAGATCAACTGCGTCCTGGACGTCCATCTGTGATTTCTGACGAGTACGTGGACCCAGCCATAACAAATGACCCACATCGAACCATTCAGGAATTAGCGGAAACGTTAATTCCTGACCGTGGCCTGCCGCAACATCTGTCAAGTGTATGGGGAGGATACAGTTGATGATAGCACATGTCGGTTTTGGTTTCAGAAATTCCCGGACGGAGACAAAAGCTGTAAAGATCAACCGCGTCCTGGACGTCCATCTGTGATTTCTGACGAGTACGTGGACCCAGCCATAACAAATGACCCACATCGAACCATTCAGGAATTAGCGGAAACGTTGTCAGTACACAGAACCACAATCGAAAGACGGATGCATACGCTTGGGTTCATCATCAAGATCGATAACTGTATTCCGCACCATCTTTCTGCAAAACAACGAGAGGAGAGAGTGCGTACCTGTGTTTCTTTGCTTTCTCGTCACAGAAATGAACCGTGTTTGGGACGAATTGTAACGGGTGATGAGAAATGTGTACTGTACTGTAATGTAATGCGTCGACGGACTGTGTGCCAAGATGCGGAGCCTGCTCCATCGACCTCTAAAGGAGGACTGCATGCCAAATGGGTTTTGCTGAGTGTTTGCTGGGATGTCCAGGGAATAATCCACTGGGAGGTATTGGCACTATCCGAACGATTATAAATGCTGACTCCTACTGCCAACGGTTAGATAGATTGCGAGAGCAATTAACGTCGAAGTGTCCAGCAGTCGTCAATCTCAAAGGCGTGATCTTTCATCATGATAACTCCAGACCTCATGCTGCTTTAATCATTCGGCAAAAATTACTGGGCTTTCGTTGGGAAATGTTATCTCGCACGGAGTATTCCCCTGACCTAACACATATGGACTACAACCTTTTTCTATCATTACAGAACGCCTTTGCTCTCCATACCTTCGATGATGTGGGCGATATATGAAAACGGTATTACATGACTTTTTTTACTCTAAAGTACTGGAGATTTTCAGGCATGGAGTTCATCTACTCATAGACAGATGGCAAGAGGCCATACAGAATGATGGCAAATATGCGAAATCCTAGGTACGTTATTTGTTGTGTTCTCCTCCTTCCTTTGTGCCCTACAAAACCGGATAGAACTTATGCACACACCCAATATAACTCTACAAATGTAATCAGTTTTTTTCCTGTGACACGCGGAATGTGTGATGTAAATTTCATTTTAAAAACGCGATTCCTTCTTGGATCTGCAATTTTCACAAACAGTAGTGCACGTGAGTGAAGACGGCACGTGTCTGAGTGTTATAGGAAGTTCCTAATAATTTAATACCTCACCGTAGTTTGCCTTCGAAACTGTAGTGGTATAACTTTCTTGCATCATTCCATGAAATAACTACTTCCATCCGATCTCTTCAGTTCACTTCAAATTAGCATGTGTCTGTACGTCGCCCATTTCGCTGACAAGGGTTGCTAATCAATGGGAATTGCATGTACACACGCAGATCCTCCCCATGTTGTGGGATGCCCGTTCACTTGTGTTAAAAATTATTTTAGTTAATCGTAAGGTTCGCAGGCTACTTTTGGAACATGTACAGACCCTTTAGCGACGGCATCATTTTTTAGTGAAATATTTACTTCGTTTTTGACCTAAAGAAAGATTGTCTTCTGAAAGCTGAATATTTACTGGGTTTACAAGGTCATCGTATGAAGAATTTCTATGAAATCTGGCTTTCTGTTCAATACCAATAAATACTCTCTACCTTAGAAACGAATACATGCATACATTTGTTCAAATTCTGCATACGAAAATCTCATAAGCCTATAATCACAACCACACACAAATCTCGTTTTCTTGTGGAGAAATGAATGTTCTATATGCCGTCAATAATACTTCCATATCGGTTGTATTTTTCAGCACACTTCAACTACCCAAGCTATTATTCAATAATGATTTTTGCACAAACTTTGAAACGTTTGCTATCTTGGATTTACTGAGCGATAAATGAAAGTTTTGTGCACAAATCTGCAGGCAAAAACATGATGCACGGAAACTATCTTTCGGACAAATATATGGAATTTTGCACGTTAGTTAATTTTAAAAATCCTTCTCTTCGTATACGTATTTTTATTAAGCCACTGAACTTTAAATTCATCGTTCGCAAAATAACTTTGCGAACAATCCGGAACGGAGCAGAAAATGTCCAACCCAATATCTTTTGGTAAAACTAACTATTAAAAATGCGACTATCTCTTTTATAATTTCTAAACCGATGATCTAATTAATTACTCGCATTTCGTTCCGCTAAATCATTCATGTCGTAGCTTCTCAATAAACCATCTAAAAATTTGAGTTCAGAAAATAAATTCACAAAAGGTGACATTAAAATGTTCCCTAAGAAAAATTACCAATATTGGAATGATAACTCCTCCCAGAATTGAAAGACTGTTAGATACGAGCAGATTTAATGAGTTGAATTAATCTTCGGAATAGAGTAACAATTCACAGATTATTGTCGTAATCTCATCAGTTGCTTTTGTTTTTCTCGGTACTGAGGATGCAAAATCGATATCTACTTCCATGAATTGACGTCTTTCAATTTCAAAGCAGAGTGGTTCCCGAAATTGATTGTGGCCTTTAATGAAAAACAAATTAAATACTTACGAAAGTAATATGACTCCAAATTCTAACATTCGCCATACAAACTAATATTTCAGACGAACAGCTCACATGACATTCTAGAATAAGGACTACTCCTTTTATCTGTGCGATTGGATCTCGTACTGCGTAATAACAAAATACAATGCCTGCTATTAGTAGCTCTTCAAATGTAGAAATATCGGTACCCCAAAATCCTACAATAAACAATGATTGCAGCATTCAGAGAAATTCAGTTTAATGAAAATGCTAAAAATATTAAAGTAATATGATTGCAGTAAAAAGTACTAAAATAATATGATTATAAAACACTTGCTATTGTACTAAAAGCAAAACAAACTCAAGAGATAAAATAAGGTATCAGTGAAAACTTTGATGCTCGTCGAACTTAAAAACGAAATAAACATTCAATATACAGCTCACACTACACAAAAGCACAATAATAGTACTAAAATGTAAATAATATTTACATTACTTAGTTGAATACAGTGCGTTGGGCACCTGGAAAACTGGATCATGTAAAACAAATGTTCTCTTTCATATTTTTAACGCAAAATAATAAAGAACTGCAGGAAGTGCACTGCTGGCCACCCAAAATGCAACACCAAGAAGGAAGCATCCGATTGGCCTGAAATTCGCATCATGCGTCGCCCACGTGAGGACATGCGAACGATTAGCATTACAGAGCATATGCAAATCATGTGCGCCCAGCACGCCACCGAGAAGCAATATAAGAAGAATGCACAGAAGGCGGGGTGTAAATAGTGGAAGTGTGTTGTGCTGCCGGACCTGTGCGTGGGAGCTTCCTGATGCCTCGCCGCAGAATACGGCAGTCATTCCAGCACGTTTCGGAGTTCGATAGAGGACGAATAGTGACTTATCGCGACAGCAGTTTATCGTACTGAGACATCGGCGCCCGTGTGGGACGACATCCAGCCACAGTGAGGCGAGTATGGATTCGGTCGGTTCAGTAGGGACGGACGGACTGACGTGAGGTATTGCCGCAGCCGCGGCACACCACCGAACGATAGGTCCGGCATGTTATGTGGCGGGCATTGACGGCTCGCACCGACACATCACGAACGTTAGCGCAGGAATTAGGGTGTGTTGCACAACAACCCGTTTCAGCACGTACCCTTCGACGTCGTCTGCAGGAGCGGGGACTTGCCGCACGGCGCCCATTGCTCCGACTGCCATTGACGTTCCACCACCGGCGAGTGCGGCGGCAGTGGGCCGTTGAACGCCGTACCTGGACTACGGAATGGCACGCCATTGTCTTCTCCGACGAATCCCGCTTCTGCCTGCAACACCACGATGGTCGGATCCGCGTGTGGCGGCACCGCGGCGAGAGACTGTATGACGCCTGCATTATTCATTGCCATACCGGTCCGTCGCTTGGCGTTATGGTTTGGGGCGCGATTGGATATGACATACGCACTCCTGCTACGCATCGTCGGTACACTCAACAGCCACCGCTACATCTCCGATGTTTTTGAGCCTGTAGTCCGCCCTTACCTGCAGGACCTGCCAGCCGCCACGTTTCAACATTACAATGCCCGCCCACACGTGGAACGCATCGTGCAACAATTCTTCACGGCCCTCCAGGTGTCACTGCTGCCGTGGCCAGCCTGTTCGCCCGATACGTCGGCCATCGAACACGTCTGGTCGCGGATCGGCAACCGAGTGGCCCGGAAAGCACTACCCTCGACTACGCCTTATGAACTGTGTCAACCTGTTGAAGCAGCCTGGAACGACATACCCCAAGCCTACATCTAATGCCTCTTTCGTTCGATGCCGCCGCGTGTAGCCGCCGTTATTGCCAGCCATGGGGGCCACACGAACTATTGATGTCTGCGTGTTTCGAAAGTCGCACGGGCCTGTAAGCTCAATCGTTTCATCTTTGTATCTGTTGTTATGTGTCCAGTAAATCTAGCTTTGCTATCTCGTGTCCTCCTTGGTGTTAAATTTTGGGTGGCCAGCAGTGTAGTATTTGCTACACAATTCAATATAATATAAAGTATTATGATGTAAGTACATGAACGCAGTTAAAATCATACTATATCGATTGCTGTCATTTTAAATTTCAAAATGTGGTATTAATTTGAAGTGAAAAGCGGCACTAAGTGAGTATTTTACCGTATGTTTTCAACAAAACCGTTTAATGGAATTTCGTTTCAAGTTGAATGGGACAGTTCTCCAATTGACTTTACTTAAGTAACATATTGAAACTCCTTCTGAAGTTGAATTGCATTAAATTATAATCAGGTAATTTAAATTCTCTGTTAAATAGCAAAACGAATGTGGTTTGGTGAATATGTCAAGAAAGAACTAAAATTTTCACTGTTAAGTACACAGAAATATTTTTCTGTGTAAGCGTACTTAACAGCGTACTCAACAATGCGTTTTCATGAAAAGGACAAAGTTTACTTTGTAAAAACAAATAACCTCTGCGGCAATGCTAAAGTACGGCAGAACATTGTGTTCATTTCGTAGTGTTTCACACAGGCTCAACTTCATAAATATATGCATACTTCTGTTAAAAATTAAGGATGAGGTACATTTTGACCAGTCAGAACTCGAAAGAGTGTTTGACAACTAAAAGTGGCATCGATTATAATATGTAACAAGAGTAAAGTGAAAGCACAACAAAATGTTAGAAAGGAGGTACAACCTCACCTGTTGCCCAGTGACAATGTTCCATCAGGATTGCATGAACAGGCTACAGTGCAAAGTACTCATTAGGTAATGTGCCGACAATGCATGTTTGGTACCAGTGTGTGATGTTTATCCTAACTGGTTTAGGAACTTTTTGGTCAAATTGTCCCATTACAGCTGGGGAACCCAGATGAGTAGAGAAATTATTTCTGTGGGGTAAAGGAATACCCCAACAGAAGTAATCGAATATTCACAGAAACCTCTGTAAGACGTGTTGTTTCTTTACACAACACATGTTCATAGAGGTTTCTGTAAATGTTCGATTGAACTGAGTTTTGGGGAATACGGCTATCACTCCGGCCGAAGGAAATCCTTACTAGTCAATACTCAATCAACAGTTGTTCTGTGGTAAGAAGTGGTGTTATCCTCCATAAAAACAGAATCTGTACCCACAACGGCATCAAACTATGGAACTGATGTTACTTCAATAATGGGATGTCTATGAATCACATTATTGAAGTAGCAGTAGGTCGTGGATTTAAAAATCATCGCTACACGGTGATGGTTTCTTGATCCATCAAGAAATCATCACCGTGTTCCATCAAGAAATCATCGGTTCGTCTATTGTCCTTGATACCTGCCTACATCATGACGGCGCGACTGACATAACTTTTTCTTTCAGATCAGATCATATGTAGAAGATTCTAGGAAGGCACTGTCTTACCCCAGGTCTTAAACAACCCTTAGAAATAAGAGGCTAGGAGATTTGGGCTAAAGTGCCCGATAGGAAAGTTACACGGAAGCGAAGTAGAAATGGGGAGGCAGGCGTCCTTATTTATGACCTGGGGACCAGTACCTGGGGTCACACGGCTTAACATACCCATCCGACGCACGGCGGATATTTAGTGGTTCGAACGTTCGTACTTGCGTGGGATCGGCGGATATTTAGTGGTTCGAACGTTCGTACTTGCGTGGTTCGAACGTTCGTACCACGTGGGATCGGCTCCCCCGTGGCAGTCATAAACGATGACCACTAGGAAATCAGTGGCCCCTCTCTCTCTCTCTCTCTCTCTCTCTTTCAACCATGTTTCCGGTATTATACACTGCTGGCCATCCAAAATGAAACACCAAGAAGGACACGAGATAGCAAAGCCAGATTTACTATACACATAACAACAGATACAAAGATGAAACGATTGAGTTTACAGGCCCGTGCGACTTGAGGAAAACGCAGACATCAATAGGAACACACAGCGACCAGATATCAAACATGTCTGGTCGCTGATCGGCAACCGGGCCACTCGGTTGCCGATCAGCGACCAGACGTGTTCGATGGGTGACATATTGGGAGAACAGGCGGGCCACGGCAGCAGCGACACCTGGTGGGCCGTGAAGAATTCTTGCACGATGCGTGCCACGTGCAGGCGCGCATTGTGTTGTTGAAATGTGGCCGCTAGCAGGTCCTGCGAGTAAGGGAGGACAACAGGCTCCAAAACGTCGAAGATGTAACGGTGGCTGTTGAGTGTACCGGAGATGCGTACCAGAGCGGTGCAGGTGTCATATCCAATTGTGCCCCAAACCGTAACGCCAAGCGATGGACCGGTATGGCGATGAATAATGCAGGCGTCGTAGAGTCTCTCGCCGCGGTGCCGCCTCACGCGGATCCGACCACCGTGGTGTTGCAGGCAGAAGCGGGATTCGTCGGAGAAGACAATGTCGTGCCATTCCGTAGTCCAGGTGCGGCGTTCAACGGCCCACGGCCGTCGCACTCGCCGGTGAAGTAACGTCAATGGTAATAGGAGCAATGGGCGCCGTGCGACAAGTCCCCGCTCCGGCAGACGACGTCGAACGGTACGTGCTGATATAGGTTGTTGCGCAACACAACCTAATTCCTGCGCTAACGTTCGTGATGCGGCAGTGCGAACCGTCAATGCCCGCCGCACAACATGCCGGTCCTGTAGTTCGGTGGTGTGCCGCGGCTGCGGCAATACCTTACGTCAGTCCCTCCGTCCCTCCTGCACCCACTGAATCCCCACTCGCCTCACTGTGGCTGAATGTCATCCCACACGGGCGCCGAAGTCTCGGTACGATAAACCGCTGTCGCGATAAACCACTATTCGTCCTCTGTCGAACTCCGAAACCTGCTGGAATGACTGCCGTATTGTGCGATGAGACATCAGGAAGTTTCCCACACACAGGTCCGGCAGCACAAAACACTTCCACTACGTTCAGCCCGCCTTCTGTGCACCCTTCTTATAGTGCTTTTCGGTGGCGTACCGGGAGCACATGACTTGCATATGCCTTGCAATGGTAATCGTTTGCATGCCCTCTCGCGTGCGACGCATACTGCGAATATCAGGTCAATCAAATGCTTCCTTCTTCGTGTTGCATTTTGAGTAACCGGCAGTTTATATAGTCCCACTTTCGCTCCACATGAGTTGTCATTTTTGGTATCTGTTGAAAGGTAAAGCGGCTCCCTTTTGTGATCATTACTTTGGCGATTCGATTTGAAGACCAGTCAACGTGAAACAAAAGGGCAGATAGCAGGCTGTACGATTTGCCTTGGACTAGGATAATAGTTAGAAGAATCATTAAGCCTGGCTTCTGCGGAATGGCAGTGCGAAAGTTCTGTGAACTCTTTCTGAAACTATTGCAGGGAAGAGAATGTTGTGGTAGCCATGTCCCTCCCCCTCACCCTCCATCCTCTGAAAGGGTTGCTGTCGCTGTTTCGTACTGACTGGGTGGGAGAAGCTGTCTTGAGGCAACATTCGATTGTTTGTGACTGGAAGTGTTAACAAAGCCAGTTCTTTTCTTCTCGCATCTTTTATATTCCTAGGTTTTTAACTAAGATCTAAGCACGAACTGCAATCTAAGCACGATAAAATACTGAGAACTTAGGAATATTCTTGATAGCACGGAATAATCATCATCGATTTCTGACATCTTTATTTGTTTTTTTGGCAAATGACGGTTACAAAGATTTTGGATTTTCTTGATAGGATGGTTAACCTATTAGATATATAGAATACATACATTTTTAGCAATCTGCATGTTTGCATTTTGTTTGAAGGAATTGTAGCGTTTTCCATGTAACGCACTTTTAGTTTGTGTGTCTTCAAGGCAAGGATGCTGGATATGCACGTCCTTTGTTCGAGCAACGGAAAAATTCAAGAGTCTTTTTGTTGTTGCATATTTAAGCCTCTTAAAAGATTCTTGAATATGCAATATGAAGATATAGGAAGAGGTGGCCTATGTGAAGATATTTAGAATGACAGATGAAATAGATTCTGGACGAGGTGACAATATAAAAGGATGTTTACAAAGATTTGCAGAAGTAAATGTAAATGTTTCTGTTCATAAAATAAGTGTCTTTGAGAAACTTCGAAGAGGTATATGTGTGGTATATATTTGCAGTGTTAGATGCAACAGTTTTTGGTCATGATGTGAGAGTCTCTAACATAAGTGGACCAAGTAAGTGCATGTGTCCCGTACTAAAGGTTCGCCCAAAGATTGCGCAGTACAGAGATTTCATTATTCTGGAGCATCTGGGAGTTTTCCGGAACAAAGACAGTGTAAAAGCTTCCGACAAATAATCGTGCTGCATAAATCACTCAATTGTGCTCGCTAGCAGACAATTAATCAAATGGTCCTCAGTAGTTTTCTCACTGAGTTTTGCCATTATGACAAGGTAACACTCATCTGACTGACTTGTGTAAGGAGGACTAAGTCTGGAAAATCATCTGACAGCATTGCCGTTTCTCCTGAAATTTGATCCATTCGGTGGCCCTGTGCTGAGTGCTACTTCAAACTTTCTGCAGACATCGATCACAGTCCTACCTTTTTCTAGCTTGACGATATAATTCGGCCTACGGTAAAATTATTCACACGATATCTCTGAGACATACTTTTGTTATACTAGACATAACGTTTCTCATTCCGTCACTGAAATACATAAAAACCATAATGAAATCATATGAAATACGACTCAGCCTCCTGCCTATGTACATTCTCCGCAGTTGTCAAGCGAGCATAGTAACTTTGCAGAGGGGCTGCGCATCATGAAATATTTTCATATGTAAGTCGTTCAAAAGGTAAAGAAACTGACGTCATAGCGCCAAAGCAAACCCAAACCTCACGCAAAATATGCAGCTGCCTGTGTCGGAACCTTCGTGGTCAGTCACGTAACGACCCGTTGTTACAGCGCTCCGTTAGTTCATTCTTGAAGTAGACGGCGTAGAGTTGAAACGTGTTTCTCTAACCCAGTGCGGATTTAAAAAATGAAGCAAAGATTAGTTATAAAATATTGTGTGCGTTTGAATACGAGGTAACAGGAAAGCCCGAACATATTAAAACATCCTAAAAGGAAGATACCTTGTCCCGTGCAAAATATTTGAGATGCGCAAGAAATTTGTAAAAGGTGAAAAATGTCTGAAAAATTGACCCCGCTCCGATAGGCCTTCGACATGGACTCTCTTCTTCTCTATCTCGTCCGCCCATGGCGGGTTGGAGTTCCGCGAAGACGATAATTCGCCCCTGAGGATTACTGGCAAATTAATTCATCCGGCTTGCCATTCCTTTGCTGCATACGGGTAAGGAAAAAAGTGCGTCTGGGGCCAATTTCACAGGAAACGATCTGCGCATTCATGTCCCCAAACATAGGGAGTGTGCTGAAAACTTCGGATAAACTGCAGACAAAAAGGCCGGCAGGAACTGGATTCGAACACCCGTCAGAAATGTCCGCCTTCCTCAAAACGCCGTTCCGACAGCGACTACTGAGGTTAATGTCAATGCCACTGAAGACCGCCGAATGACCGTTGAGGAGGTTGCTAATTGATGCAGACGTCCGTTGATGACACTGTGAGAAGCCAGTTGGGATACCGAAAAGTCGCTGGAAAGTGGATTCCCCACTTGCTCGCGGATTAGCGTAAAGCAAACCGTTTCACGACATGTGGCCTATGTAAGTGCCGGGCTACGACATAAGCCACACTATTTGGATAGAGTCGCAACATACACTATATTGACAACAGTCAGCGAACACCTAAAATAGAAATACAACATAGCATTTATTGACATACATTAGTATGATGTCGGTCCACATTTGGCCTTAATGCACGCACTGACCCTTCGAGATAAGCTTTCGACAAGGTTTTGGAACACAGCGATAGGCATGCGCTTCCATTCAGTATATATTGCAGCCACTAACATTTGCTTAGTAGTAGGTCTTGGTTCCAAACTTCTTATGCGGTGCTCTAATTCATCCCATAGCTGCTCTATGGGATTAAGATCAGGGCTCTGTGCTGTCGAGTCCAAACACGATACGGAATTATCGTAAAAAAACGCCGTAACAGTCCTTACATTATGGCCTGCCGCATTTTACTGCTGGTACCAACAAGGCTTGGTTCCATGGTATTGCCACAGATTTGGTAGGGTATATTTGTCCAGAATATCGACGTAGACGTGATGGTTAACTGATTTGTCCACAATATCCAATGAGCCGGGACCATACCAGGAACCCCCCCCCCCACACACACACACTAGTACACTGCCAGCTCCAGATTTTACCGTAGGAATAGTACACTGTGGTAAATAGCGTTTCCTCCGGCTGCCGCTATACCCACACACGGCCATGAGACTGATGGATCGTGTATCTGGATTCATCAGTCGAGAGTAACCGTTTCCGTTGATCGACGGTCCACAATAAATACACATGATAAACGACGAGTAGCATTCGAATGGAGATGAAATGCTTATAAACAGCCGCACGACCACGGTAGCCAATGGAATGAAGTTCTCTGTGAATGGCAAGTGTACATACCGAGGTTCCAGCATTGTTAATCACCTGAACACTGAGGTCTTGCGCAGTACTCCGTCGATTAGCTGTAACGGCTCTCCTGAGTATTAACAAATTTCATTGAACTCTTAGGCATAAAATAATATAGGCGCACCATAAAGTGGGAAAAACAATAATTAAACAATGAATGGAAGTAATGACAATATCAACAGATGAATGAGGCTACGCCGGTCAAAATAATATGAAAAAATTCTAAAGCCCACAAAAAGGTGGTAAAATACACAATACACAGAGATAGAAAAGAACACGAAAGCAATTACAATTGGCACTGGCAATAGCCAGGAGTAATCGAGGAACACATAACAACAGAAAAGGACATCCAACACGGCACTATGCACTATCTACCAGCAAATAATTGGACACCTGTGATAGCAAAGGAAAACGAAGTTTATTCACCTTCAATAGTTGGTGGAGCCTCCACGAGCGGCGACTACAGCTGCGACCTTCCGGGGCATACACTCAACCAGGCGTTGTACGCCGCTTAGCAGTATTTTCTTCCACTCGGCTTGGAGAAGACAGGTCAGTTCCTTCACCGATTTTGGACGGTGGGGCACCCCTTAAGTCGACGCTCCAACTCGTCCCAGTGGTGCTCGATAGGGTTAAAGTCCGGGCTCTGCGCTGGCCAGTCCATTCGATTAACCCATTTATCACCATACCAAGCCATGGTAGACCTCGCAACATCACAGGTGGCATTGTCATCCTGAAAGTAACATGGGTCCACCCCGTTAAACTGCCACAACGTAAGAAGCGCATGGACTTGCAAAATGGTGCAGTAGGTCTCGGCGTTGAATCTACCAGGAATTGCGACCAAGGGTCCCGTGCCATACCAGGAGAAACACCCCCATAGCATAATTTCACCGCCGCCGAACTTCACAGTTGACACAATACATTCCGCCAGGAGGCGTTCTCTAGGCTGACGCCAAACCCAGACCCTGCCATCCGAACGGTAGAGGGAGAACCTTGATTCTTCGCTCCAGAGAACCTGTTTCCACTGTTCAACGGTCCACTGTCGACGTTCTTTGCACCACGTTAGCCGAGCAGCGCTATCGGACTTGGTGATCAAAGGCTTGTAGACGGCAGCACGTCCATGAAAACCGAGCAGATGGGCTTCCTTACGGATGGTATTCATCGAAAGAACACTCCCGGATGCCTGTTGAAACTCCTCGCGGATGTGGCCCATCGATTTGGTGCGGTTCTTCCGAATTTCTCTGGCCAGCACCCGTCGGTCTCTAACTTCCAGTTTTGTGGGTCTGCCGGGTCGGGGCACATTCCGATAATCACCTCTCATCTTCCACTTGCCAATCACGTAAGCCACTGTCGATTTTGGGTACTTCAACGCGCTGGATATTTCACGTAAGGATCGGCCATTTCTGTGATACCCGATGATTACACCTTTCTCGAAATCAGAGAGCTCCGAACTGCGTGGCATCTTGCATGCGACTGGTTGCATTGTTGTTTCCCACACGATATTTAACGGCTGCGGCCATCACGTGTATCAGGACCGCAGATATCGTCGATTGCAGGGGTGTCCGATTACTTGTTGGTAGAATGTGTATTAACAATCAGGAAAACCGGAAAGAGAAACGACAAATACAGTAAGCACTGTACTCCAACAGCACGCAACAAGCCCTGTAAAATTCACATAAATACCACTCCAGTGAGTGATTTTGAAGACTAGATCAAGGCGTGCCACACTGAGCGACGCTAAACAATGAGAAAAACGATCCACAAGTGAACGGGCAGCACCACTCAAGAACATAGAGGGAAAAACATAAAGGAACAACATAGCATCACGCACAATTCATAAAACGGTACAAATAAACATGAACCCAATGACACCGACTCGAACAAAATTCGCACGAGGTTTGAAGATACAATACAAAAAGCCAAACACGCAAGTGCAAAACTCCCGGGGCACATCGGGTATACATAACAAACAAGAATTACAAATAACACGGTGCACTGAGAACAGGGAAAATACGCGTGAGAGATAGTTGATAATAACAGCAAGCACAGTACCAGAGAAATAATGCACATTATGGTAAATTACATGATACGCACTACAGCTGAATGGCAAGCTCCAACTAAAGAAAAACAGAACAATAAAAATTACAACTCAAACTTGGTGGTGAGTTCAATTCACAAAAATCAACATTGATACAAAATTTATAGTGACCTGGACTCAACCGAGGACCAAAGAATCACAAAGGAACTAGTACCAACAGAAATGCTGAAGAAAAAGTACAATATACATACAAGAAAAATAAAAAGCTGAATATATTCATTA
The DNA here is from genome assembly GCA_039090855.1 of Macrothele yani. Classification (NCBI taxonomy): domain Eukaryota; kingdom Metazoa; phylum Arthropoda; class Arachnida; order Araneae; family Macrothelidae; genus Macrothele; species Macrothele yani. The sequence continues at coordinate 74,033,540 of CM077010.1, read as the reverse complement.
AACACAGTATCAAGCACGAGGCATAACCAACACGGTACTCGTAAGCAATGTAACAGTGATAAAACCTTGCAAGCGAGTGCGAAAAGTAGAAACACAGCGCTGGCGGGGACCGGCGAAAGCTTAAGGAAAAATTGCGTAAAATAATACAGCATTTACAGGTCAATGAGATTTCATCAACGGAAACAAATCGAAGAACGTGAGAAAGTATGGGGCAGGGAGACGTTCACATAGCACAAAGACATCAGGGAAACAAGAGTCCAATAACAAGGGACTCGAACATAAACTCTGTGACCACTCACACCTAGTGATATGCTCAATTCACAAAAATCAATATTGATACAAAATTTAATGACCCAGGACTCAACCGAGGACAAAAGAATCACAGAAGAACAAGTACCAACAGAAACGCTGAAGAAAAGTACACTGTATGATGTCGTGCAATAATGATTTCGAAACTTCAGAGAAATTTTACGATAGACCAGAAATTGTGAAGCGTCGGTTCTCTCTAACGTTTTCATTCCCTCTCTCCAAATCTTCCGTGACCTGAGAAGGCCAACCCCTCCGCAATGAACAGTCTGTCTCCTTCATTTATAATTCGAACCCACTTCCGCACCATATCTTCAGTCATTGCTTTTTGCCCGTACATTTCGCAAATTCACCCGTGAATCTCATTTGGCCTGAGATTTTTCGCATTCAGAAACCTTGTCACACACCGGACTTCGCAGTGAGCATGCCATTTTATTTACGCTTTCCAACCGTAGGTTGAAAAAGCGTATGAGCACCAGCTTTTTCCGTTCGTCTGTCCGTCCGTCCGTCTGTCGGCACGATAACTCATGTAAAAATCTTTCGATTGCGAGGAAATTTTAGTATGTGGTAGGGGACCACCTGGGGAAGAACCCTATTGAAAATAGGACAAATGGAGGCAAAGGTCAGGACATAGGATCGGGATCCATTCCATCGCCCTTATCCCACACTCTTAAGGTGGACGTCAAGTAATTTTGCTTCCTATATTTCCAATGGAAAACCTTTTGTACACATTTCCTTCACAATTAGTGTGTTCCCAAGGATGGAAATTTTAACATCGATTAAAATAACTTCATACCATAACTTGGAATTCTTAACATTTTCTAAAACATAAGCTTAATTATATTAAAAAACAATAAGGTTTCCTTTGGTGGTGCTGAAACCAGAAAAAGATGTCGCGACCTGTACTTTGATGACGTCAGTGGATAATTGATGACGTCAGTGGTTGGACTGCATAATTACGGCTATGGTTTAGAAAATATTAAGTATTCCAAGTTATGAAATGATGCTGTTTTAATCGATGTTCAAATTTTCATCCTTGGGAACGCATTAATTGTGAAGAAAATGTGTAGAGAAGTTTTTCCATTGGAAGTATAGGAAGCAAAATTACTTGACGTCCACCTTAAAGTAGCAATTCTTGTATGTATGTACATTTTATTTTGAAAACGGCTCTAAGAATTTTGATGAAAGTCGTTAACCTACCGTTTTCTGGTACTAGAAATCGATTTAGCTTGATCTTGACTTTAGGAGAATTCGTTTAGTGGGTTAAATAACCACCCCAAATTATAACGTTTTTAGTGTCATGGCGTCGTTCCATTAATGTTACCAATGCTTAGAAATCTTATGACGTCACAATCTCGCGTTTGAGAATGTTGCTGCGCGGTCACGCCATCTGTCTCATTACGTCACGCGTTGTGTGTGGATCCTATTGAAGTTTTATGACGTCACACTCTTGCGAGCAGATGGTCGCGATTCCCATCTGCCTGATTACGTGACGCGTTGCGTGCGAATGTCCGTCCGCACGATAACTCGCGTAATAATCGTTCGATTTGGATGAAATTTTAGTATCTGGTAGATGATCACTTGGGAAGGAACCCTATTTAAAGTGAACGAAATGGGGTCAAACGTCAGTACATAGGAGCGGGATCCATTCCACTGCTGTTATGCGTCATAACTAACGTAAAAGGGTTCGATTTCGATGAAAGTTTAGTATGTGGTAGGGCACCACCTGGGAACAAACCCTGTTGAAAATGGGCGAAATGGTGTCAAATGTCAGGACATAGAATCGGAATCACTTCCATCGCCATTATGCGTCATAACTTACGTAAAAATATTTCGGCTTGGGTGAAATGTTAGTATGTTGTAGGGGCCTGCCTGGGGACGAATTTTAATAAAAAGGGGCGAAATGAGGTCAAAGGTTAGGACAAAGGAGCGGGATCTATTCCATAGCCCTTATGCATCATAACTTACGTAAAAATGCTTCGATTGCGACAAAACTTTCGTTGGACGTGCCCTCTCGAGCTCCTCAAAGCTTGCTAGTTTGCTCGGTAAAAGTGCGTGTTGCTCCCGATTTTTGTGCTCCAATCATGCATAAGGGCTATGGAATAGATGCTATCTTTCTCACCACCTTTCCTAGCCGAACTGTGCATATTTACTTCGTTTTCATAGTAATATTACCTGCTGACAACGCCCTTATGAGTTCTGAAGTACACGTTCCACCCTGTGTACACGTTCCAGTGCCTGCTGTTCCTTTCCTGTGCACCTGGCTCAAGTAATAAGTTGTCAGCAATCTTCCCAGCTACGTTTGCGCACCGGTAAGTGAATATTATAGCGATATTTCTTCATATTTCATCTCGGTGGGTTTTTTTACCAACTGGCCATCGTGACTCGCCTTGACTGTCTTCTATTATCCATCAGCGTTCCTATACGTTGCCTTCTATGCTTGTGTTCCTGAGCTTATATATACTTCTCCCGGTTACGTCATCTTCCATTAGTGGTCCTCCGGTGACGTCATAGTCTCACAGTTGTGACATCTCTATTGCAGCTCTACTTGTGTCGCCATTGTTTTTCGCTCAGCCTTCGTTCACCTGTTCGTTGTGCCTTCCTTATTTGTCTTCCTAGCAATTGTGCATTCTACCACCGCTCATGGCTTGTGCAATATCACCAGAATATCTTCCACTACTGACGCCTCCACCAGATGTTCTGCTTCAAGATAAACCTCAGCTCTCTTCGTCTGCCCCCACTACCACACATTCAACGCTTTTGCCGTCATGCCTGGATTTCCTTGTTTCTCGTCAGGATTCCGTTCTTACTCTTAATCTTCCTGAACCTTCGCCCCGAGGTAAGTCTCTACTAGCCTCTTTAGCTTTAGGGGTGAGATATGTTGCCCTCCCCAATACAAAACTTATTGTGTATACATCAGCTCTGCATGACCTTGTTCCTCCGGATGCCATTACACATGTTGCACGTAAACCTCGCTCTGTGCTTATTTATTTTTCCTCTCCCGCTCATGTTGCACGGGTCATGTCTTCTCCCATCTTTGTTGGTGATCAAAGTCTGTTCGCCATTCTTCTCGCACAGTGCCCTATCCTTGTAAGCATGTCTCCTGTTCCACCGGAAATTTCTGATGATGTTCTCCTTGGTTTTCTTTGTCGTTCTGGACTTGTTATTGGTCCAATTCGTACATTACCTACCGCATTGGACGAGCAAGGAGCTCGTCCTTATCTTAGTTTCCGACGACAGACTCTCGTCGTGTTTCCGGATGAAGCTTCGATTATTTCCTGTCCTACCACATTCCAAATAGTCTGTGGTAGACATATTCGTTCTGTGAATGTTTATACTGCTCTTCATTGCTTCATATGTAAATCACCTACTCATCTCCGCGCTTCTTGCCCAGCTAAACATGCTGCATTATCACCTGCACCTCTTGGCTCTTCTGCTCTCACAACGTCATCTGCCAAGCCTTTTCAGTCTGCACATTTATTGTCTTCTTCCGCGGCATGTCCTTTACCTTCTGTACCAGGTGGGTTGTTCCAGCCTCCTGTGTCAAATTCTCCACTCTCTGTAGCCTTGGCTTGGACTTCAGCACTTCGACAAGTTCTTCCCTACTCTCATCATACCCAGCTTCTTTCCCTCGACCGCTGCTCTCCAGTTCGGGTTCCCCTATTCCATCTGTGAATCCAGTCCCTCTGGCCTACCCATCTTCCACCACTCTGGCCTACCCATCTTCCACCACTCTGTCCTCTCAAGACTCTTCGTCTCTTTCTCAGTTCAACAGGTTGCCTTCTCTGCTTGTTCCTTTCATTTTTTTTATTGGAGGTTTAACGACCACCGTGAGCAACTCAATGGGCTATAAGCAGTTGCCCGTCCCTAATTTAGGGTCACTGGTTCCAGGGAAGGGAGAGAGCCAGTGCCGTAAGACAAATACAACATCCATGCCTCGCCGGGTTTCGAACCCGGACCCCGTTCGGACGAATGATCAAAGGCCATCGCTTAGACCACTGCGCCACCGGGGCGGCTCCTTTCATTGCACCGCTCCAGAACTATTCCAGTTTGTTGCCTCCACCTAGTTCCTCCACCGTTTTGCACCAGGATTTTTCTACAATGCCTGCTTCATCTTCAGCTGCTACGATCTCCACTGTACCCCTTGTGGACTCCCCGGCGTTTCTTCTGCAATCGCTCCTGGACTCGTCCCACTCTGGTGAGAGCGCACCGGTGGTCTCCCTCCGCCGAGTCCGGCACCCATCACCGTCGGCCCGGACTTGGCTTCGGCCATTGTTCCATCTCACTGCTCTTCCGAACCGTCGTTACCAGCCTCCGGTTCATCACCCATCATCTCCGCATCACTTGACGACACACCAGTACGTTGTTCATTTCCCGGTTTGTCTTCTTGCGCCGCCGGTTCTTCGAAACATTCCTCATATGCTTCTTCCGCAGCTTCCTCGGACACCTCTCCAGCTACGGATTCAGGTTCTGATCCTACTGAGTACTCGGATACTTCTTTGCCTCCAGACTACTTAGCACATCTTTCTGCTTTCGAGTGTCAACTTCGTGCTAAGCACCCCCATGAGTTTGCTCCGGCTGATATCAAGAAAGCTCTCCATTATCTCACCTTAATTAAGATCCCTGTACCATTTCGTGAGAATTGTAGCTCTCGAATCACTTATAACAAAGCTCTAGACTGCTGGTGTTCTGCCAGATTGTACTTCAACCTCCCGTACGAGGCAGAAGGGACTTGTCGATGGCTCGGCGACTCGATCATCTGTGTCTGTCCTCCACGCCCTCTGTCACGCCTTCGTCGACTGCTTCTGTCCGTGATCATTTCCGTTTCCATTCAACCGTCTCCGCATTCCATTGTTGCACCACCTCCGTCCTGTATTGTTTTACAACCTTCATCTCCGCTTGACCTGTCGTCTTCCGCTCAGGCCTTTAATACGGCGCCCCTAACAGGAGCCATTCCAAAGAAACGTGTACGTCGCTCCTCACAGCGTACGCGGAAACGTCGGGCCAAAATCAAAATTTTTCCAGCGGCTTCTTTTGTATCTATACCATGTTCTCCACTTTCACGATAGCTACTTCCCCCACAGCCACTTCCACAAGACTTTGCCAATGATGATGATTTCATTGACGCCTTCACTCTTTGGGAAGAACTACATTCTTCCGGCCTTTACTATTAGTCTGATTTTGCTCCTGCCTAAGCTTTCTATGTACTATCGTTCTGGTTTTCGGATTTGTCCTACACTCATCATTTGAAATTTACGTGTATTATTCATCGTGTTTATTATCTTGTTGTATTGTCTTGCTTCTGTTCTACGAGTACAGCCTGCGTGCCCACGTTGTATTGTATCTTTCTTATCTTATGCATACATCATGTTCTTCCTGTTATAGTGTTATGATCCCATGCTATGGCCTGTCGCTCACTATGTACTTGTTGTATTCTGCTGCCCCTGTTTTATGAGTGCGGCCTGCGTACCCATGTTTATCCTTATTCTGTGCATACTCCATGTTATACCTGTGTATCGCCCGGATTTGTATGTGATATATTGGTTTCTCGTTTTTGCTTATACTTATTCGTTTACTATAGTGACATCCCCTGTAGTATGTACGTGCCCTAATTATGTATACTCTTGTTGTTTGCCCTGCATTCATATGTACCATTTAGTGTATTATTCCTCGTGTTTTCCTATTGCTTTCTTGCTCGCCCTCTTTTCTTGAGTGTGGCCTGCGAGCCCACGCGTTCTTTATGTATGCTTCTTTTCCCACGAATGCTCATCCTCTTTTCTTGAGTGTGGCCTGAGAGCCCACGCGTTCTTTATGTATGCTTCTTTTCCCACGAATGCTCACCCTCTTTTCTTGAGTGTGGCCTGCGAGCCCACGCGTTCTTTATGTATGCTTCTTTTCCCACGAATGCTCACGCAACTGCCTGTGACTTCTCCTTGAGCTCCTGCTCTCCACCCTGGTGTTATTGTATACACTACGTTTGTTTTTCTAATTCAAGTGCCCACGATTTCTATTTCGTTATCTTTAGTTCTCCCCATGTATGCCCTATGTTTATTGCCTGTGATTCTGTCCGAGTGTCTTTTGTCCTTTGCTCATGTTTCATGCCCTATTTTATTGTATACTCCTAGTTGTACGATAAAGTGATTCTGAAAGACAAAAATTTATCATGTTATTTCGTCGGTATACCGAACCGGTTCAGTTGAATATCATCGAAATGGGATTAAAAGTCAGGGCACAGGACCGATATTTATTCCAAAGCCATTATTCTCATAACTTGAGTAATGATTTCTGGTATGTTGGAAAGCTTATTATAATCAATGCATTGCATGATTTTACAAACTTGTTAACTTAAATATTGTAAACGCACAGCAAAAACCTTTAACATAATAGCGCCGCAGGGCATGGCTAAAGGATGAAGCAACAAAATGCACATGCGCGACTCTGAAGCAAATATTGACGCTGGAGTGACTCGCGAACGGTGCTTGATTTTTGGATGACTGTCGTATTAGTCTTACTTTCTTTATGTTGTTGTCAATTTTCGGATCTCAGAAAGAACAGCTGCTTCCGCATATCTTATTTTTTGAAGAATACCATTAAATTGAATTTCGTAAAAAAAAAAAAAAAAAAAAAAAAAAAAATTGTGCCTTATGTGCACTAACAATTTTTGAGTTTGGAGGAAGCAGATCAGCAGAAAATTAAATTCCGTTCTAACAGCCTCAACTGTTGTAATTCAGAAATAAAAATCCTGAAATAGATTTTTCTTACTAATTTCATGTCAACTATAGGCAGGTTTCATTCTCTCAAAATTTTAGAATACGCCTGAGCCTCTTTATTTGAAACTTGTTTTCGCGCTCATGCAGCAATACTGTTAATCTACAAACTTTCTCCCTTTTTTTTTTTTTTTTTTGACTCTATACTATTTCTCACTTTTATTTAAGAATTCTCTGAGTGAAGCAAATAAAGTAATTACAAACAGTGTTTATTCTTTTAAAGGTAGTATTTATATTTTACCTAATCTACGAATAAGGATAAGTCTTCCCTTTGAATCACGCTGAGGAAGAATTCCTAAAGATGTCCGTTGGATTATATTCTTGAAAACATTTGGTTGAAATTCCAGTATTGATGTGTGATACTCTACTCTTTTTGCTACTGAGATTTGAAGCAAATCAAAAGTTCTCTGAACATCAAATTTTCTGTTTCTCAGAAATGCTAAGAGAAAGGCATCATTGGAGATACAGGTGACATTCTGATCTGTTAAAGAGAAGAAGTAATGAATCGGTATATAAGGAAGGAAATGGAAACAATCAAATTACTTTTAAAAGTTCATTAATGCATGAAGGAAACATATATTCTGAAAATAACGGCTAAATTTGCAAAGCATTTACGATACAAATTATAAATGTAAAATAAAAAAATATTGATGTTAATATCTGAAAAAAAAAATGTAATTATGGCAACACATGGTTTTATTTCATAGTAATAAGAAATTTTAAAAGGTCATTTTAGTGTCGAATCTCACTAAATTTGCTTGAATTATCCATGCAGTGTTGTGCTACAGGGTGTTTCACTCACACTCAGCCCCTGAATTTCCCTTATACCTTGCAAATTAATGGACGTAATTCAGTGAAATTTGGCATGGACCTACCTTGCTGTATGAGAAGTATGGATAGCAAACACGCAAGCAGCCTTCCTTCGCGCAGCCGCTAAACACGGCCTAGAGAATAGGGAGTGGCAGTTCTACTCTCTAGCCCGTGTGTCGTTCCAACGCGAAGTGCTCGCCGATTGCGTGTTGGCTGTCGTTGGCAGTTGGTGTGACGCATCTGAATGTGCTGTTGTTATGGGATCGTCAACAGTCATCGTGCTTTTGTGTTATGAGCAATTACAGTATGAAAAGGTACAGAGTGGAACAGCGAGTGTTTATAGTGCCCACGTACTGGAAAACTGCGTCAATAATGAAGTGCCAAAGACAATTAATTGCGCAGTTTGGGGTTAGGACACAACCGGCAAAAACCTCCATTTTGTATCTGGTGAAGAAACCGGAAACTACGGGAACATTTTTGGATGTCCACGGAGGAGGACGTCCGAAACGGCCAAAAACCACGGTGCAGGAAGTGAAAAACAGATTGCTAGCCACCCCACAGAAATACTTGCGTAAACTGTTGCAGGAGATGGGAGTTTGCCCAAGCACATGTCAACGAGCTACAAAAAAGCAAAGCTGCATTCACATGGAGTTACTGCTGTGCAAGAATTGATTAGTGACATTGGTTCCAGCAGTTTGTTAATGCACATCCGGGAATACTGGACTACACGTGGTTCTCCAAAGAGGCGTGGTTTCACGTAAGAGGGCACGTCAATTCCCAGAATAGCCATATTAACAGGGTGCACGAAACACCTCTTCATGATGAAAAAATTGGGGGGTGTATTGAGTCACGGCGCTGTATTAGTGGCCCAGTTTTCTTTCACACAACGGTGGATACCACAGTCTACATAGAAATCTTCCATGAGTTTGTAAATCAGTTGGACGACGTAGAACTCCGTACTGGTTATTTTCAGCAGGGATGGTGCCAATTACACACCTCTAATCTCAGCATGGCTGAAATTGTTTCCTTCTTTGAAGGTCATGTCCTTTCTAAGCGACGTTAGCTACCAAGGTCGCCTGAACTTACCAGACTGGATTTCTTCCTATAGGACATGCTGAAAGTGAAAGTGTATCATAACAAGCCACGGACTCTCGTGGAACTTCAGGGAAACATTCAGCGAGAAATTGAGGCTGTAACTCCCGATGTGTTGGTGAACACCTTCCGTAACATGTAGAGGTGTGTGCAGGTATACCTTGATGCTAATGGCGCCCACGTTCAACACTTTCTTTGAGATCGTCATGCTTCTCATACACCAACGTAAGTTCGTGTCAAATTTTACCTTCCGTAACATGGAGAGGCGAATGCAGGCATTCCTCGATGCTAATGGCGACCGTTTTCAACACTATGACGTAGAAGTATTTTCGTACTTCTACGTTATTTAAAAAAAGCATAACCATAAGATGAAATAGTTCTTAAATTAAACTTTAACGGCCAGACGAAACATGTAAACAACAGAAGTCAAACTTACGGAACATATGCTTTATTCAGGATGTAGCACTTCCATAACAAATCATAACATCACATAGTACTTCGCATTAAACACTCCACACACCACACAGCTCTTAATACAACGCTCTACAATACAACGCTCAACTTGCAACACTTCTCCAAGCAACGCTCTCTTTAAAAACGCTCGCCAAGCAACAGTTTATTCGTCGTTTTTATCTCTCGTTCTTATCTTATCTCAGACATACATCACGTTCATTCAACCTCAATTATGTTGCCAACAGTATTCGTTTGAGAGAAAAGATATTACGTTAGGAGTGAAGTATAACTGAGAATAAACTCAAGATTTCCATAGGGAAAGAAACTAAAACGGAAAGTTAATTTAGAATTTACGTCACATCATCTACCTCGTAATTATTTTTTTTTTATATTTTGCGCCAAGAACCTATCAATTTTGTAGAGGTATCCTTTCAAACAATCTGATCATTCATTCAACTCTTTCAGATAAGAACTTGCAAAATGGATGAAGATATTTGTTGATCCGTTGCTGTAGCTGACTTTATCTCAGTACACATAATCTCTAGACATCAATAGTTCAAAAGCACGAACATTCATAGAAAAAAGAAACTTTGTGTACATCAAATTTTCATATCATAAGTCGTGATAAATATTTTGTCACAATACGTGCTGAGAACTCTCATCAATATACATATACGAAGTAGCATATTAGTAAATTCAAACTGCGTATGGCGGGAAAAAAAACTACAACATTTGTAACGAAGTTAATTTACACATTCGTCCACTCCTGAAAACTTCTCACGGAAGACAAGACATTCAAACTAAGTTAATTGAATAGTCGAACATTGTAACATGGTGTAAATTTAGTTAGTTGAAAAAAAAACTGCACTTGCAGAAAAAATTCAACCCCAAACACAACAAGTGTCAAGCACACAAAAAGGTTAATAAGAAAACTACAACACAAAAACCTTTAAGTGAACACTTGGCGGCCAGGGCCGACTTCGAACTACTCCCATGCATTCACACATCAATTTTCGACGGGATAGGGGAAACCCTGGAAAACTCTATCCTGGGAGTGAAACATCTTTATAGATATCAACAAAGACAATGGCGGATATTTATGTTATGCCGAAAAGACAACATGCGCAAAATGAGTTAACAAGCATTTTAGTACCAAAAAAAAAAAAAAAAAATTAATGTGGCACCACATCAAAAAAAAAAAAAAAAAAAAAAAAAAAAAAAATTAATGTGGCGCCACACCAAAAAAGAAAACAAACATTACATACTGCCAAGGAGATAATGTATGCGATATTTTGTACTCAAAGTCTGTCGAAAAAGTTCAGTGATACTTTGAGTGCAGAGAACAGTTCAAATAAATAGCCTTTATAAAGCAAAGTTCTGTGAAATTTGTTTGTCCTCACAGTCCGTCATAAAGGTTCTGCGATAGTTTTTGCGGACAGAAAAGTTCAAATAAATAGTCTTTTGATAGCAAAGTTCTGTGATACATTTTGAGTATAAGGAAATATTCAAATAGTCTTTATAGAGCGAAGCTCTATCTAGTAAAAAAGTTCCTTTGAGCTTGAAGGTCAATTGTAATAACAAAACAATAATGTTTTAACAGTACCTGTTGCTAGCAAAGAATACCCGTGTGCGAACATTCTTACTGTTGCTGTCGGGGCGACAATGGCACTCTCGAAGCTTCCCGCTTCACAGGCTGAGGTTGCAAGTATCTGGATCGCCGGAATGAGTCAGGATTTCTCGTGGACAAGGCAAATTGACCAGAAGAAGCAGGGTCATCAGGCTGTGGCAAGGAAGTCCCAGGCTGGAGCAAAGAGGTCCCAGGGCGGAGCAAGGAAGTCCCAGGCTAGAGCAAGGAGGTCCCAGGATGACTTGGAGACGAACCAAGAATCTGAGAAGAGTGAAGAACCGGTCGTTTCTTGGCGGACGAAGAAGCGGTGTAAAACTAGAAGGGCGCTTCCGTGAACGACGAGGAACGGTGGAGGAAGGTATAGGCTATGTCCGTCCCGAGCGAAGATTCCAAGGACGAAATCCTGGCGGATGGAAATGCTGGGCTCTATGTCCGGATTGTAGCCCAACACTAGAAGTTGCACTAGGAGACTGTGGAACAGGAGGGGAAATTCAGGCGGCGGACGCTTTGTAGATTTAGATGGCACAGATGGCGAAAGAGGACGTTTTTGCCCTACTGCAGACTGATTAAATGTTCCTAAAGTAGGCAGCTGCTCAGTAGAAACAGAAGGAGGGATTTTGTTTTACTTGAAGATTGAAGCACCTTAACAATATTGTCCGAAAATTCAGATTCAGCAAGAGGTACGACTCTTTTAGGCACAAGAGAGATGGAACTACCTGAAGATGAAATGTCAGTTCTTGTTCTTTTTAACTTTTTTGATTTAAAACCAAAGGGAGGTGTCATGGCGAAAATTTTAACCTCTAGTGAATTTCGGAAAGACCTGATCAATCTTTCTGTTGGTTTACCAGGGATTAATTAATGCAAAATTTTCTCCCATGACATACGTTAGAAGAAAATTCCTGGTTGAAAGGCAAAGGAATTTGTGCGCAAAATTCGCTTGTCTGAATCACAACCAGGAAAACAAAATTTCATGTTAAAGAAAAAAAAAGAAAAAGAGAATAATATTTGATTTAACTGACTTTGGGGTTTTAGAACTAATTATTTTATCTGTTCTTTTATCGCGATAGGAAAAGGCGAGTAGGTGTGCAGCTCAGAGAATCAAAATTAATTTTACTTTTACATCACGGAATGAGAAAAAAACGTTTCTGAAAAGAAAAAAAAAGTTGTGAGAAAAGGAAATCTTCTTTCAGATCGGCCATTTTAAGGGTCCTGTAGAAGTCGCTCAGAAAATGTTGCAGAAATGCTTTCTGTGGGTTGGCGTTCTATTTCTGGGACAAGGTCACAGCCGCACATAGGAAGTTACTTGGTCCCTACTTGTGAAGGTCAAGTCCTCTCCCCTGCTGGCTGACAGATAATGGCATGTGCCTGGTAACATATTTTTTTCCGTTGAGAGTGCTGGACGCTGCAACGATGCTGCCCGAGTGAAGGTCAGAGGTCACTCGAGGCGTGGGAGACAGCGTGGTATGCAGGGCTGTGTTACTAGAGAAAATGTCATCCAATCAGGGGTCGGCATTTTCCAACACCCCAAAGTTCTTTTTTACAAATTGAGACGCTTGTCTCAGGCATTCTTTATCTTGTCCTTGCTCTTGCTGGCCGGCAGAAAAAGGGGACGGCCGAGTTTTCTCCTCGTCTTTTGGTGGGGAGAGGACCCACAGAAAAAAAACGTGTTTTTTCTTGACTGCCTTTGCTGACCACCACAATGTGTCACTCTGGCTCTGGGCTGCTCATTGAAGGGTTGACGATGTAGAACGCAGTTAAAGCGGCATTCCGCCGGCCGGGAACTTTGCCTGGAAAGAAAATGGCTCTCCATTATGCTGCTACTCACAAAAGGAGGCCTGCTTCAAAGGCCGGAGGAAAGAAGCCAAAAACGGTTCTATCTCATCCCAAAGTTTCAGAATATGGTTTGGGGAGACTCTTCCCTGCAGGTCATCAAGAAGCACATTGCTGCTAATCACAAGGTGAATATTGCAAGGCCCTCATCTCTCATCAAAAAGTACCTCAAGTCTGCAGCTGCCAGCGATGCCCTTGTTCAGGACACAGGTGTCCACTGGGCCAATAGAGAAAAGAAATGACATGGAAGACGATCTGCAGAGAATTTTGGGTGTTTCAATGCTATGAACTCGGGGGTGTGTTGTGTTATAAAAAGAAAAAAAGACGCCAGCTCAAAGGTAATGTTTTTAAATCATATCTTTTAGTATTGATACAAAAAAAAGCCCACGCAACTACCTAAGCTTCGAGCTGAGCATAAGAAAAAAAAGCAACTTTGTTTTTTTGCCGCTGATTGTGGCTGTGTTGTCGTTCAGTTTTCAAAAATAAAATTTATTAGTTCCTCAGGTATGAGTCAAGAAAAAGAAAAAAAAAAGAAAGGGAAGTTGAAAATGCTTTCATTTATGTTTTTTTTTTTTTGTGTGTTGTCATGTCTGGTATTTTAGCAACTCCCCAGGCCAGTAAATTTAAATGTATCCGAAAAATTTGGTTTAATGTTTGAGCACAGTGAATTTTGGTGCATCGATTGTAGTTTAGTTGGGCATGTGATAATTGAAAAGCAGTGTTATTGTGATGCCGTGTGTGATAAATAACTGTAAACATTTTTCTCTAGCCTTTTACAGCGTTGAGTTATATATTTTTTTTGAGTGAAGATAAATTATGGGATGATTTATATTGGGATTTTGGGAGCATATGTATAGTGTGATGAAATTGGAAACCTAAAGTGCTGTTTACATTCTTGGAGTGTTGAGTGTCGAAATTAAGAGTGTTGGTGTGTTATTTTGAGGACCAGTATTTTACATGCTCCAGATGAGTGCTAATCTCCCATTGGAAAGGGGTGATCTTAGGGCAAGCCTGGGAACTTGTCCTAAGGCAGAGGGCTCTGAGTAGGGAATTTTCACCAGGAGGCGATATGTGCAAAATAGAAGTTAAGGTATTTGGGTTCTTAAGTTTAGTATTTCACAAAAAGAATGAACATCATGGGTTGAGAAGACACACTTTTGCTCACCAGTTCCAGTATTAATTGTTCTTTTTCTTGGCCCAAAGTTTCTTGTTTTTACAAAAAGAGTCTAAATGTAGTTTTAATTTTCAATAAGGTGAAAATATTTAGCAGGTTATGTAAATGGTCAGTGTTATTGTCTACAGTGCGACCTGCTCATTGCCACGACACAGAAGAGTTTCCTTGCTTAGTGATTTTTCCTGGGATTTGGATGTAGTGTGAGATAAGTGATTTTTCCTGGGATATATGTGGATATGGTGATTTTGGATTTCTTTGGATATAGAGAGATAAGTGATTTTTCCTGGGATATATGTGGATATTTTGGATTTCTTGGGACATAGAGAGATAAATGATTTTTCCTGGGATATAGTTGTGTTAGTTCTGGGCCGGATGTGCTTGGAGTATTTTGGGTTGAAGTACGACAGGCTCTTGCAGGCGTGATTGATCAAGATGGGATCATGCATTGGTTCGAACAGGGGGAGCCTTGAGGACCTGGTTTTTGGGGGAAACGTGTCTCCAACCCCCCCCCCCCGTAGTTTCGCTGTTCACGGAGATATGTACTGCCAGCGAGGGTCGGTCGGGCGTTGCTTCAATGGATGTTGCGAGATCATGTTAGAGGAAATTCTGTACCTGATGATGTGTGGCACTTGAGGATTTTTTCCTTTCCCTTTGCCTAGGCTGAAATTGGATTCACGACCCAATTTCACGCCTTCAGCCTGACTAGTATTTTCTTCCTGTGTTGGTTCTCAAAACCCAGGGTAGTGTCTGGACTGAGAGTATTTGCCTCACCACTACCTCAGTAATTCACTGCAGGTGTTAAATTTAATTTTTGCTTGGTGTGATTTAAAGTATCTAAATTAATTTGTTTATGATATGCTGTAGTGCTAGGGATGTAAATTCTAAATTCTGGTTGTTAGTGTTAGTGAGCATGATATTTAGTTTAGGAAATTTAGTTAATTGGTATTTTGAGCTTTTGTTTACAGTATAGAGTTATTAAGTATCTTGAGCTATTATTTGAAGTGCAGAGTGAGGTGATTTGTATGAGCAAGCTAGTGCAAGAAGATTGTTTGAATTTCTGAATTATGTTGATGATGTTATGAAGAGTGAAAATTTCTAAGTTAGTTAGTGAGGTTTCTATATAAGTGAAGTAGGTTCATTCAGGGTAGTTCTGTAGGTTATGTAATGTTAATTAATGCTTGTGCTCAGTGTAAATTCTGTTTCGAGGATAACTTACTTGGTTTGCTTACTTGCAGATAGATTTGGTTAATGTATAATTTGTGGCTCTTATTATAACTGTAAATCTAATTGAAGTCTTTGAAGCTGGTTGGGGAGATTGCAGAGTTTGCTATGGTTGTTAAGGTGCTGTATATTTAAATCAATAAGTGTAAAATTGTAAATTTGTCATTGAGCTTATTAGGTGAGGGAGAAGAGAGTACGTTTCAAAAAGAACAAAACTTGTCCACCTTGTGGAATTAAAATAAAAAAGAATCCAGTATTTTTTGTGTAAGCTATGTGAATCGTAGTATAATTTTGGATGCATAAAGTGTGTAAACTATGGGAATCATGGTATGATTTTGGATGCATAAAGTAAATGCCTGGTGTTCAAACCAACTGTGTTGAAATATGTCAGGTTGCGCTGTTCATAAGGCCAGTGGCCAAATAAAAGAAAAATTGAGATTCTGTTTGTATACTGCTGTGTGTAAGCAAACAAGAAAAGAAAGAAATACCACAGCTGATTGTCCACTAAATTACCTTGTTAAGTTTTTAAAGAAAAAAAGAAATATAGGCAGTAGCCTTTCAAAAAACAGTCCAAAATTGGTGCGGTGTGAGAAATTTTGTGTGCTGTTGTCTTCCATGACTTGGACCCATGTATTCACCTTAGCTTGACTAAGGCCATCGATCCGAATCCTGGTATTATAAGGTATTTCATAACTGCAATTTTTGTCCTGTCCTTTTAAATTGACTTTCACAGCTTCCACAAGTTGTTATTGAACGAGTACATTTTATCCTATGACTTATAGTGACACATTTTCATATACATGCAACAATATTCACTTATTTTTGCACTTTCAGAGGACTCAACTCTGCGGGAACACAAACAACGCAAACTTTTCAATAACTTCTTGTGGAATGTAAATTTTTAGATGCCTTTTTGTTTGGGATGTTCATGGCCTTCATATATTAGAAAACATTTTTGTTTCGAAATGCATCTACCCATCTCCCAAAGTTAAATTTTAGTCGATATTCAAAATTTCCCTTCAGATTTAATTTTGGCTATCTATTATAATAACCCTTATATAAAGTGGCAAAGATAATGCCACAACATTAAATGGTGCCGTGACCATAGGATACATGCCTGGTCATGGAATTCAACTTGTACTGCACAGTAGTTACGAAAAATTTTGAGTATGGCTTCATATGTGAATTCTTTTCTCGTAGTGATAAGTTCTGGTAGTCTCTCTCTTTCTCGGTGGCCAAAGTAGCGAAAGTGCATATTTTTTTTATTTCAGCTGAATTTCTGTGTATAAGTATTATAATATTTCAGTAGCAGTTTTTTTAATGTTTGAATAATTTTGGGCTTAACATAAAAGCCAGTTCGAGCTTGACACACATAATTTTTTTTTTTTTTTGTGTTGGTGTAATATTTTCAGTGATATATATGAGTAATTTCAGTAATTTTGTGCGTGACATACAAATAATTTTGTTTGGTGCTTGACACACATATAAAAGTTTTGGGTGTTTACCTACATGAGTTTTCACACAAATAATTTCTCAAGCGTACCTGCATAATGTATAATTTGGTATTTCGAATATAACTAGTGCTAATTAATAGTTTGCAGTGTGTAACACATATATATATATGCAATTTTACATTTTTCCAAATATTGAACTTTTAAGTGTATTTTTCATGTGTTGCAATTTTTTTTCCTCTACAGTCCCGAGTGTTGAATTAAGTGTATTTTTAATGTGTTGAATTAAGTGTATTTTTAATGTGTTGCATTCAGGCAATTTATCATATTCTGTTGAACTAAGCGAAGAAAGTGTATTGTAAAGTGATGTTGTCATTCGAAAATGCCTGTTGTTGGTGATGTCAAATTGGTGAAAGCATAATGCAAAATTGTAAGAAGCGTAACTTCTCTTCTCTCCTCAGGCTGGTTAATTTAGTGCCCAGGTGCACTGGTTAGCTATTTTAAGTTAGATTGTTTGCAATTGTAGTGCAGTGTAGGTTCAGTGTTGGGTAGGATTAGTATTTCTGTAGTAATAGCCAGTGAGTTAGGAATTTAATAACCAGTTAAATTTCTTTTAATTTAATTTTCTCAGTTTAGTTAAAAGGTTGGTATTTGAGCCGATGCAGAATTTCTTTTTCTTCGATCTGTGAAAATTTTTGGCTTGTACAAATTCTTTTACCTCTGTAATTAAGGTCAGGTGATGGGTGGCTTCGCTTCGGAACATTTGTTTTCCTGGTTCAGTGGAGGCCATGTTGGAACGGAAGTCAGCTCACCGGAGGTAGGTGGCGCTGCAGGTTTGTTTACATTAATCGGTTTGTTGACATGGTCGGAGCACGTGTGAGTGTGTTGGGTAGTAGGTAGAAGCGAATTTTCTGAGATTTTATTTTAAGTTTCGAATCCCTTTGCTCGTCTTTTTCGCAGGGGGAATGTATTTGTCATGGCGAAAATTTTAACCTCTGGTGAATTTCGGAAAGACCTGATCAATCTTTCTGTTGGTTTACCAGGGATTAATTAATGCAAAATTTTCTCCTATGACATACGTTAGAAGAAAATTCCTGGTTGAAAGGCAAAGGAATTCGTGCGCAAAATTCGCTTGTCTGAATCACAACCAGGAAAACAAAATTTCATGTTAAAGAAAAAAAAAAAGAAAAAGAGAATAATATTTGATTTAACTGACTTTGGGGTTTTGGAACTAATTATTTTATCTGTTCTTTTATCGCGATAGGAAAAGGCGAGTAGGTGTGCAGCTCAGAGAATCAAAATTAATTTTACTTTTACATCACGGAATGAGAAAAAAACGTTTCTGAAAAGAAAAAAAAACAGTTGTGAGAAAAGGAAATCTTCTTTCAGATCGGCCATTTTAAGTGTCCTGTAGAAGTCGCTCAGAAAATGTTGCAGAAATGCTTTCTGTGGGTTGGCGTTCTATTTCTGGGACAAGGTCACAGCCGCACATAGGAAGTTACTTGGTCCCTACGTGAGAAGGTCAAGTCCTCTCCCCTGCTGGCTGACCGAAGATGCCATGTGCCTGGTAACATTTTTTTTCCGTTGAGAGTGCTGGACGCTGCAACGATGCTGCCCGAGTGAAGGTCAGAGGTCACTCGAGGCGTGGGAGAGAGCGTGGTATGCAGGGCTGCTGTTACTAGGGAAAATTTCATCCAATCAGGAGTCGGCATTTTCCAACACCCCAGAGTTCTTTTTTACACTTTGAGACGCTTGTCTCAGGCATTCTTTCTCTTGTCCTTGCTCTTGCTGGCCGGCAGAAAAAGGGGACGGCCGAGTTTTCTCCTCGCCTTTTGGTGGGGAGAGGACCCACAGAAAAAAACGAGTTTTTTCTTGACTGCCTTTGCTGACCACCGCAATGTGTCACTCTGGCTCTGGGCTGCTTATTGAAGGGTTGACGATGTAGAACGCAGTTAAAGCGGCATTCCGCCGGCCGGGAACTTTGCCTGGAAAGAAAATGGCTCTCCATTCTGCTGCTATTCCCAAAAGGAGGCCTGCTTCAAAGGCCGGAGGAAAGAAGCCAAAAACGGTTCTATCTCATCCCAAAGTTTCAGAATATGGTTTGGGGAGACTCTTCCCTGCAGGTCATCAAAAAGCACATTGCTGCTAATCACAAGGTGAATATTGCAAGGCCCTCATCTCTCATCAAAAAGTACCTCAAGTCTGCAGCTGCCAGCGATGCCCTTGTTCAGGACAGAGTTGTCCACTGGGCCAATAGAGAAAAGAAAAGACATGGAAGACTCTCTTCAGAGACTTTTGGGTGTTCCAGTGCTATGAGCTCGGGGGTGTGTTGTGTTGCAAAAAGAAAACAAAAAGACGCCAGCTCAAAGGTAATGTTTTTAGTTCATATCTTTTAGTATTGATACAAAAAAAAGCCCACGCAACTACCTAAGCTTCGAGCTGAGCATAAAAAAAAAGCAAGTTTTTTTTTTTTGCCGCTGATTGTGGCTGTGTTGTCGTTCAGTTTTCAAAAATAAAATTTATTAGTTCCTCAGGTATGAGTCAAGAAAAAGAAAAAAAAAAAAGAAAGGGGAGTTGAAAATGCTTTCATTTATGTTTTTTTTTTGTCTGTGTTGTCATGTCTGGTATTTTAGCAACTCCCCAGGCCAGTAAATTTAAATGTATCCGAAAAATGTGGTTTAATTTTTGAGCACAGTGAATTTTGGTGCATCGATTGTAGTTTAGTTGGGCATGTGATAATTGAAAAGCAGTGTTATTGTGATGCCGTGTGTGATAAAATAATTGTAAACATTTTTCTCTAGCCTTTTACAGCGTTGAGTTATATATTTTTTTTGAGTGAAGATAAATTATGGGATGATTTATATTGGGATTTTGGGAGCATATGTATAGTGTGATGAAATTGGAAACCTAAAGTGCTGTTTACATTCTTGGAGTGTTGAGTGTCGAAATTAGGAGTGTTGGTGTGTTATTTTAAGGACCAATATTTTACATGCTCCAGATGAGTGTTAATCTCCCATTGGAAAGGGGTGATCTTAGGGCAAGCCTGGGAACTTGTCCTATGGCAGAGGGCTCTGAGTAGGGAATTTTCACCAGGAGGCGATATGTGCAAAATAGAAGTTAAGGTATTTGGGTTCTTAAGTTTAGTATTTCACAAAAAGAATGAGCATCATGGGTTGAGAAGACACACTTTTGCTCACCAATTCCAGTATTTTTTGTTCTTTTCCTTGGCCTAAATTTTCTTGTTTTTACAAAAAGAGTCTAAATGTAGTTTTAATTTTCAATAAGGTGAAAATATTTAGTAGGTTATGTAAATGGGCAGTGTTATTGTCTACAGTGCGACCTGCTCATTGCCACGACACAGAAGAGTTTCCTTGCTTAGTGATTTTTCCTGAAATTTGGATGTAGTGTGAGATAAGTGATTTTTCCTGGGATATATGTGGATAGAGATAAGTGATTTTTCCTGGGATATATGTGGATAGAGATAAGTGATTTTTTCCTGGGATATATGTGGATATGGTGATTTTGGGTTTATTTGGATATAGAGAGATAAGTGATTTTTCCTGGGATATATGTGGATATTTTGGATTTCTAGGGATATAGAGAGATAAGTGATTTTTCCTGGGATATAGTTGTGTTAGTTCTGGGCCGGATGTGCTTGGAGTATTTTGGGTTGAAGTACGACAGGCTCTTGCAGGCGTGGTTGATCAAGGTGGGATCATGCATTGGTTTGAACAGGGGGAGCCTTGAGGACGTGGTTTTTGGGGGAAAACTTGTCTCCAACCCCCCTCCGAGTAGTTTCGCTGTTCACGGAGATATGTACTGCCAGCGAGGGTCGGTCGGGCGTTGCTTCAATGGATGTTGCGAGATCATGTTAGAGGAAATTCTATACCTGATGATGCGTCGCACTTGAGGATTGTTTCCTTTCCCTTTGCCTAGGCTGAAATTGGATTCACGACCCAATTTCACGCCTTCAGCCTGACTAGTATTTTCTTCCTGTGTTGGTTCTGAAAACCTAGGTTAGTGTCTGAACTGAGAGTATTTGCCTCACCGCTACCTCAGTAATTCACTGCAGGTGTTAAATTTAAAGTTTTGCTTGGTGTGATTTAAAGTATCTAAATTAATTTGTTTATGATATGCTGTAGTGCTAGGGATGTAAATTCTAAATTCTGGTTGTTAGTGTTAGTGAGCATGATATTTAGTTTAGGAAATTTAGTTAATTGGCATTTTCAGCTTTTGTTTACAGTATAGAGTTATTAAGTATCTTGAGCTATTATTTGAAGTGCAGAGTGAGGTGGTTTTTATGAGCAAGCTAGTGCAAGAAGATTGAATTTCTGAATTATGTTGATGATGTTATGAAGAGTGAAAATTTCTAAGTTAGTTAGTGAGGTTTCTATATAAGTGAAGTAGGTTCATTCAGGGTAGTTCTATAGGTCATGTAATGTTAATTAATGCTTGTGCTCAGTGTAAATTCTGTTTTGAGGATAAATTACTTGCAGATAGATTTGGTTAATGTATAATTTGTGGCTCTTATTATAACTGTAAATTTAATTGAAATCTTTGAAGCTGGTTGGGGAGATTGCAGAGTTTGCTAAGGTTGTTAAGGTGCTGTACATTTAAATCAAAAAGTGTAAAATTGTAAATTTGTCATTGAGCTAATTAGGTGAGGGAGAAGAGAGTACGTTTCAAAAAGAACAGAACTTGTCCACCTTGTGGAATTAAAATAAAAAAGAATCCAATATTTTTTTGTGTAAGCTATGTGAATCGTAGTATAATTTTGGATGCATAAAGTGCGTAAACTATGGAAATCATGGTATGATTTTGGATGCATAAAGTCAATGCCTTTTGTTCAAACCAACTGTGTTGAAATATGTCAGGTTGCGCTGTTCATAAGGCCAGTGGCCAAATAAAAGAAAAATTGAGATTCTGTTTGTATACTGCTGTGTGTAAGCAAACAAGAAAAGAAAGAAATACCACAGCTGATTGTCCACTAAATTACCTTGTTAAGTTTTTAAAGAAAAAAAAAATAAATATAGGCAGTAGCCTTTCAAAAAAAGTCCAAAATTGGTGCGGTGTGAGAAATTTTGTGTGCTGTTGTCTTCCATGACTTGGACCCATGTATTCACCTTAGCTTGACTAAGGCTATCGATCCGAATCCTGGTATTATAAGGTATTTCATAACTGCAATTTTGTCCTGTCCTTTTAAATTGACTTTCACAGCCTCCACAAGTTGTTATTGAACGAGTACGTTTTATCCTATGACTTATAGTGACACATTTTCATATACATGCAACAATATTCACTTATTTTTGCACTTTCAGATGACTCAACTCTGCGGGAACACAAACAACGCAAACTTTTCAATAACTTCTTGTGGAATGTAAATTTTTAGATGCATTTTTGTTTAGGATGTTCATGGCCTTCATATATTAGAAAATATTTTTGTTTCGAAATGCATCTACCCATCTTCCAAAGTTAAATTTTAGTCGAAATTCAAAATTTCCCTTCAAGTTTACTTTTGGCTATCTATTATAATAAAATATATATAACGGGCTAAGATAGCGCCACAACAGAGGCAATATGCGTGAAGAAGTAAAGGGAGCGATTGGAGTATGAGAAGCAGATGAAAAAGAACCTCGTTGCACAGGCAGGAGACGGAGGAGTTGAAATAATTGCAGTACCCCGAGTGAATGGAGTAATGTCAGAATGAGAATCGTTAAAAGTGGAAGCAAAGACCCGCTCAGACGAAGTTAGAGAATAGGACAGAACAGGTGTGGGGTCAATAATTTCATCATCAACTATGCATGCTTGTGAAGAAGTCCCACCCTCTGTCTGAGGATGTCTACTATATTTAGTGCTAATAATAGCATCATTGCTTCTAATAACCTATTTCCGACATCGCTGTACATGGGCAAAATGTAGGGAGCCGTCTGGTTTTTTTAATGCGACATTATTATTGTACAATTCTACCAGCTCAAAGGGGCCTTCATATAAAAGTGCAAAGTTTTTCACGAACGTGTGTGCAACGGAGGATTGAAAATGAGATTCTAATAAGACCAGATCTCCAACTGCGAGATCTGGTTCCCTCCGTTTCGCATTATAGTGCCTAGCTTGGCTTAATTGAGCTCTCGACTGATAGCAGCCCGTGCCTTTTTCGCAAGTAGTTTTACAGGTTCAGGTGTTGGTCTTTGGTTGATTTCATCGATAATTCCAGTTAAATTCTCAAAGGGGTGCGGATTTTGCGTCCTAGAAAACGCTCAGCGGGCGTAAGCCGCGTTGGTTCATGAAATGATGAGCGAAGGGCGAAGCAAAACTTTCCAAGGTGTTCGTCCCAACGCTCATGATTATTGCCAATGAAAGTTGAGATCATCTTTAGTAAGGTTTTATTTACACACTCAGCCGGATTGGCTTGAAGGTGATATGGACTGATAAATTTGTGTTTTATTTGAAGCCTCGCACACATTCGCTCAAATAACTCCGAAATGAACTGAACCCCGTGGTCCGAGACTACGGTACGGGGACAGCCAAAACGAGAAAAAACATTAAGTATTATAGTATGACATATTACATCAGCCGTAGCTGCTTTAATGGGGAATGCTTCCACCCATTTAGAAAAATTATCTGTAACAACTAAAATATAACGAAACTTAGTTTTAGTTGATAATGGATAAGGGCCCAATAAATCTATAGAGATGGTTTTAAATACATAATTATTTGAACTACAAATAAGGTGACCGGCCGGTCGTTTATTATCATAATTGTACTTTTGGCATTACTCACATGAGCGAATGTATGCGAGTATACTATTGTACATGCCCGGCCAGTAGGCTACGTCTCGAAGTTTAGTACGAATTTTCAGGATGCCTAAGTGGCTGGCAAGATCATGGAACTCGTGGAGTAAGGCCATGCGGAGAGACTGAGGTATCGCAGGGCGGTACTCAGCTCTCGAATTCACAAATTTTGTATAACACAAAATTCCGTCGATAATCTCAGAATTTTGACTACGACCCGCTAAAGAAGGTTCACTAGGAGCAGAAGAACCAGCGGGTAAGAAATTATAAATTTCCCCAAAATCTGGATCATTCGGCAGTTCAGAGAGTATTTGCTCACTTGAAGTGACTTCTGAAATGAGAAATAGGGAGGGAGGTTCAGTATCCGCCTGTCCACCAGAACTGACCGGACAGCGAGACAGTGCGTCAGGCAGTTGGTTTGATTTACCAGGGCGATACTGAATTTGAACATTATATTTCTGAAGTCGAAGTGTCCATTTCAACAATCTTCAAATCAGATTCTTTGCAGTAGTTAAATATTGTAATGCCGAATGATCCGTAACGAAATTGACAGTTAAATGATTGAGATAGCATTTAAATTTGGTGACAGCAAATAAAATAGCTAAGTATTCTCGTTCAGTAGCAGAGTAATTACGTTATGTTTTGTTAAGAATTCGAGAGGCATATGCAATAGGATGCCCTCGTTGAGATAGAACCGCTCCTAGACCAAAACCTGATGCATCGGTAAAAATATTAAACATTTCTGCATGGTTAGGAAAGGCTAACACAGGTGGCGAAACCAAGGCATGTTTAAGAGCATTAAAGGCAGTTTCTGCCTCCGTGGACCAAACAAAGTGCCTATACTTTCTTTTTAACGCAAATAAAGATTCGCATAAAGTAGCGTAACCCGGAAAGAACTGTTGGTACCACCCGGTCATGCCTAGTTAGCGTGCTAATTCTTTCGCTGACTTAGGCCTCGGGAAATCCGAAATTTGCTTGGCCTATAAGTCGTTAGTTAGAAGACCATTAGGGGTAATTTTTAATCCGAGATATACTAGTTCGTCCGTCCAATTTGACATTTGGCAGGTTTTAAAGTCAAACCCGCAGTATGTAATAGTTCGAAAACTTGGTTCAACAGAGACAGATTATCCTCAAAAGTCTCAGAAGAGAGAATTATATCCTCCAGATAAACATGGACATTAGGTCCGAGCACAGGACGTAAGACTGAGTCCATTAGGTGCTGAAACGTTGCAGGAGCATATGCCAAACCAAAGGGCATTTGTAGGAATTTATATGCTCCAAACGGGGTAATAAATCCAGTTTTTTTCTACAGAATCTGGGTGGACAGCAACCTGCCAATAGCCACTAGATAAATCAAAAGTTGACAGCCAGTTTGTTCACGATAAGTCCTGTAGAATATCGCCAATTATAGGCAACGGATAATTGATAGCTTTAGTCACCGCATTGAGTTTACGATAGTCTATCACAAAGCGATACTCTCCAGATTGTTTTTTTGGAACAAGAAAAGCAGGTGCTGCCCAAGGACTAAGTGATTTTTTAATTATTCCCGAATGAAGCATGTCCTGAATTTATTTTTGGAACTCAGCTGTTTTCTGGTTCAGACATGGATAAGGCTTACATGCAATAGGATTAGCCCCTTCCGTATCAATGGTATGATGCACCACCTGTGTAAACCCTGGCTTATCAGAAAATAATCCTGGTCTGATGTGTAAAACCTTACCAAGTTGGCTCAGGTGTTCAGGCAATAATCTGCCACTCGCAAGAACTGCAGAAAAATCAATAGGGGTGGGTGAACTAATCTCTATGGCATTAAGATTAGGCCATACTCGAAATCAAGTGTAAGCTTAAACATTTTAATGAAATCCACCTCCAGAAGGCAATCCGCGGGTAACTCTTGGATAAAAAAAAAGTATAAGAAACTTGAACTTTGCTAATCTTGACAGGTAAATGAACTGATCCAGAGGTTGAAAAAACGTTATTGTTGGCACCTCGCAAACATTGCTGGGAGGGTTCGACGCAAGCATTTGGAAAGGTAGCAGCGCAGAAATCAGTTTAATGCAGAAATGTCAGATCCAGAATCAATTTTAGTCGACACCACTACTTTACTAAGGTCACAAGAATAACAGGCAAAAGCGGAGCTTGAATAGTTAAAAAAAGAGATTTGAGGTCTTCAGAAAAACGAGGAGATAGACTCGACCCATCTACCTCTTGCTGAAGTTTAAATTGTCGTGAAACTGATGAAAATGTCTTGATTTATTTTGGAAATTTGGCGAAGCACCAGAACGTGCTGAATTGTAGTAACGTGCAGGAAAGGCAGCATTAATATCATTAGGCTTGCCTAGCCTCCCAGCACGGTGTTTTGGATATGTCTTGTCAACCGGGTAGTTTTTATCTCGGGGACGAGATACTTGGTTATCCTGGTTCACATAATGGTCAGGATGTCGCAACTCTGGTGCCCGACGATGCAGCGGCACGTATCTAGGCTGCTGATAGGCGTTCTCCACCCTTGACTGATAAGCAGCCTGCGTAAGCTGATTGAAAAATTGACCTTGACGAAAGTTTTGTTTTGGCTGCTGATACCTATTAGTCTGAATAGAAGGTTCATGGTAATGCGTAGGTTGGCGGTACTCTTGAACCTGTGAAGATTGCCCTTTGCTGCGGCGTTCTTCATAGATTTGAATGAGTTTTAAGCACTCGTGAATGGAGACAGGACGTCGAACTTCCAAAACATTCTGCAGGAAGGGATCCAGCTGCTGCAGCAAGGTATCGCAAATGTCAGACTCGACTGCAGCGGGATCCCATGATTTGTAAAGTCGAACTGTTTCCAGCGCGTACAAGACTGGACTATCTGGAGCTCGCTGTAGCCTGGAAAACAGTTGTTGTGCAAGGTCGGCCTTATTGGTGCCAAATGGAAAGACATCCCAAAATACAGCTCGACATTACGGATATGAGCCCTCTGGGTTCATTTGATGCCACTGTCTGTACCAGACCTTTGCCGTATCTTGCAAACATGTGCCAGCAATAGGTATCTGGCAATCTTCAGGAACATTATATAGATCAAAATGATCATCAAGATCCTCCAGAAACCTAAGCGATCCACCGTTTTCCCTGAATACAATAGAACCCGCATGAGGTACATAATGAGCAAGAATGTTGCTCCTTCTCACGGGGGATGGTGGGGTAAATTGCTGTTGAGGCACTGCAGTCGAAGTAAGCGGTACATAAGCTTCGTACCTCGCGTATTCGATGTTTGGTAAGTCGGAACCGCTGGCCTCGTACAGAGTATTAGGTGAATTATTTGGAATTCTATAACGCTGAGTGCGTAGATTATCTGTTGTAGAATTATGAGCCTTAGGATCCTGTCTGTAACAGTCATAGAAGAGGTCAATAGGAACCGTAAGGTTTTCCATTTTCCGTGACTTCTACTATGAATCAGTTCAACTGAAATTCGGGCGCCAATATGACGTAGAAGTCTTTTCGTATTTCTACGTTATTTTAAAAAAACATAACCATAAGATAAAATAGTTCCTAAATTAAACCTTAACGGCTAGACGAAACATGTAAACAACAGAAGTCAAACTTACGGAACATATGCTTTATTCAGGATGTAGCACTTCCATAACAAATCATAACATCACATAGCACTTCGCATTAAACTCTCCACACACCACACAGCTCTTAACACAGCGCTCAATTTGCAACACTTCTCCATGCAACGCTCTCTTTAACAACGCTCGCCAAGCAACAGTTTAGTCGTCGTTTTTATCTCTCGTTCTTATCTTATCTCAGGCATACATCACGTTCATTCAACCTCAATTATGTTGCCAACAGTATTCGTTTGAGAGAAAAGATATTACGTTAAGAGTAAAGTATAACTGAGAATAAACTCAAGATTTACATAGGGAAAGAAACTAAAAAGGAAAGTTAATTTAGAATATACGTCACAACACTTGTTTTGAGATCGTCATGCGCCTCATACCCCAAGCTAAGCTCGTGTCAAATTTACCTTCCGTAACATGGAGAGGCGTATGCAGTCATTCCTTGATGCTAATGGCGACCGCTTTCAGCACTTGCTTTGAGATCGTCACGCTTCTCATACACCAAGGTAAGTCCGTGACAAATTTTACCTTCCGTAAATTGGAGAGGGGTATGCAGGCATTCCCTGATCCTAATGGCGACCGCTTTCAGCAATTGCTTTGAGATCGTCATGCTTCTCGTACACCAAGGTAGGTCCGTGTCGAATTTCAATGAATTAGATCTAAATGTTTGCAAGTTATAAGAGAAATTCAAGAGCCGAGAGCGAGGGAAACACACTGTATGTGCTGTCTGTCACTAACAGTTTTTCTTAAAAGTTCTTTTTATCCGCTGTAAAATAGAAGGTGCAGGAAAACTTTTATTGCTAAAATATATACAAGAAAAGGAAATATATTTGGCTCACATAACAATGCATTTGTACTTTTAATTTCTCGAAATGCAATAATTCAAATTCCTTAGGAACTTTCAACAGAACGATGTGAATTCCCGTTTTAAACCTTTAGCATCCGTTTGTTTATACACTGGTGAGCAAAGATTAAGGACGAAGAGGAGAAATTAGCATAACAGCTGAACGAGCAGGCAGAACGGTCCGAAAGACCACTCAGGAAATGGACTAGGGTCCGGTACGGTAGGGCATGTGTATATATATGCAGCATGACGAAGGGGAGTGGGAGTGTCGGAAGGGTAATAAAGCACACGGACGGTGTACGCTCAGCAATTCGGTGAAAGCTATTGCACGGTGTACATCGGTTTGAACGACGTCGAGTTGCTGCCACCGTGTGATGTGGCTAACAGGCAATCCAGTACACGACATCTGGATGACTTTCCCCTAGGTCGCGTCATTGAGAAGTTGGAAGAAGATCGAAGTGTGATTAGTGTGGCCGCGGAGTCCGGTATCGCTCACAGCATCGTTTCACGAGCTTGGAAAGCATTTCAAACGAGAGGAACAGCTGTTCGAGAGCATAGCAGTGGTCGTCCACGAGCAACCACGGCGGCAGACAACCAGTATATTGTCCTACAGGCGAGAAGAGACAGACGGCAGACAGCGGGAGAAATCGCAAGGAACATACAACAGACAACTGGACGTCCGTTATAGCGTTTTACCGTGAACAGGAGGCTGCACAAAGGTGTTATTTTTGCACGACGACCAGTACGATGTGTGCAATTAACGCCTGCTAATCGGAGACGGCGGTTTCTGTGGTGCCAGGAACACAAGAACTGGACACAGCAAAAATGGGGTCGAGTTCTCTTTACGGCTGAGACCCGATTTAGTCTGACCAGCGATTCTGGACGTATACACATCTGGAGAGAGCAGGGAACACACAATCACACCTCCAACATCATCGAAAGGGACCAGTTTGGAGGTGGCGGAGTTCTTGTTTGGGGCGATATCATGCTTGGTACCCGTACTGACCTCCACATAGTTCAAGGAGGTTCAGTCTCTAGTGTCCGCTATTGTACCGATGTTCTTCTGCCCCACAGCACTGTTTAGAAGTGCTGTGGGTCCTGAGTTCCTCTTCATGGACGACAACGCTACACCTCATCGTATAGTGACTTTCGCATAGCTGTTGGAGAGTGAAGATATTCAACGCATGGAATGGTCCGCAAGGTCCCCGGACCTAAATCCAATCGAACACGTGTGGGACCTTCTCAGGAGGCACTTGGCAGCACGTCATTAGCCGCCAGCAACGATTCTGCAGCTGCGATTGGCGCTACAAGAGGAAAGGGCCGCGATGCCTCAACAGCTCCTTGACAACCTCGTCCTCAGCATGGACAGACGTTGTAAATCCTGCAACGCAGTCAGGGGTGATTATATCCCCTACTAAAGGCTGGATTTTTCTTGGCAGCCGCCTGTCACATGGACGTTTCTGTCTTCTGCCCAGCTGTTCTCAAAGCTACCTTTTCAATAAAGTGTCTTTGTATCCTTTGGATTTCTTGTTTGGACGGTTTTGCTCACTTGTCCCATATCCTTACATTTTGGGGATCTTATGGTACGATTTGAGTCGATGTGGAGCACTTCTGCGCGACGTTACATTCGAAAATCCGTCTCGTCCTTAATTTTGCACGCCAGTGTAATATAAACTAATCAGAATAAAAGTAGGGTAGATACACCTGGTAAAAAATATACTCTTAGATAAGAAAGATCCGTTTAATTGGTGTGGTACACAAGACTGTCACTTAAACAGAGAGTGCAAGCTTTCGCCACCACAGGTTACTTCTTCAGGCTGGAATACGAACATGTAATCTAAAACTGAGTTCCAAATTATTGGAAAAATTGAGTAAACTTCTAAACACGTAGGGAAGTTACCTGCTGATATGGAGTCGCGTGAATGCTTTAGAGAGTCAGGCGTGCTACTCTCGTGGAAAGGTGCGCCGTGCGCTTGGTATCTTTGTCGAGATATCCTCGTTTCATGCTAATGGGTTGTTTATACTTTCTACAGATTCTCTGATCGCTATGGTTCTAGGGTAATGAAGCAGGCCACTTCTCACTAATTTCTCCAGTTAGGTGTTGCGTTGTGGAGTTCGACGTCTCTGGCCAATGCGGCCGTAAGCCGCTCCGACTTTATGTCTCTTTTGTATTGCTATAAACTTACGTTGAATGAACTCTTGGTCATTCCTATGTAAACTTTCTTTGTGTCATCTGTGTAAATCAGGCGGATGCGGTATACTGCTGCATCTGAGAGGTTAGTAGTTCTGTTTCCCTTTGTCGTGAGTTTCGAGGACTGCGGCTGTGACGCCTTTATTCCGCATTCTTAGTCCATATTTTTTAAGGACGTTTTGCAGGAAGTAGGTGAAACGGGGAACGTAAGGGTAGCTTCCGATATAACGAAGCTGAGTGTTGCTTTTTGGTTAGTCGTATTGGGAAGTTCTGTTTTCGCCTTGGGGATGATGCACTCAATATTTTGACTAGAGAAACCTGCGGACTTCGCCAGGTTTATCCAATTCACGGTCTCGGAGCATATCGTCTGAACATACACTGGCGGAAAGTGAAAAAAGAACACCAAGAAGGAGACGTCTGACACCAACGAAATTTATACAGCATAATAACGGAATACAGAGGATAACGTGATCAAAACATTATGGCAAAATACAGCTGTATTTGCTGGTTAACTGAAAAATAACATTTCCATGTAACATAGTTAGTACGAGGTTGAACCGCCATGAACTGCGTCACACTGTGCAATTCTGGCATGGAGTCTGTCGTACAGATGTTGGATGCAAGTTTGGATTTTTGAGTTCCAAGCATCCTCAACCTGGACGCGTAAATCGGGGATGGTCTTGGCTGGCCGTAGAGACCGGATAAGTCGTTGTCCCATAAAATCACGCACATTCTCAATGGGGGACAAATCCGGTAAACGTGCAGGCCATGGAAGTTGTCTCACACCCTTAAGTGCATGTTGCGTTGCACGTGCCGTGTGTGGGCGTGCGTTATATTGCTGGAAAACACCACGACGGACCGACCTTATAAATGGCACAACAACGGGCTGAATGATGTTGTTGATGTAGGAGGTGCTGTTTAACGTACCCGGTACAAACACTAGTTATGTACGGGAGTGATAGCTCATTGCTCCCCACACCAGGAGACCATGTGTAAGCCCTGTGTGTCGCTGGCAGATGCAAGAAGGGTGAATACACTCCCCTGTGCGTCTGTGAACGAGCATACGGCTATCGGAGGCTCCCAAGCAGAATCTGCTTTCATCGCTGAACATGACAGGTTGCCATTTCGTTCTCCAGTGCAGACGTTGGCGACACCACTGCAGCCGTTCCTGACGGTGGGCTGGGGTCAGAGGTACACATGCCAGTAGCACACGTGCACGTAGTCCTGCATCCAGTAGACGGTTGCAGATTGTTCGCACAGTCCCCTCAGGTGCAACGGCAGCTTGGATTTGCGTCGCAGTGGATGTTTTGCTTGACAACGCCGCTCTTCTTATGCGTCGATCGGTCCGCTCATCAGTCTTTCTGTGACTCCCGGTTCCACGTCTTCTCGTGTGGGAATGTTCCTCGGAACATCTACGCTACCACCGATACTTCCCGTCCAATTCGCTCCGCAGTACGACGATACGACCACCCGGCCTCGCGGAGTCCGACTAGACGACGTCGCTCAAAGTCCTATAACTGCTGAAATTATACACGTCTTCCATGTCCAGGCATTGCAGCTTCTTTAGGGTCTACGCACGTGTCCGTACGCCGACGACTGATTACATTCACTTCGCCGTACTCCTTAAATACCACCGACGATAATTTGCATATTATGCCGTGCTGTGGTGTAAGCACTCACCGGTTGGTCCCGAAATTAACATCACACCTACGTAAACTGGACCCCATTAACATATGTAAATTTCATGATCGTCCGCCAATTCCTGCTATGTGTTCTTTTTTCACTTTCCGCCGGTGTAGTTTAAGCGCCTTTCTTACACTATGTCGGAAAAACGCAGGTCTATTACAATACGTGCCAACTGTTATCCAGCCTACCTCAGCCAGCCCACCAGCGCACAAGTTGGCTTTTATTTGACATAGACTAAAGACCAAACTATGAACATGGCGTTTTATACACGATAAAAATGATGAAAATTACATTTAAAAACATTTAATGATAAGTTAAACCCAAATTTCATTAGTACTTTCAATCCTACTTTAGAACCATCCTCAGATGAAAATGAACACTACCTAGAGATCACACAGGTTAATATAACATACACATTGCCAGATTACCGTATACGCATGATTAAAGTTCAACACACTATTGATGTAAGCAATTAATGTCCTATGAAATAGAGTCAGCATACGGTGAAGGGTAGGGTTGTGACGTCCAGACTGTATGAGGGTCTTTCGCACTCCCGATGCAGATACCGGTACCTCATCATTGCAGCACCGGTCCATATTCTTAATAATGAACAAACTGTCTGCAAATAACAAAGATGACTTACATGAATGAGTCACCATCACAGCTTTCTTGTCCCATTCTGGTTCGTATTGTCCCCCACAAATACAGCGCAGTCCTTGCCAACGCTGTATTTTCTGCACCATTGCGGACACTGTACTTCTGTGTTTCACAATTCTAGTCTGTAATTTCCTGGAGGTAGAGCAGATGTATACAGACTTTGCTTTACCTGCATCTTAGAACGTAATGGAATATTGCAATTCCCTTTTTGCCATTGTTTTTCACAGAATCAATCTCGGTCGTTGAAGATCAGGGCACGGATGGTTTTTTTGTCCTCACCCCAAAATCAATATGATAGTTTCGGCTTATATTTTTGAAGTTCTACCTTTGGAGACAAAAGACATTTCGCGCCTGAGGGTGGCACGGTCCTTTGGGAGTCTTCATAATCAAGGTTTAAGACATGAGTCTAGACCTCATTATGAGGAACAGCTTAAATTATTGAAAGAAAACCTACTTTTAAGAGCAGCAAGTTATTTAAAAAACGATGGGAATCTTCCTAAGGAGATTGCCGAAGCAATACACTCTGTGCCATGCCCGAGGATTACAGAATTATTCGGAAGAGTCAAGACGCACAATGACGGCCCTCCGATTCGCCCCTTTGTTTCGAGCAGGTCCATCCCCACTAGACCTTTAGAGGAAGCACTCGCAAAATTCCTTGCACCTCTGACCTCCGGGTCTAGGTTTTCTAATTCTAGTTCCATACAGGCTGTTAAAATTGCACTCTTTTAAATTTTATGGCAAACCCTTCCGTTTGGTCTCTCTAGACATCATTTCGTTGTTTCCTAATATTCCTCTTGACACGGTTCACAACCTTATTAGGTCTCTGCTGAAATCTTCAGGATTTAACCCAGAGGCAGAGATTCAGGCTGCTTACCAGGCTCTTCCGTTAAAGACAAGTCTTTTTACAAGTTTGATAATTAAATATATCGGCAGTTGGAAGGAGCCCCTATGGGGCCCCACTACCTCCGGTCTTAGCAGAAATTCTGCTTCAAATTTAGAAAATCAAGCCCTTAGCCAGTGTAGGCTTTCACCAATTCTCTACATGTGATATGTCGACAACGATTTACTTTTCTGGCCGTTTACCAATGAGGATTTACAAGAATTCGTTGACTTACTTGGTTCTTTCTATCCTTCCAATAAGTTTTAGGAAGAAATGGAAATTAATTTTTCACTTCCTTATTTAGACATTTTATTAGTTCGAGATCCAGTTTTGCGTAGTGTTACTTATTCGGTTTATCAGAAACCTTCCGCAGTTCCATCTCTAATTCTTTTTTACGTCGGCTCACCCTTGGAGTCAGAAGATGTCAGTTTTTCCCTTCTTGATCAAACGTCATTTCTCGCATTTGTCCTCTTTACAGTTTAGGAATGTGGAGCTATAGATAATCAGGGACCAGGCTCGAGCCTTCGGTTACCCGGAGAACATAATACAAAATGTAATTCACAGAATGTCGAACCGAGCAACAATCACGCTATCCAGTGAGGACCAAATCTCACGATGTGTAGGATCAGTACAATATGTGCCTCCTAATGTCCAAGACCTAAAGAATATCTTCCGAAAATAGCATATTGATTTTGGGGTGAGGATAAAAAACATCCGTGCCCTGACCTGCAACGACCGAGATTTTGTGAATGACAATGATAAATGGGGAATTTATAATATTGCATTACGTTCTAATGATGCAGGTAACTCGGAGTCTGTATATATCGGCTCTACCTCCAGGAAATTAAAGACTACAATTGTGGAACACAAATACAGTGTTCGCAATGGTGCACAAAATACAGTGTTGGCAAGGATTGTTTGCGGGGAAGGATACGAACCGGAATGGGACAAGGCGGCTGTGGCGGTGACCTCATCAAGTAAGTCATCTTTGTTATATGCAGAATTTGTTAATTCATAAGAATATGGACCGGTGCTGCAATGATGAGGCACCGGTATCTGGATCGGGAGTGTGGAAAGGCCTCACAGAGTCTGGAAGTCACAACCCTATCCTTCACCGTGAACGCTGACTCTATTTCATTGACATTAATTGCTTACGTCAATAGTGTGTTGAACCTTAATCATGCGTATACTAATCTGGCAATGTATATGTTATATTAACTTATGTGATCTCTAGGTGGTGTTCATTTTTATCTGAGGATAATCCAAAAGTGGGATAGAAAGTACTAATGAAATTGGTTTTAACTTATCATTAAAGGTTTTTTAAATGGTATTTTCATCATTTTTATCGTGTATAAAATGGCATGTTCATAGTTTGGTGATATTACCACGATTTGTTTTTATTGATAGAGTAGGAAGGGCGTTTAAGCTCTGTTCAGACGATATGCCCCGACTCCGTGAATTGGATTCATTGAGAAACATGGCGAATTCCGCAGGTTTTATACAAGATATTGAGAGCATCATCCCCAAGACGAAAACAGAACTTTCCAACACGACTAACTGAAAATGCTAACCTTACGTTACCCGTTTCACCTACTTCCTGCACAACGTCCTTAGAAAATATGAACTAGGATTCGGAATAAAGGCGTCACGGCCGCTGACCTCGAAACTCACGACAAAGGGAAACAGGACTACTAACCTCTGAGATGCAGCAGTATACCGCGTACCTTTTATTTACCCAGATGGTACAAACGAAGAGTACCAAGCGTTCATTCAACGTAAGGATCGAGACACAAAAGAAACATGAAGTCCGGACGGCTTACCGCCACATTGGCCAGAGAAGATCAACTCCACAACGCAACACCTAACTGTGAAAATTTGCGGAAGGTGGCCTACTACTCTACCGCTAGAACCACGGCGATCAGAGAATCTCTAGAAATCATAAACAAACGATGAACATGCAACGAAGATATCTCGACAGAGTTAGTAAGATATCTCGATCGAGTTACCGAGCGCATGGAACACCTTTCTACAAGAGTAGCGCGTCTGACCTAATTAAAGCATTCACGGACTCGATTGTACGTGTTTAGAGGTTTTTTCAAACGGTTTGTAACTCCATTTTAGAGCAGACGTTCGTATTCTAGCCTGAAGAAGCTACCCGTGGTGGTGAAAGCTTGCACTCTGTATTTAAGTGATAGCGTCTTGTGTACTACACCAATTAAACGGACAATTTAAACGGATCTTTCAAGACCAGAGATATATAATTACTAAGCAGCTGTGTGTGTGCCTTAGTTATTATATGAGCCTTATGTGTCGTTAATTTAGAGTGAGATATTCGGCGCAACTTGTGTGACGCATTTACACTTAGTTCAACATTTCTTTTGCCTGACCTTTGGAACTTAGCGTATCACTCATCTCACATAACGTAAAGGGATACGTTATAAAGATCTTGTGCAATCTTAGTGTTTCGTAATATATTAATTTTTATCTCTAAATAAAGTTTTTTAGCTTGGTGATTTTAGCTTTATCAAGTTTTAAATCGTGCAGAACACAGCCGCATTTTGTGTTTTGAATGGTGTAAACCAAATTTTTATAATAATTATACGTAATATCCTGCAATCAGTAATACGGAGAAAATGGATCATTAACATTTTTTTCATCAGTCCTGAAAATCGAAACACAATAGACAAAAAGGAAATATGAAATATTTTTAGGGAATATTTCAAATTCCAAATTATTTCGCTATATTTCGGGCCATTTTAAGGCACTTTCTGGGTGTATCAGTGTCTTGAAATCTATCTTGATTATTAAATTGACTTTACGGTTTTTGCATGACAGTTTATGAATTACGGAATATTTCAAATTCCAAATTCAAACAGTCAAATTATTGCACATCTTCATTTTGGTTTCCCGTAACCTTTTCATTACGAGAATAACAGACTGTTCAACTCGCACATTTCTTTTTTCGTTACATTTTATTTTTCTAGAAAGGGTTACGAAATATTCCTCCAGTTAAATTTATCTTAGATATTATCCTATTTGTCTGACCCTAAGACCAGATTTAGCATTGAATTTACAAACTCATAGATTACGTTCTGTCCTCACTCTTTTGAGAAAAGGTGTGTGTCCTATTATGCTTCACACATCACATCCTCCTGTAGAATTTAAGTAGATGCAATAATAAAGATATAAACTGAATCTTCTTCCTTTAGGGCAGTGTTTCTCAAACTTTTTACCTCACGTACCCCTTTTTGTAGTGCAGCAATCATGCGTACCACTTTTTTTAAAATACAAATACATAAAAGTTACTTTAGCAAGTAGAGGGTTGGACTAGGTATTTTAAAAAATGAAATATGGAATATCTTTATAAAAACTTCGTTTTTTGACATACATAGCAATAAAAAACTCAGTAATTAAATTTTCAGACAAAAAAGAAAATCAACCTAGCCTACGCCTACATCATATATTTTGATATTGTTTGAAGATGATTACTAATTACAGAAAAAAGTGTGCAGCTAAGTAGTAAACACAGGAATTAAATTTATTTCTAAAATCAAAAGCTTGTAATAGCTTTCCGAGTGTAAACTCTATTACCAAATACAAAACTAGTTTAACAAAACTCTGAAAATCATGAACCGTAGTTCTTAGATTGGGTTTATGTCTGTATGTTCAAGTTTTGTATAAGAGTAAATAAAACGAACAAATATGTACGGGTGAAAAACTACCCCCATCTAACAAAATCAGTGAGAAGGGTGCGCTTGTTTGCGCCTACAAAGTTCGTCAATATTTGGAGTGATCTTTGATAGATAAAGCCTTAATTCGTCTTCAACATCAAGTCTATTTCTATACTTATTTTTCAAGTAAGTTAGGGACGCAAAACCACATTCACATGAAGGGAAAAAGATGTTTTACAGCGACTTCGGAAAGCACTGCATATTCTTTTTTAATGCTAATCCAAAAGTTAAATAAAGCCTTATTGGCATGGATTTTTTTCAAAGAGGGATCACATGACAACTCGATCAACTGTTCTTTTTGGGGAAGCGGCAGAGCACAATTTTCTACTGCGAAAGAGAAAGGGTCGCGGATTCAGTCCGTAGTTTATCTGGAGGTGGAAAATACTTCCTCATGCGTGTCCTGAGAGTGCTCATATGAAGCGTCATTTCAGATTTCATTGCAGGAAATTCAGAAATGTTCCTTTGATTTTCTTTTAGAAATGAGTCCATTCTTTCAAACTGTTCAGATTTGTTGTTTTTTAATGCATTTTCCCAAATTTCAACTTTTTTAATCTTTGCTTCTGCTCTCTTTTCCACATTGAAAATATCAACACTTTCACCCTGCATAGACAAATTCCAAGCGTTTGTTTTTTCAAAGATACTATACTGTGCAAATTAATTGGGACAAAGTAACAAATCACTCTTTTTTCCAAAACTATGCCTTTATATCATTCTGTGCCTTGATATTCACTGATAAATATCTGTATTAGTAAGAAATATGTCCGTCTTTAGCAGAAATGACCTCTTGAATTCGTTTTTGCATTGACTCCACTAATTGAGTTCACATATTTTTGACTTCGTAATCGTGGAACCACACATTTATAGCAATCATTATCATGCGTTCTTTGGTTGTACAGTCCATTTTACCTAAACGTCTCTTCAAAATATTCCATCAATGGGATTTAAGTCTGATTAATTTCCAGGCCAATTAAGCAAATGAATTTGACTTTCCGGCATGAAATGCTTGACCAATTTTGAATTGTGACATGGGGCCAAGTCATGTTGAAATTTACCGTTAAACGTTTGCAAGAATGGAACAATCCTACGTTGTAATATTTCTACGTACTTGGCTGAATTCCTCATACCTTGAACAGAAACTAAGCTTCCAGTGTCATTTCATGTGAAAACAAATCCCAAAACATCTGTTTCAGATGTTTGGGATTTTTACAGTTTGTTTGACATGCTGAGGTCTTAAAGGTTCACAGTTGCTTTGTCTAACGACATTTGCTTGGTAGCCCTGCACAAATAAATGAGTTTTATCACTGAAAATTACCTTTTCCCTGTCGTCAGCAGTCCATGATTTATATTTTTTGGCCCATGCTAAACGTTGTATCTTCATTTTCGCATTCAAATATTGTTTTTTCGTTGGTCTTCTTGCCTTCTGGCCAACTTCCAGAAGCCTACGGCGTACAGTTGAATCACTAACATCACAACCACAAGCCAATAAATCTCTTTGAAGGTTGGTGCTTGTTTTTTTATTCATTTTACTATTTCTGATTAGATATTTATCGGTTCGTTGAGTTGTTTTTCGTTTTTTTCAACATTTACCTCTCCTTTTTGGAGACAATGATCCAGATGCATTGTATTGCGTAAGCAGTCTTGATACACTTGGTTTGCCTACACCAACTGCAGAGCGATATATCTCACTGTCATTGAAGTGTGATCCTTCAGAGCAATTATTTCTGCACGCTTCCTTGGGGAAATATCCATTTTTCATTACACGAAAGCAACACGTACTCACAGAGAGCAAAAACTAACATCCACCTGTCACACACGAAAGCTCACAACTGAAGCTGAAGTGCCTATTTCCTGTTTAAAACCGGTCAAACCACATTCTTACTATCAAGTTCTAACAGTCACACCGCCTCACAGCTGATAAAACTGGTTTACGTGGGTTTCCGACATCAACTGGCGATCACATTACAATTGTGAGAATAAAATAGCTTATCCCAATTAATTTGCACGGTATAGTATCAGATAAATATGCTAGTTGTAGAAGCCATTCAAAATCATTCAGTACTGACGCTAAATGAGAACCATGGTCCATGAAAAACATGCGCGTTCATTGTGTAGTTCAAATAAGCGGCAGAGGACATTGCCTCGCGAAAGCCAGCGTACTTCAGTGTGGAACAGCTACTTTGCACGGAGACTGCCCATTTCTTGGCAAAGAATTGTGAAGTAGCGCGATTTATCATGGCAAGTTTTGATAAAATTAACAATTTTAACACAGTGGTCAAGAAATGCTTTTAAGTCATCAGGCAGATACTTAGCGACTAAAGCTTCACGGTGGAGGCAACAGTGACTGAACTTGCACTCGAAAGAAGCTTTTTTTACATGTCCTACTAGTCCGGTTATATGGCCACTCATGGCCTTGGCACCGTCTGTGCATAATGTTACACAGTTTTTTCCATTCGAGGTTGTTTTCTTTAAAAAATACAAGAATCACTTTAAAAATGTCTTCACCCCTAGTTGAAGTTTCAAGATGCTTACAAAATAAAATGTCTTCAAATACTCGATCCTGGAATTTGCCGCGCACAAAAACAAGTAACTGAGCTAGACCAGCGACATCTGTAGTTTCGTCCAACGGCAAAGCAAACAACGGGCTATTTTGAATGACCATTACCAGTTGGTCTTTAGTATTTAAAGCCATATCTTTGATTCTCCTGGAAACAGTGTCGTTTGACAAAGTAACCTTTGTAACTATTTTTGCTTCCTCCTCGCCAAACATACAAGAAGCGATTTCCGCCGCAGCAGGGAGAATAAGGTTTTCGCCAGTTGTGCGATTTTTTCCGGATTTAGCAATTTAAAGGCTAATTTTGTAAGATGCTTTGAGGGCATTTTCGTTTTCTTCTTTACCGGAAAACTGTACAATTTTATTTTTTCTACTCTGCAAGTCATCTTAAAGACGCTCAAAATACTTTACATCTTTGTTTTTTAAATACCCATGCTTAGTTTCCAAATGCCCCCTTAAAAGTGACGGTTTCATTGCGTTTTTGGAAAGAATTTCAGCGCAAAGAACGCTTTGTAGATTAGGTTCCAATGAACTTCCCGTCCACGTAAAACCTAGCTTCAAATAAGACTCGTCATATTTTCTTTTTTTAATTTTTGTGTCTTTTGACTGCTTGACAGTTTTTCGTCTTTTATTTTCGGATGGTCCATCAGGATCGGCTTCTTCACTTACCTCATGTGACGATGAGTCGGCCGTACACGTCGTAGGCTCTTGGTCCGCGCCGGACGTACTTTTCTTTATAAGCCATTTATGCATTTTATTTTTCTTCAATTTTAAACACACTCACTCAGAGAAAAACACTCGTAAAAGAATATTATAATTCTTAGATCAAGTATAATGGTATGCTCCCTCGCGACGCTGATAAAAGAGTCGGTGATAAACGAGCACGTGCGCGAATGACAACAGTGAACAATGACATGGAAGAAGGTGCGCGAATGGTGGGAGGAGCGTGAGCCATCTCCCTCTCTCTCGCACAGTTGCGCAGGCGCTCTTTCTCAGAACCCACACTGGCTATCTCGCTTTCTCGGGCGCAGCCTTGAGGTTGACAAATGACTCTTTTGTCTCGGGAGCCTGGATTACGATCCGTTAATTTCGCCTCTCTTGGCTGTCGCTCACTTTTTGAAATGAATCCAACAATAAAGAAAAAGTAATCGGATTAAGAAGTTTATACAATTAGTAAGAAAGGTTTATTTATTTGGTTGCAGTCAGTCATTGGTTTGGATTTTTATTATGAGTGATAAATAATTTTAGCCACTCTCGCGTACCCAATAAAAAATTTCGCGTACCCCCAATGGGTACGCGTACCGCAGTTTGAGAACCATTGATTTTGGGAAACTCGTGACTCTTGTTTCTTCATTTTATTCTTCAAGTTACTATAACACAGAACAGTTCGCTGCTTTATCCAACTCTGACAATTTTTTCCACCTAGTTGGAGTTTTCTCCTACAACAACTGGGATTGAAAAATTTGCTTTTTTGTATGTAAAAGGCACTCAGCTGACGAAGGTTTTCCACATGTTTTACATTTTCCCGCGATTACATTTTTGAAGGGTCACAGTGGACAAAAGACAGGTTTTTTGGGGGAAAAAAAGAAGAAAAAGTACATTTTTATGGTATTTCTATGTCCGTCCATGTGTGTGGACTGCAAGTCTCTGCAGTTATTAATCATGTTAAAAAAATTGTTTTGCATTGAGAAGCCGTAACAGTGTGAACGACGATCTATACCTTTTTGTCTCCTTTCAAGGCTTTTTTTATTGGAGGATTAAAGACCACCGTGCGCAACTCAATGGGTTATAAGCAGTCGCCCGTTCATAATTTAGGATCACTGGTTCCAGGGAAGGGAGAGAGCCAGTGCCGTAAGACAAACACAACACACATGCCTCACCGGGATTCGAAACCGTACCCGTTCCGGAGTAATTATCAGAATCCGTCGTTTAGACCGCTGCGCCACGGGGCGGCATTTCAAGGCTTTACCGCTAGAGAGCGCAAATGAAGATGCAATCGACATGAAAACATATTTTATTCTATGTAATTGTGTCTAAAAATGGAATCGATACAATTATTTTTTTGTTCTGCTCCATTTGCGAATATCACCATTTTGCGAACATTTTCTTTTCGGGTCACGCACAACTTTCCCGCCATAGTACGTAAATATATATAATTCTTTCCAGATATCTCAGCTTCTGGCATTGAGTATCAAGAATTCTTTTTGTGCGTTGGATAACATTTATGGTAAAAATCTTCTTCATATAATTTCTGATATTTCGTAAAGAACAATTTTGCCACTTCGTGGCCTTAGTGTATGTTTCTGTTTGGAAAAAAACATAACAGTCTTATTGGTGCTTCCAAAGGCGCAGTGAATTTCTTTTTTATTGGTCACACACTACTCACAGAGGAAAAAACGTTTTTGGCATGTTTGGTGATTGAAATAGTATTCTCATTTTCCGCTAAGGAAAGTAGGTATTCTGTATTTCTGCCGATGTATCCACTTCAAAAAACACGATTTGCAGGATTCCTTTTCCAACGCATCGCGTTTATAATAAAGAAAATATTGCATATAACTTCTACATTTTCGTAATGAAACATTCTGCTACGGTGCATACGTGCACCCTTCTGTTTAATATAAACTACTGTTTGGGAAAATTGCAATACAATGAGAGACTGCTAGTATTATCTTGAAACATACACAATATGTACAAAGGTTAGGGATATGGAAATGCTTAAAATGTCAGTGAAAATACGCATGGGTTTTCGGAGCAACGCCTTCTGAACTGTCTAGTCTTGGGTATAAGCAGACAGATCAAACGAGATGCTGCAATCAGTGAAGAACCGACATTAAGTCGAAAGGGCATTTTCTGTGTCTCACTCTGCCCCGTCGCGGAAGAAGGTCTCATTATGACCACCTGATGGACTATGAACCAGGAAGGACGGTCGCTATGAGAGAAGATAGATTTTCCTATCCCGAAATTGCCATTCGTACAGGACAAAACGCTTGTCCACTGATAAGACCGTAGCGTCAGTGGACAGACGAGGCTCGGACGAGCAGAAATCTGGGAAATGGATCTTAAAATCGCACGACTGGACGGGATGGCCGATACTAGTACCGCATAGCAATGGCAGATAGCACAGCGACATCCACTTTAGCTCAGCAGTGGAGCACTGTGACAGGTCTTGCTTTGTCCTCTAGCACAGTTGGACGTCGTCCGCTTAACACAGGACCAGTCGCTAGCAGCACATTGCTGGGCACTCCTTTGATCCTCAACCACAGACGCCTCAGGCTACAATGGAGTCTCGAACACAAACATTGGAGTGGAGATTGGTAACAGGTCGTGTTTTCTGGCGAGTTACGATTTAACTTCATGCCCCGTGATGATCGCAAACGTATTCGAAGATATCGTGGTCAACAACACCTTGCAGCGTCTATTTTGTAGGGTCATACTGGCCCAACGCCAAGCATCCTGACTTGGGGTGCCATTGAGTTCGATTCGCCATCTCGTCTGATACGAACTGAGGGAACCTCCAATATGGAGCAATACATCAGAGGTGTTTTTAAGGCAGATGTTATATACCCTTCCTTCAGAGTTGTCTTGGCGAAATATTCCAGCTGGACAATGTTCGGTCACATTTACGTCCAAGACGTTTTCCAAGCACGGCAGTTCCCACTTCTTTCCTGGCCTGCACGTTCTCCGGATCTGCCCCCGATCGAACATATCTGAGACATGATAGCTAAACGAGTGGCCCGTCAAGCGCTTTCACCAGTCGCCATAAATGAACTCTGGCCTGCCATAGAAGAAGCTTGGCACGCTAGTCCCCAGGGCGATATCAAAAACCTCTTCCATTGAATTCCACGCCATGTAGAGGCTGTTCTTGTTGCTCGAAGTGGTTTCACTCGATGCTGAGTTTTGGAGCGAAAAACTCTTTTACAGCTCTACAAATGCAACCAGTTATTTTCTGTAACATAAGAACCTGCGGCATAAATTTTATTTTAATAGCGCTATTATTTCTTGGCATTGCAATTTTCAAAAACAGTAGTGTGTACTCGTAGACTTATATACGCTTCTAAAAATTTGTTTCAGACAGGTAGGCTCAGTTCTGATTGAGCGTAGGACAACGGGTTGCAGATGGGGAAGTTGAAATGAGCCAATCGAGTATGGTTTCAATCGGCTGCTTTTGCTCTGCAGTCGTTTCTGTCGGTTTATGCTTCTTCGTGCGAATTCGAGATGGGCCGGGTACGGGTTCGATCGGTGTGATGGATTTTTGTTTGGGGGCCACTGCTTTCAGGCGTTCTCGATTCTCTCTAGTTCTGTGAGCTGCAGTCTTATTGGGTTTCTTACGTTCCTCATCACGTGCTCTTGCCTCTCGTTTTCATTTTCTACACTTCTGCTTGCGTTCATTTTGCGAATTCCGCGGCATTGCCGAAAATGCTAACCCCTTCAGAAGAAACCATTTTTTTTTTAATTTTAGTTTAAACCACTGCGATATGTTATTTATATATTTGAATAGATTTCGTCGAGAGCTTTAAAACGATACCACGCACAGTCGTGTTGCGCTCAAAGTTGCCGAGATAAACTGAATCAAACTTCGCAGCACACCCAGAAATATTGCATCACTACCGCCGCGCACGACTTATTGCGCATTACGCAAATTCGACTCCATGCTGTTTACAAATATGCGAACAAGATAAATGTGCGGTATGTGTTTTTTAACGCTGTAATAATTACGACGTAAGTCACCCAATACTATCCGCGAAGTTAGACGTAGTACAACGACAAAAAGAAACATTGGTCGAATGTTTCTTTTTGACGTAG
Organism: Macrothele yani; assembly: GCA_039090855.1. Classification (NCBI taxonomy): domain Eukaryota; kingdom Metazoa; phylum Arthropoda; class Arachnida; order Araneae; family Macrothelidae; genus Macrothele; species Macrothele yani. The sequence continues at coordinate 73,989,079 of CM077010.1, read as the reverse complement.
GACTACGTTTTACTACTACCGTCTACTACTGAAAACATGTTATTGTTATCTTCTGACCAAAATAATTCAAAATTTTCGATTAGAAGACGAGATTTTGTATATCATGTTTTACCATTTCTGGGCTCATGAAAGTTTGATTCGTAAATTTCCTTTTGCGTATGACACCGTTCATCTCGGGAAATTGTTTTCATCTATTTTGTTAAGGAGATATAAATAAATATTTTCGTTGGGAAACGGCTTCTGCCACAAAAAAATTATTTCGGTCGGTTATTGCTCTCCGAAAAACCAGCAACTATCTATAAGCTGCTAACTATCTACTTAAAAGAATTATTTTGATGTACTATGTCGTTCGCCATAGTAACTGTTAGGATCATTATCATCTTCAAATAATGCAAAATCTTTTCCGTTAGTAGTGCATATGAATAAACTGCTAATAAATGTCGTACTTGAAAAAAAAATATATTTTCATCGCATATCACTTATTACCAAGAATACTTTGCTTATATTATCTCATTTTTTACGCTTTCCAACCGTAGATTGAAGAAGCGTATATGCTCCAGCTTTGTCCGTCCGTCCGTCTGTCTGTCTGTCAGCACGATAACTCGCGGAAAAATGGTTCGATTTCGATGAAATTTTAGTATGTGGTAGGGGACCAGCTGCGGTCTAATCCTATTGAAAATGGCACAAATGGGGTCAAAGGTCACGACATAGGAGTGGGATCCGGGCCATTGCCCTTATGCGTCCTAACTTGCGTAAATATGGTTCGATTTCGATGAAATTTTAGTATGTCGTAGGGGACCACCCGGGGATGAACCCTATTAAAAATGGGTAAACTGGGGTCAAAGGTCAGGACATAGGAGCGGGATGCTTTCCATTTCCCTTATGCGTCATAACGTGCGTAAAAATGATTCGATTTCGATGAACTTTTAGTAGGTGGTAGGGGACCACCTGAGGACGAAATCTATTGAAAATGAGACAAATGGGGTCCAAGGTCAGGGCACAGGATCGAGATCCATTCCATCGCCCTTATCCCATACTATTAAAGGAGCAATTCCTGTATCTATGTAAACTTTATTTTGAAAACGGCTCTAAGGATTTTGATGATAGTCGTTAATCTACCGTTTTCTGTTACTAGAAATCGATTTAGCTTGATCTCGACTTTAGGATAATTCGTTTAGTGGGTTAAATAACCACCCCGAATTACCACGTTTTTAGTGTCATGGCGACGTCTTATTAATGTGTCCCATGCTTAGAAATCTTATGACGCCACACTCTCGCGATTGAGATGTTGGCGCTCGGTCACGCCATCTGCCTCATTACGTCACACGTTGTTTGTGTATCCTATTAAAATTTAAGGCGTCACACTCTCGCGAGCAGATGGTCGCGAGTCCCATCTGCCCCATTACGTCACGCATTGCTTGCGTATTACGCTTTACTTCTATTTTCTTCTTGAACAAAAAGTAAGTTGCGCCATCTGGATACGTAGTACGGTATAAGCAGCGGAACGCTGATGTGTTTTTCCTTCAAAAGGTAAACTGTTAATAAAGCATTTTTTTGTTACGCTTTTAAATCGTCACTTGATGACGAGCGTATCTGCTATGCTAAAATATAATTAGTTCATTTTTATTAATTACTATTAACAGAGTGTCACGTTGATGGTAAAACAATATAAAAAATTATGGCTAGACGACCCCCTACGAAACTTGGACGTTTCAACTTTAATAAGAAGAATAAGTAGAATACGGCACTGTTGGAAGAAGAACAAGCGGAAGAAGTAAATATGGAACAGCTTGGACATTCAAGAGCCGATGGTTTCCGATCACATTCACGTCTCGAAACATATGACCTTCCATTGGAAGAAGATCAGCCTACAAAAAGACCATTCCGAACAGATAAGGCGAGGAGCATGGAAATTATGCCCGACGTTATTATAATCCTAAATGGATCTATATCGGAAGAAAACCTCGAACAAATGCGGCGAATAAATAGACAGCGAATAGCAGCTGAATCATCCTAAGAATTAGCGTAACCAGCAAGTGGAAGAACTACGAAGCCGTTCATAACAATGAATCGCAACCGAAACTGCAGATGAACGTGTTCTGCGACTGGAACACTTGGGACAACGTGCACCTGAACGATTTAGCATTACAATGCTTGGAAATAACATATCAAAATAAAAAAAATTGCGCCCTCATCCTCCCTTTAACCGAGCGATTCTCGATGTCCCTGATATTGCGTTATAACTTACGTAAAAATGCTTCGATTGAGACAAGACTTTATCCTGTTGTTCCGGAATTATACTTTACCGGTTCTGTTGAATATAATCGAAATGGGGTCAAAGATCAGGTCATAGGAGCGATATTTATTCTACAGCCATTATCCTCATAACTTGGGTAATGATTTCTGGTATGATGGAAAGCGTATCATAATCAATGCATTGCATGATTTTACTAACTTGTTCATAATTTACAGCTTCCTCACCAGGAGACGTCAGTGCATATTTATATTTGTAAGAGTATCGCCGTTTCCAAAAAACAGATGAAAAAACGTTTTTTTGTGGGATAATTTTCCCTATGAAGAAAGCTTTGTGCGCAATGTCTTCTTTAAATAACCATCAGTTTTCTCGCTAGGGATCAAAAAGCTTTATTACGTTTTTTTTCATATCATTTCAATTGTTAGATTTGAAATGAATTCGCAGGTGATAAAAATGGGTAGTATTCATACGCCAAACATTAACAGTAAAATCAGTGAAATATCCGTTTGTTAGCGAGAAGTACACCTCATTATTAACAACAAGCTTTCGACACCAACGGGTGTCTTCATTAGACTCAGAAATGGTTGCGCTTAAACTAGAGGGAAGAAACGAAGGTAAACAAATAACTAAAAGAAAAATTTTAAATTGATTTAAGTTGTTAGATAAAAGGAAACATGACACTCATGAATAATAATTTAAAATTGATCTAAGTCGTTAGATAAAATGTGCACATGACACTCATGAATAATCAATCGAGGGAGAAAAATGTAATTTATGATCTGTTTTGTGTAGAGCACGCCAAATATGAGGTAAATCCGTAGAAACATCATCGTTGCAGTTTTCTGGGTTTGTCAGAATCTCTGTGGACTCTCTGCTGGCATTTCCTCTGGCAAATGTATAAGGTGAGATTTGCCTGACCTCGGACCATGATGCGACAGTTGAGGATGCCAACACTTCTCGTGTAAGGGCGGCTGTCAATTTCTTTTTTAAGGCGTCTCGTCGGTATTCAGCGAGGCGGACTCCGAAAGATATTTTGGTCATACCAATATAATATTTGGTTGAGCCGTCTTGGTACATCAATGGGATGGAGTAAACTCCTACGTTGGATAATGAGGTGGAGTGGCTCTTGTTCGACATCAGGTATTGTGATAACGGTTTTGGAGGTTGTGTCCCAACGACAAGTCCTAATCTCTTTAGCGTGTTCTTGAGGTAGAAGGTGAGTTCAGGAACATATGGGCAATTGCCAATGTACTGTAGCGGCGGACGGCGGCATTGCGCTTGCCTGGTCCTGCGTAATCAGGTTCCGCTTTTCTAATGATTTCATCTATCACTTTTTCTCTAAATACGGTAGCTGTGGCCAAAGATTTAACACGGTTAATTTCTGCAGACCTGGCCGAAGCTTGAGAGAAAATAATAAACGCACGTCTAACTCTATGTCGACAAAGTGCTAGTTTGTATGAGCTGGGCCTCACCTCATACAAACCTTATACCTCTGCCAAAGGAACTGCCTTCAGACAGTCCATTGAGTTTCTGACTAACCCAGAAACCTCCAACGAAGATATTTCTACGCACTTACCTCATATTTGGCATGCTCTACCACACAACGGATACCCGAATTACATATTTCTCCCACGAGTGACTATTCATGGGAGTCACGTGCGCATAATGTAACATGGCATTTCATTATCATCACGTTTGCTTTTATTTAACGACTTAGATCAATTTTAAATTATTCTTTTAGTTGTTTGTTTACTTTTGTTGCTTCCCTCCAGTTTAAGCGAAACCATTTCTAAGCTTGATGAAGGCACCTGTAGGCGTCGAAAGCTTGCTACTAATAGTGAGGTGTATTTTACGCTAATAAACGGATCTTTCACTGATATTATTGAAAAGAGTTCGTTTTACTTCGGATACCTTCCGATGGGTTAAATGCTTTACGTACTGCCTGCGATGTTTTGTAACGCCCTTTTGTCCCGGTAGTGGACATATATTGATTGATGTTTATTCTTAAAAAGGTTTTATTTAGAAGTCAAGTTGAAAACATTTTTTTTGAAACTGATTCCATTCACTACAAACAAAAAATGCTCTGAATAAAGCGCAATGATGGGAGTGACTATAGTCTCTCCTAAAAATTTGATGGAGATATTCTCCCATCAAATACAGGGTAATTCAAAAAGATTTCTCTGATCACAAATCACAATAACGTGTTTATGAAGATAAACGGACAGCTGATACCCCTACACAAGAAAAAGGAAAGTTTAGAATTTTATTGGAACCTACTGCTGTATTGCAATGGTGACGTACTGCTGTATTGCTATGGTGACGTACTGCTGTGTTGCTATCGTGATGTACAGTTGTGTTGCTACGGTGACGTACTGCTGTGTTGCTCGGATTGGTCGTTGTTGACAGGACGACAGGGTTTTCAGCAAGTCGCCGTCCGGTCTCCGGACCTTATTCCTTGTGACTTTTTTTGTGGGGGTATGTCAAGGACCATGTGTATATGCCACCTTCGCCGAGAACACTGCACGAAATAAAGATGCATATTCAGCTTGCACTGCAATCAGTGACAACGGACATGCTTCATAATGTATGGCATGAAATGGATTGCCGTTTGGATATTGTCCGCGTGACCCAGGGGAGTCACATTGAACATTTGTAAGGTATGGAAACAAAATTCTAAACTTCCTTCTTTATTGTGCAATAATGTGATCTCTGTATCTATGTTCATGAACCAGGTATTGTCCTTTGTAATTGCGGTAATCATTTTGAATTGCCCTGTACTGCACAGTCTCTTTCGCTATGGTATACATATGCTCCTTCCTTTGGATTTTCTACTTTGTTAATAATTTGATTTCAAAAACGCATTTGCTGTCCGAAAGAATTTAAGACGTGTTAATTACATCTGAGGATATGTTTTTATTCTTATACTTTTCATATTATCCCTTTTCTTAGGAGAATAAATTTAGATTGGAAAGCAGTGTTTATGACCGAAGAGAAATATTGCATTTATAACTGTGACGACTTAATGAACGTCAAATTTCTATTTCAGGTGTTTATTTTATAGTATTTAAACACCATGGAATGCACCTGCATAATATACATCTACGAGGTACACCATCCAACTGTATATTATGCAGGGGCATTCCATGGTGTTTAAATACTTTAAAATAAACGTGTGAAACAGAAATTTGTTCATTAAGTCTGCACAGTCACAAGTACGGATAACCACGTAATACAGCATTATGAATACTTTGATTCTTAAGCTAAACCAGAAATATTGCATATTTTCACGTTTCCGAACGGTTTTCTATGATGATAGTTCTAGCTTTTCGTTATACTTATGCAAATATCCTTACTTTTAAAATCCGTTTACAGAAACGTATGTGGTCGAAAGCGGAAAAGTACCACGTAGAATTTTCATAAATATCATTTTCCTACCGGTATTTCTGTTTGTGATATACGAGGGCTATATCATAATTATTGATCACTATAGTCCGTGCACACCTAAACTGATAACAGGAGATGAGCTACGGCGACCTATTCACACCCACTGCACGAGTACCTCTACGCCACTTCAAATGAATTGGCGAGACTCCAGACAGCAGAACCTGTTTACCAGAATTCCACTGAACGCCAGCTGTACTCGTACTCCCGCGAAGAGAGAGAAGCCGTGGGAATGATCAGATCATTCTCACTCGCTTGAAGAAATAGCTTTGACCAGCGCAAATCAAAAGTTTCTTAGATATCTATGATCAGTTGCTTGGAGCTTCTTTCTCCTCGGTAGCGTAATGACTAGCATGCTTGACCGGAAATTGGGAGGTGCGGGTTCGATTTCCGCTCCAAGACGATGAAAGTTTTCAAGTTTTCTGAAGGAAGTGGTTTCATGGAATACAGTGAAAATATGGCAATAATAGTAATACATTCCTCCTTTTTTGTAATTTTGTTAGTTTTATGTACATATGTATAATGAAATTTTAGTTTACATCGCTAGAACTAGTTGCGACAGGGAATTAATTTCCTGGTATTTTATATAAAATACTCCAAATACGCAGCGATACAGCACAGCAATGTTTAAAAAACGTCTCAGGTCGGACAAAACATACTGTAAATTTACATATAAGACATTATAAATTTGAGATATCGTTGACCCATCAGAGTCTCATAGCTAACGCCACACGGCACTAGACGTTAGATGATTGGAGACGGGTCTCCTGGTCCAGTGAATCTTGAATCCCGTTTCCAGTTATTTCGTGCAGACGGGGATGGTAGGGATAAGGCGGAAACCTTACAAAGCGATGAATCCAGCATGTCAACAAGGAACTTTTCAGGCTGGTGAAGGCTTGGTTATGATGTTGGACGTGATCAACTGTGCTCCTGGAACGTGTACGTGCGCCGCTGAACGGTTCACGCTACGTACTCATTCTTGCACACCATCTGCATTCGTTCATGGTCATCATGCATCCATTGGGCTCTTCTAGAAGGACAATACGCCTTCCCACAAAGCCATGCTGACTATTTCCGCAGCTGTTCCCACCTGGAATATCGTTCCCGTTCACCGGACATGAACCATGTGGAAAGTCTTTGGAATGCTGTTGAAATGTCGGTTCAAGCTTTAGATCTTCCACCAGGTAATGCGACGGCATTATGAACAGCTTGCATGGGTAGAGATACCTACGGAACTCTTTCGTGACGTAGTGGACTCAATGACACGCCATTTAACTGCCCTTATAGGCAGACGAAAGGTGGGTCTTCTCGTCACTAGGCAGGTATCCCATGATTCTGTCCACTTAGTGTGTGTGTGTGTATATATATATATATTATATATGCACTTTATTGACAAAAGTCACCGGACACCGAGCAAAGAAACACAACATAGCATTTATTGACATACATTAGTACGGTGTCGGTCCATATTTGGCCTTAATGCATGCACTGACCCTTCGAAGCTCGAAGTGGTTGGGTTTTGAGCTCCGTGATTTTCGTTGCTATAAGGTGTTTATTGAGTGCTTTAGTTTCTGTGGTTGCGTGTATCTTCAAGTTGAAGTTCTACGCTTTACGTTCGTGTATCTCCCAGGTTGGTGAGTGCCATATTTTTTCATTATTCACTGTTTTATTTTTCAACCAAGCTGGTCTTTTTTCGTTAAAGTCTCGCCATTGCTTCGATGGCGGAGGCAGACAAGGGTGACGCCCACATCCTTATCTTGGCAGATCAGCCAGCTTCCTCTTCTTCTTCTACCACTCAGCTTAATGAGGTGGTTCCGAGCGTCATTGCGACGTCATGGACACCTCTTCTTCTCCAACTATTACTCCCACCAAGTGCGGTGGTGCCAAGTCTCCTATCTACATCTCAGCAGATGATGACGTATCCGTTATCAGCAATACTGAGCTCATAACGTCTACTTCTCATCAACTTTCTGATTCGCCCTCACTGCTAGGAGCCGCTTCATCGAATTCTCGACCCATGTCAGCCCAAGCGTCCTATGCTTCTGCAACTTCTGGGGTCCTCACACCCCCAGTTTCATCTGCTATGCCTTTTCCTGAATCCTATGTCACTGTCGTCGGTTCTACTGCTACAATTGACATACCAGAGGATTCCCGAGCTGGTCACCTTTTTTCCTCCACTATGGAACGGGGCGTCTATTTTGATGCGCTTCCCGACACTAAGCTGTGGCAATATAGCCGAGCCCTCAAAACTATTTTACCAAAGGATGCAATAGACTTTATAGCTCGAAAACCCAGATCTGTCTTGGTCTATTTTAAGGATAAAGAGCATGCTGACCAGGTCCTTACGGAAGGTCTAACCATCAATGACGTGCATCTGTTAGCACAACCGGTTGCGCACCGCCCGGTGCATGTGACCTTCTACCCCGTACCACTAGAAGTATCCGACGCTGCACTTTGCACCTTGCTCAGCAGGTACGGCAGAGTTGTTGGCTCCATAACAACTCTCTCTGCGGCTCCCAGAGACCCTGAAGACAAATCGATTCGAGGTTTTCGCCGCACTGCTCGAGTCCTCTTTTCATCTGATGCTCAGCTGAAAGCGGTTCCGAATGTTTTGCACATCCGCTGTGGACAGCAACGCCGAAGACTTGAGATAATCACTTCACAGTATTGCACTATATGTCAGAGCGAAAGTCACATAAGGGCTCAGTGCCCACGTTCCTCCCTGCAAACAGCTCCACACACTACATCTTCTTCTACTTTGTCCACCAACGCTTCACAGACTTCTTCCTATTCGAGGAAAGTCGCGGAATCAAGATCTTCCAAAAGTCAGCTTACTGCCATTGGTCAACAAACGACTTTGAAGCCTCCACCTCCTGCTGATCCTATGAATTTTCCCAGGCTTCCAAAATCGACTCTCCCTTGTACTTTTACAACCACTGCTGATGTACATGTTGACCACTCCTCAGCTTTTACCGTTGGCTCCATGACACGAGTCTCAGGTAACGCTTCGGGTTCAGACTCTCCAGACGATCATGAAGCTTTAGTGGTATCTGGAAAACGCAGTGGTGCTACTCGCCCCAAGACGAAGAAGTCAAAGACTCTGGCGTCCCGAAGATCATCTCGCTCTTCTACCCGCTCATCCACTCGCTCCGTCAGCTCTCGACGACCGTTCTCCAGGTCGCCTCTACACACTTCCTCTGAGACAGCATGTGAGGGTGCCTTTCCCTCACTAGAAGAATTCACAACTTTTCTTGCTGAAAGTGCTTTCCCTGCTGAGCCTCTGCCATACGAGGACGTGCTGGATTGCTTTTTAGGGTCCTCTAGCCCTACCTCAGCACGCACTTCCATTCCGCAGTATGAAGCAGCTCTTCCACAAGTGCTGGTTCGATTACACTCACTTGAAAACACTCTTCGGCGCACTGCGGACGAGGTCCCGTGGAGTGCTTGTTTTCTCCGTCGACTCCACTCCATCACTACAGCCAGTCAATTCCTACTACATCCCACAACTAACCTAGACATTCAAGGTGGTGTCACTTAATTGTCGCGGTTTTGCGACACCTCTTGCGAATGCGCTGGTACGAGAGGATCTTGCTCCGCTGAATGCTGATATATTACTTCTGCAGGAAACAAACTGTACTTCCACCACTCAATTTCATCAATGGCGTCAGTGGGATCATACTTTCCATCACGCCTGCTGCCAACTGTCGCGTGGTGGCATGGCAGTTGATGTTCACTCACGTTTTCGTTCAACTCTTTCCTCTTTCTCAGTGAAAAACGTATGTCGAGACTTATTACAACGAGTCTCTTTCACCGTCGCAGCTGAAAAATTTCATGTGTTCAACATTTATGTTCCTTGCACTCCTACTCACGTGCCAGAGCTGTTTGCAAAACGTCGACGGGCTCTGTCACGTATTCCCATCACCGACAGGGTACTTATCGGAGGTGACTACAATTGCACTCTACATCCCCTAACTGATCGCTCTTCTTCTTCCAGAGAACACCGTACGGAAGTAGTACATCTCTTACAGTCTATCACTTCAGACTTCTCACTCGTAGATGTTCAACGCCATTTGTCACCAACCCAGACTACACATACATGGCGTGCACCAAGAGCCATTGATCCTCCTACAGCAAGATTGGATCGCTTTTATGCAACTTCTCTTCTTCTACCAGTAATATCAGATTCATGCTGTACACCCACAGCTTCCTCGGATCATTGCCCCATTGCCATAACAGTTTTTGCTACTTCAACACAGCCACGTACAATCCGGCCTTGGACCTTTGACGACACTCTTTTAGATGACTCAGCCTTCTGCTCATCGGTGCGAGATTTTTTTGCGGATTGGCGTACAAGGCTTCATTCTGCACCGTGCCCCCTCAACGTTTGGTTGGAAGTAAAACGCCACCTCATACTACTGGTACGAAACCTGTCATACTCGATCATGACACAACGGAGGATGCGACTTGATCATACTAGGCAAATGCTTTCTTTGCTCAATCTTGCTGATCCCCTATTTCAAGTCTACCAGGCAGAATTACATTCACTTTTGGTGCCACTTGCAAAACAAGCCCTTCAACGCCTTAAACTACAACACCTGAAACCTGATGCTTGTTCGTACGAATTCCTTACGTCACTTGAGTCAACTCGCCGATCCTCTTCTGTTCTATAGCACCTTCGTCTTCCAACTGGAGTAGTTTCATCCGAACCAGTTCCAATTTGTTCTATGGTACGTAATTACTACATTTCAAAATTTTGTGAAACTCCTCCTCCCTCCCCTACGGCTCCTGCTCTTCTGTTCTCTTCTTTGCCTCAGGTCCCTTCTCATCTTTCAGCCAGCCTCCTCCATCCTCCCACTTTAACTGAGCTCTCTGACACTTTCTCGTCCCTCAACCCCCGGGCTTCACCTGGCCCGGACGGTCTCCCTGTTTCTTTTTATAAGGCTTTTCTTCCTGCTCTCCTTCCATTTCTCCTCTGTGCCTTTTCTACTGCCATTCATCTTATATCTCTTCCAAGGAGTTTCACGCTCGCACATGTTGTACTTTTCCCCAAGAAGGGTGATCCTCTTGACTTGGGGAATTGGCGTCCTATCTCACTCTTAAATACTGATTATAAACTCTATACTAAATTTCTGTCCCGCCGGCTTAACCCCATACTCTCTCATATTCTCTCCACTAATCAAACCTATACTGTACCCGGGCGCTCCATCTCCCATAATATTCAGCTTCTTAATGATCTAATTCACCTCGCCCGCTCTCGCTCAGAACCCCTTGCTCTTCTTTTCCCTCGATCAGCGCTCAGCGTTCGATAATATTTCTCATGATTACCTTCTTGCTACATTACTAAATTTCGGCTTTCCTCCTTCCTTTGCTTCTCTTCTCATCTTCCTCTACCGGGACGCAGTTTTCCACGTCAAGCTGCTCAACCTTCTCACAGCTCCCATACCCTTTCGTCGCGGCGTGCGTCAGGGTTGCCCCTTATCCGGGCAGCTCTTCGCCCTCGCAATAGAACCTTTTTACGCGCAGTCCATCGATCCTTCTTTGCTTCACTACCACCGGTGGTAGCCAGCACACGTCATCATGTTGCTACCTATGTTGCCTACGCCGACGATATTACATTCTGCATTTGGCAAGACTCACAATTTCACGATCTCCACAATCTCTACAATACCTACGCCTCATGTTCCGGAGCAGCGCTAAACACAACGAAAAGCACAGGCCTGTGGACTGGTTCGTGGGCTAACCGCACTGACTCTCCTTGGGGAGCAGAGTGATCCAACACCTCTGAACGATTCCAAGGAGTCCACCTTGGAAAACCAGCAACTGCTTCACTCATCACCTGGATGACTCTCCGACCACGCCTACATCGCTCGGTCGCAATCTGGCGGAGCGCACAATTCTGCACCTCCGTCTTTCAAAGAGCACGTCTAACGCACACTTACCTGCTTTCAATGTGCACGTATTCCTGGTTGGCTTCGAAGCAACCAGCACTACGTCTTCTTGAACTCACCCGCTGTCAAACTCAGGTTATCTGGCCCGGCCATCACTGGGTCGGAGCACCTCAATTGAGCCTGTCTCCTTCCAACGGAGGCATTAGTCTACCCGACGTCAGATCCTATTACAAGGCTTATCGTGTGTCTACGTTTTTACGATCACTTGCGGCACCTGCTCCCTCTGCAGTTGCTGCTCGTGATGTCATAGTCTCTCCGCATAACCCACGCTTTACTCTCCTTTCGTTCTTACTCATGGATCACTGTCCCCTTCTCACACTTTTCCCTCCTGTCTACTAAGAGGCTATCTCCTTTCTTCGTTCCCTCCCTCTTTCTCGCTCTCTCCCTGCCTCCACAAATGACCTACTTTCCGAACCTCTTTTTTTTCTTCTCTGCCACACCCTCCCCATCTCCCATGTTTTGCTTTTTCTTCATGGCTCCGAGCTGGAGTCGTTACTGTCAGCGATCTTGTTAACACCGATCTTTCCTGGCTCCCCTTCTCTTCTCTACCCTCTGCTCTCCGTTTCAATGCCAACGCTCGCTTTGTTCACAACTCTCTTATTTCTACTATAATCTCCCTGTTCCCTGAGCTTGCTACTCCCTCAGGTCTCATTTCTGTTCACTCTGCCTCTCTCCTTCTCCCATTTTTTCTGTCGTCCATTGGTCCACCTCTTCCTCTTGTCTCTTTCTCAACAGCTGATCTCTACCGTTTTCTCTTTCGCTCTTCCGCACCTCTTCCCATTTCTGGAATTCCACATTCTTCTACCTCCGCAGTGTGGTCCGCTGCGCTTTCCCCACTTTCAGCACCCCTTGAAGTCAATTCACATTGGCTTTTCTTACACAACCGCCTCCCTGTGCCGTCGATTTTACATCGCATGACCATTTTATCTTCACCCTCCTGTCCGTATTGTGGCGAGGAGGCTGACGTCCAGCATGTCTTCATGTATTGCACAGTATTATTGCCAATACTCCATCTCGCTTTCACGCTAGCGCAACGATCCTGTGAGACCGTCCTCACCTTCAGCGCCTACCGAACACTACTTCTGAACTCTTCTCGCCCTATTCACCTTCCGGCAGTCTGCTCCTACATCTTCGTGCTTGTAAAACATATAATTCACGTGTATCATCTTCAGCGTCCCCCCGAAGCTTCTACTGACATAAATAAAGTCAGTACTGCGTTACTTTGTCATTTTCGTAATCGCCTACTCTCCCGCCTTCGACTAGAACTTACCACTGCAGTTGCACGCTGCAGTGAACCACAGTTCCTATCAACTTGGTCACCAGCAACAACTTGGTTTGCAGGGTCGCCCACAACGCTTCACCTTACAGTCGGAGCTTTTGTTTCACCTACCTCCTGATAGATACAATTTTTGCCATGCTGACTTGTCTTCAATCTCTGCTTCATCAGAGACTATTTTTTGTCTTTTCCGACAAATTATCATACATAAATTGTATTCTCTCACCACTATATTGAGCTTTGTGAATAGGTCGTTGCGTCAGCTACAAGCACCTGTAAATCTTCTTTTCGTATGTCATTTTGAGACGTTTTTTCTATACACATTTCCTGTTTTTTTTCTTGCTTCGCAACTGAGTGCAATCTTGTTCCTCAACATTCACTGTACCATATTATTTGTACTCTCTATTTTATCAGAATTTTTTTGTTTGTCTCACTATTGTACATCACTTTTAGTAGATCAATTATTGTATAGAATCCTATGAATTGTTCGAAGCATGAGCTACTTATAATTGTCAATTTCTTTTCACGCTTTTTTTAAGCCTCTGTTCTCATCCTCTTCACATGTATCATTTCGTGTATAACTCATGTGTAATTTTTTTTTTGTTTTTCATTACTCATCTTGCTGAATTATGTATTCTCTCTGCGATGTCAGAGACTACTTCTTTACCATCTCTGACAAACCAATATATATAAATTGTAACTTCTCATTGTACAGAATCATGTATATAGGTCGTTTAACGAACCACAGACATCTGTAAACTTTGTCGTTTTTACAGTATATTCTTATCTTCAATTCCTGATTCAACAGTGTAATTTTACTTTTCAACTGTGTAAATTTGTGTTCTCCAATACTCACTGTGATGAGTTGTGTCTTCTCTCTGTATTTTCAGAGATTATTTTTTCTTTTGTATTCTCAGGAAAATTATTGTATATAACTATTTTTCATATCACCGATGTATGTAACATGTTGTACCGCGAGCCACATTCATCTGTAAAATTTTCATCATCTGTCTTTCGAACTTTCGATTTCATGTTTGTCCCTTGATCACCTGCAACCTCCTGGTTTTCCAGGTCACCCACAATGTATCACCTTTCGGTCAGAACTTTTTTTTTTCATCAATATTGTGTAAAATTTATACTCTATAGTGCTCATCATTCTGGATTGATTTTACTCTCTGTATTACCAGAGATTCATATTGCCTCGCCAGATTTCTACTGCACTTAACTGTTGTCATGCAAACGTTGCACCGAATCCTGTAATTAACGTAGCGCAAGCTGCACATTCTGTTAATTTCTCATCACCTGTCTTTTGAATCTATATCTGCAAGCTCGAATTCTGTATTATTCCTTGCATCAATACTGTGCAAAATTAATATTGTATAACGCTCTTCAAGCTGAATTGTTCCTATTCTTTGCTTTGTCAGAGACTTTTGTTGCCTCACCAGACACTCGAGTGTAATTAACTGTTTTTTTACTATCATCAATGTACAGAACCGTGGAAATAAGCAGTAGCGTAAGCTACAAGCATCTGTAAATATTTTTTTGTCATACATCATTTGAGATGATTTATTCAAGCACATCTCCTGTATCTTTCTTCTAATAAATACTGTGTGAAAACTGACCCTTCGAAGCTCGAAGTGGTTGGGTTTTGAGCTCCGTGATTTTCGTTGCTATAAGGTGTTTATTGAGTGCTTTAGTTTCTGTGGTTGCGTGTATCTTCAAGTTGAAGTTCTACGCTTTACGTTCGTGTATCTCCCAGGTTGGTGAGTGCAATATATGTTTTCATTATTCACTGTTTTATTTTTCAAATAAGCTGGTCTTTTTTCGTTAAAGTCTCGCCATTGCTTCGATGGCGGAGGCAGACAAGGGTGACGCCCATATCCTTATCTTGGCAGATCAGCCAGCTTCCTCTTCTTCTTCTACCACTCAGCTTAATGAGGTGGTTCCGAGCGTCATTGCGACGTCATGGACACCTCTTCTTCTCCAACTATTACTCCCACCAAGTGCGGTGGTGCCAAGTCTCCTATCTACATCTCAGCAGATGATGACGTATCCGTTATCAGCAATACTGAGCTCATAACGTCTACTTCTCATCAACTTTCTGATTCGCCCTCACTGCTAGGAGCCGCTTCATCGAATTCTCGACCCATGTCAGCCCAAGCGTCCTATGCTTCTGCAACTTCTGGGGTCCTCACACCCCCAGTTTCATCTGCTATGCCTTTTCCTGAATCCTATGTCACTGTCGTCGGTTCTACTGCTACAATTGACATACCAGAGGATTCCCGAGCTGGTCACCTTTTTTCCTCCACTATGGAACGGGGCGTCTATTTTGATGCGCTTCCCGACACTAAGCTGTGGCAATATAGCCGAGCCCTCAAAACTATTTTACCAAAGGATGCAATAGACTTTATAGCTCGAAAACCCAGATCTGTCTTGGTCTATTTTAAGGATAAAGAGCATGCTGACCAGGTCCTTACGGAAGGTCTAACCATCAATGACGTGCATCTGTTAGCACAACCGGTTGCGCACCGCCCGGTGCATGTGGACCTTCTACCCCGTACCACTAGAAGTATCCGACGCTGCACTTTGCACCTTGCTCAGCAGGTACGGCAGAGTTGTTGGCTCCATAACAACTCTCTCTGCGGCTCCCAGAGACCCTGAAGACAAATCGATTCGAGGTTTTCGCCGCACTGCTCGAGTCCTCTTTTCATCTGATGCTCAGCTGAAAGCGGTTCCGAATGTTTTGCACATCCGCTGTGGACAGCAACGCCGAAGACTTGAGATAATCACTTCACAGTATTGCACTATATGTCAGAGCGAAAGTCACATAAGGGCTCAGTGCCCACGTTCCTCCCTGCAAACAGCTCCACACACTACATCTTCTTCTACTTTGTCCACCAACGCTTCACAGACTTCTTCCTATTCGAGGAAAGTCGCGGAATCAAGATCTTCCAAAAGTCAGCTTACTGCCATTGGTCAACAAACGACTTTGAAGCCACCACCTCCTGCTGATCCTAAGAATTTTCCCAGGCTTCCAAAATCGACTCCCCCTTGTACTTTTACAACCACTGCTGATGTACATGTTGACCACTCCTCAGCTTTTACCGTTGGCTCCATGACACGAGTCTCAGGTAACGCTTCGGGTTCAGATTCTCCAGACGATCATGAAGCTTTAGTGGTATCTGGAAAACGCAGTGGTGCTACTCGCCCCAAGACGAAGAAGTCAAAGACTCTGGCGTCCCGAAGATCATCTCGCTCTTCTACCCGCTCATCCACTCGCTCCGTCAGCTCTCGACGACCGTTCTCCAGGTCGCCTCTACACACTTCCTCTGAGACAGCATGTGAGGGTGCCTTTCCCTCACTAGAAGAATTCACAACTTTTCTTGCTGAAAATGCTTTCCCTGCTGAGCCTCTGCCATACGAGGACGTGCTGGATTGCCTTTTAGGGTCCTCTAGCCCTTCCTCAGCACGCACTTCCATTCAGCAGTATGAAGCAGCTCTTCCACAAGTGCTGGTTCGATTACACTCACTTGAAAACACTCTTCGGCGCACTGCGGACGAGGTCCCGTGGAGTGCTTGTTTTCTCCGTCGACTCCACTCCATCACTACAGCCAGTCAATTCCTACTACATCCCACAACTAACCTAGACATTCAAGGTGGTGTCACTTAATTGTCGCGGTTTTGCGACACCTCTTGCGAATGCGCTGGTACGAGAGGATCTTGCTCCGCTGAATGCTGATATATTACTTCTGCAGGAAACAAACTGTACTTCCACCACTCAATTTCATCAATGGCGTCAGTGGGATCATACTTTCCATCACGCCTGCAGCCAACTGTCGCGTGGTGGCATGGCAGTTGGTGTTCACTCACGTTTTCGTTCAACTCTTTCCTCCTTCTCAGTGAAAAACGTATGTCGAGACTTATTACAACGAGTCTCTTTCACCGTCGCAGCTGAAAAATTTCATGTATTCAACATTTATGTTCCTTGCACTCCTACTCACGTGCCAGAGCTGTTTGCAAAACTTCGACGGGCTCTGTCACGTATTCCCATCACCGACAGGGTACTTATCGGAGGTGACTACAATTGCACTCTACATCCCCTAACTGATCGCTCTTCTTCTTCCAGAGAACACCGTACGGAAGTAGTACATCTCTTACAGTCTATCACTTCAGACTTCTCACTCGTAGATGTTCAACGCCATTTGTCACCAACATAGACTACACATACATGGCGTGCACCAAGAGCCATTGATCCTCCTACAGCAAGATTGGATCGCTTTTATGCAACTTCTCTTCTTCTACCAGTAATATCAGATTCATGCTGTACACCCACAGCTTCCTCGGATCATTGCGCCATTGCCATAACAGTTTTTGCTACTTCAACACAGCCACGTACAATCCGGCCTTGGACTTTTGACGACACTCTTTTAGATGACTCAGCCTTCTGCTCATCGGTGCGAGATTTTCTTGCGGATTGGCGTACAAGGCTTCATTCTGCACCGTGCCCCCTCAACGTTTGGTTGGAAGTAAAACGCCACCTCATACTACTGGTACGAAACCTGTCATACTCGATCATGACACAACGGAGGATGCGACTTGATCATACTAGGCAAATGCTTTCTTTGCTCAATCTTGCTGATCCCCTATTTCAAGTCTACCAGGCAGAATTACATTCACTTTTGGTGCCACTTGCAAAACAAGCCCTTCAACGCCTTAAACTACAACACCTGAAACCTGATGCTTGTTCGTACGAATTCCTTACGTCACTTGAGTCAACTCGCCGATCCTCTTCTGTTCTATAGCACCTTCGTCTTCCAACTGGAGTAGTTTCATCCGAACCAGTTCCAATTTGTTCTATGGTACGTAATTACTACATTTCAAAATTTTGTGAAACTCCTCCTCCCTCCCCTACGGCTCCTGCTCTTCTGTTCTCTTCTTTGCCTCAGGTCCCTTCTCATCTTTCAGCCAGCCTCCTCCATCCTCCCACTTTAACTGAGCTCTCTGACACTTTCTCGTCCCTCAACCCCCGGGCTTCACCTGGCCCGGACGGTCTCCCCTGTTTCTTTTTATAAGGCTTTTCTTCCTGCTCTCCTTCCATTTCTCCTCTGTGCCTTTTCTACTGCCATTCATCTTACATCTCTTCCAAGGAGTTTCACGCTCGCACATGTTGTACTTTTCCCCAAGAAGGGTGATCCTCTTGACTTGGGGAATTGGCGTCCCATCTCACTCTTAAATACTGATTATAAACTCTATACTAAATTTCTGTCCCGCCGGCTTAACCCCATACTCCCTCATATTCTCTCCACTAATCAAACCTATACTGTACCCGGGCGCTCCATCTCCCATAATATTCAGCTTCTTAATGATCTAATTCACCTCTCCCGCTCTCGCTCAGAACCCCTTGCTCTTCTTTCCCTCGATCAGCGCTCAGCGTTCGATAATATTTCTCATGATTACCTTCTTGCTACATTACTAAATTTCGGCTTTCCTCCTTCCTTTGCTTCTCTTCTCATCTTCCTCTACCGGGACGCAGTTTTCCACGTTAAGCTGCTCAACCTTCTCACAGCTCCCATACCCTTTCGTCGCGGCGTGCGTCAGGGTTGCCCCTTATCCGGGCAGCTCTTCGCCCTCGCAATAGAACCTTTTTACGCGCAGTCCATCGATCCTTCTTTGCTTCACTACCACCGGTGATAGCCAGCACACGTCATCATGTTGCTACCTATGTTGCCTACGCCGACGATATTACATTCTGCATTCGGCAAGACTCACAATTTCACGATCTCCACAATCTCTACAATACCTACGCCTCATGTTCCGGAGCAGCGCTAAACACAACGAAAAGCACAGGCCTGTGGACTGGTTCGTGGGCTAACCGCACTGACTCTCCTTGGGGAGCAGAGTGGTCCAACACCTCTCAACGATTCCTAGGAGTCCACCTTGGAAAACCAGCAACTGCTTCACTCGTCACCTTGATGACTCTCCGGCCACGCCTACATCGCTCGGTTGCAATCTGGCGGCGCGCACAATTCTGCACCTCCGTCTTTCAAAGAGCACGTCTAACGCACACTTACCTGCTTTCAATGTGCACGTATTCCTGGTTGGCTTCGAAGCAACCAGCACTACGTCTTCTTGAACTCACCCGCTGTCAAACTCAGGTTATCTGGCCCGGCCATCACTGGGTCGGAGCACCTCAACTGAGCCTGTCTCCTTCCAACGGAGGCATTAGTCTACCCGACGTCAGATCCTATTACAAGGCTTATCGTGTGTCTACGTTTTTACGATCACTTGCGGCACCTGCTCCCTCTGCAGGTGCTGCTCGTGATGTCATAGTCTCTCCGCATAACCCACGCTTTACTCTCCTTTCGTTCTTACTCATGGACCACTGTCCCCTTCTCACACTTTTCCCTCCTGTCTACAAAGAGGCATCTCCTTTCTTCGTTCCCTCCCTCTTTCTCGCTCTCTCCCTGCCTCCACAAATGACCTACTTTCCGAACCTCTTTTTTTCTTCTCTGCTACACCCTCCCCATCTCCCATGTTTTGCTTTTCCTTCATGGCTCCGAGCTGGAGTCGTTACTGTCAGCGATCTTGTTAACACCGATCTTTCCTGGCTCCCCTTCTCTTCTCTACCCTCTGCTCTCCGTTTCAATGCCAACGCTCACTTTGTTCACAACTCTCTTATTTCTACTATAATCTCCCTGTTCCCTGAGCTTGCTACTCCCTCAGGTCTCATTTCTGTTCACTCTGCCTCTCTCCTTCTCCCATTTTTTCTGTCGTCCATTGGTCCACCTCTTCCTCTTGTCTCTTTCTCAACAGCTGATCTCTACCGTTTTCTCCCTCGCTCTTCCGCACCTCTTCCCATTTCTGGAATTCCACTTTCTTCTACCTCCGCAGTGTGGTCCGCTGCGCTTTCCCCACTTTCAGCACCCCTTGAAGTCAATTCACATTGGCTTTTCTTACACAACCGCCTCCCTGTGCCGTCGATTTTACATCGCATGACCATTTTATCTTCACCCTCCTGTCCGTATTGTGGCGAGGAGGCTGACGTCCAGCATGTCTTCATGTATTGCACAGAATTATTGCCAATACTCCATCTCGCTTTCACGCTAGCGCAACGATCCTGTGAGACCGTCCTCACCTTCAGCGCCTACCGAACACTACTTCTGAACTCTTCTCGCCCTATTCACCTTCCGGCAGTCTGCTCCTACATTTTCGTGCTTGTAAAACATATAATTCACGTGTATCATCTTCAGCGTCCCCCCGAAGCTTCTACTGACATAAATAAAGTCAGTACTGCGTTACTTTGTCATTTTCGTAATCGCCTACTCTCCCGCCTTCGACTAGAACTTACCACTGCAGTTGCACGCTGCAGTGAACCACAGTTCCTATCAACTTGGTCACCAGCAACCACTTGGTTTGCAGGGTCGCCCACAACGCTTCACCTTACAGTCGGAACTTTTGTTTCACCTACCTCCTGATAGATACAATTTTTGCCATGCTGACTTGTCTTCAATCTCTGCTTCATCAGACTATCTTTTGTCTTTTCCGACAAATTATCATACATAAACTGTATTCTCTCACCACTATATTGAGCTTTGTGAATAGGTCGTTGCGTCAGCTACAAGCACCTGTAAATCTTCTTTTCATATGTCATTTTGAGACGATTTTTCTATACACATTTCCTGTTTTTTTTTCTTGCTTCGCAACTGAGTGCAATCTTGTTCCTCAACATTCACTGTACTATATTATTTGTACTCTCTATTTTATCAGAATTTTTTTGTTTGTCTCACTATTGTACTTCACTTTTAGTAGATCAATTATTGTATAGAATCCTATGAATTGTTCGAAGCATGAGCTACTTATAATTGTCAATTTCTTTTCACGCTTTTTTAAGCCTCTGTTCTCATCCTCTTCACATGTATCATTTCGTGTATAACTCATTTTTTTTTGTTTTTCATTACTCATCTTGCTGAATTATGTATTCTCTCTGCGATGTCAGAGACTATTTCTTTTTACCACCTCTGACAAACCAATATATATAAATTGTAACTTCTCATCGTACAGAATCATGTATATAGGTCGTTTCACGAACCACAGACATCTGTAAACTTTGTCGTTTTTACAGTATATTCTTATCTTCAATTCCTGATTCAACAGTGTAATTTTACTTTTCAACTGTGTAAATTTGTGTTCTCCAATACTCACTGTGATGAGTTGTGTCTTCTCTCTGTATTTTCAGAGATTATTTTTTCTTTTGTATTCTCAGGAAAATTATTGTATATAACTATTTTTCATATCACCGTTGTATGTAACATGTAGTACCGCGAGCCACATTCATCTGTAAAATTTTCATCATCTGTCTTTCGAACTTTCGATTTCATGTTTGTCCCTTGATCACCTGCAACCTCCTGGTTTTCCAGGTCACCCACAATGTATCACCTTTCGGTCAGAACTTTTTTTTTCATCAATATTGTGTAAAATTTATACTCTCTAGTGCTCATCATTCTGGATTGATTTTACTCTCTGTATTACCAGAGATTCATATTGCTTCACCAGATTTCTAGTGCACTTAACTGTTGTCATGCAAACGTTGCACCGAATCCTGTAATTAACGTAGCGCAAGCTGCACATTCTGTTAATTTCTCATCACCTGTCTTTTGAATCTATGTCTGCAATTTCGAATTCTGTATTATACCTTGCATCAATACTGTGCAAAATTAATATTGTATAACGCTCTTCAAGCTGAATTGTTCCTATTCTTTGCTTTGTCAGAGACTTTTGTTGCCTCACCAGACACTCGAGTGTAATTAACTGTTTTTTTACTAGCATCAATGTATAGAACCGTGTAAATAAGCAGTAGCGTAAGCTACAAGCATCTGTAAATATTTTTTTTTTGTCATACATCATTTGAGATGATTTATTCAAGCACATCTCCTGTATCTTTCTTCTAATAAATACTGTGTGAAAACTGACCCTTCGAGACATGCTTTCGACAAGGTTTTGAAATACAGCGATAGGTATGCGCTTCCATTCAGGACATAATGCTGCCACTAACTGTTCCTTAGTAGTAGGCCTTGGTTCAAAACTTCTAATGCGGCGCTCTACTTCATTCCATAGGTGTTCTATGGGATTAAGATCCGGGCTCTGTGCTGGCTAGTCTACACACGATACGGAATTATCGTAAAACATCGCCGTAACAGTCCTTACTTTATGTTTCGGTGCATTTTCCTGCTGGTACCAACAAGGCTCGTTTCCATAGTATTGCCACAGAGTTGGTTGGGTATATTTGTCCAGAATATTGAGGTAGACGAGCTGGTTAACAAGTTTGCCCACGATAACCAGTGGGCCGAGACCATATGACCAAAAGCACCCCCCCCCCCCACCCACACACACACACACGTGTACACTGCCAGCTCCAGACTTGCACGTAGGAACAGTACACTGTGGTAAATAGCGTTACCCCGGCTGCCGCCATACCCACGCACGGCCATGAGACGGATAGATCGTGTATCTGGATTCATTAGTCCATAGGACCCGTTTCCATTTATCTACGGTCCACGGTAAATGTTCTTTGCGCTGTGCTAAACGATGAGTATCATTCCGAGTGGAGATGAAAGGCTTATGGGCAGCCGCACGACCACGGTAACCCAAGGAATGAAGGTTCTCTGTGGATGGTACGTGTACATACTGAGGTTCTAGGATTTTTACTCACCTGTACACTGAGGTCTTGTGCAGTACTCTGTCGATTAGCTATAACGACTTTCCTGAGGTTTCGACGTCCTCTATCGCTGATTTTCTTTGTTCTGCCGGTACGTTGTGCTGCTTCAGGCACACCATGTGTCTTCCACTTATTCAGTACATCCAAAACATGACTTGGGTATGTTTAAAAGCTTCTCGGTTTCTGTTACGGACAACCAATTAATACAATACCCAACAATATTTCCTTTCTCAAAGTAATTCCCTCTTGCCGCGACATTTTCACTCAACCTCACACTGCGATAAGGTTGCGGTCAGCTGCAGGCTTGTTTTTATCCCCTTTGCAGCTGTACTGCGCATCTTAACAACGCTGCGGATCCGTTCATTTGCTTTTGAAGTGGTGTCAGGCGACTTTTGTCAGTATAGTGTATATATTTATATAGTATACGAATGAAGTGCCAAATAAAAGTTCCTTCCAAATTGTTGCAATTCAAAACTATAATATACAAATGCAGTTTCTTCCAAACTATGGTATACGAATGCAGTTTCTTCCAAACTATGGTATACGAATGCAGTTGCTCTTAAACTATGGTATACAAATGAAGTGCCAGTTTTATTTAGCCCTTCATTCGCATACTGTATATAATTAAATTGCTATTGTTTCAAGTTGTATTGCGCGTACATATAAAGGTTTTTGATTTTTTAATTTTTGATTTCCAATTTTTATTTTATGTATATATATATATAGAGAGAGAGAGAAAGAGAGAGAGAGAGTGAGAGAGAGAGAGAGAGAGAGGCAAATAATAATTAAAACAGACCAAGAAAACCCACAAACACCCAAACGAAACACACAATACATACCATCAGAGGAACAAATAATTCCCACATACTTGCAACCTTTGCACTTGTGCAGCTTTGGCATTCTTGATTCTTTATCAGTGGTTCTTGGTGTTGGATGTTATAGCGATCTTTGTGGTTTCGCGTTAATTTTTGTGTTCGTTCTTGCTTTCTTCGGTTATTTTCGTTTCCGGCCTTCTTTGGCGAGGTAGGACTAATCATGATCGTACTTATTCTTTTTGGTTTGTTGTCTTCATTTCTGTTCTTTTGGTCTTGTGGCTTTGGGAGCACGACCAAGGGGACATTTGGATTTTGTCCGTCCTTTTCTTGGTTTCAGAAAAGCCACTTACAAATAACGGGTGCTTCCCCGATGAGGACCGTTTTAATTTGATTTGAGTGTCGTCTCGATTCTTTTTTTGTTTTTTGTTTCAACTTTTAAAGAGAGGCGGCAGTGGTGCTGTTCTGCATTTGTTTCTTGTTTGTATTTTAGGCTCAATTCGGTACGTTAGCCGTGTAAGGGGTTCGAGTACTTTTGTGTTTTTGGTGTGTTTTGGGGTTCAGTGCTTACTGCAAGTATGTGGGTATTGTTTGTTCTTTTGGTGGTATGTATTGTGTGTTTCGTTTGGGTATTTGTGGGTTTCCTTGGTCTGTTGTAATTATTATTTGCTTATATAGCCTTTTTTCCTGGATTGCTGCTTTGCGCATCAGGGGGTTTGGGGCTTTTTTATGATTTGTATTGAAGTGCTTTAGCTTTCTTATTAGTGCTCTTATATATATATATATATATATATATATATTTGCATCTCTCTATGCTTCTTTCAGTTGCCTGCAGTCTTTGTATAAAAAACATACAAAGACTGCAGACAAGTGAAAGAGACATAGAGTGATGCAAACTTGGTGCATCCACGAGTTTCTGTTCTTATCATTCCTGGTTATACCACGTTTGCATCTCTCTATGCTTCTTTCAGTTGTCTGCAGTCTTTGTATGTCTTTTTTAGTTAAAGTCCATGTATCTTCTCCATACGTAAGAACTGGACAGATGCATTGATTAAACACTTTTCTTTTAAGGCATAATAGCATATTGCTCTTGAAAATTGTACAGTTTCTTCCAAACGCTCTACAGCAGAGTTTTATACGCCGATTAATTTCCTCATCGATGTGACCCTTGCTTGATATCTGCTGTCCAAGGTAAATGTAGGTATCGGTTATTTCTAGCTTTTCCCCATCAATTGATAAATCTTCCTTTCTTGTAAAAGCATTGTACATCACTTTTGCCTTCTGAAAGTTCATTTTTAGTCCCACTTCTTTACTCTTGTCAGCGAGTTCTTGGATAATATTCTGCATCTCTAAAGGGGTAGCTGCAAAAATGATTACGTTATCAGCAAAACGAAGGTGAGTCAAATAACCTCGATTGGTCTTTATTTCCTTGTGTTATTAGTTCAACGATTGAAAGACATTTGCAACGTGGTATTGCCTCCATTTTTTTTAACAATAGAAGTATTTATTAAACTTGAACGAAATTTTAACAGAATTTAGTTTTACAAGAAGCTTTAAGTTCGGAAGGGAGTGAGAAAATGCTGTCACATTTTCTCACTCCCTTCCCAATTTGTATTGGTGCTGTAAGGTCTGGGGATGTAAGATCAGGTGATGCGTAACATCACAGCCTCTCCTGGACAAATGTCAACCCCGCCTTCTCGTGGTGCATCCTGTTCTCACTAAAGGGGCTCGGACGACCGCCAATAGCGATATAACTATACCATCGGGATTAGAGGAAATGCTATCCCACACTCAGCAACCCGCTTGGCCAGCGTGGTGAGTTATGGCCAAACCCCTCCAAAATGACTCTACAACTTAAATCTTGGCCCCCAGTCTCCGGCAGCTGGAATGTACCTGGCCAAGGCAGCGGCCGGTGCGACATAAAGGCAGAGGGTGCTAAGAATCACCGGGGGACCGGACTAGGCTGCCATCTGATGCTGACCTTGACAACGTACAATGGACGCTCCCTATCTTCTGATTCAAGGCTTCTTGAATTGGAAGAGGAACTACAAAGGATCAAGTGGGACATCGTCGGGCTAAGTGAGGTGAGGAGAAAAGGAGAAGATCTCATTGAACTGAAAAGTGGATATCTGTTCTACTATCGTGGGACTGATACTGGCAGAACTAGTGGCGTTGGATTTATAATAAACAAGAAACTGAAGGATAAAGTTATAGAAGTTGAAAGGTCCTCTGACAGAGGTGCACGACTCGTTATCCAACTCTCGAGAAGGTACCAGGCTCAGATTATTCAAACTTATGCACCCACCACAAGTCATCCTGAAGAAGAAATTGAAGAATTTTATGAGGAAATTCGTCATCTAAATAATAAAGGTAAGCAGCACTTGAAGATAATTATGGGCGATTTCAATGCACAAATAGGGCAACAGCAACATAATGAAACTTCAGTAGGTAAATTCGGTCACGGCAACAGAAACCAGTGTGGAAATACTCTCGTTGAGTTTGCAGAGGCAGAAGGGTTTTTATCTTGAACTCCTTTTTCAAGAAAAAGCCGCACAGGAAATGGACATGGAAACATCCAAATGGGACGACAAGTGAAATTGATTTTATTATGTGTAACAAAAAATTCGTCGTAGAAGACTGCTGTGTGCTAAACAAGTTCAACACAGGTAGTGACCATAGATTGGTAAGATGTAAGATAAAACTAAGCTCGAACGTGGCAAGCTCATAAGACAAACAAAATCTATTGACATAACCAACCTTAAAAAACACCATAATACCTTCAAGTTGGACCTGAAGAACAGAATCTCTGCGTTAGAAGGCCTAACACGTCGGAAGAAGTGGATATTTCTGAAGTTAACAGAAAAGTAACCAAAGCTCTTATGGAAACAGCAACAAAAATAGCTGGGTCTAAGTACAAGTTGCATGTGAACAAACTATCAAGAAAAACCAAAATGTTGATGCAAAAAAGAAGAGAGATGAGGACAACTAAAGAAGATGTTACTTCCAAAGTGGAATACATAGAGCTATGCAAGACAGTACGAAAACGTATCACTGAAGACGTAAGGAAATTCAACTGTGAACTAGTGAGGAAAGAAATTGAAAACAACCAAAGCCTAAAGACAGCAAAGGGACATCTCAGTAAAGGAAGAAAACAGATTATGGCACTGAGAAAAGAAGATGGTTCTGTAACAAAAAATAGAGTCGAAAGTTTGACAAGAGTGAAAGATTTCTACTCCAAGTTATATGAAAGGGATGATGCATGTACTCCAGACATCATGGAAGGTACCAGTACCAGAGTTCTTCCAGTCCTCCCAGCAGTAGTTGCACATGCAATCAAGAACATGAAGCGGGGCAAAGCTCCAGAAGAAGATGGAGTTACTATAGACATCATACAAGAAGCAAGTGGAGAAATCAAAACAGTACTCGCCCAAACTTTCACTCGATGCCTTAATGAAGAGAAGATTCCTGAGTATTGGAACAACACTACAATGATCCTGCTACATAAAAAAGGTGACGTTGAGGATCTCAGGAACTACAGACCTATCAGCCTCCTATCAGTGGTTTATAAAATCTTCCCTAAAGTTCTTTCACACCGTTTGAAGGTAACACTGGACATGGCTCAACCGAGAGAGCAAGCTGGATTCAGGAGTGGCTACAGCACAATAGATCATATCCACGTACTGAGAGAACTAATTGAAAGAGCGAGGGAATATGAACTTCCATTATGCATGGCTTTTATCGATTATGAAAAAGCCTTTGATTCGGTGAAACCATCAGCAGTTACAATGGCTCTGAAATCCTGCGGTATTGAAGATGCATACATTAATATTATTAATAACATCTATGAAAATGCAAGTGCAAAATTCGGCTGTTTGAAATTACAACACACATAAAAATTGGAAAGGGAGTGAAACAAGGTAACACCATATCTCCGAAGCTCTTTAACGCCACATTGGAAAATATCTTTCAATCACTGAACTGGGAAAACAATGGGATAAAGATTAATGGAGATTATCTAACCCACCTTCGTTTTGCTGATGACATAGTCATTTTTGCAACTACCCCTTCAGAGCTGCAGAGTATGATCCAGGAACTTGCTGGCAAGAGTAAAGAAGTGGGATTAAAAATGAACTTTCAGAAGACAAAAGTGATGTTTAATGCTTTTTCAAGAAATGAAGATTTATTGATTGATGGAAAACACCTGGAGATAACAGACACGTACGTTTATCTTGGACAGCAGATATCAAGTGAGTGTCACATTGATGAAGAAATTAATCGGCGTACAAAACTTGCCTGGAGAGCTTTTGGGAGAAACAGCATAATTTTTAAGAGCAATATGCCATTATGTCTTAAAAGAAAAGTATTTGAAGAATGCATCCTTCCAGTGCTTACGTATGGTGCAGAGACGTGGACCTTAGCTAAAAGAGACATACAAAGGCTGCAGACAACTCAAAGCAGCATGGAGAGGTGCATGCTTGGTGTAACCAGGAGAGATAAGAAGAGGAACTCGTGAATCAACATAATGGCAAGAGTGGAAGACATCATGATCAGAGTTAAATCCCTGAAATGGCAATGGGCTGGACATACTGCCAGAAGGACAGACCATCGATGGACATTCGAAATTTTAGATTGGATTCTAAGGGACAGGAAAAGACCCAGAAGAAGACCACATGGGAGATGGGTGGATGAAATTCGAAAGTATGCGGGAGTGACATGGAGGAGACTGGCACAAGACAGACCGTTGTGGAGGAAACTTGGGGAGACTTTCGTCCAGCAGTGGATTGATAATGGTTGACAATGATGATGATGATGATGATGATTAGGATGATTGGTGCTGTATACTCAAATATCCGAACCATTGCACTTTCATTAATAATGCTAATGTAGGCATCATTAGTACCGCAGGATTTCAACGCCATTGTAGCTGCTTATGGTTTTTACGTAATGAGAGGACCTTTCACAATCTATAAAAGCCATGCTTAATGGGTGTTCATATTCTCTCGTTCTTTAAATTTTTTCTCTCAGTACACACATATGTTCTCTCAGTATATATATATACGGAGAAATATTTCCGTGTATATTTGTGTGTGTAATCTCCGTATATATACTATCTACCAACAAGTAATTGGACACCTGTGATAGCAAAGGAAAACGAAATTTATTCACCTTCAATATTTGGTAGAACCTGTACGAGCGGCGATTACAGCTGCGACCCTCCGGAACATGCTCTCAACCAGTTGTTGTACGTCGGCTAACGGTATTTTCTTCCACTCGGCTTGGAGAAGACAGGTCAGTTCCTTCACCGATTTCGGACGGTGGGGGCACCCCTGAAGTCGACGCTCCAACTCGTCCCAGAGGTGCTCGATAGGGTTAAGGTCCGGGCTTTGCGCAGACCAGTCCATTCCATTAACCCCATTGTCACCACACCAAGCCATGGTGGACCTCGCAACATGACAGGTGGTATTGTCATCCTGAAAGTAACATGGGTCCACCCCGTAAAACTGCCACAACGTAGTAAGCGCATGGTCATATAAAATGGCGCAGTAGGTCTCGGCGTCGAGTCTACCAGGAATTGCGACTAAGGGTCCCGTGCCATACCAGGAGAACCACCCCCAAACAGCATAATTCCACCGCCGCCTAACTTCACATTTGGCACAATACATTCCGGCAGAGGCGTTCTCCAAGCAGACGCCAAACTCAGACCCTGCTATCCGAACAGTAGAGGGTGAACCTTGATTCGTCGCTCCAGAGAACCTGTTTCCACTGTTCAACGGTCCACTGTCGACATTAATTTCGCCACGTTAGCCGAGCAGCGCTATTGGACATGTTGATCAAAGGCTTGTGGGCAGCAGCACGTCCATGATAACCGAGCAGATGGACTTCCTTACGGATGGTATTCATTGAAAGAACACTCCCGGATGCCTGTTGAAACTCCTCGCGGATGTGGCCTATCGATTTGGTGCGGTTCTTCCGAATTTCTCTGGCCAGCACCCGTCGGTCTCTAACTCCCAGTTTTGTGGGTCTGCCGGGTCGGGGCACATTACGACAGTCACCTCTCATCTTCCACTTTGCCAATCACGTAGGCCACTGTCGTTTTTGGGTATTTCAACTCGCTGGATATGTCACGTATGGATCTGCCAATTCTGTGATACCCGACGATTACACCTTTCTCGAAATCAGAGAGCTCCGAGCTGCGTGGAATCTTGCATGCGACTGATTACGTTGTTATTTCCCACACGATATTTAACGGCGGTGGACGTAACTTGTATGAGGACCGCAGATATCGTCGCTTGAAGGGGTGTCCAATTACTTGTTGGTAGATAGTGTATATACGGAGATATTTATACACCCATTTGGGAAATGTCAGGTATTTTGTTCTAATACTGTCCTTGGTTCACATGTAATAAAGACGTATTGAAATGTTAGGTATTTATGACTTACTTTTTATGAGAGCTCTGAGTTGCCGCAGGCATTCTTCTTTTAATTCTGGTGTTTCATTTAGCACTTCCTTGGCAATGTTCTGTATCTTTTCTGCGGGCAATACGTCAGTGAAGGACAAGATATTTTCAGAAATATCCAAATTGTAGTTTGACGCCATTTTTGAGACTCTGAAAATTGTGCATTTGATTTTGAAAATTAAAATTCAAGAAATTTAGTAGGGCAATACACTGAAACAAATTTTAACGTCTCAGAGTAGGTACAGTCCGTTATAACAAATATCTGTCCCATTTTATGAGTAGAAAGCCTTGATCACAACTAAATCAGCATTGATCACAAATAAATCTGCCTTGATTACAACTAATTGCAGCGAACCTGGACCTGTTAATTCTATGTGGTAAAATGTCTATGATGACCGTCTTGAAATTATGCTAAAGCGCTCTGCGATTAAATTTGTTCCACTGGAGATAGCAGTTATTCGCCGAGTATTTTAGACAAGCACCCACAATCTGTACTTAATAGTCTGCGGGTATGTTATGTAGATCAAAATTATTTTCAGCGCTTTCAAGAAATTTTAGAGAGCCTCCTGTTCCATTAAATACTATAGTGGCTCATGATCTAATTCTTCGTCTTCAATGCAAAAGGAACGAAAGTAGGTCGGTTTTGAAATTGGGGTAACGTTGTTCATGTTCTGGGATGACCGTCGGCAAGATCTTGGAGTTCACCCTCAGAGAACTACTGAGATCCACATGCTTCATACCATTGCTAGAATGATTTTGTTGATTCATTGCAACTGCAGTTCGGAAACCCCTATGATGGTTAAGATTTAAATTTCAAGCATTGAGGAGGACCGGAAAGTTATGTCTGTTTTGGGGGAACTAAGTCTAGGGAGCAGTTCTGAGGTGTTTATGCACGTTCAACGTCAAGTAAGTGTATGTACAAGTGAATGAACTATTGGCCTTTAACTTATGTAGCTGTTTTTGTCTTCCAGATCTGTAGAACAAAATGAGTGACGTAAAACCCGATGATAGCCATGTTCGTCATTGTGTGATGTGTGAATTTCATAAGAGGAACAATTCAACCGTGGTCACTAATAAAATATTTGCTATTTATCCAAATGCGTTAAATGGCCGCAAGTGTCGGCGTTGATTCACCCAATTTCAGTCGGACCAGTTTGACCTCTCTGATGCTTTTCGTGCAGGAAGGCCCATGGAGTTGGACAATGAACTTCTGCGTGCAGCGATTGAGGCAGATCCTCGTCCAACCATTGATGAATTATCCCAACATCTTAATGAATCGTGGTCTACTGTTCGAGAACACCTTTAAAAGATAGGGAAGCTCTATAGACAAGGAGTTTGGGTTCCACACCAACTTTCACCAGACAACAAACTCCAGCCTTCCACCATCTGCAACTCTTTGCTCAGCCGACAGGAAAAGTATCAATTTCTTCCTCGAATTGTCACTGGAGATGAAAAGCGGGATCTTTACGTGAACAACAAACGAAATAACCAGTGGCCTTCTTCAGGTCAGAGACTAGTTCCTCCGCCAAAACCAGACATACACCTCAAAGATGATTTGCTCTTGTGTTTGGTAGACTACCGCTGGAATAGCTCACTTTGAGCACATGGAACCCGGACAAACCGTAACTGCAGACCTCTAATGTCAACAACTGGACCGTTTAAAGCAAGCTCTTACAGTAAAATATCCAGGACTGGTCAACAGAAAAGGTGTCATCTTCCTGCATGACAACTCGATATCTCACATATCGAGACGGACCTAGCAGACGATCAGAGATTTTGGCTGGGAAGTTCTGTTCCATCCACCGTATTCCCCTGATATTGAACCATCTGGTTGCCATTTGTTCAGATCTCTGCATCGGTTTCTTAATGGGAAAAGATTCCACAATATTGATGATGTCAAAACGGGGCTTTCTGACTTCTTTGCATCACACCCAACGTCTTTTTATAAAGGCGGCATTGAAAGTTTGGTTTCACGATTGGCAAGTGTAATCGATAATGACGGCGATTGTATAATTGATTAAGAAATAAATTTCTTCTTTTACAAACAGTGTTTCTTTTCTTTTCCAAAAAAGGCATTACTTTCCGGTCCTCCCCAATAGATCATCTGTAGATTCAAAGGTTTATATGCTAAAGTGCTTACCTATGTGTCTCTGGAAATGCGCGAAACAAACTTCCTGATCATATGTGCATTACACTTGCAAAAACAATATTCAAATGGGCAGGAAACAAACCAACATGAAAATTTATTATCAGTTCCACATCATTTTTAATTTTTTTCACCTCTGGAACGTCACTCGCTTACTGCATATTCGTTAAGTCTTCAATAACAACAACTCTGCATAACACAGGTCTCGAACCATATAAATCGCTAAAACTCTATCGTATTTACATCGCTTAACGGACATGTTGCGTAATATTGCGTTCCTTTCTGCATCAACAAGTCTTCAGTTCTATGTTATTTTCTCCTTCTCTATATTCAGTGTTTGCTGTACAAGATGCTCCTACTCAATGACAAGGATGCCTAATTGAAAGAGCTCTTCGGGAAAATAATGTGTCGTTTAGGGAAACAATCGTTTAACGAGAAGAAACTGAATTTGCACAAGAGAAGTCAAACTCAGAAGGAAGGTTAAATAAAGGTATCATCATCATCATCATCATTGTCAACCATTATCAATCCACTGCTGGACGAAGGTCTCCCCAAGTTTCCTCCACAACGGTCTGTCTTGTGCCAGTCTCCTCCATGTCACTCCCGCATACTTTCGAATTTCATCCACCCATCTTCCATGTGGTCTTCTTCTGGGTCTTTTCCTGTCCCTTGGAATCCAATCTAAAATTTCGGATGTCCATCGATGGTCTGTCCTTCTGGCAGTATGCCCAGCCCATTGCTCGTTCGTGATAGACGTAGTGTTGGTGGCTCCAATACTTTATGCGTTTTAGTGTGGAATACCTTGTCCCTCACTCACCTGTTGCGTGGCCCGGCTGACTAAAGGTACTGTGTACATTTTGAGCTACTTTTCTAGCGTTCTCACCCTCATATTAGTTCATATTCATCCGTTTTCTTATCGTTTGCTCGTTTGTTTACGTTTGGAAGCTGCCAACATGGCGGCTTCCGGTATTTCGATATCATCTATGGGCGTGGCGGATGCACGTAACGTCACACTTCAGACGTCCATGGTAGTTAACATACTCTCGTCCTCAGATGTGTCTGCTCAGTTGCCTTCCCAGCTTTCTCGTACTCCTGCACCGGTGCCTTCACTGGACTTGGCTGCGCTTTCTTCTTCAGCTCCTGCATCTATCTCGGTGCCCTCCCTGGGAACTACTGATTCTACTGCCTTGCCTTCGGCCTGTGCTTCTCTTCCCTCACAGAGTTCTGTGCCTGGCGGATCCGAACAGACTTCTCTTCCGAGGATGTCATTTGCCTCTAAAGTGCAACGAGGCGCTACTTCTACGTCCGATTCCTCTCAACCAGATGGTCTTTTGCAAGCAACACCTATTAGTCAGGTATCCAACCACAAAGTGAAGGTAACGATTGATGACAATTCGCAGATTGGCCGTGAGTTCCATAACCTCCTGGATAGAGGTGTGCTCTTTCATGCTTTACCAAATACTCCATTGCCACGCTACACGGAAGCCCTCTCTGTACATGCGTCGTCTGCGTCCATTGCAGGAATTTCTCGTACTCGTCGGGGTATTTCGGTACAGTTCAATCACAAGGAGGATGCTGACTTTTTTCTAGCTAACGGACTTTCGATTGGGACAAACCATCTCATCCCGTCGCCTCTTTCCAAGAGACCGGTGAACATCACGTTCTATCCTGTTCCACAGGAAGTGCCGGATACTGCACTACCTCTCCTTGTCAGTCATGTTTGTAAAATTGTTGGCAAGGTTCGTCGCCTCTCTGACGCTCCCCGCGGAACTCGATTTGCACATGCTACAGGACCTCGCCGTCAGTTATTGGTCGTCTTTCCCACCGCGAAAGCCTTGGCGGATTGCCCTACAGAAGCTACTGTTGAAATTGGCGCACGAACGTACAGTTTCAAGATTTTCACTGCTCACTATTGTACACACTGTTTAACACAAAAGCACACCACTTCCTCCTGTGACCGCCTTCGACGTGGACGTTCATCAAGTTCGCATCCCACTGCTGACCACATTGGTCTTTCTACTATCCCCACTACCGGTAGTTTGCCTGACGCGAATTCTTCGTTTTTCCGTCAGACGAACATTTCCGTCACGGACAATGCTGCCTTTTCCTCCTCTCCCGACCCGTACGATTGTGCGTCCACCTTCAAGATTGCCAGAGTTGTCTTCGACTACAGATGTGTCTACAGCGGAGTGTTCCGATCCGGGTGTGTTGAGTGGTGGTTTTGCGGATCGGCCGTCTGGCTCTTCTCCTAGCCTCTCGGATATCGGATCTCCATTTACAACCTTGTCTACCATACCCTTGTTGCAACATCTTCCCGAAGCCTCGGCTGTTGTACCAGTCTCCACTCAGGCAGCTCAGCTACGTACTGCTTCTTCGGCGACGTTCGTTTCCTCGTCTCCTGACTTGGGAGGTGAGCCTGATCCAGTAATGGATACATCCGCCTCAGCTACTTCTTCGAAGCGGATTGGAACTTCCACAGGCGCTGTAAAACAGAAAAAGTTAAAAACAACTTTCTGTGCCACATTCTGAGGATTCATCTAGTATTCCCGAGGTTTCCGGTTCCTGTGTTTCTCCACCTGATGTTTCTTCAAACAGTATGCTTCTCCGCTCAGGTCTTGTCAATCCTCTCTCTGATGCTGAGGTTCTACAGGCAGTTGATACGTTTCCTCCAGTTCCTGGCCCACTGTCCAGACAGCAACTTTTACGTCTTTTTCAACCTGCACGTACGATTGTTGGTTCTGAAGAATTCCTTCACTCACCTGACCTGGACCTGTATGCAGCGGTAACGCAATTCGAAGCTTATGTGTCACTTTTTAAATCTCTGTGTGCCACCGATCCTCGGTATCAGTCTTTTTTGAGACGTTACACGCGCCGTCTCGCCTCCTTGAAGGAGCTCGTTGAGAAGCAAATATGTGATACCTTCTATCCTTTTACCGATGACCTTTAGCTCTCTTCCTCAGACCGATTACTTTTTGTTCTCTCAATGCTAGAGGATTTGCGAACCTGTTCGCAGATTCCCTAGTTTTGCAGACTTAGTGCATGTTGATTCTGATGTTTTCCATGTGTGTTTTTACTGTGATTCACAAGTCATGTATTGTAAATTTGCTTTATTTGTGTGTTTGGCTGTGTTTCCCAAGTAATGTATTATAAATTTGCGATAATTGCGTGTTTTTGCTTTGTTTTCACAACTAATCGGTCTCGTTACTTGTGTGATCTCCTCATTATCTCATCATTATCTTATCTGTTGTTTCCTGAATTTGTGCCTGTTTTTTAAATTACCTATAATTGTGAGTGTTTGCTGTGTTAGTGCTTTCCTCTATCGCGGATTATTATAGTGGTACGTTTGTTACCTTTGTTATTTTTATATAGTTGCTGAGGTACTCCATGTTGTTTTGCTCTCTAACCACAATTCAGTTCCATTCGGTTGATTTATGATAGCATAGTACATTTCATACATTTGTGCACATGTGTTATAGTGTTTGACATGCCGTTAGGTCTTTCATTGTTCGTGTGCATATTCATTTCCTTTCTCTGTAACGTTGTGCTGCATCGTGGATATACTTACTTTCCGCACTGATGTTTTCTGTACTGCAGCTTTTAATGAATCTCCTATGTCTGTATTTCGTTATAGCAATAAACTGGGTACCACTATGGTACCCACAGTTACCAATACCAATACCATTGCCATTTCAGGGATTTAGCTCTGATCATGATGTCTTCCACTCTTGTCATTTTTCGGATCCACAAGTTCTCTTCTTATCTCTCCTGGTTACACCAAGCATGCACCTCTCCATGCTGCTTTGAGTTGTCTGCAGCCTTCGTATGTCTGTTTTAGTTAAGGTCCACGTCTCTGCACCATACGTAAGCACTGGAAGGATGCATTGATCAAACACTTTTCTTTTAAGACATAATGGCATATTGCTCTTGAAAATTATGCTGTTTCTTCCAAAAGCTCTCCAGGCAAGTTTTGTACGCCGATTAATTTCTTCACCAATGTGACCCTCATTTGATATTTGCTGTCCAAGATAAACGTACGTGTCTGTTATCTCCAGCTTTTCTCCATCAATCGATAAATCTTCATTTCTTGTAAAAGCGTTGTACATCACTTTTGTCTTCTGAAAGTTCATTTTTAATCCCACTTCTTTACTCTTGTCAGCAAGTTCCTGGATCATACTCTGTAGCTCTGATGGGGTAGTTGCAAAAATAACTATGTCATCAGCAAAACGAAGGTGGGTTAGATAATCTCCATTAAACTTTATCCCTTTGTTTTCCCAGTTCAGTGATTGAAAGACATTTTCCAATGTGGCATTAAAGAGATTCGGAGATATGGTGTCACCTTGTCTCACTCCTTTTCCAATTTTTATGTGTGTAGTATTTTCAAACAGCCGAATCTTTGCACTTGCGTTTTCATAGATGTTATTAATAATATTAATGTATGCATCTTCAATACCGCAGGATTTCAGAGCCATTGCAACTGCTGATGGTTTCACCGAATCAAAGGCTTTTTCATAATTGATAAAAGCCATGTACAATGGAAGCTCAAATTCCCTCGCTCTTTCAATTAGTTCTCTCAGTACGTGGATATGATCTATTGTGCTGTAGCCACTCCTGAATCCAGCTTGTTCTCTCGGTTGAGCCATGTCCAGTGTCACCTTCAAGCCGTGTGAAAGAACTTTAGTGAATATTTTATAAACCACTGATAGGAGGCTGATAGGTCTGTAGTTCCTGAGATCTTCAATGTCACCTTTTTTATGTAGCAAGATCATTGTAGCGTTGTTCCAATCCTCAGGAATTTTCCCTTCATTAAGGCATCGAGTGAAAAATTGGGCGAGTACTGTTTCGATTTCTCCACTTGCTTCTTGTATGATGTCTATAGTTTTTCCATCTTGTCCTGGAGCTTTTCCCCGCTTCATGTTCTTGATTGCATGTGCAACTTCTGCTGGAAGGACTGGAAGAACTCTGGTACTGGTACCTTTCATGATGTCTGGAGTACATGTATCATCCTTTTGATATAATTTGGAGTAGAACCATCTTCGCCTCTATTTCTTGTTACAGAACCATCTTCTTTTCTCAGTGCCATAATCTGTTTTCTTCCTTTACTGATATGTCCCTTTGCTGTCTTTAGGCTTTGGTTGTTTTCAATTGCTTTCCTTACTAGTTCACAGTTGAATTTCCTTACGTCTTCAGTGATACTTTTTCGTACTGTCTTGCATAGCTCTATATATTCCACTGTGGAAGTCACATCTTCTTTAGTTGTCCTCATCACTCTTCTTTCTTGCATCAACATTTTGGTTTTTCCTGATAATTTGTTCACATGCAATTTGTTCTTAGACCCAGCTAATTTTGTTGCTGTTTCCATAAGAGCTTTGGTTACTTTTCTGTTAACTTCAGAGATGTCCACTTCTTCCGATGTTAGGCCTTCTAAAGCAGAGAATCTGTTCTTCAGTTCCAATTTGAAGGTATTATGGTGTTTTTTAAGGTTGGTTATGTCAATACATTTTGTTTGTCTTATGAGCTTGCTACGTTCGAGTTTAGTGTTGAGGTGCATCTTACATCTCACCAATCTATGGTCACTGCCTGTGTTGAACTTGTTTAGCACACTGCAGTCTTCTATGACGAATTTCTTGTTACACATAATAAAATCAATTTCACTTGTCGTCCCAT
Organism: Macrothele yani; assembly: GCA_039090855.1. Lineage (NCBI taxonomy): Eukaryota > Metazoa > Arthropoda > Arachnida > Araneae > Macrothelidae > Macrothele > Macrothele yani. The sequence goes on along the minus strand of CM077010.1, from coordinate 73,951,365 downwards.
TTGGATGTCTCCATGTCCATTTCCTGTGTGGCTTTTTCTTGAAGAAGGAGTTCAAGATGAAAAACCCTTCTGCCTCTGCAAACTCTACGAGAGTATTTCCACGCTGGTTTCTGTTGCCATGACCGAATTTACCTACTGAAGTCTCATTCTGTTGCCGTTGCCCTATTTTTGCATTGAAATCTCCCATAATTATTTTCAAGTGCTGCTTACCTTTATTATTTAGATGACAAATTTCCTCATAAAATTCTTCAATTTCTTCTTCAGGATGACTTGTGGTGGGTGCATAAGTTTGAATAATCTGAGCCTGGTATCTTCTCGAGAGTTGGATAACGAGTCGTGCAGCTCTGTCAGAGGAACTTTTAACTTCTACCACTTTATCCTTCAGTTTCTTGTTTATTATTATTCCAACACCACTAGTTCTGCCAGTATCTGTCCCACGATAGTAGAAGAGATGTCCACTTTTCAGTTCAATGAGATCTTCTCCTTTTCTCCTTACCTCACTTAGCCCGACGATGTCCCACTTGATCCTTTGTAGTTCCTCTTCCAATTCAAGAAGCCTTGAATCAAAAGATAGGGAGCGTCCGTTGTACGTAACCAAGGTCAGCATCAGATGGCAGCCTAGTCCGGTCCTCCGGGGATTCTTAGCACCCTCTGCCTTCATGTCGCACTGGCCGCTGCCTTGGCCAGGTACATTCCAGCTACCGGAGACTGAGGGCCAAGATTTAAGTTGTGGAGTCATTTTGGAGGGGTTTGGCCATAACTCACCACGCTGGCCAAGCGGGTTGGTGAGTGTGGGATAGCATTTCCTCTAATCCCGAAGGTATAGTTATACCGCTCATGGCGGTCGTCAGAGCCCGTTTAGTGGGAAGAGGATGTACCACGAGAAGGCGGGGTTGACATTTGTCAAGGAGAGGCTGTGATGTTACGCATCACCTGACCTTACATCCCAATAAAGGTATACGTTACAGTAATTATCAATTTCTTTATAAATAATAGAGATAATAGTCACTAGTCATCCTTTTACAAATAATATTTTGTTTAAATTCTTCGCTACGGATATTCTATTTCCATGATAGGCATGAAAGATCTGTCTATTTACAATAATATCTCTGGTTGTTTTAAATGACTGATTAAAAGAATCTATTTGCACAAGACTATAATCTTTGTGACTACCACTTTGTTTAATACGATAAACATCAAATTTCATGATTTCGCTTGGCAACTGTGTTTTGACAGTAATTACAAAGTAGTTCCATAAAAAAAATAAGAGTATATTCTTTGAGTTGGCAACAGTGAGATGGGGAAAAGAACCAAACAGACTACTAACTGAATTAACAAAGTATATATGGCAACAGTTATTAGCCGTGGCAGACGATTCTGGTTTTGTTATTGCAAAGTTGTTTAAAGTACGTCTGCATTTCGATATACAGATATAGAGGTGAGTGATTCAGAGTTAACAAGTGAAATACGCTGTGCGATAAAATTTTGCTATCGTCTGGGTATAACGGCTCCAGAAACAGTTGATTTAATAAAAAAAGCTTACAAAGATAAATGTGTGGGTGAATCAATGATTGATTTTTAGATGGCACCATTATTTCAAAAAAGGGCGTTTGTCGTGAGAACTCGCTCCTAGGCCTGGTCGACCTGAAAGTGTTGTTACGGAGCGTATTGTTTACACTGTTTGCACAATCCTGCAAGAATATCGACGAATAACGTGTGGAGATATAGCGGCGTCAACTAATATTTAAAAAATGTCGGCATTCCGCATTCTATATGGCAAATTACTGCTGCATCGTGTGTATCTAGATGGGTACCTCATCACCTGACGAGAGAACAATTGTTGGCCAGAGTTCAAGTGTCATCAGTGGAAACAAATGATTGCAAAGGGTCCAATCTTTTTAACACATTAATAACTGCGGATGAAACATTGGTCCACCATTTCGAACCCCTCACGAAGCGCAACGAGTGTCTGGAAACACAAGGGCTCGCCTCCTCCGAAGAACGTCCGCCAAACCAAATCAGCTGAGAAGGTGATGATGATAATTTTCTTTGATCATAAATGTGTGGTCTACCAGCATGCCGTTCCTCTACGAATTATTGTCAATGCGACGACACATAACGATTAAGCCAAAGGAACCGGTGTGCAAGTGGGCCCTACACCATGATAACGCCCGCCCACATGTGGCTGCTTGAGTTCAATATTTTCTTACGAAATGTAGTGTTGAAATCATGCCACAGCCTGCCTGTAGTCCTGATCTATGCCCGTGCGATTTCTGGTTGTTCGCAACAATGAAGGAGAAGTTCAGTGGCGCAAAATTCAACACAGATGCTGACGTTATTCAAGCTGTACGGAAGTCGCTAAAGCAGCTTCCACAAAATACCTTCGCCACATGCTTTGAAAAGTGGACTGAACAATGGGCCGTTGTATATCATCCTAGGGAAGAAACTTTGAGAATGAATGAAATATATTTTGCTGTACCAATATTTCTTCATTTTGTGTTATTTTATTCTCTCAGCATTTATAGAACGGTCATTGTACATTTTTCATTGCACATTATTTTGAGATAAAACACGTGTTCGTTACTCAAAGGAATTCAGTTGCACGAGTTTCTTAATATAACCTAATAAAATTATATCCGTCAGTTTTCAAATTTCTTCTTTTCATCCATAATCCAAGGGAAGGCATTTGTATTATCAGCCATGATCCAAGGGATGTGCAGTATGAACTACTATGTAGGATGAGTGTGGCATTAACCACGACGCAAGGAATGTTTACTGTCACCATGATGCAAGGGACTTGTAGAATCAGCCAAGACGGAACGATTGTGTATTATCTTTCATGACGCATTCGATATGTAATATGAGCCATGGTGGAAGGAATCTGTGCTATCATCGTGATGTAAGGGATGAGTAGTATCAGTCCTGACGCAAAAGATGTGCGATATCAGTCATGATGCAAGTGATATGTACTTTGAGCCATGTGGATATTATAAGGGATGTTTATTATGATAAACGAGGATAGCATAAGGGATTTGTGCTACGATGCAAAAGGATATTGTAAGGGATATGTATTATGATGTATGAGGATACTACGATGGATGTGTATTATGTGTAGCATCAGACATGATGCAAAGACGCGAAGTATCAGTGAGGATGCAAGAGGTGTCTACTTCAAAATATTTTACTATGATCCATAGGCATACTACGAGGGATATGTACCATGATCCATGAGATTATTGTGAGGGATTGTACCATAATAGATTAGGGTACTATGAGACATATGACCTATAATCTATCCATTGGGGTACTAAGAGACATCATATACTAGGATACATAGGATATTGTGAGGGTTATGTACTATGATGTATGATGATACTACGATGGATGTGTACCATGATCCATGAGCATACTATGAGGGATTGTACCATGATCGATTGGGGTACTATGAGACATATGTACTATAACCTATCCTTTGGGGTACTATGACACATTGTGTACTACACTGGCGTGCAAAAATTAAGAACGAGATGGTTTTTCGAATGGAACGTCGTGCAGAAGTGCTCTACATCGACTCAAATCATACCATAAGATCCCCAAGATGTAAGAATATGGGACAAGTGAGCAAAAACGTACAAACAAGGAATCCAAAGGATACAAAGGCACTTTATTGAAAAGGTAGGTTCGAGCACAACTGGACAAAAGACAGAAACATCCATGTGACAGGCGGCAGCCAAGAAAAATCCAGTCTTTAGTAGAGCATATGATCACCCCTGACTGCGTTGCAGGATTTACAACATCTATCCATGCTGAGGACGAAGTTGTCAAGGAGCTGCTGAGGTATCGCGGCCCATTCCTCGTGTAGTGCTAATCTCAGCTGCGGAATCGTTGCTGGCGGCTGGTGACGTGCTGCCAAGCGTCTCTCGAGAAGGTCTCACACGTGTTCGATCGGATTTAGGTCCAGGGACTCTGCGGGCCAATCCATGCGTTGAATATATTCACTCTCCAACAGCACTGCGAAAGCCACTGTACGATGAGGTGTAGCGTTGTCGTCCATGAAGAGTAACTCAGGACCTACAGCACCTCTAAACAGACACACGTGAGGCAGGAGAACCTCGGTACAACAGCGGACACCAGTGACTGAACCTACTTGGAAGATGTGGAG